>OX123183.2:93549165-94778596 GCA_944739405.2 Euclidia mi | reverse complement strand
TCAGTTCTTTGAACTGCACTCAGCCTACTGCCAGTTCAGCTCGACTGTCCCTCTGGACAGTCGATCTGAACTGGCAGTTGGCAGAGCTCACCGACGTAGCTCTCTAGCTACGTCGGTGACTTAGGTTCGCCTGCGATATCCAGCAATGATATAAAAAATACAAGCATCCAAATAATTTCATCCATATTTAGGACAGTCATAAAGTTTAAGTACAGTTAAAAGAATATCGTACTTCGTAAACAAACATTTTAGTTCATTTTAAGAACGGTAAATAAACTGAATCCGGGGGGGGGACCAAAAACTTTCTGAATTCATCTTAATTACGACTTGCCTCGATAAAGTTACTGGGTCATTCTTTGAGACACGATTTTTAAGCGGCATCACCTTAAAAAAATAGAATCGAAAAGTTAGCAAGCCACTTCTTTTTTCGGGCAAACCTTTAATCCTCTTTTATTCGGGTTATTGATTATTATTCAATTATCTATATATTTAATATCATAAAAAAATTAAACATCCCCATTCTTTGATTTTCGTGGAGTGTCCCAAACCCCGATCTTGTCACTTAGTAAATTATATATTTTAAACTAAACGGTACATGCTTACCAAAAAAAAAACTTTAAGTCCTAAGAAGTTAACAATGCTATGAAAAATTAGATCATAGTTTTAAATAAATCACATTATCTAAAAAAAATAAAAATGTAACTGTCCCGGGGTAGTTACTGATTTGCGTGGATCATTGTAAATTCACTTGCACGTCCTTAATTTTGCGGCCTAATGTTGCGTCATCCTAATTCACGTTACAACTAGTCGCGCTCCGACAGCCAGGCAGAGTGATTGTGTGATGACGCGGCAGGTTTCCGAAAAATTAAGGCAAGAACTTCGTTTCGTGGGTATGGTTTCTCAAAAGTTTGATTTGCATGGTTCAATTTTCTCCAGTGTCTCTGAATTTGTTTATTGATTAAAATATTGTAGCGGACAAATATAAGGTAACGCAACTCTATATTCAAAACACAGTATATTTGCTTAAAGGGTTTTTATATATTTTTAGAATAAAGGATTTATTTTGATTTACGTGGTTGTGATTTGCGTGGTTTACGTGGTAGTTTTGACCTACGCAAATCAATTATTAGCCATGCAAATGAATAACTTTGAGTTTTGTAATAGTATTGTATGATAATATTTTTTATTACTTTCGTTAAATGTACGTTAAATGTAAATTCGTTTAAATCAAACTTAAAATGATTTTATAAGTACCTAACAATAATAAAAATTGTGTCAGATTAGCTAAAATTGGCTAAAAAGCTAAGATTAGCTAAAAAAAATGTAATGAATTATTTTTAGACCAAAATGCCATTAACAAGAGAGGAAACATTGGAAAGAAAGAAGTTATCTGAAAGAAGAAGAAGAGAGGCTTAAAAATTATAAAGAGTTCAAGGCCAAAAACCAAGCAAGATAATATAAAAAAAGCTGAAGGAAAAATACTTAGTATGCATAACTTAAACCGGCGCGAACAAAAACCTAGACGAGAAAAAAAGTCGAATAAGTTCCCAGAAATATAACTTGAAGAAAAAAAACAAGCTCAACGTTGTCTTCATAAAAAACTTATACAAAAACCGAAAATTCATAATAAATAATGTTGACTGATTCTACTATAAATAAAATACATACATAGACTCACGTCTGTTTCCCGGAGGGGTAGGCAAAGACTACGGAACGCCATTTGCAACGATACTGACATACCTCTCTTGCTTCATTCACTCCCAAGTTCTTCATTCTTACCATCTCTTGTAAGCAACGTACCTAAGTATCCAAACTCATTCACTTGCTCCACTCGTTGTCCATCGATCAAAACATTACAAGCCGTAACGCATTCCTCCTTTTCAAATACTATAGCTAACGTTTTACTTACATTCACTTTCATTCCTTTCCTCTTTAACGCACCATGCATGATTGTTACCATCTCCTGCAACTCCTCCGCTGAAGACGCAAGTGTTACCTGATCATCAGCATAAAGGAGGCACTTGACAAGTAACCCATTCATCCTTAATCCGCAGTCACTATGTTTTAGATCTTGCAAACAACTGTCCATGAAGAAGTTAAACAGCCATGGCGACGCTACACATCCCTGTCTAAAACCTGTTTCGATGGTAAACCAGTCAGTGTATGCCCCGTTTATTCTTACACAAGCTCTAAAATCCTCATAAAGGGATTTCAGAGCTCGAATGAGGCTGCTGTCCACTCCCTTCATTGACAGCACCGACCACATTTTATTCCTCAACACTTTATCGTAAGCCTTTTCCAAATCCACGAATGCGTAATAGTCCTTTTGACCTTTGGCCAAAAACTTTTCGGCTATGTTTCGCAAGAAAAAAACCTGATCCAAACATCCCATACCCTTTCGGAATCCCGCTTGTACAACCCATATTTTCTTGTCCGCTACTTTCATAACTCTTTCAATCAGTATCGTTCCATACAATTTGCCAACAATGCTGAGAAGGCTAATGCCTCTTTAGCTTTTGGAGTCTTGTTGCAAGCCTTTTCTTCTTTATAAATAAAAGCTTTTAAAAAAACTAGTTCTGTGTTAGTTACTTTCTTATTCTTTTACCTGATAACTCAATAAGTTATTTGAGAAATTTAAATTAAAAAAAAATCATTTACGTGGGATGTTTTGTGATTTGCGTGGCCTCCAATTTTTTAACCTCGATTATCTCTGTAAGTATATCGCTCTCTGAGGTGCCTCTTCTATAAAAAATATTACTTTTACGTATATTTTAAGAAACAAATGTCGATTAAATAAAAAAAATAGATTTAAAAATTGCCACGCAAATCACCCAATAATACCTTGCTCGAAGAATCACCCTACTGCTTATTAGCAAACTCGTAATAAAAAATATAGTGAAAAGAAAGCTCTAGAGATCCCTATAGCTAACTTTATACACTATTCTACAAATGGATGTATTTATGCCTTATTCTAGCAAAACGGCTAAACTACACTGAGTGTCGATGTATTATTTACAGAGGCATAAACTGCTCTGTTTCAAGAGTATTTTGTTTTTATGTAAATACGAGTCTTCCATATTTACGAGCGGTGGCCACCTCTCCGCTTATAAAACTGCGACGGGTGTAGTAGATTCGATCCCACGCGAGACAACCCTTTGTAAAATCTACAAACTCTCGTTTCAAGTCTGGGTATTCTGAGTATTTTGGTTACATATTTGTAAAGTCGCCTACCTCACAGAAAAAGAGTGGGCGAAGCCATTGAAAAAAGCTATTGAAAAGAAACTTGCGTCTTAATTTAGTGCATATCTTCAGCATTGGCTGTTTTACCGATATAGTGGCTGATTGAAAATAAACTACAGTTTACGGATTTTATCGCGATACATTGGTATCACTAAGTTATTACATTTAATCCGAATGATCTAGGAACTACATTTTTAATTTACTAGGCGACGTTTCGAATTCTTTACGGAATTCATGGTCACGGCTGACTGAGGTGATATTTGTCTTTTTCTTGAATGTATTTATAAGTTATCTAAAAGTACCCGAACATTTTTCAACTATTGGTGTTAGTACACGTCGTCCATGATCACACTTGATTTAAAATAGCTGAAAACAACAATACACTTAACTTAGAGCTCATAAAGATATTCAAAGGTTTTTCATGTTTGTAATACATTCATTCGAAAGAGTAGCAATATCTGGCTTGTGAAGAAAAATACATGTTTTAGTATTTTTCTTCACAAGGCAGTCATTACTTCAACACCATATACACAATACTGCTGTAAAAAGAAACTGCCAACAAAACACACGAACTTCAAAGAATCATACTTCATTAGGCGACACTATCGTGAACACAAATAAACTGGTTTAAAGTTTATTTCCAGAGCAGTCATCATATTCAGTACTACTTTATTCTAAGATGTTGTTCTGTTTAACATCCGCAAATTAGCCTTCGGCCGAGGCTTGATAATAATTAAAACCTTTGTCGTAATGCAATACATTGCGACGAAGATTTTAATTATCTAGTTTTTACTAAATGAGAACATTTTCTTTGCAAATGAAGAATCGAGATTGATGTGTTGTGCCTCTAGTAAAGAGTCTCGTTTTCATCTAAATGAATTTCATTACAAAATCAATATCATCATCTGCTGAGCACGGGCCTCTTCTCAGTAAGACTTCTGACTAGTGTTAGGCCATAGTAGCTCTTTTTGTAGCAGTCTGTAGGTAACTCCCCTAGGCTGTCGTTGCTTCAATCATTTATATTAATAGAAAAAAAATCTGGCATATATAAATAAAATCACAAGTTATTCACCAAAAACCTATTGAATTATGTACGATTATCAGAGACAATGTAATTGTTTTATCAAGACTATTAATCCTGGAATAAATCGCTCTTATTTTGTTGAATATGATATCTTGTTTTTCTGGAAATCTAAGAATTATTTGTATTTCTTTTAGAAATCATTTATTATGTTGTATTTTCAGAGGAAATAATATTCCGTTACTTTTTCTACATAAGGAAAATCGTAGACGTATACGTAGTCGAATGTTTACAGTTTTCTCGGTGAACGTTTGCTTTCGTCTTAATAACATATTTTCGTGGCAGTTTAAGATGAAAAATTAAGCCTGTAGAAACAGAAACCAAAAGTTAATATTAAATAATTTAATATTATCTTTTGGTTTCAGTTTTTCCTCCGTATCTCAGCACATTTAGCAGTAAATGTTTATCTAGAAAATTACGCGCTACTCGCAGTATACAAAGGTAATTTTAAAAGCTGATGTGTCTTCAAAGATTATTAGAACTCATCATATTATAATAAAAACTAGCTTTTGCCCGCGGCTTCGCTTACGTTAAATTCGGGGTGACACAAAACTCCTGCATCGTTCGATAGTAATTGTCGTTTTAATTATGTTCATAGGGACTAAGAAATATAACCGCAAGAAGTTTTTGAAACACTTCTGTAAACAGTATTTTTAGAGTGCCGTAGTAAAAAATGGCTAAACACGGAATCCTTATAGACGCGCTATGTCTGTCAGTCTACACACACACACGTCACAGCCACTTTATGCCGAAACTATTCAGTTTACACATTTGAAAGTTGGTAGGTAGATGTATTCTGTGAACCGCTTTACGACTTTTTTTTATGAGCCTGTAACGTCCCACTGCAGGACAAAGGCCTCCCCACTCTTCTTCCACAAATCCCTATTTACGACGTTATAGAAAATAAAAAATATTGCATATTAAGGGGGGCTCTTCATACATGGAACTGATGCTGTGGAAAATGGGTCGTTAAAAATTACTTTGAGTTTCCTAAAAACATTGTTTCAGAAAGTCAATCGTTTGAAAGGTATACCGTTCCAGATAAATGGGTGTGTGTGTCCCTCTAACTTTTAAAGTAAGAGAGTGACAATCTAAAAAAAAAAAATATGCTGTCTACAGCATATATTTTTCGTTGGAAGTTTTCTATAACGATCTATCGTTATAGAAAACTTCCAACGAAAATTGGTTTGCACGATATGTAGTCAGCAGTTTTTGAAATAAAGCACATCTTAAAACACGCAAATATAGCTTTGTCGTTTATACAAAATACGAATTCGAGTGGCACCTATTAAGTAGCAACATTTTGAAAAAACCTAAACTTGACTGCCATGAATTATATTAAAAAAATACGATATACTTACCACGGTTTCTTGACACAGCCATACTACCGCCCATTTTATTAAAAATGACGTCTGTCAATGGTCGCAGTCAATGGTAGCATACCGGAAAGAGTTCTCTAATATTTCCTTCAGAAATTAAAATAATTTATTTCTATGACCCGCCAAATTTAAAAAATCTATACAGATTTTTTTATGGCCTTCTAAAAGGCGCGTGAGCGGTAATTGAAAGGTACTTGAAAAAAGTTCTGGGATGGAGTCGCCATGTTTATTATGGCTTATCAAAAGGTGCATGGGCGCTACGAGGCTAGAGTACATGTTAAATATGTATGTACTTTGGGTGATAAGGTACATATAACCTATAGGTACATAACTACTGATTTTAAAACTGAATATTATTACTTGTATATTGTTACAAGGATTGCGCTACGACTACCCTCTTTTGGTCAATAAAGCCTTATCCTAATCGTAGGTATTATAATTTCTAATACTTGCCCTGACGTTATAATATCTACATTAAACTTTAATGCCTATCAGTGGCCTACCAAGCTGGCCCAAATCTTTGAATATCGTAATATCAGATTATTCTAATTATGAGGTTTCTCGTAGCAAATACTAAATTTCATATCGAATACTTCGAGATTGATAGCGATATTTCGCCAATATGGATCTCATTAAATTTGTGATTTATTCGTAACAATATACTATTACAGATACTGATATATTTAATAAGGTGCAGAATTTTCCTTCCCTGCCTACGCTAGTCCAACATCAATAAAACATGTATGTACTGTATTATTGTGTTTACCATAATACCTGTTTGTTACATTTTCAGCATATTATAAAACTAGGCGGTGCTCGCAGCTACGCCCGCACTTTTTTTTAAATTTAACCGCTTCTGTCCGTTCCCGTGGGAATTTCAGGAAATCCCTTCTTAGTGCACTCCGACAGTCCCCAAGAAACGTACTTGCCAAATTTCAGCTTAGTGCGCCCAATAGTTTTGATTCTGGCTCGTCTGTAAGTCAGTCAGTAACGCAAGAATTTTATATAGGTGTATACATACAGATTAAGTCACCTTTATAATGTAAAAATAAGCTTAGTTTAGCTGCTGCTCATGCTACAGATGCGTGAATGTTTCATTAGCTCTATCATATGAATTTCATTTTAATTAGTAATATTTACCCCAATCAAACCAAATGCTATACAAGCATTAAGTTTATTTTCGTGTTATAATGGAAATTTCCTATTTACATTGAACTGGACCGTACTCTAGTAATTATCGAGATAGCTGTTTTGGTACCAGATTTTAATCAAACAATATTTACACGAAACACAAAGTATGATCGAATTCAGTTTTCTCAAATTTGTTTTCGCATTACAATTTTACGCACCGGACGTCGTAGCAGAGGTAGGCAAGGTGGACCGACGATTTTGTTGGGGTCGCGGGCAGCGGTTGGATGCGAATGGCTCAGGATCGGTCCAGGTGAAGAGCCTTGGGGGAGGCCTATGTCCAGCATTTGACGCCTTTTGGCGGATAAATATGATGATTATAATTTTTATATTTTTAGAAAATAAGTCAGAATCGCTGTTATATTTGCACCTAGAAATAGTAACAAAACAACCTCCATCATTATAATGCTCTTAGCGTTATCCCAGTATATAAAAGAAAGTCGTGTTAGTTACACTATTTACAACTCAAGAACGGCTGAACCGATTTGGCTGAAAATCGTTGGGTAGTTACCTCAGAACCAGGAAAAACACATAGGATACAATTAGTTGCAAAAAATAATCTGGGAGGGATTTTAGAGAGGGTCGATTTTTTTAGGGACAAACCTACTACCTATTGACAGTAAGAACGCATGCGCTGTAATAATTGAGTGCTGCGCATGTGCTATCGTATATCTGTCAGTACTGTCACATTATACATTGTCATATTATGGTGTACTGTTATTACTTCGTTCGCTTACTTATATAAACTAATAATTATTATAACAGCCTTGGCTAATACCTATTAATATTAGGTATAAATGCGAAAATGTGTATGTATGTATGTATGTACTGATTTCACGCTAAACCGGCTGAACCAATATTCTCTACTAATACATGCGAAAGCGTGTATAGAGATATATCGCACCATGGCTTTGACTGTATGCAAAGTGATGTTGTTGAACACCTTTCGGTGGATAATGTCATGAATACTGACCAAGTTACTTCGTACCCTACAGAGTTTCTAAACTCCTGACTGAACGTTGGTGTTCCAGTCCCGTTAATGCGGAATCTTAATGCACCAAAGCTTTGTAATGGCCAACGGCTACAAGTAACACCTAGAACGAAACATTATAAAAGCTATTCGCTATTGCGAGTCACACTCCCTCATATAAGTAAGCGAACGAAGTAATAACAGTCCCCAAGGCTCTTCACCTGGACCGATCCTGAGCCACTCGCATTCATCCGCTGCCCGCGTTCCCAACAAAATCGTCGGTCCACCTTGCCTACCTCTGCTACGACGTCCGGTGCGTAAAATTGTAATGCGAAACCAAATTTGAGAAAACTGAATTTGATCATACTTTGTGTTTCGTGTAAATATTGTTTGATTAAAATCTGGTACCAAAACAGCTATCTCGATAATTACTAGAGTACAGTCCAGTTCAATGTAAATAGGAAATTTCCATTATAACACGAAAATAAACTTAATGCTTGTATAGCATTTGGTTTGATTGGGGTAAATATTACTAATTAAAATGAAATTCAAATGATAGAGCTAATGAAACATTCACGCATCTGTAGCATGAGCAGCAGCTAAACTAAGCTTATTTTTACATTATAAAGGTGACTTAATCTGTATGTATACACCTATATAAAATTCTTGCGTTACTGACTGACTTACAGACGAGCCAGAATCAAAACTATTGGGCGCACTAAGCTGAAATTTGGCAAGTACGTTTCTTGGGGACTGTCGGAGTGCACTAAGAAGGGATTTCCTGAAATTCCCACGGGAACGGACAGAAGCGGTTAAATTTAAAAAAAAGTGCGGGCGTAGCTGCGAGCACCGCCTAGTTTTATAATATGCTGAAAATGTAACAAACAGGTATTATGGTAAACACAATAATACAGTACATACATGTTTTATTGATGTTGGACTAGCGTAGGCAGGGAAGGAAAATTCTGCACCTTATTAAATATATCAGTATCTGTAATAGTATATTGTTACGAATAAATCACAAATTTAATGAGATCCATATTGGCGAAATATCGCTATCAATCTCGAAGTATTCGATATGAAATTTAGTATTTGCTACGAGAAACCTCATAATTAGAATAATCTGATATTACGATATTCAAAGATTCGGGCCAGCTTGGTAGGCCACTGATAGGCATTAAAGTTTAATATAGATATTATAACGTAAGGGCAAGTATTAGAAATTATAATACCTACGATTAGGATAAGGCTTTATTGACCAAAAGAGGGTAGTCGTAGCGCAATCCTTGTAACAATATACAAGTAATAATATTCAGTTTTAAAATCAGTAGTTATATACCTATAAGTTATATATACCTTATCACCCAAAGTACATACATATTTAACATGTACTCTAGCCTCGTAGCGCCCATGCGCCTTTTGATAAGCCATAATAAACATGGCGACTCCATCCTAGAACTTTTTTCAAGTACCTTTCAATTACCGCTCACGAGCCTTTTAGAAGGCCATAAAAAAATATCTGTATAGATTTTTTAAATTTGGCGGGTCATAGAAATAAATTAATTTAATTTCTGAAGGAAATATTAGAGAACTCTTTCCGGTATGCTACCATTGACTGCGACCATTGACAGACGTCATTTTTAATAAAATGGGCGGTAGTATGGCTGTGTCAAGAAACCGTGGTAAGTATATCGTATTTTTTTAATATAATTCATGGCAGTCAAGTATAGGTGTTTTCAAAATATTGCTACTTAATAGGTACCACTCGAATTCAGTCATGTATTTCGTATGGTTGCCGGTAAGTTTTTTCGGAATCTCGCGTTAAAATATTATGTCCTTTGCAAAGGCTATTAGGGCGAAATTAGTATGAAAATTTATTTAGTGTGGCGGACCTAGAGGGGGCAGGCCAGACTCTTCGGCAGAGGTGACGCCGAAGGCGATGCAGCAGGTGTAGCGGTCTAGGTAGCGTAGCCCGGAGCTTAAGGTAAACCTGGAACCTGAAGGGAAACAGCATTAGGAAAGCCACAACCAATAGAGTCAGGCAGGCGGCGTCAGCCGGCCTCAGCTAGCAGGTAGAGAGATGGGCAGTACGTTAACGCAGTAAATGTAGTGCTTACCCGTAGCTGGGACCAGGATACACGTAGATACGACGTAGGGTCAGTAGGTACGCTTAGTTATAGTAAGTAGGTAGTAGAAGCGACGTTAGAGTAGCGGTGCCGGCCTCTCTGTCGGCCCCTATATATACTGGGCCCTCCATCAGAGTTCGTGTCGCCGTGTAACCAAATATGGGCAAAACTCACGGGCGCGGACGATGGCCTTCTCTGATTGGCCGAGCGTATGGACGGTATTATGACGTACACTCGGTAGGTACCGGTCATACGCCACATTAGTTAGCATAAAAAACGTTACTTATATTTTATTAACAACTTAATATTGTAAGCCTGTCTCAGGTTAACTTTAGGAACCGAAACATAATTATATTGTATTTAACGGTTTACGGGATTGTGAACGATGGTACTCTGGACAAGTAGGAGTTTGACGATAGAGAAGAAGATGTCGATTTTATAGTTGATTATGGTGATCACGCAGAAAGTAGCTTTTCTGAAACCAGTTCAGAAGATTAAATTCCTCTAAGTATTTGATTCAAGAATTTACAGACCACGTACTTGCGGCGGGATATCCAGTAGGCTTGGTCGTGTCCGTATTCGGTAGGAACACCTCGAACTAAGGGACTTGTAGACATTTAGTAAGCCGAGTCTGATATCAAGGACATCATTTAATTGAAAAGGCATTGAAATAAACATATAATTCTAATAATTTTGTTTAATTTTACATAGCCTGATAATACCTATCAGTCTAGTCATTGCGACCCAATGTCTTTTGTAAAGAACAAAATCTAGAAAGCTAATTGAAATTGACAAAACATGCTAATAATTATAATCATCATTTTACCCTAAAAGTTTCACTTTAAACCATTAACTCTAACATAACAAAAAAACAATTCAAGATCTTGGGCGGATGAGGCTATAACAATTATGTCCTATGAGAAGGTCATTCGGGCCATAGTCCAAGACGAGCCATAAAATCTCTGGGCGCCACGAGGGTATAACAAATTATATACCTATACTTTACCTTACGTTCACACGTAATCTATGTATTTGATATCATATGATTTTGTTTTCTGGTTACTTACGTGAGTAAATAACCAGAAAACAAAATCATATGATATCAAATTAGTACATACCTATTTATTAAGTATTGAAGATTTTATTACAAACAGCAGCTATTACTGATATTTGTTCAAAGAAACGAAAAATATTAAATCCACCTCAGAAAATGGGCGTCTCGAGATCAATAATATTAGCTACGCTGATGACATGGTGTTGCTAAGCCCCTCTATCCGAGCACTAAAACTACTTCTTCAGTTATGTGAGGGTTATGCGGAGGCTCAGGGACTCAGGTATAATGCCAAAAAGAGTGAGCTGTTAGTGTTCAAGGCGGGCACCAAATGTTACTCTAAAGTGCCACAAGTAACAGTTGCGAACACTCCACTAAGACGAGTGACACAGGTTAAATACTTGGGTCACTGGGTCACCGATGACCTTAATGAAAACCTAGACATAGACAGAGAACGCAGAGCTTTGGCTGTCCGAAGCAATATGTTGATCTGCAGATTTGGAAAATGCACAAAAGGTGTTAAAATTTCTCTTTTTAGGGCTTACTGCCAAACTTTTTACACCTGCAATCTGTGGATCAAATATACGCGGCGGGCATACAGTGCATTGCGTGTCCAGTATAATAATGCGTTCAGAATGCTCATGGGCCCGCCACGCTTCTGTAGTGCTTCAGGGATGTTTGCGGAGGCGTCGGTTGATGGTTTTCATGCCATCATCCGCAAGCGTAGCGCATCAATATTATACAGAATGCGTGTCAGCTTCCACAGCATTCTGAGCGCGTTATGTGACAGGTGGGACTTCCCAATGTTAAAGCACTGGATACAGCTACATACCTAGGTATTGTGTTGTATACAGTGCATTGCACATTATATCGATAGCCCCACAGAATAAACGTGTAAGTCAAAAACCACAACTTTTCAGGAAAAAATATAAACGATTTAACTTGAATAACTGTTGTTTGGTAGTATATAGGGTTAAACAAATTATATCAAATTAAAGATAAAAAAATATATTATTACATTAAATATGTATTATTTAATTATTTGATTTAAATTGTCTTTCGGGATATATACCACGTACCTTTGTTTGGAGTAACCGATATTTCGGCACTGTTGCAAGTGCCATGTTCACGGATGTACTGTACATCCGTAAATATCCATAAATCAAGTTTAAATGACCACGAAAGTTTAAATTCCTATATTATTTAATTATTTTTTATTATTTAAACGGTTTTCCGACAATTTATGAAAAACCATTTTATTTTTGTGAATTTCTATGACTAGATAACAGTAAACTTTCATTACACGGTTATTCTTGTAAAGTGTCAACAAACAAAACTAATAATATTTTATTACACTATTATGCGACAGTAATCAAGTTTCTTTAATACCTAGTTACAAGCATAAGGACGGTTCTTTACAGTAACTTACTGTATTGTTTGATTATTGTAAAGATAAAATGCATTTATATCAATGTTCATAAGATCGATTCTCATTTATGTAATATACTTTTGTTATTGCATGGCAATAAAGTAAACTTCATTAATTATGTGAAAGGTTGAAATTAAACGAAAAAGGTTTAATAAAATAAGAATATAATCAAGTAACTATCTACTTGTATAACCACTAAATAATAATCACAATTAAAACAACTTAAATACATACATACATACATACATACTTACATATCGTCACGCCTTTTATCCCCGAAGGGGTAGGCAGAGGTGTATTTCTACACCCACTTTTCGCCAGATATCCTTTAGTCCCACGTAATAAGGGGCGAGCCTATTGCCGTACCGGGCACATTTGCAGACTCCGTGCTGCTACTGAGAATTTCGTGACAGAAAAACCCAATAACACTGCCCAACCCAGGAATCGAACCCGGGACCTCACGATCCCACGCGCACATTTATGCCGCGAGACCAACGAGGCAGTCATATAGGGTTTGATGTCGAGTTTTCCGTCTCTACGCAAATATGGTATTTGCATCGTGTTATCCCTTAGTCGCCTCTTACGACACCCTCGGGAAGATAGTATGATATCTTACTATGATTTGCATCTCCCGTAATTCGTCTTCAAAACTATACCTGAAATAAACTGAATCAAGATGCTTGTGAGAGAAGTTTACTTCTTTTATTTTACTCCAGTAAATTTTATCGCCGTTTATGTCTTTTAATCAATTCTTCCCTCTTATCAGCTCTTTGAAATCTATGAAATTATTCTGTGTCATTTGTTTTACTTGTTATTTATGCCCAGTAACTTTGGCATTCCCTATCAAGCTATACATTTGATCGGGCGTGTATATAGTATGCCCTTTCTTAGAACGCTCGATTGTAGCATGCATAGAGTCGCCTTCCGATTGGCTATGACCTTTTTCAAAAAATCTATGTGTTATTCTTAGCTTAAATTTTTGCGACACAAAAGCAAACATGGCAAACACAAATCGATTGCGATTTTGCCTGGCACATGAATCGGAATAAAAAGATATATTTTTTATCCCTAACTCAACGTGAAGTTGAATAAATGACCACAGGCAACTTGCAATTTCTATGGCTCCCCTCTTCGCAATCTGGGAATGCCAAACGTAACAGTATCCATTTTTATCTAGAATATTATAAACTGTAAAGTTATATACCGGATATTTACGTTTGTAGTTAAAAATTCCTACTTCACTTTGGGGGATACTCAAAATTTTTTCGAGATCGAAACATGTGTGACGGTATGCTTTTTATCAAAATTATTTTTTCTTCTTCTTTTAGCTATCTTACTAGTTCCTGTTCTCCTAAATGTTTTTCATAGTCAACTTTTAACTGTTCTTGTCTTATATAGTCGGCTGTTTTATATATTGAACACACTTCACATAAATCTTTTTTAGGTTTGTGGAAGGAAAGGTTAAATTTACTATTAAATATGGTTTCATACTGCCGTTTAGTTGCTTTACATGCTACACTATACCGCTCATTTGTATCCATTCATTCTAAGTACAGTCTATGCATTTTAGATGTATTCAATGTTTCACAAAGGTATTCTTTCTGGCTATCTTTTCTAACATAGTGTGCTTCAACTCTTTGAAATAGGTTTATGTGGTCAATGATGCTGCTTTCAGTCTCTTCTGACATGTTTCTAGGTCTATTTTTATGTCTTCCTCTGTTACCTTTTACATAATTTTCGTCTCCTAACTTTTCAATAGCTGTATATACTACTTGCTGTGTAATGGACAAAGTATTTAAAAACATGGTTTTGCAAATTCTAATATTCGAATCGTTATCATCAGGAAGTTGGTATATTAATGTTTGAGTACGATTATTTTTGCGTTCTACTGTAATTTTTTTAACGTATTCCTTCTTGACATAACGAGCAATGAAATCCCATTGCCTTTCATGATTGCCAATATTCCAAAACTTCTTAAAAATGTTCATCCTCATTTCTTCATTTATCTTTTCATAGCATTGTAATTTGCAATTGCAAGGCGGTCCAATCGATTTTTGTTGTTTTTTTTTCTTACTTCTAATACTCTCATAGCTTTGAACTGAATTTTTAACTTTTTTGTTTTTGTTACCTTTCCATAAGTCTCGATTTACTTTTCTCTTTCGTGAAAGTTTCTTAGTAGGGGTTGTCATTCGTGTTTCTGGCTCTGTAGGCACAGCATCTGGTGAATTGTTATGTGTTTCAATATAACTTAAAATATCCTCCAAATTAGAAACGCTTAAATCATAGCCCTTATTAATATATAGGACAGTTGGAGAAGCTATGAAGTTTATTTTTTGCTGGGTTGATGGCGTTAACAGAAGATCATCAGTGATTTGTAAATTTATGTTATTGACAAATGATGATGTCGTAAAATTTTCCATCTCTGGTACGAATGGTCTAATAAGATTATTGTGAGAAATATCTAAAAGTTTACTAGCCGGAACATTTGGTCGTGATAAAACATTATTTAATTTTGTTTCATATGGCGATAAACTAGTTATTAATGAGGTGTTAGAAATAAAACCGTCATCTTAAACATTTACTCCACAGAGCTCTGATACACCATCAATAGGAAATGAAGTTCGCGACAGCTGATGTGTGAAACTCTCTGAAACAAATCAAAGAGATTACTTACTACCTTTCTAATGATTGCATTTTAGGGAAACTAATAATCAATCCAGGTGAGTCTTATAGCAGATAGATGAGAACATGGTCTGCGACTCGCCTCAAAGAGCTGTCAGCAATCTGACGCCCCCTCCCCCCTAGGAGGGCCAAAGCCTGCCGAGGTCGCGGGACTGTCTTATCAGGTAACCGTGACTGGTAAGGGCTATGGAAGGATCACCGTGGATTTTAGTCAGTACAAGTCTGACAGTCTCTCCCGCCCCGCCGAGTAAAAGTAGGTAAGTGCCAGGCATATTAACAAACTAGGAACTGCTACTAAACATTTCTTAACATAATAACTGACAACATTTAACGGAATCCTGGTCGCTTGGACTACGAAGGTATAGGTAGGTACCTACTAAATAAATTAGTAATTATGGAACTTAATTGTTAAGTACTTACCTAATGATGAGGAAGCAATAGCATCAATAGGCTCACAAAATCTATTTTTGTCTTGTTCTTTACAAACAAGAATACTATTGTCATCTCCAATCTCGTTACCTAAAAAAAAGAAAAGCAGTTAATATAGGTACCTACTTACTACCTTTTTGATCTCATTGAAAACAAATTGAAATGTAAATACCTACGATAAGTAACACACGCTTTTTGTAGGTACACTTAAAACACTTAGGTGACTTTCTAAGTAAGTACTTTAAATTCAAAATTATACCATCTTTATATGTTGATTGTAATTACAAATTAATACTTATTTATACATATAAATGTGTGGGCAAGTACTTACTTTTACAATTCGCTAAGTCTAATATCCTTCTGCAGCGACTAGAAGTTTGCGTATTTCTATTCTGTCTATTCGTCGTTATACTAAATCACACATCAACAAATTCTCGATACTGTACAATGCCTGCGTAATAATCAAAATTACGTAATCATGCGCGTAGAATCGCAACAAGACTGACCTTCGCTTCCGGACTAGTTGTCTAATGCCACTCGCATTGCACCTCCCGCGCCCCTTTCTAATGTTATGTACAATTGCATGGAGCGGATCGTTGAAATATTTTGTTTAATTGCTATTACTATGCATAAACTTCAACTATTAAGACCAAAATACTAGTATTTGAACACTTAATGCTACAAACAATCCGATTTAATACCCTAGGAGGCAATGCAATACTTTAATTATAAATAAAAAATATTTTAAGACTTTCATTCCACAATAATGACACATTAAGAATAAAAAATGTATGCTTTATTACACGAATAAACGTGTAAGCTGCTATTATACAAACTCGAAGAAGAGTACAAGTCTTCTCAAATGTTTGCTTGTTTTAACACGTTTATTCGTTTCACTCGGGGACCTAAAAAGCGTTTAACAATAGCATATACTTTTATACTTGTGATATAATTCCATAATTTTTCCCTTGAATAAAGGAATCAAACGATATAATAGGCGTACTTTGAGTCAAAAATTTATAAAAAAAAATTAGAAGGTGCTGCATAGGTAAAAGAAACGAAAAATGCAACAAAAAGAAAATTGTGTAAGAGCTCTTGCACGTTTATTCTGTGGGGCCATCGATATTATAACATTACTAATATTAGGTTAAGAAAAAATGTACTAACAACATATGGATTTTATTATCCGAAATAAACAGTTATTATTATTATTATTCTCTTTATTAATTATTTTCTCATAGTCATATTTTACATAATTAAATCACTTTAATAAATTAAAAATAAAGTTTAACCATATAAAATGGGACCACAGAGACCCACCGGTACCTGGCACAGGGACCAAGCAATTATTTATTATTATTATAATAAATAAATAATAAACCCTGAAATGTTACAAGTACCTACATAAAAGTTCACTCGCCGTCAGTAAGTCAGAGAGTCAAGCGTTCACAGGAATTTCACAATTTAATGTAAACGCCTTTTTATATTAAACTCTTGCCTCTATACCATTTGCTAGAACATTACGTGGACATGCTTTTTGAATTGAACTTCTGCATGTTTTCGACTTAATGTAAGAATATAGTAGATACATTATATAAAAATGCTTTTCTAAATTGTTATTTTGATTACATTTTCTCATTGGCAAGAACATTACATTACATGTACGAAAATGTAGAGTCTTGCGGGTTTCAGCATGAAACTACCCTCTCTCAGAATATCGACATAAAGTATCAGTACGTATTTATAATGTTGCGTTCCTTTCGGCGAGTGAGAAAGGCGGAGGTTCCTTCCTAGCTCGTTTTCGCTCATACCGCTCTTCCTTCTGTTCCTTTTCCCATCCAGGTCGGCAACGCACTTCTGACTCCTTTAGTGAAACGTCTGTCCATGGGCGGTGGTAATCCCTTTCCATATGGCGAATCGTTTGCT
Source organism: Euclidia mi (assembly GCA_944739405.2). Lineage (NCBI taxonomy): Eukaryota > Metazoa > Arthropoda > Insecta > Lepidoptera > Erebidae > Euclidia > Euclidia mi. The sequence continues at coordinate 94,761,095 of OX123183.2, read as the reverse complement.
TGGTTACCCCCTATATAAAAATTATTTTTAAATTGTCCTTTTGCCTTCGATGCTCCATCTGAAATAATTTTATAAATCTAATTTTCAAATTGTTCTTTTGCCTGTATTGTACCATTCACAGGCGGTTACGTTACATGAAAAGCTCTACGCAGCACAACATACTCTCTACTTACTCAACGTTAACTTCACATACCCAATTCTTCTTCTTCTTTCTCTTAGCGTTATCCCAGTTTCAATCTGGGGTCCGCTTACTAGTCTAACCGGATTTGGCTGAATATTAGCTTTTCCACAGAGCGACTGCCTGTCTGACCTCCGCAACCCGAAGGGATAGCGATATTCCATGGTTTAGACTAGTGTCAGTTTATTTAGAAGGTACTGACACCCTGTAACGACTGTCAAAGATCTTCATGACAACCGGGACCGACGGCTTAACGTGCTCTCCGAGGCACGGGACAAGCGATAATTAATAATTCAATACGCACATAACTCCGAAAAGTCAACTTCACATACCCAATTATTTAGTTATATATAGAACACTCAGATTTTGGTCAATATCTACGCCGTACGTAATACGATGGGAGTTCTCTATTGAATAGTTGCAAACTTGTCCGCTAGCTTTACACGGAAATAGATCCCTGGGTATAGCTCAATAACCATTTAGGAGCGTATTCATACATCTGGTTTAAGCAGAGAAACTGGGCTATGCGCCTTCGTCATCATACAAATTGACATCTAAGCTTACATGTTCTGATTGTTTTAAGCATATGTTGTTGGTCTAAATACTTTTGAACTTCACGATCTTAACAAAGGATGTATCCGTCTGGTAATGGATTAAGGATACATTGTGTCACTACTCTATTAAATTTTATAGATGTCGTAAGAAACAACAAAGGTAAATTACAAGAATCAAAAACAATCTCTTTTGGAAGAGACAACAAAGAGCCAACATGATTTTAGGCCAAAAATATTTTTTCGATACGATCTTATTGTGACGCAAGTTTAAAAAAAACCTATGTCCATCAGTGGACTACGAAAGGCTGTGATACATATTTAAGTAACGGAGTAAAACACTGTGACTGACCACGACTAACCAATGTTCAAAAGTCAGGTTGTATGTTCTGAATGAAATGGATATTTTTGTAGTGGGTATACATACCCACTACAAAAATATAGTGTGATAATGTTGCGCCTTCCATCCACAAAATTGACCATTTCATTAATGGACGTCGTTGCTGCATATAAAGTTAATTAATTAAACTTAAAACCACGATAGCAAATAATCCATTAAAATTTTCACGCCACATGAAATTATGTTTTACATAAAAATACGTGCTATTACTCGAAGCCATTGTGTGCTAGCACTATTATGACGGAAGGATTTTAATAAATAAACTTTTCCCATTAAAATGTACTCGAAACAGCATAGCAACAGACGGTTTACTCGTGTGCTCATTTATCATTTTCTGCCTACATGTTGCGTAGAAATAACAATAACAATACCTACCTAGATTGTAATTACAGACTCGAGTAAACATGGCAGGAGATGTAATTAAATGTCTAACGGTATATAAGGAAATTATATTTCATAAGTAATATGAACTATCAGAGTGGTTTTGCTGAATCCGTGGCTTTCTTCACGAGCTCGTTTCAGTTAACTCCGTCCCAAATTTCACCTAAATTGGTCGATTGCCTTTAGTTGGCAATACAAAAAAGATCACTTTACTTTCGTTTTAATACTATCGAAGATTCATATGATTACGAAATTATGCAGAGCAAAGCGAAAACACATATTCTTGCCTAGGTACTACAGTTGAGATTTATGAAGTACATACCTACTTTGTTTCAAACAGGAAGCAGTCAAAATCTCCCGATATATTTTCATCATCATCATCAGCCTTTAACAGTCCACTGCTGGACTAGGCCTCTCCTTTGAAAGGAGGAATTGGCCTACTATACCACGCTGGCCAAACGGGTTGGTATAGGGTTTGTATCAAGTTTTCCTTCTCTCACAGTGCTTTTCTCTGCATAATATGCTCCCTCTGTCGGCTCTTACGACACCCATGGGATGATATGGGGTGGTGACAATCCGTATTCTTAATCCGTCACCACACGGACAATATTATTAGATATATTTTATAATTCACAATATTCCATTATCATACAATATTATTTAGCGCGTCTTAGTCACGATAATTGAGTTATTTCAAGGCATAAATACCGACCGCGACCACAACCGTTGCAAGCCGGTTGAAACGTAGTAGAATAACAAAGGTACTTATGCCTTTAAAGAAGTCAATTATCGCGACTAAAACCCGCTAAATAATATTGTATGATGTATACAAATCGCAAAAGCTTAAAATCGATTACACTCCATTATTTCCATGCGTGCACCTTTCCAATTCTCGAGTGTATATGGGAAAGAATTATGATATATCATAAGTTAAGATCAGGAAGTTGCTTGCATATTTAAAAGATTGCTGATCGAACAGCTAAGACCTCCGCATTCTGCATTAGAATATCCCATCGATATTTGCCGTATACCAAACGTGACCACTTGAGTTCTCTTCACGTCAGCAAACTTATATTATGCGGCTTGATTTACTGTACGACACAGAATTTCGATATGCTTGGCACGGAAGTTGAACTATTTTTGTTTCATTTTTGTACAGTTGGTATGACCATTTAGGAACAAAGACAGGGAGGAATGTGAGAATATAAAATGGATTTCACCTTTTCGTGAAGAAAAGCTGCTCAGAAGGTACTAGTCTTTTAATTCCAATAATGACTACAACAATATCAGCACCGCTATCTCCATGGGTTGCGGAGGTCAGATGGCTGTCACTCTGATGAAAGTTGATATTAAATAGGTAAGCGTATTCCAAGCTTAATGACGAAAAGTCTTAGATGCAACCGGGTTTAACCTGGTTGCGTCTGAGCAGCGCAGAGTGAGGATGATGCTAATATAATGCCTTCACTGGCCCGTACATACATATTCTTAATACCTCATACATTTGTATACATTCTGACAAAGCCAATCAGCCTGAAAATTTATTAAAAGAACATATTGCGGTATATTCCTGGTGTCCACTCAGTAATTAGAGGCGCCATCTGGTAATTACAAGCGAGACCATCAACAGAGGTTATTTAAAAGCAATTTGCCTAACACAACATTGTCGATTAGCGTGCGTACGAAAACACATAGTGTTTTTAATCGGATCGTACTCGCTATAAATCATATATTTAAGGCATAAATACCTAAGTTTTTGCCTACGTTTCGGCTAACGAGTACTTGTTTCAGCCGTGGTCGCGGCGGGACTGGTGAGCTCAGCGCCGTCCTTGTGTTGTGCGGGTTTTGGCACCTACCCTCACTTGATTTTTATTTTTGTTTGTAACCGCACTGTCGGTACCTCGACAAACTACACTCATGACGTCTACACACTGTTGAGCTGTATCATTGCGGCGGTGTTTACACTTATTGATGACTGGATTCCAAGTTGTTGATAGTCTAAAACCATCCTCCCGGTTGAAGTTCTTGTGTTTTTTTATTTCAGCCGCTTCACGCACTATCCTGGAGTAATAGTGACGTTCGGTGGACAAGACCTGCGGTTGATGTAGTTCTATCCAGTGGTTTGGTCCAGACTCCAATAAATGTTCAGCTATACAAGACCTGCGGTTGATGTAGTTCTATCCAGTGGTTTGGTCCAGACTCCAATAAATGTTCAGCTATAGCGGACTTATTTATTTGTCGATTTTTTACAGCTGCGATATGTTCCTTGACCCTTTCCGCAATTGTTCGCTTGGTCTGTCCGATATAGGAACTACCACAACTGCAATTGACCTTGTAGACGCTAGGTGTCTGAAAAGGAATGACATCCTTTGGTTTGTGCAGATTGTGTGCTATCTTGGACTATACGCAGTCTTAATGGACTATTTCTTGAGTACTGTTCCAACTTTGTCAGTTACTCCTTTTAGGTAAGGCATGTAAGCCGGCACCCTGCTCACCTCAAGTTTACGGTCCCTCCTCTTCAGACGGTGTATCTCATTCTTGTATCCGTTACGTCTAAGTACCTCCTGAACATGTGAGAGCTCACTGCTTAAGTGTTCAGGGTCACAGAGGTCATACGCCCTGTTCACTACAACGTAAAGATATTCCGAGGGCATTCTACATAATGCCAGTGTACGTCTTTTGAGACAATTAATCCGCAACTATCGGTACGAGTTGTGTGGTGTACAGTGTGACTTATATAAAGTATGAACTTTATATATGTTTTGAAGTGTTTTCAAATAGTGACTTCAACTTGTGCGATCGTGTCACGTACAATCAAGCTAGTCGCATTTACGATCTGCGTACTAAACGGCACAACAAGAAGTTCTTTAAATTTAGGAACCGTAAGGAGAGGCAAGCCGGTATAAGGATACTCCGACAATCAGCAAACGGTAATTAATTTATCGGATCACGTTATTGATAGCACGACTCAAAGCGTACTGGCTAAAGAGTTAAATTACGCTTTACCACCTAAACGGATTCCGTACGAGAATGACATAAGCAGCATCGAGGAGGTTATAACGCGCAACAAGTTACCGTCTAACGATGCGGATACACTAGGACAGGATGTTGCCGTTATTTTACGTAACTCTAAGCCCCCGAAACCCTATATCTCCACAGAAGAGCGTCGGTCACTAAAAATATTGCATGATGACACGAATATTATAGTGCTTAAAGTTGATAAGGGAAACGTCACTGTGGTGATGAATTCTTGTGACTATGACAATAAAATAAGGAATCTGTTGAGTGATACACTTATATACAAACCTGTGTCTTATAACCCGACGGCCAACTGACTTATATGAAAAAGTATTTTGTTGCATAATAAATTCCCTACAACTTTGGTCATGAAACTTTTGTCATAAAGGCAAAAATAAAAAGTTATATCTTTATTATTGTAGTATTTTGGCAATTTAACGCTTTTGCATTAAAATTGTGTCCCAAGTCTTTGAGATGGACCAGGCTTCGGCGCAGGGTCTGACCAAGCGCTGGTATAAAGTTTTTGATGAAGAACTTGGCAATTCATGATTTCCTCAATTCATTTTAATATCTCCAATAATTTTCCTTTAGATGTCCGCAGAACAATTAGGCACTGCAGAAAAATTGCACTATCGTCTGGCTGTGAAAACTATCAACTTCAGATGCCTTAGGATAGAGGTTTTCTTTTTCCAACTCCAGTTTTTAAGATCTTTGTTATAAGTGAAAATAGGACCTTATGGTTCTGCAGAATCAGAGTCTCAAATTTGAAGACTGGGTCTTGTTTTGGAAGAAGAAAGACAAATTAAATGTATTTCTGACAACGATAAAATTATGACACATCTATAATATAAAAATGAATCACAAATTGTGTTGGTAAGCGCATAACTCAACAACGTCTGGACCAATTTAGCCAATTCTTTTTTTTAAATGTTCGTTGAAGTTCAAAGATGGTTTTTACGGCGAGAAAAAATCTAATAATTGCCGGAAAAGCCCTAAACATAGCCCTTTTCTTTTTCCCATACAAACGTTTTCTAACTAAAACGTAGAGTCAATTTGTAACTAATTACTGCTGCATAAAGTTCAAATTCACGTGCGCGTTGATATACTTCTTTATTTGATGGCACTTTTGACAGGTTTCCGGACCTGAAGTCTCAGTGCTGCCGCCCAGCGGGCTTCATGTCAGAAGAAACCCATTGATAATCCCTACTCAATAAGTATTATAAATTCAAAATTGTGTATGTTTGTATGTTCCGTTTTCACGTTAAAACGGCTGAACCAATTTTGTTGAATTTTAATATAAAGATACATATATTGTACCATGGAGACGGATATAGGCTACTATAAGTTGTAAAAATTATACTGGAAGGGATTGCAGGGAGGGTAGAAGTTTGTACGGCACAAATTTACCTCTTGGAAGTAAGAACGCATGCGCTGATAATTTATTGCTGCGCATATGCTTTCGCATATCTGTCAGTACTGTCATGTCATACCTACATAATGTCATATTGTGCACGTTGATTAAATTGTTCGCATATCTATACTAATATAATAAAGCGGAAGAGTTTGTTTGTTTGTTTGAACGCGCTAATCTCAGAAACTACCGGTTGGATCTGAAAAAATATTTTTATATACGATAGCCCAGTTATTCCGGAAGGCTATATAACATAACGCTTCGATCCTTTGGGGCTGGACAAAAGGCTAAAAAGGCTAAAAGATAATGTCGGCTAATCTCAGGAACTAGCAACCGGATTTTATAAATTGTCATTGTCCATGATAGCCCAATTATTCCGAAAGGCTATAGGCTATATAAAATTACGCCACAACTTTTAGAGGTCAGACAAAAATAACAAAATGGTCAAACGAGAAGGGGGAGGGTTGGGTCAAAGGCAAAAAATGGCTAAACGAACAGGATACAATCTATATGGGTATCGTTTTCGAGATTTTCGGGACGCTGATTAATAATATGAAATTTATTTAGTGATCCAAGATGGCGGAAGGGAAATCAAAGATGGCGGAAGAGAAAATTTTTAAAATCAATATGGGTATCGCCTTCGATATTTTAAGGGGTGGGGAATCGAAATACAACATCTATTTCGTGATCAAAGATGGCGGATGGGAAATCAAAGATGGCGGATGGGAAAATTAAAAAAAATCGATATTGGTATCGTCTGCGATATTAAAAGGGATGGGGAATCCAAATACAACATCTGTTTCGTGATTCAAGATGGTGGGTGGGAAATCAAAGATGGCGGGTGTAAACAATTTTAAAAATCCATATGGGTATCGTCTCTGGTGATTTAAGGGATGGAGAATCCAAATACAACATCTATTTCGTGATCAAAGATGGCGGATAGGAAATCAAAGATGGTGGACGGGATTTTTTTTAAGTTGATATGGGTATCGTCTCCGATATTTTAAGGAATGGGGAATTCAAAAATACCATCTATTTCGTTATCAAAGATGGCGGATGGGATTTAAAAAAATAAATTAATATGAGTATCGTCTCCGGTGTTTAAAGGGATGGGGAATCCAAATACAACATCTATTTCGTGATTCAAGATGGCGGATACGAAATCAAAGATGGCGGACGGGATTTTTTATAAAGTCGATATGGGAACATATCGTCTCTGATATTTTAAGGAATGGGGGAATTCAATATTATATAAAAATCTATGTTTGTTTGATCATCATTTATAGACTCTGAAATGATAAGAGATTAAGCGATAAGCGCTAAGTCAATGGTAACTTTGGAAAAGGGGCTTGGAAAAAAGGGAATTAAATAAAAACTCTTAAAAAGGCGATACGGAGTTCGCTGGGTCAGCTAGTTATATATAGAAACACCCAGACCATCACAAACATCCATGTTCATGCACACAAATGTTTGACTTGAGCGGGAATCGAACCCGCGGCCATCAGCTTGGCAGTCGCATACACTCCCGCTGCGCAAACCGGTCGTCATGTCAGAGCGCGAAAATACTACGTACAAAGATATTTTGATAAACCAGGCGAGACAAGGAAGACAAACTGAAGAAGATTATTACTGCTCGTGTATACATGGCCTCCGTACCATATGCAGTTGCGCGCATATTGTCAGTACCATTAATTTTTTATTCTCGGCTAGACACCAACAGGAAATCAAAATGTTTGCGGTAATTTTAGATAAAATCACAATAGACATTGATTACGCCGAATAAATAATGTTAAATATATGTTTTTTTTTTAATTCCCACAACTCACAAGAAAGTGACCCTTACCATGATAAACTAGAGATAATTACTGATATACACTCACAATTTCATGTCTGTCCGCCGTGGGTTTTTCTCCCATACTATTTGCCCAATGACCTTTACTTGCAAATTTCATTTGATTTTCGTTTGTTACTTTGTTATCTATTATTTTACAACGTTGTGGAGAATTTAATTTGAAACTAAATATGTTTTAATTTTTTCCTGTAGGGCCAATAGTTTGCCAGGTAAACTAGAAAATCCATTTGTAGCACTCTTTTCAAGATGGCGGCCGCAGGACAAGGGCTGCGACCTCACAAACTTGGATTTAACTTTACACTAACCCTCTCTAGCCATCTATACTGTACGTGACTTTGGACTGAAAAAGTTGGAATTAAATTTTACAGTGAAGCACAAACATAAACGTCAGAATAATAATATGTATACTACAAGTTATTTATCTTATAACAGTTACTGTCCAAATTATATTTCAGAGTAACGCCGGCACATTTCACTCGTAGACGGTATTTCAAATTCCCCGAAATTGCAAAATGTTATCGTATGTCTCTAGATGCAAATATTTTGACCCAAATAGATGTTACTAACATCTCATCTCACCATCATGGCACATTTTGTGTTCCTATTGTTATAGGATGTAAAGCTAAAAAATACCGTTTGCCGTACATTACAATGTAATAAACAACATATTAATTTATAATTAGTCTATTACATTTTCATTATTCATTATAAGACTCATCAATATACAGGTTTCTTATTTCTAATGAAGTGTGTCGCCGTTAATCGACATATAACAGATGTCATGATGTATTAAATCTACGCTCTCATAAACAGTTTCAACTTACCGGTACTGAAGCAATGCCATTCATTAAAAGAAATACAAATTTTCATTTCAAACAATTGTAAAAATTTTACCAAAAACTTGCTTAAAATAAATCCGACAAAAATATCACGTAATTATTTTAACCAAAAGCATTATAAAAGTTGTATGTCCATTTCAAAATTTTAAAATTATGGTTAATTAAAAAATTATATTATACTGTTTACATATTTTTTAATTAATAATAATAATAACTACCGGAAGTATATTCTGAGGGATGGGACGGTTGACATATGTCGGGCGTGTCACCAACCCGGGGAATCCCTCAGGCATATAATGTCCGGTTGTTCGAGTCTTGCCAACGGTCAGTATTTCATCATCAGCCTTTAACAGTCCACTGCTGGACTAGGTCTCTCCTTTGAAAGGAGGAATTGGCCTACTATACCACGCTGGCCAAACGGGTTGGTATAGGGTTTGTATCAAGTTTTCCTTCTCTTACAGTGCTGTTCTCTGCATAGTATGGTCCCTCTGCCGGCTCTTACGACACCCATGGGATGATATGGGGTGGTGACAATCCGTATTCTTAATCCGTCACCACACGGAAAACGGTCAGTATTTGCACAGACACAACCAAGTGGCCAGGATAATCCATCAGCAACTAGCCCTTAAATATAATCTCGTTGGTTCAGAGGTACCGTACTACAGATATGTGCCCGACCCAGTTCTCGAGAATGGTCGTGCATTGTTGTGGGATCGGTCTATCATTACAGACAGGACTATTGTAGCCAATAAGCCTAATATTGTAGTGATAGACCGAGCAGAGCGACTCGCAATGATAATCGATATCACCATACCGCATGACGGCAATCTCGTGAAGGCAGAAAAAGAGAAGGAGATTAAATATTTGGACCTAGTTCACGAGATTGTTGACATGTGGGATGTGGATTCGGCGATCATTGTGCCGATAGTCGTGTCGGTAAATGGGCTAATCGCCAAGAGCCTCGATCAACACCTAAAGAGGCTCGCACTAGGCAGCTGGATCAAGTCCTTGATTCAGAAGGCAGTTCTTCTCGACACGGCACGCATCGTGAGGAAGTTCCTGTCTCTGAGGCCCTAACCACCGGCGGCTAGGTCCCTGTAGGTACCCGACACCGGTGGGTCTCCGTGGTCCCTTTTATATTTTTAAACGTTTTTTTTTTATAAATGTAGTTTATGAATATAAAATGAATTATGAGAAGTATGATAAATAAAGTGAATAATAATAATAATATTCTACCACATACACACATCACCATCTAGTCCCAAGCTAAGCAGAGCTTGTGTTATGGGTACCTACTAGATAATGGATAAACATACATATATACTTTTTTTTTGTAAATACATACATATTATACATAGAAACACCCAGACCAAGACAAACATCCATGTTCATGCACACAAATGTTTAACTTGAGCGGGAATCGAACCCGCGACCTTCGGCGTAGCAGTCGCTTACACTCCCGCTGCGCCAACCGGTCGTCGTGAGCTAATTACTTACTTTAGTTTTAAAGCGCCTCATATTTTATAAAATTGGGCTTAAAGTTAAACGGGACAAACGCTGGCGAGTAAACATGATGTAATATAGACAAGCTTATCAAGCAGCACACTGTTTATTTTCGGTGGAAATGTCCATTAAAATGTACATTATCGAGGACCTGCCACATCTAAGGAAAATGGTCGACAGCAATTCACTTTGATGTAAGCATCCAAAAATTACCTGCGAAAAGTATTTCAAGGGAAAGACAGACGAACATTTTCGCTATTTAGAAAGCGCTCCTATTTAGACTAGTCTAAACACACTCAAATACAAGTTTCGTCTGTGGCGATAGTTACGACTGATGATCAAAGTTAAATATTTTGAAAGCGATTCTCTATTTAGTAAAATATCTTGGAATAACCCATATAGAGTTGATAAGAAAGAAATACCGAAATGCATAATACCTACTGAAATTCAAATTATACCTACCTTCTTGAATTCTGCTTTGACAGGAATATCTACAGACAAGCATCGTATCGTACATGAAATCTAGATCGCTTGGAGACCGATGTCTCAATTTATTAGAAAAATAGAGGAAAAGGTCACATCTGTAATAAATATTTGCTCCTCGATACCAAATTGAGTAACCTCAAATATTCTATCATGTGGCCTAGCCTATGAATATCATTATCCCTTTCAAATGTATAGTTCAGACGGCAGTTGCTTCTAGAAAACTAATATTCAATCGCATCAAACGAAAATCAATGCCAACTTTAAATAATGTTGAACACGAAAGCTCAACAGAATGAACAAATGATAATTGTATACTGTTAGGTTTTAACTGCAGAATGAGCACACTGTAAGACGGGAAAATTTAAAAACAATTTAATTACATTTAAAGTCTCTCTCCTTTATCTGTAAGCTATTTAAATTTCCGTAACGTAACCGTGAAATTGCCTTAATTGAAACAAACAGTCACAAAACAGACCCTTAAGTAAATAAACCTTATTGCGGGCTTGTGGGAAACAATAAAAACGGATTGTAAACCACAGGCTTTGTGGCTTACTTCTTTATATACAAATAGCACACGAATAATTGACTGTATGGCAAAGCCTGTCAGTGAAAAGACTACTTAATAATCTGTCAAATCTGGATATCTACATTAAAATTTATCCTAAAGTAGACAGAGCCTGTTATAATTAACTAGCAGCCCGCCCCGGCTTCGCACGGCTTTGGACATTTGTTTTTTAAATATCTTTTTATCGATCGCCACCATAGGTACCCCTGGCACACATATCTGTCTTTTCGAAGTTATGTGTGCATTAAAATGTTAATTATCGTTCGCTTAATAATGTGCCCGGTGAATGGCAATAGGTTCGCCCCCTATTGCATTGGGACCAAAACATAACTGGCGAAGTGAGGGTGTGTAATACACCTCTGCCTACCACTTTAGGATTAAAAGGCATGAAGTTATGAGTCTTTCTATCTCTCTTTATCGTCAAGCCTGTCTCCCATTAACGTAGGCAGAGACTATGGAACGCCACATGCTTCGGTTTGAACATACATCTTTCGCTTCCTCGACATTAATTAATCTCATCATGCATGCGCATCTATTATGGGTACTTTTAATTTGACCCTTTTTCGCTCTGGGGGTCCCTACCGACACGTCCATACCATTACTGATAATGTACTGTAAGGCGCCATTTACACATTTTCCTGCTTTCACTCTCCTTTCAACATCTCCCTCACATTTCCTATCTCTCATAAACAAACAGTCGAAATACACAAACTTGTTCCACTTTTTCATCTCCTATCAGCATATTACATTCAGTTACACTATCTTCCCTCTCTATGACCATGACTTTGGTTTTGTCACTTTCATACCTTTCTTTTTATACGCCTCATACATCATGGTGACCATCGGCTACAAATCTGATCGTCGGCGTATAACAGGGTTTTAAACACTGATTCACCCCTTCTTGATCAACATTTAGACTCTTTGAAATCAGTCAGATAAATGTCCATGAACAGATTGAACAGCCAAGGACACGTCGCTATCCAACACCACGATCAATGTTAAACCAATCCGTGTAAGTCCCGTTTATTCTGATGCAGGCACTTGAATCCCCATATAAGGAGGTAAGTGCCCGTATCAGACTGCTGCCCACTTTATACACAGAAACTGATGACTAAAGTTCATCTCTCACTAATCGATCATAAGCCTTTTCCAAGTCAAGAAAACTATGTGTGTCATTAAGATTTTCCCTGAAAAGACTTGATCTGTACATCCCATTTCCTCTCTGAATCCGCTTGCGCATCCCAAATTTTACTATCAGTTTCAGAGATCACTCTATCAGTCAGTATCTTTGCATGCAATTTGCCAACAACACTCAGAAGGCTTATACCGAGATATTATTTACATTCCTGCTGAGACGATAGCCCCATGGTATATACGAAACGGACTGCCGAGACGATGGTCTCGGGTTCGATCCCCTGCAGGCACCCCGGGCACACGCCTCTGACGTTTCGAAGTTATGTGTGCATTAAAAATGTTAATTATTGTTAATATTCGATTATCTATGAAAATGTACTGGTCTAATTTGAATAATTATTTTTGTGTTTAGTAGCAGCTCATTTTGTCGTCTATATAACATTAAACTATGAGTCACGGGTGCGGCGCAGTAGCCTTAGCATGGGTGGGTGGTTAGCTTATAGCATGGGTGTAGCCGCGGGCTCAGCTTGTTTTGATTTAGATTGATGTCATTCCGTGGGTGTCTTAAGAGGCGTCTAAGGAAAATAAATGAAGCATATAGTCACTTTGCGAAGGTGCGGCAAACTCTACATGAAACTCCATACCAGCCCGTCTGGCTAGCTCGGTTATAGTACGCCAAATCTTTCAATTGATTTAATGCTACCGTGATGGCCTTGTCCAGCAGTGGACTGCGAAATGCTGTACGTGGATAAATAGTATACTTTTAGTTTAATTTAGGTAGGTACTTTTAAGTAATTAATTTATCTCACATTACCATTTGATGCACCCGCAATGCCGTACATTTGTAATTTCTTTGGACTGGCATGTCCAATTTGAATAATACAAAATGCAATCTACAGGTATTGAAACAGTCTTCTGAAACATAAAATGATTTAGTTCATTATTATACATTTTAAATAATCGATCGCATCAAAAATGTCTCGTCCCGACGGAATATCGGTGTGCGAGCGGTGAATTTATTTTCACACGCATTATTTTAATTTTGCTACATCTTTTAAGATATTCATTATAATGATATACTGTAAAAGACAATTTCTATGAGCATTAAATACACAACATATCTAGCGTATTTAATAGGATAAGAAGTAATACTGCATTGCTTAAAATAGCTTCCAAAATAACCCATTATATTTTTCTAATTTTTTTATTGATAAAAATGGTTACTGTGGATTTTCCTTAGAAGATAGACCTATGTTATTGCGGACTTTTTGTAGGTAATAATGAGTACTTTAATAATGTAGTACATTATTTTTCTGTATCATTAATAGTCTTAGCAGCGCACGCCATGAAAGACATTTTCTGGAAAATTTTCTTACGGCCTTGGTTTACATTATTGATGTTTTTGTAGGGATCCCGTTTTATTTTCTAGAAATAAATACCTAATGCATAAAAAATAGCCTATGTTACTCAGGGATAATGTCGCATTACAATGGTGAAAGAATTTTTAAAATCCGTCCAGTACTTTGTTAGTTTATTCGTAACAAACATACAAAAATACAAATCTTTCCTCTTTATAATATTAGTATAGATATAGATAATCATACTACATTAATATTCTTAAACCATAAGACCAAGATGATCATGAATTCGATTTAGATTGTGGTTTATATTGATTTCCATCCGTAAACATGGTGCTTCCAACACTTCTGGGAAATATCGCCCACTTGCAAAGAAGTAAAGAAAACATAACTTAAATTTCTATATTGATCATGAATTGACGGTTGGTCATGCGACCATACATTGGAATGCGATTCGGTTTAATCGCCGCTCTAAAGCTATCCACAAATTGTAGTACCAAGTCCGATTATGTCCTAGATTTTTATGTTTATGAAGTGGTCATGACACAGAAATTAACCTGGACAAAGTAAGTAGGGCATCATGTGACTAGTTTGTTTCTGTTGGCCCCATTTTTAAACAAACCTTCAACCCCTATATAATACCATTTACGTCATAAAATTATCGCACTGTATAAATTTTATGTTTCTATCTTCACTAGTTTAGGTTTTAGGTACTATGTGTCACTTAGGAAACTACTGTTTAAATAAGGTAAAGACTAAACTTAAAAAAATACATTGGTTCATCACACGATTCATCAAATCAGCACGGAATTTACTTAGCACATGAGGCATATAGATTCAAAAGCAGCTAAGTGACTTCATATCGAAATAGCAGGAAATGAACAAAACGTTTTAGTAGGTATTTTTACATTTGTAATGACTTTGGATGTAGGGCTTGTGATGTATAATAATAATAGGTTTTGGTTGTCTTTTTCTATGGTTGCTATCTAATAAGCTTAAAATATCAAAAAATGGTATCACTTAGCTGTTTTTTAATATGATAAAGGGCACTTAGCTGTATTTGATCCTAAATTCAATTTTTGAATGTAATTTTAAGGGCCTTAGCCGGGTTTGTTTCTTGTTATAAATTTATGAAGAGATGATACTAAAAGAACACTAGATGGCTCCATACTTAGTTCATTTTTTGAAAATGTGGCACTTAGCTGCTTTTGATTCTATATGCCTCACATAATTATTAAGATAGTTACAAGTAAGCGTGTTTATATTTCTGAATTCCTACAATAGGAGCAAGTATAGAAAAATTGGCGCCATTCCTGTACGAATAATAATTTTGCGAAAAAAGTATGAAACACGCGTGTTTTTTTTAAATGAATTTGTAATAGAATTGTTATGATATTACGAAGTTGGTGAGCACGCCACTGGCACCTTTTAAGAAGATAATAAGTTTGAATTTCGAACGCGCGTAGAACTCTGTGAAAATATGTAGGTAAAATATGTCATTTGCTTTTGTTTTCATTGTTATCAATAATTAATTAGTTATACTGTTTTAAAAAAGTGCGTTTTTATCCCATATCCCATCAGGTTATGGTCCCAGGGACTGCCAGTAAGTGATATTTAAACAGTTTTGTGATGCAGTGATTGGAATTAAAACAATTCGTCGCCAAGGAAAAATCTTGTTACGAAGATTATTGTTCATTGTTATTGTTTTTTGTTGTTGAAGAAACTTCGATATAGCTTCATCTATTAAGATCGACCGACTTACTGGTGATAATTATGATACATGGAAAATACATATGCGTTCCATATTGATTAAAAATGATTTATGGGAATATGTAACGAGAAATTTTCCGAAACCACAGCTGAGCGATCCGAAATATCCTGATTGGAGACAGATGGATAGAAAAGCCGAGGCCGACATCCTATTGGCGGTGAGTCCTTTGAATTAGCTGCATTAGATGGTTTAGAAAGTTCTAGGCCTATATGGAATAAGCTTAAAAGTATGTATCAATCAAGCGGGCCAGCTAGAAAGCATCGTTATTGAAGAAACTTGTATTAACTCGTATGCAAGAAGATGATGACAAAAAGCACACAGCGGATTTCTTTAAGTTAGCAGTTAAGAAACTAAAAGAAATCCGTTTGATAGTTAGAGACGAATTATTAATTATATTACTATTGTTTAGTTTGCCGGATTCGTTCGCTACGTTTAAAACGGCAATGGAATCGCTCATCGGCTTGCCTTCAACATAGACATTAAAGGTCAAGATTATCGAGGATTACGAGGCTCGTAAGTCCAAGACGATTGAACAGGGAGCAATGTTTGTCAAACCTATCAACAAACAGAGGCAACCCAATCTGAAAAAGAGTTATGGTAAGCCAGCGCATACAAATAACTTTGAATGTAATCGTTGTGGTCGCCGCGGGCATTTTGCGAGAGAGTGCAAAAGTAAGATGACCCATAAGTTTAAGCAAAGCGCACAAAAGTTAGAAGGCAGTAATGACGAGCAAAAGGTAACAATGTTAACAAGTACTACCAAAGAGGTTATGTTGGGTGAGAAATTAAATCCTGTTTGGGGCATTGACAGCGGGTGCACCGGTCATACGTGCAAAGAAAAGCAAATTTTCGAGGATTTTACGCAACTAGACTCCCAACTGAGTTTAGCTAGTAGCGACAGGACACGCATATCTAGCACAGGTAAAGTTACGATTTCTGTAGACACAGGTAGTGAAAAACGCCAGATTGCCTTAGAAAAAGTGTTCTACGTATCAGATTTACGCACAAACTTGTTATCAGTGGCTAAAATAACTGATCATGGGTTCAAGGTGTGGTTTAGAAGAAATGATGCAATTGTTATTGACAGAAATAACAAAGTTCAGGCACGTGCAGATCGTGTTATTAATTTATACTATGTCTGGATGAGTCAGAACTCAGCAAATAATATTGAAGATATGAAAAATTCAATAGACATGTGGCTTCAACGTCTCGGACATCTTAACGAACGTAAACCATATAAAGACTTCTTTAACAGACACACACTATCCACACATTCATCAAGAGCTTTATACCAGCGTTTAGCTGTCTGAAGAATGTTCTTTTCTGTTATAAATTTATCGTCCTCAGTGTTGTCTAAATTTTAATTAGTAATTAGTATTGGATTGTCTAAGATAGTTAACGGTATACGCAATGTCTGGTCTAGTCAATACTGCTAGATACATCAACGCACCTATAAAACTCTGATATTGATACTGTTCCATTATATCGTATCTAACACACTCAGGTTTCTCTAATTTAACATTCCCATCTATAGGTGTGATAACAGGTTTACACTCACTCATACCGAAACGTTCCAACACTTTGTCTACATATAACCATTGACTTAAGAACACTATATTTTCATTATCACGAGAAAATGCAATTCCTAAGCAAGTAGATATTTTAGCCAAATCTTTCATTTCAAAAGCATTTGCTAAGTGTTTCTTTACATCTTGCATCCATAAATCATCATCTGTAGACAAAATCAAATCATCGACATAAACATCACTTAGCATAATTCGCTCACTTTTACGTGCAATGAACACACAGGGATCCTGCGGTAACGCTTCGAAACCAATATCACACAACTTTCTCACCAATTCCTTATGCCAATGCAATCGCGACTGACGTAATAAAAAACCATATAAAAACTTCTTTAACAGACACACACTATCTGCACAAGAATAATAGAAAATACCTAAAAACAATTAGAAATGCAATCTGTATATTTATATAGAATTCTTCTGGTTTATTTCATTTCAAATGCATTTCATTTCATTCCGTTGCTAACTGACCTGACAGACAACGCAAAGTCGAAACTACTGGGTGCAAGTGAAATTTGGCATGTAGGTATGTTCCTTAGGACCGTAGGGGAGCATTAAGAAGGGATTTTCCAATATTCGCAGGCGATCAGGACCAATAAATATAAAAAATCTGCGCGCGTCGCTGCGAGTATCCTCCAGTATTTTAATACAAGTTAGGTAAATACCCCATCGAACTTAAAATAATATTTTGTTAAGTCAGAGAATTTAATTCAACTAAATCATAATTATCATCATTTTCGCGTACACACATAACGACGATTCCTAATACTAGGTTACGGCAAATTCCAAGAAGCAATTGTTGTAACTAGTAGAAGTTTGCATCTTATCTAACTGTAACAATGTGATATGTTATATATGACATGGTGTGATAAGTATTGATGAAATTCCACATAATCTTACATAGTCAAATTATTATGTACTTCATAAATGCCAGCTCTCTTTTTATAAAACTTTAAAATAGTTACGTTTTACTTCAAAGGTAAAATACAATTGGAAACATGGATTCCTGAATCAAAAATAATGATTTGTTCCCTTCATGTTTGTTTGTATAGATATAGCGTGATATAATCAAATTGTATGCTATTTAGTTGAACGCCTTAAGTATTTGTAAACATTTAGAGCAATCGATTATGGAAAACATTAAAGATGCAGCTCGATCTTGTAATGAACAATTGTGCCATTAGAGAGCTCAAGTAAATTGATCCTCTGGACTGAAACCAGTGGGATTACAAACTTAAAACTATGCACACAGATATCTTGCTGTAAATACAGATGCACAGAGGCGATTGCCCAGTAGTGTACGTAACAGACTGCCGAGACGATAGTCTCGGGTTCGATCCAAAGGTAGCATAGCATGGACATACAACTCTGACTTTCCGAGTCTTTATTTAATTAAATAAAGTGTTTTATTAATAGTAAATAATAAAAAATGCAGTCTTATGTGCGAACTAATAAAATATTGCCTTTTAGCCTTAATATTTTGCTAACTTTACATAAAAAGAAAAAAAAACAAAATTACAATAAAAATGGAATGATTAATCTCCCATAAGATCTTGAGTTATGTGTCTTTCTTAGCTCATTATGGCACATAAAAGTAACATGCTCGGTACACATTGATGTACTAGACAAAATGCATGTATTCTTGAACGCATTTTGCTAATGTCATGTAGAGGAAGTGTGGCATTTTGCGCCCATGTGTCATTTTGCGAATGTGGTATGATGCGCTTAATCCTACTGGTATCTACTTGTGATACTATAATCGATTTTTCTAGCATGATATGCATACTTTGATTCTATACATGCCAATTCATAATGTTCCAACAAAACCGCGCAAGTTTAATTTTAAACACACACATTTTCCCTGCACATTATATAGAGATATGATATACAAAAAATTACACTCATTGAGATCTTTCATCTGTATATACAAAATTCTTGCGTTACTGACTGACTGACAGACAAGCTACAGCCAAAACTGCGGGGCGCAAGATGCTGAAATTTAGCATGTTAGTTCCTTGTTGACTATAAGAGTGCACTAAGAAGGGCTTTCCCGAAACTCCCACGTAATCCGGCTGAAGCAGTTAATGTGCGGGCGTAGCTGCGGGCATCCTCTAGTTTGATATATAGGTCTCAAGACGTTACAACACTTGGGACGAAACTGCCCATTCTCCTTTGAGGGGCTTTCCGATCACCCATTGTAGACCTTGTTTACTGTGAGAAACAGATAAAACATTTAAATAATATATCCACTAAGTTAATCAATAACTTGCACAATAACTACAAAATAACAATCAAATCAATTTAGTTATTAAGAAAAAAAATACTCACACGTACGGGCGCGCGATGATATAGAACTTGGGAGTGAAAGCCATTAACCCCTTGGACGTACCAGCAAGTGTGTGTGTTTGTTTAAATTATAATCGACAATGTAACATTGTCGATTATAGTTAAACAAAACTGCTACATAACGTAAGTAAATTTAATTACACTTAATCCTACTTGTTTGTACATTTCAACGAAATGAAGCGTTTGGATAAATATTTGGTGTATTTAAACTCATAGATTTTATTTTTTTATACAGAATTTGAGAGTGAAAGCCATTAACCCCTTGGACAAAAAAACTTTTAGTTTATCGAATCCCGTTTACTGTACTTGTTTATTTGTATCCACAAATTATGTACTTTTATTCATTTCAAAAAATATAATCAGATTGAGACAAAAGATGAAAAAGAAGCAAATGATATAATATACTGGCAGTTTATTTGAGTGTAATTTTAGATAGTCACGCTGGAGTGGCGATGGGTAGGGCACATAGTACGAAGAACTCATGGCTGTTCGGGCAATCCTCAAAATCGGCCTGTGTGGAAAGCTTTCGGGGAGTCCTTTATCCAGCAGTGGAAATCATTTGACTAAGATGATAATGACGATATAGTAAACTTATTCTATTGTCATGTAACGACTTTTCCATTATGTCTCTCTAATTTACGTATAAAGGGATTGTCAGGCGACAAATATGCATCTATATTGAATATTACAATTTAAAGCAACTTTATAATAACAACACTTCCGTCACGGAAGTAAGACTGTTAGCTACCAAAACACACAGAGATAAATCAAACCCAACTGCAACTGCACACATTCCATGAACAACTATTTATCAACTCCATCCTACGGAATACTAATAAGTGCTCATACATTCACAGTTTGAATTTACAACTTAATTTAATTGACTGAAATAAAATTTCTTGCCATACTTTTTCGAGTCGAATTGATTTTGGTTGATAGTCGGATTTCGTGTTAACATAAAAGTTAAGCGACTTTCTTCGAATGTTATTGCTGTTGCATGCAAGTATTGGATTTAAAATATAAATATAAGTCTAAATTATTTATTTTTATATATTTTCAGTGTCCATTGTAGTGTAACAGATAAATGTAAATATTGAAATATCATAAATTGTTCTTTAAATTTATTGCGTTATACAATTTCAGATGTGTCATTTAAGTCAATCGCGGTTAAGTAAAACGCATAGTGGTTTGATGGTATAGTGAGCTTTTGCAATAATCTAGCAGTTGTTTCAATTTCTAATTTAGATTGTTTCAATGTTTTCATAGACAGTAGTTAGTCCATGTTGGTTAACTGATTTCAAATGCATTTGCTGTTACTTCAGCCGACTTAATACAAAATGCTGTATAACAAGATAATATGTAAATTATATAAAGGTGGAAAGTTTATATACACATAAATAAAGGCTCGATATACTCGATATGAAATTATTTTGTAGTGACAGGGCATTCTGACCCCGCAGGTAAGTACAAAGTGGGTAAGTAATTAAAACATTTTCTGAATGAATCTGGAGAGTACGTGATAGTATTCGACCCATGATTTGAGAGCTTCGGTGGTCCATCTTTTTCCATCTTTCCTCCAATTTACCTTATTAAAAAGCTTATCGTTATTGCGCCAAATATTATTATCACCCACTGCTGGTGATAATAATAACTGACTAGAGGACTGATATTGATGATGATGAATTATATTTATCAGTTTTCCAATTTCCATAGGCATTTTTATTTATTACGCAGTAGAGACTCTTTGCGAGCCGTCTCGACTCCGCCACTTGACTATATATGGAGATCGACTGAGTTGCGCCCAGATAAGCTGTCGCAGGTGTTTGAGGCTCTCCTCTGAAGGCGTTCGGGGCGTACTCTGTAAAGCCACCGCGATGTATACGACGGTCCCGTGTTGTGTGGCGGGGTCACGCGACCCGAATCGCGGTATATACTTTTCTTTTCTACTTACGCTCTCCAGCTAGCGAGCCCCGTCGTAGTATCCATGGACTATGCCTAGATTGGGATCAAAAGGCCGCGTGTGAGTTACTTTTACATTTATTATTATTAATTTAGTAACATATGGCCTGTCAGTGTTCAAAATATCTTATACTATTTATTGGTGAAATTCGCAAATTCCGTTCGGTAGTTTTTGAGTTTAATAATACAGACAGGCAGGACGAAAAGGGAACTTCATCTTATAATAAGTATCGATAAAGATAGTATTAAAATTATATTCTTCCTGTTATGCTGTATGCAAACAGCTGTAGGGCGGTGCAAGCAGCGGCATCAGTGGTAATTGCATTATGCTTACTCATCATGCGGGTGCGATGGAATCAGTCGATAGACAGGCGCTTCATTACCGAAATTTATGCACTCAACACATCATAAAATTGTATACCGTATGATAACTAGTTGCTTTATAATTGGCTGTATCGTATAAAACTTAAAAAATATGAAATAATGGAGTTAAAGTATTCGAAATATCCGTATATTTCTACCATATACAGATATACACAGAACGCCATATAGTCCAAAACTAAAAAAAGCTTGTAGTATGGATAAACCTTACAAGCATACTTTTTGTGTAAATACATAAAAATCATACATAGAAACACCCAGACCAAGATAAACATCCATTTGTTCACGCAACAAATATTTGACTTGAACGGGAATCGAACGCCCGACGCCCTACAGCAGCCGTTTACACTCCCACTACGCCACCGAGTCGCCATAGCTGGATAAAACTAAATCGTACTGACAATATTTGGCCCAAAGTAGTTGCAAAATAAGCTTTTTGCCCGACTACGGCGAAGCCATAAGGAAGGGTAATGTTTTTAATTATAGTGGTATTCGTAGTAATTAGCATGAACAGTAATTATGCCATAACTCACCTGCACACGGGTATGCTAAATGCTTTGGTCCGGCATTATTAAGCGTTTCTGTACACAATTATAGTTTATCGCAACGTAACCCCAAAAGTTTGTTTTCCGTTTGTCTATCTTGTATTTGTCAGGACCACGTGAAAATATTGAGGTTAAATGACGTGTAAACAAAATAAAGATATTTTTTCATTCAAGCATCACTAAAATCTTTTAGCGATTACAAACTTATATAAGTATGTACTTAGTTAGAGAATTGACCATGGCCTATATACGGAGCCCTCAGTGAACGAACGTACTCGCATTCACCCAGTCTTTATTTCCTGGTAATCGAACTGGCAATCCAAGCAACCACAATGTTGTACTGTTTACCATATTTTTAGGAAACGGTCAAACCGAAAACATTACAAACATTTCCAAAATAAATTGTTTCCTTTACTAGGTTATCAAAACTACTTTGAAGTTAGTATATATACCTTGCGTAAAACAGTTCAAAGGGATCACCGGAAAAAGGAAATCCATTTAGAAATTGCTTTTACGTTTTCGGTTGGCAACTCAAAAACTATTCGTTGTTCACTAAGTGTGTGACTGCACGGCTGGCGTAGTGGTTTAAGCGGCCGCCTCGCCACTTGACACTGCGCCGAGTGTTGTGGATTCGATTCCCACACGAGACAACACTTCCCACACGAGACAACACTTCGTGTGATCCATAAATTGTTGTTTCGAGTCTGGGTGTTCATTGTGCCCGTTGGTTGTATGTTTGTAAAGTCTCCTGCGACACAGGAATATTCCTAATGCGGGAGTTGTCTTTTTTAAAAAAGAAAAAAAAAAGGAAAAATAAGGTCATAGCTTAGGAACCTCCATTTCGTTGTTTATTTACTTAACTGTAGTAGATAAGTAGACTGTTTGAATATTATTATGTTTTTTTGTTTTTTTAACTTATTAAACTAACCTCGTTTTGTCTTGATCACGATTTGTTTTTTCGTGTTCGCCGCTCTGTAAGTAATATTACAATGTAAGTAAACTAGTCGCCAAATACTAGATTTGGCTTTTTCTCTGGGTTCACTGTTTTAACTTCTGAAAAAAGGTTCAATTGCAAGCATTATTTTGTACATAGAGAGCATATGGTAAACCAAATCAATCACGGGCAGTGACATAATAAGTCACAGCAAATAAGTAGAATACAAACCTACTTATTTATTTTATCGATAAAATCTCCCTTGCTAAGCTCTTAACTTCTTTGTAACATTAATTTGTAGCCAGCAATTTTCATAAATAAGAAGACTGTAATTTAAGCTCATTTAAATGCAACACACGTTCGTGAAACAAAGAAACCTTACAATAAGCATAATATTCAATCCGATCACTATCAAGTATGCCGTTGTAATAATGATAATATAGTTACTTATAAAATCCTAACCGCCGTATTGCATCGCTCACCTATGCTTTCACATCCTTCTTGCATTGTTTTTCTTTTTATTCAGCTCCTAAGGATCTTACACAGTCATGTTTCATAACAATCATAAACATGAATGTGGCTAACATGATATAAGAAGAACTTCAAATCTGACTTGCAGTTTGAAATACAAGGGCGGACAAAGAAACAAAGAAATCCTTAAACTTTATTATAGATGCATGTATTTACGCACGCATTTCATTTTATACTACAAAGTTCGATGCTCTTACATCATATAGAACAAAGCCGTATTTGCTCTCCGTACTCTTCTATTGACAACGTAAGGCTATTTATTAAACCTGTGATCTTTTAATACTTTTGGCTCCTATAAAACACATCAAACATGAAACGAGGAGTCCTGATGACACAGTCTAAACTATAAAGTACAATGGAGTCAACTGACGGCCACTGCTAAACATAAAATAGTAGGAGCTGGATAGTAATTTTTAAATTTTGACCAAACCATTTTAAGGTTTCTTTAAGATTTTTGTGATTAATACACCGCTTTTGAATTCATATATCTAATTGTCTTTGTAATAATAACAGTTTAAAATGTAGAGTTTACGCTGTCAAACTCAACAATGACAGTTTTTTGATGAGCTTAAAAAATCTTTATATACTATTTCGTTCAAACAATCAAGTGCTCTTTAATATCAGTATAAATACATTTACCACACAAAAAGCTCGTGACAGAGCAAGTCATAAGCAAGCAGCTTTATATACAAAATATAAGTTACACTGTTCATTTACTGCAAATAAACGGATTTCTCTAAGGATAAATGTGGTACAGGTTACGGACACTACCTCATTGTGGTTTTAATTCCACGATTCGATGAGTTTTAGCCGACATTAAAAGCTACAATCTCTACGAGGAAATACATTTAAAATTTCTATATTCTTGTTAATAACTATATTATGAACTAATATACTGTGTTATACTTCATTAATGTAGAACAGAGTGCTCGAACTCCAACTCCTCCCCACCATAAGCATCTGTGAGGCAAATGAGTCCGGTTATAACAAATTACATTTTGTGACGCCTTTAATATGGCCTACTCTCACCAGAGTCAAGTCCAACCCCCATCCAAATAAGCCTTCCCTCCCCTCGAGACCAAAATCCAGATGCCGAATATACTTACATAGGTATACCAACATAATAATAGTGTATGGGACATTCTGATACAAAATAAGTGCAACATACGATACATATCTAATTTTATTTTTCTCCACATAAGAATATATTCATGTTTCAGGCGAGGTAGAGACCTCTCTGTAAACAAAGAAGTAAAATTGTATTGTGGAGATTTTTCAATTCGCGAATGCACGGCTAGGGAGCCGTGTGCTTGTTATAAGGATCGCAGTGTCAAAGAAATAACGTTACCTTGTTCGAATTTGGAATATTACTTTGAATTTAGAAGAAAATAATTGTGCTAACATACAAAGTTGCCAGATTGTTGATATTTGTTGTTAGCAAAACGAAAAGAGAATGACAATCATATATTCAAACTATAATAATAAACTTCATCATAATTCTGCGTCCTTTATACTTACGTAGGTAGGTACTTTACGTACGTCTTAAATTTCGTATAATTGCGATAACGTATTTACACTTGACACTCAAGTTTTCAGTACTCATCATCAGCCTTTAACAGTCCACTGCTGGACTAGGCCTCTCCTACAGGAGGAATTGGCCTACTATACCACGCTGGCCAAACGGGTTGGTATAGGGTTTGTATCATGTTTTCCTTCTCTTACAGTGCTGTTCTCTGCATAATATGCTCCCTTTGTTGGCTCTTACGACACCTATGGAATGATAAGGGGTGGTGACATTCCGTACTCTTAATCCGTCACCACACGGACGGACGGATTTTCAGTACTAACACAAGGCAATGATAACTATTCGTGTTATACTTAATCAAACTACAGTCGGTCCTTCATTGTAAACGTTTAAATTCTGAATATTGCATTGAATTTAGAATTGTGCAGTTATACTAAACTCAACTCAAACTGAACTCAAACTAATAAACACAGACTTGACAAATTCTTAGCATTCGTAAATTACCAAAACTAGTACTAGGGAATTACAGCCATTTAATCAAACTAAAGCTAGTACATACATACATGGACTCACGCCTGTTTCCCGGAGGGGTAGGCAGAGACTACGGAGCGCCATTTGCAACGATTCTGACATATCTCTCTTGCTTCATTCACTCCCATCAGATTCCTCATGCATGCTCTTCTGTTCAGGGTGCTTCTAACCTGTCCTGTTTTTAGGATGTCTCCAATCTGGTCAGAGAACGTCCGCCTAGGTCTTCCCCTTCGTCTTGTCCCTTCCACACTTGCCTTATATATCTGCTTGGTCAGTCTTTCGTCATCCATCCTCTCCACGTGCCCAAACCATCTTAGCATGCCTTTCTCGATGCTTGTCACTACATCTTCTTTTACCCCACAACACTCTCTTATCACACAATTCTTTACTCTGTCAGTCAAAGAAACACCACACATACTTCGCAGTGCTCAAAAAAAAGCTAGTACTTCACAGTAAATCCCCACTTAATGAAACATTTCGTGCCCAAACTAATAAGCATAGCCAATGTCCGTAAAATCCACGGGTATTGCGCTTAAAAGCCATTACTTAGTGTTACCAGCGGTCGAGTGCCACATATCAGAGGCAGTGTGTAATTTATGCACGACATTCATTGCTGCGTCACTCCTGTGTATTTGATGTTGCAGCCGCTCTAGCCGGCAATGAGGCTGTAAATGGTCTTATACTGTAGGTTGTATCCGAAACTTAAATATATATAAATTATGTGGGCCCCCACTGTAGCCTGCTACCTACTGTTATCCCGAGAAATACTGTAGAATCAATAGCTTTCAGAACTTCGTTATGAAGAATAAGATCGGGCCCGAGATTTTTGATATTTGGCATAACGAATTTAATACATTTCGTGGCATTAAGAACAAGTTTATTTGCAGTAAACCATTGTGTGACTTGTGAGAGTGCACTGTCATTAAAATTGTTTCTATTTCTGTCTTCTTTAAAAATCAGAGAGGTGTTATCTGCAAACAGTACAACATCGCAAATATCCTTTAAACAGTAAGGCAAATCATTAATGTACCAAGAATAAAAAAGGGCCCAATATTGAACCCTGAGGCACGCCTATTTGGACCGGCAGACCGTAAGATTTCTTGCCATTAGCGTCTACACATTGTATCCTGTCTTTCACATAAGATTCAATCAGCTGCAGATCCATATCTTGTATACCATAATATCGCTATTTGCGTGATTCTGGTATATAACGCAAATTGCGATATTATGCCTTTATGATATTATGGTATTATGTTATATTATATATATGTATTATGGCGTTATGTATAACGCCCTAAACAGATTGTGATCTGTTTAGGGCGTTATACACACCAATGGCATTCTTCGAATTCTCCCACGCGTCAAATATGTCTTTTAGCAAAACAACGCCCGCATCAGTTGTCGAACTACTTTGCGCTCAATAGAAAGATTTACTATACCTAGACGTTCATTACATTTTAACTTATTTGAGGCCAATATAAGTGTGCCACCTCGAAAGGCATTACTTCTCACAAACACACTCTGTACACAAAAATCTTCAATATTAAGAAATGGTACTTCAAATGACTTCAAACAATGTTCAGTCACACATAGTATTTGAACATTGTGTGTTTCCAAAAATAAACTTAGTTCTAAGTCCTTGCCGGACAGACCTTGCATGTTCTGATGACCAAGAACCATTTTCCCAGGCCTACCCGTTGTCTCACCTAACAGTTTAAATCATTTGAAGTTTTGGCATCATTTGAACAGCAATGGAAGAAGATAATCAGCTAAACTATCGGTTTACTTGTTAATACCATAATGACTTTAGACTTTCGAGAAATCTAGCTTATCATAGCTATACTGATAAATTTTATAAACGACATTCAGCACGTTTAATGACAACATATCACAACCAGTACAATGGTAATAAAATGCAATCAAATATTCTATTGAATCTGTCATAAGGTTGTCTAATAATGTCATAATACACGACTTACTTAACAACCTCTGTTAAGACAATAGCGCAAAACATATAAATGTCAGCGAAGTTTTAAAACATTATGGAACATCCCGCTGAAAATGTAGTAAAATAAACCTAGTTTCTAGTTCCTTTTATCTTCTGAAAACGAGTAAAACTACTAACTTTCAAACATTAAAATGTTAATTACTTTCGCAAAGTTTTATTTTGCGGCACTGTATACTTGCTCTGTTCATGTAATTCTTTTACGTGCAAATGGAAAGAAGCATCCTGAAACATGAAAAGTACTAGATGAAAACGTCGCCGAGATCGAGATTACGCCTTAAGAATAAAACTAAATTAAGTTCCGGGAAACGAATAAGATAAAACAGCAATTAAACATTGTTTACGTATAACGAACTCTGGTGCAACTGTCACAGTATAACTAATCTCGGCTAACAGACGAAGATTATGCAAATTATTTAATTAAGTATGCACGGGCCCAACCTAAAATACCCATTTGATTAACAGACGTGGCCAGAATTTCGTTGTGGAAAGTTCATGTGAAGACTACACTTTATAGGGATGTACCATGTGAGACTATTTTGATTTATTTTCCCATGTTCAGTTTGGGAAACTTTCTCACAAACTTGCTGACTCACAATCTAAAAGTAATATCACTTTTATTCATTTAAAAAATTAACAGTTTTCATTTCTCGTTCTTAAGTACTTTTTGTTTATACAATTTGCAATCGTCTAGTTATTTTTGTAGTGCTGTGAATGAACGGCGTGTCCGTTAACAGCAATGAACGTCGCGCCTTATTTATGAAAAAGGAGGAATATCACAATCAGAATTTATTTTGTAAAATTATTATTTACAAATGGTAATTTTAATTATAACAAGTGTAAATAAAAATAAACCATTATTATTCTGGTCCGTGTGGTGACGGATTAAGAATACGGAATATCACCACCCCATATCATCCAATGGGTGTCGTAAGAGCCGACAGAGGGAGCATCTTGTGCAGAGAATAGCACTGTAAGAGAAGGAAAACTTGATACAAACTCTGTACCAACCCATTTGGCCAGCGTGGTATAGTAGGCCAATTCCTCCTTTCGAAGGAGAGGCCTATTCCAGCAGTGGACTGTTAAAGGCTGATGATGATTATTATTCTTACATTCTTCATCATCTTTGTCTGCCTGTTCCACTGCTGGGTAAAGGGTCTCTTCTTATGTAAAGGGTTGAGATAGGCTATAACCAACCACGCCGGCTAAGCGAAGGTTGGCATTATTTTTATACTACATACATATATATATATATGATACATTGAATGCACCTGCTGTACTACTTCTTGTATCAAACATTATTTTTTATCTTAGTTTGAAGATAAATAAGATAGAATTTTCTTTTAAAATTACTTCTCTCATTTTTTCACATACATATCCAACACCGTTGGTAATATTGTATGTGATACCGTATATCGTATCTAGTTGAGTCGACAAACAGCTCTGTGACGGGAGGCAGCGGGCTGTGGCTTGCTCATGTTTGCTTAGTATTGGATACATGGAAGTCTGCGATCCCAAGGGAACGCGAACGCCAAAAAGCCAAGGTTGACTCCTGCTATACGCTTTACGAATCATCAGCAAATAAAAAAAAACATAATAATATAGCAAAATGTTTACAGTTGAATAAAAAAATCACACCTTTCATTCGATTCCGCTTTCTAAAGGTGTTTTTAAGGAGTCCGTGACTCCTCTAAGTACTTAATCAAAACTCAAAATATATAATCATTTACCAACTTCTCTACTAAAAATGAGCAAATTTGAGGTGTTTCAAAAAATACATTGTATAATATTTTAATTAAAAAAGCTTACTATACAGTCACAGAATTTTTAAATGACAAATATATTACAATATAACATTTCTAGATTTATTATTTTCGCCGATGTATGCCTATTTTAATAATTTATTCATATATTTTGACAATAGTTATTTTATTTATGATTGATTATGATTTTTGTTTTTTCAATATATTTAAGTTTAAGTTTATGTTAATATTTGTATGCATTCTAAAGCAAAACATAGAAGAACCTTATTATTATGTTATAACAACTCGCATTACCTATGTTCACAAATAAATAATTTGACTTTGACTTTGAAAAAATTTCAATTAAAGTGACAATAGGCCGAACGACTACTAAGGGCGTGGACTGATTAAAAGGTCGAAGTTCAAATTGTGTCAACTCCAATTACTGACAAGATCCTTTTGGACTTCCGTTAATAACTGTTAATGAGCCTTCTTTCAATAACCTTCACGATGATCCCGGTATCTATATTTAACTTGTATAGTTACAAAACATTTATTATTTAAATGTTAATTTGAAAATTGAATTCTTAGTTACACGAATATAGAACTCCCAATTTAAATATAAAGTATTTGAAATACTTTACGGTCAAGGCCAAATATTATAATGAATGGTATTAAAATTTTCCTAGAAGCTGAAATTATTCAGTAGCTAATATAACTAAGAGAAACTTTCTTGATGGACAGCTCTAAGACGGTGTTAGACTGTTCCTGTATTAAATAAACAAGACTAACCTGAATGCCAAGGAACTCAGAAATGTTGAAACTGTAAATTAACAAATCCATGACTGTCGATAATGAACCAGTTACAATTTGATTTTAATGTCGAATCTTCAATTTATTTAAGGAACTCGACGTGACATGAAAGATTAAGATTGTCATTTTGAAATGTCTATTTTGTCTTCGTTATTTAGAATAGCAGATTTTAGTTATTAATAATTCAGGTGAATTTGTATTATGGAGCTCCTATGAAAAAAACGATCCCAAAATAGCTATCGATAAACAAAACTTTAGCTAAAGGTCTTTCAAGTCCAGATTAAGTGAGGTAAATAAAAGCAACCCACTTTACAATTTATAAAACGTATTCGTTTTATAAATTGTAAAATTATCGCCAGAATTCCACAACGATTCCTTTGCAATAATAATGAAGAATTTTGAAGACTCATCTAGTTGTCTCTTTTACACTATAGGTAGTGTAAAAGTGGTGGGGTAAGAAAACACTATAGGTGGGGTAGGCAGAGATATAATATTACACCCACATTTCGACATGAATTTTAGGTCCCACGTAATAGGGGGCGAGCTATTGCCTTACCGGGCACATCATCAGACTCAGTGCTGCTACTGAGGATTTGGAAAATCCCAGTAACTCTTTGACCAACCCGGGAATCGAACTCGGGACCTCTGATCAGCAGTCGCATACACTATCGAATGGACTACGGAGGCAGTCATATTAAGTGTGCTGTCAAAAATATCGCTGATTATTCAAGGTGACGAGTGTTTGTGAAGCTGAGAATCTTTGGAATAGGAGATCATTGACAAATTTATTCATGCTTCAACTTTCGTGGTCACTGAAATTAGTGTTAAATTGTCTTTTAAGATATCACGTACCTTTGATTGGATTATACGATATTTTTGCACCGTACAAGCTCCTTGATCACTGTTGTACTGGTAAAGGCACGGGGAACAAATCCCGAAAGAAAGAATTTGAAATTAGGTTTCAAGATAAAATTCCTATAATCTATAATTTACGGAAAGCGAACAAACTACATGAAATGCTCCAACCTCATACTTTATTAACGATTTTTCCATTTTGTTGCAGGTAAGATTATAGTGAATATAAATGCAGTACGTGCAGGGCTCAACGTCATATACAGGTAGTGTATATACACCGCTATTTTTTAATTAGTACAAAAAATTTAACACAGCACTAAGTATCTTTAACTGATCATATTTATGTAGTTAAAAAATAAAAACACTAAGTCCCAAAACTGTCTCAAAACTGTCCACAAAAATACGTGATAATTGGTAACTGCAATACTAATACTATGACCGACCCGAGTACTACGAGTATCATAGTAAAATGAACCATTGATAAATTCCTCTCCCCCCCGCCCCTCTGCGCCTGCGCCACGCCCCAACGATGCGACAAATCAGTTCATATCACGGGAGTATGTAGCTATGCTTCGTGCGTGCTTTTTGAGTGGAAAAATCGCGAATGCAGCTGTGTACCCATGGACATCTTATTGTGAGTGTACAAAAGTGATCCGGTCAGTGTCAAACAATTAAAACAGTGCATATTGGATGCTTTTGACAACGGTGGTGGACATTTCGAAGGACAATGGAAATACTTGTAAGTTTAGTAAATAATACGTACTTAAGTAAATAATAATTTGATGCGGGCGGCTCAAAATCGGTCTGTGTTCTCCACACACCTTGAGGAAGACCTATGTCCAGCAGTGGACGTCTCTAGGCTGACATGATGATGATAAAATAATATTTGTAAATAGCAGATGATTCTAACTTCATAAATACGCCAAAATTACACTTTTCTTTTAGTCCAGAACACATTCTTTTATTTTGATATTTGTTTGCTTTCTAATTACATACCTCCGTATTTATTTACTTGTTAAACGATAAATTTTGCTGGTCCAAAGTCCGAATGAAGTATGAAGGAGAGGGTAGAATTAACAAAATTAAAAAATAACTACCTACATTTATTATTTTTCTTCATTTTATTTTCTATGGCTACCTACATCATAAGTGCGACAGAGAGAATGCGAATGAGCAGGATGGAATATTATCAATGAATTATTGAATGGATTGTAAAATATGACTATGATTTAAGTGAGATTTTCTACGATAAACAAATGATAATAACTTTGCTCTTTATTGATATTATGAAATTCTTATGTCACATATATGATAATAATATCTTCGCTAATCTGTCCTTAAAGTTTTTGTACTAATTAAAAAATAGCGGTGTATAAATCTTCCTTACCGTCGAACGCTGATACACACCCACCTACATATAATCTCAATATAACGTCGTCTATTTATGAACCGAAGGAAACTATATATCCTGCTTTATATCTGTTTTAGGATTACTGGAACAGCGTTATTTGAAAGGGGCAAATGTTAAAATCATAATGCTAAAGTACTACCTATACTAACTTTTCTGTGACTTCTAGCAAAGGTCAAAATTAAATCTCTTTGTTCGTAGCGTTATATTAATGAAAATTTCTTGTATAAGCATATTTTGAGAGTCATTGTAATTGACAACTTTCTACAAGAACGTTTTACTTAAATTATGTAACCTATGTACAGTACATTATTGGAAAATATAAATATTATTAGCCTTCTACGCTCCTTCTCGATGTTAACTTCAGCTGTGTCAAAATTCATACTCGTTCGATCAGTTTTCTTTACTTATTAATTTTTATACATATTAAAACGAGAAACTCAGTCCTACTTTATAAAACACCACATATAAAAACAAACTATCGTTTGTTTTTATAAGTGGTGTTTTTTAGTGGTGAATTTTCGGTATTTGTTTGTCATCCCCATTTAAGACTACAGAACAAAAGGCAGACGGAGCGCGCGGAACACGTGCGTGAGGCCACTAAAGCAAATACAAAATTGAAAAGCGAATACAAACTCGGCTCAGTGCGCTGCGAAGCATCGCACAGTTCACACGCCACGATCAATCCAGCTTTTAAATTCATAAAATGCCGTCTTGCGTTTTTAAACATTGTAAAAGTTGTTTCCAAAAGCAAAAACGGGAAGATGGAATATATTTTTACAGATAACTATGGATTATTTGACTGTTTTATAATATTATTTCGACAAAATTCGTATTTCTGCAGAAAATATGTAAGTGTTGCCAGTTTACGTCGACACCGTTTTCCCTGAATTAGGGAAAATGCACTTGTCAATTGATTATGTAGGTAATAATTATTGTCATGTTAATGAACAATACATTAACGTATTGTAAAAGTATATTGTAGATTATCTTTTTTCTTATAATTAATATAGTAATAGAATTTCCATTAGTATATACATTGTTTTGAGTTCGATCCCCATATACTATACACTTTGACCTTTGTCACAGAATAAATCTTTGTACCGTTCTTATGGCGTAGGGAATAAGTATCAAAATCGTACTGC
The DNA here is from genome assembly GCA_944739405.2 of Euclidia mi. NCBI lineage: Eukaryota > Metazoa > Arthropoda > Insecta > Lepidoptera > Erebidae > Euclidia > Euclidia mi. The sequence continues at coordinate 94,727,348 of OX123183.2, read as the reverse complement.
AACTGTTAGCTTGACTTGGCGCCGTGTGTACATTACGTACAGAAACAGAAATTATTGATTGCAGCCATTATTTATTTTTAGTTGCATTTTTTTTTGGTTATGATTTATGAATCATAATATTCATTATTTGTTGTAGGCATGATAAAATGTTTTTAGCTAATTAATATTTAGGACGCAAGCCTATTGCAATTAACCAAACATTTCCAGATACTATACTGAGAATTTCTAAACAAAAAATAAACCACATATCCGCCGATCTAAGATCTGAACCTCATGATTGGTATTCGTAAATATATGTAGTTGGTATTATATAAGTATTTCTTCTGAATCGAGGCTATGAATCACAAAACATAATCTATTTATTTCTCAATTTACGAATAAAATTAATTAAAACTTAACTCGGTCCCTACATTTAAGAAATGTATTTATAAAAGCATACTTTAATGGTACATACATACATACATAACGTCACGCCTTTTATCCCCGAAGGGGTAGGCAGAGGTGTATTTCTACACCCACTTTTCGCCAGATATACTTTAGTCCCACGTAATAAGGGGCGAGCCTATTGCCGTACCGGGCACATTTCCAGACTCCGTGCGGCTACTGAGAATTTCGTAACAGAAAAACCCAATAACACTGCCCGACCCAGGAATCGAACCCGGGACCTCCCGATCCCACGCGCACATTTATGCCGCGAGACCAACGAGGCAGTCGTATAGGGTTTGATGTCGAGTTTTCCGTCTCTTCGCAAATATGGTATTTGCATCGTGTTATCCCTTAGTCGCCTCTTACGACACCCACGGGAAGATAGGGGGTGGTGACACTTGTATTCTATGCCGTCAACCACACGGCAGTACTTTAATGGTATCTTTTATTTAAATAATTTTCACAACAGCATTACATATTAAAAGCATTAATTAAATCCATGGTAAATTCTTCAAAACCGCAAACGAATATAAAATATTACCTATGTAATATTTTTATATTCGTTTGCAAAAACTATATGTAAAATAGTGGGAGATTATTCATAATCTGGCAACTTTACACACACATAGACGCGCGTGTCCGTACAGTGCCAGTCGCCAAATGTCACGCACACATAGCTGTCAACGTGCCTCACTTAGTTGGACGAATGCACTCTATCTTGTTCTTGTTTGTTAAATCTGTGAACCCCATAAGAATTTTAAGGTTACGTTTTGCTATTCCAATTGCCACTTAGGTAATCACTTGCAATAACCTAGCTTCTGCCCACGACCGTGTGGTAGTAGGTAACGGATATCACGACAACATATTCTGCTGCACATAGGATACCTCATATGTGCAACAGTATAAGTATAATAAGTATGTTATTAGCTACGCTATAGCAAACTACGTTACCGTTTAACAAACCTCCACCGATCTTCAAATACTTTCGAGTTTACCAGCGTAGTAGAAACACATGATCTTTTAATAATAATTGCGGATCATCCCGCAAATATCTCATAAACCTTATTTCTTCGGTGATAAATCAAAGGCTGTGTTTACAAGCCGGGCTTTTAGACCAATGAGTTGGCTTTATCGATTGTCAATAAATTGGTTTATATATAGCCAATACAGGATCATGTTAACTAGCACGATGTTATTTAAGTTAACTAAACAGTTTGGCTTAAACTTGGCCTATGTTTACTTTGGAATAGTATTTGAAAACAGTTCGGTTAAATTACCTCGGCGAAAATGGCTGGATGCTAGCGTTCTGTGGGCCTGTTAAAATTGTATAATAATATTATGGTAAAATATGCTGATACAGGTTTTAAAATTTGCTGTAGTTATTTGATACTCCATTAACACTGTAACGAATTTGAGACTTTAATGCCTACGATGTGACATTGAAAGTTTCATTCAATATGTTGATTTTTTAATTTATATTATCTATTATGTTTAAGAGCTCACACAATGTATGTATTTCAATGTGACGTTTTGTGTGCAGGATATGTTAGCGAAGGAATATATCTTTAAATATGTTGAAATTTTGTAACTGTAAGAATTTTTGACTTGAAATGGTCTATGGGAGTCTACAAAAGTTAGTGACCTTCTGATTCTCTATTGATTTGAAAACTAAAGCTAATGATTTTATTATACTTTATAAGTAAGTGTAGGTGAAAAGACGAAAGTAAGACGAGTGCTACTAGCAATAAAGTAGTACTATGGTGAGAGTTTTCGACACATCCAACTATATTTTCAATATTTCAAAACTCACTGTCACGATAAAAATCACGTAAGTGCTCGATACAATTTCTATAAAATGCTCATAAATCAATAAAGTTCGATCAACAGACACTGAATGATGAGCCTCTAGACAGCTGACCACACAATTTCGAGTTCAGCCTTTGTAATTTTAAGAACATTACGATCTTTATCTTAGGTGAAAAGCCAACTTTCATGATGAACAAAAAATCTCAGTTATTTCGAAGAATAGGGTTGCCGTAGGTTATTAGTGCATATACCGTTTATCGGTAGTCATACATACTCTCTCCACAATGTTTCAAGTCATGTTTCAGGTGAACTTGACTTTGAAGGCTTGAGTTTCTTCAAAAAAGCATTATGCAAACAGTACAAATCATAACTAAGTCAACGCATAAAGTACATTAGCAAAGGGTTATTTAGTGTGGTGTTATTACATAATTCTTCCTTTTTGCTTTGTTATCAAGTTCGGCAATCCATTAAGTATACTATCCATTATCCATAAGTCATTGGTATTTTGTTGCCGTAGTGACGATTCTAGCACCTTGTTTTGAGTAGTATACTTACGTCGACTTAAACAACCCAAGCAGATTTTCCAGACTATAACAAGCTACGAAAGCTTTTTCTAGTACATACTAGTGATGTAACGAATATTCGCATTCGCATTCGCGAATATCGCATATTTTTGGATATTCGCATTCGCGAAATTACTGCAAATGTTTTGCGAATATAAAATAATTGTCATTTGAGGGTAATATTTAGTTAGTTATTTAAAAAGAAAACCATTGATTTCTTATGTTTTTAATGTAACAAATAGTAACTAAACCTCGTGATCACATTAGCAGTCTTATCTTTATCATTTGGTATCATTTATTTATTTAACTTTGGGCAATGAAGCTTAACAATTAAATTGTACATACATACATAGACTCACGCCTGTTTCCTGGAGGGGTAGGCAGAGACTACGGAACGCCACTTGCAACGATCCTGACATACCTCTCTTGCTTCATTCACTTCCATCAAGTTTTTCATGCATGCTCTTCTATTTAGGGTACTTCTGACTTGTCCTTTTTTTAGGATGTCTCCAATCTGGTCACAGAACGTCCGCCTAGGTCTTCTCCTTCGTCCTGTCCCATTCACATTTGCCTTATATATCTTCTTTGTCAGTCTTTCGTCATCCATCCTCTCCATGTGCCCAAACCATCTTAACATGCCTTTCTCGATGCTTGTCACTACATCTTCTTTTACCCCACACCACTCTCTTATCACACTTTTCTTTACTCTGTCGGTCAAAGATATACCACACATACTTCTCAGTGCTCTCATTTCTACAGCATTTATTCTACTTTCAAATCTCTTCTGCAATACCCAACTTTCACTACCATACATAAGGGTAGGCACTAACACCCCTCTATACACAGCCAAACGTGCCTTTTTGGACACGTTTTGACTGTCCATAAATGCCTTCAGCGCTCCATTCACTCTATTATCTGCATAAACGCTTCTTTCTGTACCTAAGTATACAAACTCATTCACTTGTTCCACTCGTTGTCCATCGATCAAAACATTACAAGCCGTAACGCATTCCTCCTTTTCAAAAACCATAACTTTCGTTTTACTCACATTCACTTTCATTCCTTTCCTCTCTAACGCACCATGCATGATTGTTACCATCTCCTGCAACTCCTGCGCTGAAGACGTAAGTACTACCTGATCATGAACATAAAGGTGGTATTTGACGAGTAGCACATTCATCCTTAATCCGTAGTCACTATGTTTTAAATCTTGCAAATAACTGTCCATGAAGAGGTTAAACAGCCACGGCGACGCTGCACATCCTTGTCTAAAACCTTTCTCGATGGTAAACCAGTCAGTGTATGTCCCGTTTATCCTCACACAAGCTCTAGAATCCTCATAAAGGGATTTCAGAGTTCGAATGTGGTCGGTGCTGTCAATGAATGGGGTTGCTGTCTACCCCATTCATTGACAGCACCGACCACATTTCATTCCTCACCACTTTATCGTTAGCCTTTTCCAAATCCACGAATGCGCAATAGAGCTTTTGACCTTTGACCAAAAACTTTTCGGCTATGCTTCGCAAGGAAAAACCTGATTTTGCATACAATTTGCCAACAATGCTGAGAAATTAAATGGTCTATTACGATAAACTCGATTTTTGATACATGATTATGAGTGGTACTTAAAAAAGAACTGGTTTTATTAATCTAGCCTGCTAGGTCGCAGTTCATATGCCCGTTTATTTAGTTTGAAAATCTTCAATTTTATAATTTACTTATTTTAGTAGAAGATTCACGATTACTCACAATCAATATTCGCCCACCAATTTGGGAAGTGTGAAATGTGTGAATAATTTATATAAGTATATAAATTGATAGGAAATTGCAACTATATAATACATTTAGCTTGTATGTAGGAGAAAAAACGGTTCTTTAAAAACTGTTTTGGGACCTTAAAAAACCATCTCGTTTCGTTTCTCGAAAAATCCGAAACGACCCGGTCAGCGCGAGCGGTATCAGGGTTGCCAGAATATTTGTTCTCGAATCGCCTGGCTGGAGCTCGCGTGTAGCCCCGAGATAGCCTAACCTGTAGCCAACGGATAATATATTGTCGCCGCCCGGCAAGAGGGAGTCCCAATGGCGCTAAATATTCCCATCTGGCAACAATAACACTTCAGTCAGATGCGTTCGTATCAACTAGGCTATTCTCGGAACAAAAAACAAACGGAGCGCACTTCGTTCGAACAGGACCGCCACCAAGGTCACCAAGCTATTGACAAATGGCGCCAATTTTAATCAAAACTGAATATTCGCATTCGCGAATGTTGGCAGCAGATATTCGCATTCGCATTTGCGAATGTCCAAAATACGACATTCGTTACATCACTAGTACATACATAAAACATGAAATAGTTAAAGCCCCGGTGTATTTAACTATCGAAAAATACGTAACAATTATTGTACTTAAGGAAGTTTACAAACGTAGACAAATTAAAATAAATAAACTAACAAAGGAAGGAAAACACCAAAACAATAATTTATTTCATGGCAGGAAATTCTATACAATGTTCGATGTAACATTTTAACGAGATAAATACTTGTGCGGCTTAAACAAACACACTATCCGGCGAACCAGACCACAAGATTAACAAAGAGTCGTCCACATGCTTGTTTTTGTTGTCTATATTTTTAAAAGCGGTAGTTATGTTTACTGCTGTATGCAATGAATTCTATTGAAAATTGACATAACTTCACGCCTTTTTTCCTCGAAGGGGTAGGCAGATGGCCTATTGCCATCTACCGGGCACATTATTAAGCGAGCGATAGTTAACATTTTTAATACACACATAACTTCGAAAAGACAGAGGTGCGTGCCCGAGGTACCTGGGGATCGAACCCGAGACCATCGTCTCTGCAGTCCGTTACGTACACCACTAACTAGGCTGTCGCCTTTATCGAAAATTGACTGCCTTAGAAAAAGTATATTAATATTTTTCCAGACTGCGTAGCGAAAAACTATTTAAAACATATAGGTACATCAATAATAAAGGTATCTTTGATAGGGCGTATGTAATAAAAATATTGGGATTTATTAAATCAAATATATGTATGTATTTCAAAATGCAAATGTCAACGCAATATTCATATAAGTAATTAATGTGACTTATTTATGTTCAAAATGTTCTAAAAACCATTTCATTTCAATACAGATGTTTGACAAAACAATGCAGCACAAATCTTGACCTATACGATTTTAAGTTTCTGGGATAAATAGGTACTTTATCAATGCGAATACCGAATGGGAGCCAAGTCGGGTCACACTGGCGACGGCATGTCTCGCCAAGGAACATAGTCCATGAAAATTTGCTGCAGATTTATTAGAATTACTTAAACCTCATGACCTATATCTGAACCTTACACTGCCGAGCAGTTTCGGTAACAATATGAGTTCTTATATAATCGTCTGCTCGCGGTTAATGTAGGAATCAACTCATACTTAACTACAGACGCACTACAGCGTAATATTGCCAATGATAAATTTACTTAACCTTGTTTTTTGCTGTTGTCGCGTCGTTGGCAAGCTTTTGTATCAGGATTTGGCACTGAAGTGTGGGTATTTAATTAAACTATCAAAGATGCTTAGACATAGGAGCGTCACGGGAATTGCTTATGTGCTCGGGGACACAAACATCCCTTGTTCGGTCGATGTCCATTAATAGCAGCTGCTTATTATGACGAAATACTTCCTTTCTACGGCCTATAATTGTACTATTGTAACTAAAAGAAAACGTATTACGTATTTGATTTACTTTAATATATTTTTCAAGCTTCATATATATTATTATAAATAATAAATTATTATTTGTTTTAATGATGGTATCCGTATGTCCGTAGCACACAGAAGCGAGTTAATAACTTTAAGATTATCTAGTACTACGTATTTTTTCTACAACACAGTTTCATTCAGTCAATAATCAATATATTAAGCCTACGTTACGTAGTATTTGTATTTTGGCAATTTATTTTAATATTATCTGTGCATAAAAGTTCACAAACAGTAGAGTGATTTTATAGGTCTGCACTCTGCGGTATAGTTGCAATTACAACTAGTTCTCGAATTGAAACCTCAGAGCTCGATTCAAAACCTTCTACTCTAGAAATAGAATCAATATCGCATTCAAAGCGTAGTTTGGCATACAGGCATTATTGGCGACTACCCGTATAAAGTATTCTGGTACCATTAAAAATAATCGTTTCATAGTCGCAACGGCTGACTACTACTTTTATTTATGAAGTCAAATACGCCAAAATCTGTACATAAATCGAAGATTTTTGTGAATCTGCTAAAACATTCGTTAAAAGCACTTTATCCTTTTAGAAAACGACTTTTAAATGCTTTTCATTTATTGTAATTACCAACGTTTGGTCCCAAAAAGTCCTACATAAACCCTTAAGTAGATAATATCCCAATGAATCTTTTCCAGAAGCCGCGCGCCGTAACGGTTGGTAATATTTTTAAATCCTTTAATCCTTATTGCTATAAAACATAGGTATCGATAGAGATTAAAATGAAACAATTTTTTTTTAGTTGAAGAATATTCATTGAATTTTAATTTAATTTATTCACCGAGTTTTATATGTTACGTAGCAAATACTAAGCGGTGTTAGCTCGATGAGCTGGTTTGAAAGAGTTACTACCCACATACAGAATACTCAAATTCAAATTCAAATTCAAATTCAAAATATTTATTGTGTAACATAGGTACATAAGTTGGAATTTTTGGTTATTTGAACATGCTATGTCCCGCCATTTAGGCATACAATAATTAGGTACATTTATTCTATCATAATATTAAATAAGCTATATAAATGTTCATTAATGACATTGACAAATTATTGAAATACGTCAACAAATGGGATATATTCGTGCCAGTTAAATATAAGTTGGAAATATAAATCATAACCATATCATTAAAATAAATTACAATCAATTCAATACAAAATAAATAAATAAAATAATAATAATAATATAATGTACAATATGTCAATATTAATTATACAATTGAATTCACAATAATAGAATACATATTATCGTACTAGCGTATTTATTAAAAACTACCTTACTATTTAGGCATGAAAAGGAATGTCATAATTACGGTCCAATGGAGAACTATATAACTAAAAATAATTATTTAATTAAGTATTGTCAGATAGATATTCATTTATGTCGTAGTAGCATTTATTCACAAGATATAATTTAAAATGTCTTTTAAAAAGTGCGGTATTCATGGTTTTCATTTGTTGAGGTATTTTATTGTACAGCTTAGGTGCCATACAAAGTATGCTCTTGTGCATTAACATTGTCCTGGAGTGTACTATACAGAGTCGGTCTTTGTCACGCTGATTTCGGTTATTGACATCTGATAATTTTTTAAATAAATGTGGATTTGTCTTTACAAATATAGCTGCCTCATAAATGTAAAGCGAGGGGACAGTTAAAATTTTAAATTGGGTAAAGTAGGGCTTACAGCTTTCTGTTGGTCTTAAGCCAAACGTAGCTCTTATGCATCTTTTCTGAGATTTAAAGACAATTTCTTTGTTAGTTGAATTCCCCCAGAACATGATGCCGAATCTCAAAATGGAGCCTACAATACCATGATACGCGGTGATAAGAGCCTCTCTGTTGATGACGGGTGCAAGTTTATAGAGAGCGTATGCCGATGAACTCAACTTTTTACTGAGTTGTTCAGTGTGCTCTTTCCAATTAAGGTTTTTGTCTACGATTAAACCTAGGAATTTAGTTATTTCTACATTACTAATGTTTGTACCCTCATGGTTGATGTTAAGCTTAGGTGGAGTGAGGCGCTGGCTAAAGAACATAATATTAGTTTTGACTAGGTTAATTTTTAAATTGTTATTGTTCATCCAGGTAACAACCGACCCTATCGTGTCGTTTATGTCTTTCTCATAATTATTTTTGTCTCGACAATAAATTGCGATCGTGCTATCATCAGCAAAGAGGCACATTGGAAAGTTGGTGACTGTTGGAAGGTCATTAATATACAAGATAAAGAGTAATGGACCCAGTACACTGCCTTGCGGGACACCATATCTAACTGTGCGTTTGTTTGATATAAACACTTGCTCCTTTCTTGAGACAATATCAATTTTAGTGATCTCAGTATACTGTTTGCGGTTTTTTAGATATGATTCCATTAAGTTTAAAATGTTTCCCCTTATCCCGTAAGTCTCTAATTTATGAAGTAAAATGTCAAAATGAACATGGTCGAAGGCCTGCGTCATGTCGCAATATAAAGCGCAAATAGGTGTTTTTTTATCAACATGGGAGATTACATTTTTTATGAAATCGAATATCGCCATATTAATTGACTTATTTTTGCGGAAGCCTTTTTGAGTTTCTGATAAGATGTTAAATTTTTCTAAGTACTGATACAGTTGCTCAAAGATATATTTTTCGAAAACTTTTGAGATGTTTGACAAAAGTGCTATTGGCCTATAGCAAGCCATCTTCTGTTTGTCATCTTTTTTAAAAACTGGCTTTACTATAGACATTTTCAGTTTATCGGGGTACACACCAGCATCAATACTGAGATTGAGGATATAGCTTAGATGATGACAGATTTCATTGGCTACGTATTTGATTATTTTGGTACATAGACCATCGTGCCCGACACTATTTGAATTTTTCAAAGCTAGTATTATTCTTAGTATATCATATGGTGTACTAGGTGACATAAAGAATGAATTTGTACAGCTAGTATTTTTAATGCTGGTGTACACTTGGTTTGCCACAGGTTCAATTTTATCTATAAAATAGTCATTAAAGGCTTTTGCAATTATTTCAGGATCCGTAATTATTTTATTTTGTATTCTCAAAGAATATATAGTGCTTATTGGTTTGTTAAGTTTAGTCTCATTAATAATAGCCCAAGTTGCCTTAGACTTATTATGGTGTGTATTTATTTTATGATTATTTTGGGCAAGTTGAGTTAGCCTAATTATTTTCTTAAGGGTCTTAGCGTAGTTTTTGAATTTGTTTTTATTGGACTCATTTCTATTTAATCTATAGCTCCACAGGAGTTTTCTTTTTATTTTGCTACATTTTTTAATCCCGCGTGAGATCCACCGTGGTTTGCGGTTAGCTCTTATTTTTATCTGTTTATATGGGAAACAGGATTGGTACAAGAATTTAAACATTTCCATGAATGAGTTGTAAGCCGTGTTAGGATTTATTGTATGATAGATATCGGCAAAGGAGAGACAACGTAAGTAGTTTCTGAATTTTTGCATATTTTCTTTACTATAATCACGTCTCAATATGTGCCAATAGTCGATAGCACAAGTCTTATTTGCAGGAAACTGCAGTATCTGCGATGTATGATCAGATAGGCCAAATTCTAGTATATGTGCTTTACATTTGTTGCCTAAGTTATGGGCAAAGTTGTCAATGCATGTACCGCTAGCTAATCTTGTCGGTTGATACAATTCCAGTCTTAGGTTAAAATTAAGAAATAAACATTCAAGTTCTAATAATGTACTATTACGCTTAAGGGAGTCAATGTTATAGTCTCCCGCAATTATGACATCTCTTTTTGGAAACTTGCTTATTAAAATTAACAACTTGTGTAATCGTTCAAAAAATTGAGTAAGATTGGTTTGGTTGGGTATTCTGTATATACAAACAATTATTATCTTGTAGTCTATAAGGTCTACTGCGCAGCATTCAAAGACTCCTGCTATAGATAACTTTGTGATGTCTGGGATTACCTTAAATTTATGCCCTTTTCTTAGAAGTATACAAGTACCTCCTCGTTTGGTCTCTTTTCTGCAGAAACATGTTGCCAACGTGAAGTTTGGTATAAATAGGTGTTGTTCATTACTAATTGTCATAAAATGTTCTGATATGCAAATAATATCTATTTCTGTATTCTTTTCTTGTAGTTCTGCAAGGCACACAGTAAGCTCTTCCGATTTATTCAAAAGTCCTGCAATATTTTGATGCATTACATACAAGCGTTTAGAGCAGAAAAAACTGATTTTTTTCTTCCTCCTTGTCCGTGTCTATTACGTAATTTGGATTATGTGAAGTGCCCTGTAAACGTGTGCCTTCATCTGATGTTTCTTTTATCATTTCTATGAGGAGTGCAATATCCGTGAAGATCGTGTACATGCCAAGATTATTAATCGAGCCGGTGTTATAACGGAACATGTTGCTATCATACGTTAAATTCTTGTTTGAGTCGAGGAAGTATGCATGCTCGTGTGTTAAAATGTCCAGATAGAGCAAATTATTAAATGTTTCAACTCTTGAATTAAACAACATATTGGAATATTTTGAAAACTTGTAGGTTGGTGTACATATGATCACATTTGTATAATTTATACTTTGCAATAATCGTCGTATATTCAGTATAACATTGAAATAATCATCTGTGGTTGTAAAATCTGTTTCACCGATAAAAATTATGCAGAAATCATTCATGGTGAAGTTTTGTACTTTTGATTCTATGTCTTTTAACATGTGAGATATGTTGCTATTTGGTAATAAATAGTGGCAGAGATGATGATAGTTATGTAAGGTTCTTTCTGCTATTGAGCGTATTTTGTTTTGTTTGTTCGCACTTATAATACAGATTTTACTTGACATTTTTTGCTCCAGATTAGTATGCTCTTTCTGCTGTTCAATGCCGACGGACATTTGTGAAGTTCCTGATATATTAGACGTTTGTGCATTGTAGCTATTATTCATGGTCTGTGTTTCAATGTTATGTCGAATAATTATATTTTCAGTCTGCGTCTCCTTGTTCTTTTTGCCCCTCATTGGCAAGGAAAAGTCTTTAGAATGGGTTACGATACTGCTATTTAACTCTGGTGAGCCATGAATTCGTCTAGATACAGATTTAGGTGTGACTGTTTTCCGTTTGGGTGTGAGGCATATTTTCTTATATGTTTCTATTGTTTTTAGAGCAGTTTGCAGATCTGACTTCAGGCTATGGTTTTCAATATTCAAATTATCTATCTCTTGATGAGCACTAGTCAGTTTCGCTGTAAGGATGTTAATTTGTTCGCTTAATTCATTGAAAGAGCTACTATTGTTATGTAGACTGTCCGGAATGCTCATCATCGTTGCATCAAATAGACTCCTGTCATCCATTGATACGTTGTTAAGATCATTCAATGAATTCGTTCTGACAATTCGTTTTCGGTGTGTTATGTTGTTACTGTCAGATTCCATTTTTGATACAACAAAGTATTATATTTTGTAGGTAGGTTACTAATAACATATACTGGAGTTAATATTTGAACCCGCCCAATCAATGTCAATTGAATCGTATTTATAGGTATTTATACTTTTTGTGATTTTTTCTTTAGTATTAAAAGTAGTATTTTTATTATAATCTACTACTAGTGTCCTCTCGTAGTTTGATACGCAGTTTGCTTTGATGAAATACCGGGGAGTTGCTTGTGATTGTTAACTAGATGGCGTTGTTGAAGACTAATGCACCCAATATAACAAAGTTTTTAGTGGAGACGGAACGCAACTGTCTGACAAATATGTTTAATCTGTGCTAGCACTTATGGTAAACGTCACTTAAGTCAGTTCACTATTATTGTTTTTGAAATGTTGAGGAAAAAACGATCACTGTTTACATCAAATTAGTTAAGCAGTTTAAAAGTTTAGTTTTTAGCGTGATTAATGGAAAGTTTGAGATTTATAATTGTTGAAATAGCGAGTTTCATCCACTTTTACCGTTTAGTAGTGTTCGAAATGAAAACATCACTTAGTCACTGGGTGTATAGTCAATTGTTTATATCTACACAAGTTATAGTTTAAAAGTTCCACAAATGATTTAACAAGTAATTTACTGTAGTAAGGTTAGTATTACACACTTTTCACTTCATTTAATTGCGATTAAACTTATTTAAGTAAAATAGTTAACACGAACACAACTGATTAGGCCAGTGTTGCCAACCGATTCCGAATACTGGCTTAACTATATTGTTGGCGTTTCATTCCTTGCTGGATAGTCTCTGTCTTTATTATTATTTTAGCGTTCATAGCGATTTGACTTGATGTTCGTATTAGGTCGGCGAAGTTAAGCAACGCCTGCACAGGCTGCCACATGGATTACTGACTGGGCGTGGCATTTACATACATCAGAACGCTACCTTGCTTTGGCTAGCCAAACCACGTTTGTGACCGACAGCTTTACGTGCTAGCACGTAAATCTGTCGATCCCGGTTTAAGTTTAAGTTTTACGGTGAATCAGCTTAGAGTTGTCCCAGTTGGTATCCGAGAACCACGCCTTACGGCACTAATTGTGGCCAGCTTAGGCAGGGCTCCGATGTGATTCAATGGAATGCATTACCTCTATCATGCAAAGAAAACAAATATAAATATTAATTTTTGGCAATAGTTGCCATTATCATTAAACTAGCAATAGCTGATAGGTGCTGTAAATAGTCGTAAATAGTATAATGAAATTTTATACGAGGGTCAAACTGAAAGTTCTTAGAACTGGCCACTTATAAACAATATAATAAAAAAAATATTCTAAAATTTGAAAATAGAACTCTTTGCCAATATTACTGAGTATATATTTCATTCATTTGTCATTTGTTTTACGATTTGGCGGCAAATTGAAAATTGTCTGTGTCACGTCAACATGAATTTAACACGAGAAAATTTTCGTGCAATGATTTTTTATGACTTTCAATGTCATTTAAGTCAACAAGAAAGTTATGATAGACTACAATTGGCCTTTCACGATGAAGCCCCATCTCGTGCGACTGTTTACAACTGGTTTAATGAGTTTAAACGTGGTCGCACTAATCTCACTGATGATGTACGTGAGGGACGGCCTTCTACGGCGACGACTGAAAATAACATCTGTGTTGTGCGGCGTATGATAGAGACTGACAAAAGAGTGACCTATCAGCAGATTCGGACAAGCTTAGGCATCGGTATGAGTCAAGTGCACAAAATCCTCCACGAACATTTAGCGGTCAGGAAGCTTTGCGCCCGGTGGATACCTCATAATTTGACTAAGGCTCAAAAACTCCATCGTGTGGATTGGTGCCGTAAAATGATTGAAAGATTTAACGGAGGTGACTCAAATGCTGTGTTCGACATACTAACAGGTGACGAAAGCTGGATTTACTGTTATGATCCTGAAACCAAAAGACAATCTGCTCAGTGGGTGTTTCCTTTCGAGGAGTTGCCAACTAAAGTGAAGAGAGATCGAAGTGCGGGAAAAAAAATGGTGGCCTCGTTCTTTGGAAGGATAGGTCATTTCGCAACAATTGTGTTAGAGGATCAAAAAACAGTTTCTGCAGAATGGTACACTACCAATTGTCTTGGAAAAAGTTCGAGAGAAACGACCTCGCAGTAGGATCCTCCTTCACCACGACAACGCCTCGTCGCACACCGCCAAGCGAACGATCGACTATTTGGCGACATCAAACGTTGAATTACTGGGTCACCCGCCGTATAGCCCCGACCTCGCGCCTTGTGATTTTTATTTATTTCCAAAAATTAAAGAAAAACTTAAAGGAAAGCGGTTTATGAATGCTGAAGAAGCGGTGGCTGCGTATCGCGATGCCATTGAAGAGACCCCTAAGGACGAGTGGGCAAAGTGCTTTTCCCAGTGGTTCCATCGCATGCAGCGGTGTATTGACGTCAATGGACAATATTTTGAAAAGATATAATAAAACTAATAACTGGCTAATGTAATCAGTTTTTGATTTTCTAAGAACTTTCAGTTTGACCCTCGTACCTAAATGTCAAAACCCACACCAAATAAATGATAAGTAAAACGTAAATGTTATGCTTACTTGCGAATGTGGTAGCATTATATATGCTGGGTTGATATATGAAGATGTAGGAAGTATCTTGTTCCTAAATACATATATGTATTTTAATTTAAATCTATCAAATATTACATACACGGTTGGCGTAGTGCTTTAAGCGGTCACCTCGTCGCTTGACACCGTGTGTTGTGAGTTCAATCCACACACGGGACAGCACTTTGTGTGTTCAAAAATGTTTGTTTCGAGTCTGAGTATTCTTTGTGTCCGTTAATATGTATTTTTTTAAGTCCTTCGCAACACAAGATTTGTAAGTAACGCGAGAACCGTCTTAAAAAGAAACATATTTTGCGGTAAAAAGTTTGATCAACTGTTGAAATAATTACTAAGGTCGATAGCACGTGTACCCTGTGATAGATTCGCGTGACCCCGTCACTAAGGTAAGTAGAGGACACCGGACTAAATTTTAGTATGTTTTACGCAACTGTGTGGGCTGAATACCTGGCACCTTACTCAACTTTAAATAGGCAGTCAGTCAGTAACGTAACAATTTTATATAAACAGAAGATTACATTATTTTTCAGTTCAAAATTAACTAATTTTTGACTAGGTACTCTAACTTATTCAAACTAATAACATTCCTCTTTTTGTTAATACAAGTAATACCTTTGAAGGTAGAATCAAGAACATAACTGTTTATCATACTAACAATCGTTATTCAGTGGAGTTTGTCGTTTCAAAGTTTTCAAAGTAATATTAGAAATTCTACAAGTCTAGATGGAAAACTAATTGTCTCCGCGTCTCTTCGACGGCAGACAAAGAGTACGACTCACAAATAAACTGTTCTCAACTTACAAAAAAAATAGATCGACCCTTTATAGAACGAACGAAGTCTGCAAACTGGTTTAGAATTTCTGTTCTTTATTAAGAACTTACACCCTAACTCAAAGTAAAGAGAATATATTAAACTATTTGAGCTACCGGTTTCTTCTGCTTTGAATTGAGTTTGTGACAGCTGGAAGCATAAATTAAAATACTAGTTCCTTTGCTCCTTTCTTGTGGATCAAATGTAATGTGTACCTTTTAATTTTTAATCTGGTTCATTACAGGTTTTGTTCAAACAAACTGAGTTAATTTCGATTTTTGGTACCGACTAGTTTCTGACCGCTATTTCTGATCGCTCCACTCTCAAACATATCGGTTTTCGAAAAATGTAGCTTTTGAGCAGGTCCGATGTGTACGCCATGTTTATGCAAAATTGCATGAAAATTCGTTGAATAGTTTTTGCGTGACGGAGTGACAAACATCCATCCATCCTCACAAACTTTCACGTTTTAGTAGGATATTGATTCCCTCCACATTAGACAGTAGTTTAAATGTAAAAGACTTCTTTATTAGTTACAGAACGAAGGAGTTGCAGAAGCTAGTTTTAACCTCAGAAAAATTAAGTATTTATCGCGAGATGAAACTGAATGGCACTGAATGCTAAGTTCAGTCAAATATTGTGTTGGAGCTTGTATTCAAGTCAAAGTTCGTCTGAACTTTGGTGTGTGGTGAATATGTTGAATGCAGCCTAATCTAAAAGTGTCGTATTCTAAAACTACCAATGTTGACTAACATTTCGGACCAACAATAACGCTTCAGCTTTCAATGTACTTTAAAAAGTGAATGCTACATTGTTCAAATCTAACAATTGTTACTATGTAACATCGTTAACAGAGCGAGCACTGAATTTTGAAAATTTAGTAGCGCGGAAGATACGAGTATTATCATTATATTTATATGTGGATATATCTATCGTTTGAAAACTTATCATCATCCTGTCGCGCTGTCCCTGCAGCTGCGATTCAAGATCCCAGTTCTTCTTTTTCGCTTTAGAGCTCTGTTTTCGCTTTGGTTTCGAGGTCCGCTCATTATTATTATAATACATTTTTCATTTCTCATTTTTACATTTGTTGTTTTTGAGATGTAATACACTGTATGTTTTCCGTAATAAATAAAATAAAATAAATAAATAAATAAAATAAAATAATTGAGTGGATACCGTGCTCCAATGTATTTATTACATAAACTGTTTAAAAACAAAGATCGTCCAATATCAATTGAGGCGCGTGACGTTTGTTTAATCTATAAAATTTATTAGCCTATCTCTTCTTATCTAGAGCGATCCACAAGAATAGGTACACGTGCCTAAATTATCTCAATCCTAAATTCTAGCAATGTACTATTTACTTATAGAAATCTATATTAAGCCAAGATAGAAAATCATTATGAAAGTACCTAAAGCGATTTCACTTCTGAAAATAGCTCTCTGTCATTCCTCATTACACTTAATAATTCACCTCAATATTATAATCAAAATCGCTCTCTCCATTTATATTATTTAACCTGATAACATGACAGCTCACGGTTACCATGGTCAAATGTCTTTGAAAGGCTTTCATAGGCGACGTAATATTCATTACGTCATGCTCGCGGTTTGTCGCAGCCTAAGTCATGAATTAAGGTGGAGGCCATTATGGTAGACAGGAAATTTGCACGCTTCGCGTTTCGCGTGTTATACCCTGTTACATGCTACCTACCAAATTATTAATATTATCATATTATATTAAATCGGGTTTTGTTTCTTGTTATATTGTGTGATTTATGGGCATTGCGAATTTTGGAGTAGTATTATAAATTGAAGAGGATGTGAAAATCTCAACTTCCAATGGCATGTATATACTTAATCATTGTTGGTAAAAACATGCTAAGATTATGATTTTGTACAACACTCTTTAGCTGATATTGTTCGTTAATATCGCGTGATAAAAGCCTTCCCAAAGGGCAACTAAAACTGATAATGTGGCAATTAATGAGGTGTTAATGCCATTTTCCTTCGCTATGTGGTGTCATCACTACAAATAAGCTCTAATAAATTTATGATTCTGGACATTGTTTCTATTTTCTTTTATTAAAATAAATATACGAATATTGCAGTTTTACGAAGTTAAGAAAATGCTTTTTAATAGGTTTCGAATAAAAAAGTAAATTGCGAATCATAGAGAAAAATTGCCTAAAATGAATGATTACATCCAAGAAATTAAGTTAAATCATAGTTTAGCGTATTGCAGATAGATTCATAAAAATAGAAAATCTTCAACATAACCCACAGGACAGATATACATACATACATACATACATAGACTCACGCCTGTTTCCCGGAGGGGTAGGCAGAGACTACGGAACGCCATTTGCAACGATCCTGACATACCTCACTTGCTTCACTCACTCCCATCAAGTTTCTCATGCATGCTCTTTTGTTAAGGGTACTTCTGACTTGTCCTTTTTTCAGGATGTCTCCAATCTGGTCAGAGAACGTCCGCCTAGGTCTTCCCCTATATCCTGTTCCATTCACACTTGCCTTATATATCTTCTTTGTCAGTCTATCGTCAACCATCTTAACATGCCTTTCTCAATGCTTGTCACTACATCTTCTTTTACCCCACACCACTCTCGTATCACACAATTCTTTACTCTGTCGGTCAAAGACACACCACACATACTTCTCAGTGCTCTCATTTCTACAGCATTTATTTTACTTTCAAATCTCTTCTGCCATACCCAACTTTCACTACCATACATAAGGGTAGGCACTAACACGCCTCTCTGTACAGCCAAACGTGCCTTTTTGGACACGTTTTGACTGTTCATAAACGCTTTCAGAGCTCCATTCACACTATTACCTGCATTAACTCTCCTTTCAATATTTTCTTCATTCTTACCATCTCTTGTAAACAACGTACCTAAGTAAACAAACTCATTCACTTGTTCCACTCGCTGTCCATCGATCAAAACATTACAAGCCGTAACGCATTCCTCCTTTTCAAAAACCATAACTTTCGTTTTACTTACATTCACTTTCATTCCTTTCCTCTCTAACGCACCATGCATGATTGCTACCATCTCCTGCAACTCCTCCGCTGAAGATGCAAGTATTACCTGATCATCAGCATAAAGGAGGCATTTGACGAGTAACCCATTCATCCTTAATCCGCAGTCACTATGTTTTAAATCTTGCAAACAACTGTCCATGATGAGGTTAAACAGTCACGGCGACGCTACACATCCCTGTCTAACACCTTTCTCGATTGTAAACCAGTCAGTGTATGCCCCGTTTATCCTCACACAAGCTCTAGAATCCTCATAAAGGGATTTCAGAGCTCGAATGAGGCTGCTGTCCACCCCATTCATTGACAGCACCGACCACATTTCATTCCTCAGCACTTTATCGTAAGCCTTTTCCAAATCCACGAATGCGCAATAGACCTTTTGACCTTTGGCCAAAAACTTTTCGGCTATGCTTCGCAAGGAAAAAACCTGATCCGTGCATCCCATACCCTTTCGGAATCCCGCTTGTACATCCCATATTTTCTTGTCGGTTACTTCCATAACTCTTTCAATAAGTACCTTTGCATACAATTTGCCAACAATGCTGAGAAGGCTAATGCCTCTATAGTTTTTGCAATCTTGTTGCGAGCCTTTTCTTTTATAAAGAGGCACAACTACAGCTGTGGCCCAGTCATTAGGTACTCGGCCGGTGGTCCAGCACAAGTTATATAACCGCTGCAACTGACCAACTATGATGCCCTGTCCAGCCTTCAGCATTTCGACTGTAATCCTATCATATCCTGCAGCCTTACCTACTTTCATACTTCCCAGTGCCTTCACGATCTCATCCACGCCAATAACGCTTTCATCATTGCTATCGTTACCATTCATTTCAGCTATCGGTGTCTCTATTGCCGACCTTTCAAATAAACTTTCAAAATACTCTTTCCATCTCTTCAGCACGCAAGATTCATCATTTACTATCTTTCCATTCTCGTCTCTGATGGATGTGTGTTCTGAGGATTGAGTTCTTCCTCGAACTGCACGAACGGATTTCCAGAAAAACTTAATGTTCCTCTGGAAATCGTCAGATAATCTGCTATCAAACTCATCTTTCTTTTCCTCTTTTTTCCTTTTAACCTTTTCTTTCACTATTCTTTTTGACCTAACAAACTCCTTTCTTGCTTCATCTATGTCTACACTCGTTGCTTTTCCCATTCTTTCATTTGCTCTGGCAGCCAACCAATCTGGTCAAGCTTTCTTCTTCTCTGACACTGCTGATTGTACATCCTTGTCCCACCATGTATTCTTAACCTTTCGTATTTTCCTTCTCTTGATCACACCACATACTTCAGACGCTACACATACTACCTCTTCTTTAAAGGCCTGCCATAATCCATATCATTTATGCAATCGAACCTCTCAAATTTTGCTATCAATCTTCGTTTATACTCATCTTTCACATTTTTCTCTTGTAGATTTTCTACCTTAATTCTTTCCAAGACCCTATTTTCATTACGCTCTCGGTGTCGCCATCCTTTAAAGAGCCCACTTATCCGGCTCAACACCAAGAAGTGGTCTGTGTGGATGCCGATCCCTCGATATGCTCTTGTATCCAACACATTCTTTCTCAATCATTCATATACTATCACAAAATCAATCATACTTCTTCTAACATTTTTCGCCTCTCGCGTATACATATGTATCCTTTTCTGATCAAACATGGTGTTTGTCACACAAAGGCTCCACTCCAAACAAATCTCAAGCAGTACTTTTCCATTTTCGTTCACACTCTCATCACCAAATGCACCTAACACCCTTTCAAATCCATCTCGCTTTACTCCCACCCATCCATTGAAATCCCCTAACAAGATCAATCTTTCATTATCCTTGCAGTTCCTCAAAATCTCTCTTAAACTCTCCCAAAACTCCTGCCTTTCGTCTTGCTCATGTTGTGACATACCCGTAACTATATTGACCGGGGCGTACACCCCCACAATAAAGAGACGAGTAAGTCCTACTTTCATTCTCATCCGCAGTAGCCTAGCATTTACACATTCAAATTCTTTTACACACTCATTCATTCGCGCAGACAGTATTACACCAACTCCCTTACAGGCTCTGGTGGTACTATCTACCCCAGACCAATACGCCGTATATGCGCCATGCTTGGTGGTTTCACACCCTTTTCTTTTTGTTTCATTCACACAAAGAACATCAATCTTTCTATCATCCATCATCTGACATACTTCATCCAATTTGCCGTTCATTCCTCCTCCAACATTCAATGTTGCAAACCTGCTCTCCGTAGGCCGCTTTTCGCCCTCGCGGGAAACGAGACGTGATGGGTTGCGAACCGCGTCGCCGCCGTGTGAGGAAATATTATTAATTGTTCCCATTGCGTTCCCACGAGATTTAGGGTTTTTAAATGTCCATCCCCATAGAGCCTTTTACGGGGGTAAGGCGGAATATCACGTGTGCCCTGTGACCACCAACACAGGCACCCTCCGTTTGCGACCAGCTTACCCTCTGGCCACGAATCTCTCGGCACGGGTCGGTTTACACCTTAGATCGGGGTTTTGTGTCGGGTATGCTCCCTGAAAGTTGGTTTAATTTCGGAGTTTTCCTTCTCCTAGAAAGGTTGCCAACCAAGGCTAACGAGGCCCATCTCCCCGAACGTTTGGTTTAATTTCGGAGTTTTCCTTCTCCTAGACAGGTTGCCAACCAAGGCTAACGAGGCCCATCTCCCCGAATTATTAATTATTAATATATTAATTGACGAATTCAATCTATTCTTACGTTGAATGTCAAGCCTGAAAAGTAGCAATTAATTAAATGTAGTAGTTTTGTGTTAATGTAACTTTACATATTTTCTTGGGTTTACGCGAATGTCACACATTGAAATTAAACTACAGTTTACGGATTTTATCGCGTTATATTAACGCGTTGCATAGATAGAAACACTAATAGTTGAAAAATGTTCGGGTACTTTGAGATAACTTTTAAATTCAAGACAAAGACAAATATCACCTCAGTCTGCCGTGAACATGAATCCTGTAAAGAATTCGAAACGTCGGCTAGCAATAAAATTAATTTGAACAAACGCCAAAGTTAATGCTAAAAGCCATTATCTTTTCAAAAACTAATTAAAACTGTAACGTGAATCTTGAGTAACTTTTACCAGAATCTAACAAAAATGATCAAGAGATGCTACAAGGCCAGGTTCCAAGTCCTAATATAAATACATATATTTTTCGTGTTACAAAATCAAAATCTTCGTTCTTTATTTACCCAAGAAGCATTCATATCTACTGAAGATAAATAGAAGCCATACTATTGTATGTCGTGAGGTTCCTTTCAAAGTTTCTCTGTCATCTTTTACTCCATTGAGACAGTCGAAGCTCGTGCTAACAGCCATACGACATTATTCAGCAGCTTCAATTTCCGAACAACCTACTTCAGAGCAATCAATGATAGGTACCTCTAATTCACCTCACGCCTAATGTAATAACGAAATAACTTAGCATTATAAATTATTGTGTTATTTTTGCTTGTTGCTGGGCAAATAAACGCACTTTTTGGGCTTCGTTGCCATCTTAAATTAATAGAGCGGTCACACAAACATGACATATTAAACACATGGCCTTCAAAACGTACGTTGTGTGTTAAATAAACAGAGGTATCACGTCACTTCGCAATGGCGCACGGCGACGCTCCAGCTAAATAGAACACATGTCGCAAACACACCCTCTGTTTAATCCTGCAGTGTTAAATGAAAATTATTATGAATCTAATTCGTTTGCAGAGAGTATACACTGAATACAACTGAATACCGTCGGCTTCTTTTCAAAACTAAAATTTTGTTAATGCAGATAGGGTTTTAAACAAAAAGATTTTTTACTGTATCTGAAGCTTTATCCACGCTTAGTTTTGCACAGTGATATGAACAAAATTAGTAAAGATAAAATCTTTATAAGTGAATTTCTAACATTTTGAAGATTTATTCTAGTTTTTCGGGGTTGGTGAATTCCAACTATAAATTAATAAACTTCAACGATCAATAAGGCTCGAACCCACTCGCTCAAACACACAAACAAGGGACACTAACTAACAAAATCCCGATGCTAGATCAAACGTGCGACCTTATACCCAAAACCTTTGTCTTTGACAAAAAATACCGCCTACAACTGCAAGAAGAGCACGAGGATAGCTCTGGTATACACGAGGTTAGAGTATACACAGACGGCTCGAAAACGAAGTATGGGACGGGTGCTGGAGTATTCTCCTATGAGTTGAACATCAATCTCTCAACATCGCTTGGTAAACTCAACACCATCTTCCAAGCTAAATGCGTTGGGATTATAAGAGCGGCGACGGCGGTCGCGGCCAGACATGTCAGTGACCTGTCAATACGCATCGTCACAGACAGTGCCTCAGTACTGCAAGTACAGTCACGAGCATAAATATATTACTATGGGCAGATTAGCAAAAATATCTTTTCCAAGAACGGGTTCAATAATATCTGTCTGCATGTACGCAGCAAAAATATCTGACGTTATCAGGCAGCATAATAAAGTGGCATCAAAATGATGTGATGAAAATGCAAAAGCATAAATATGTGACGTAACAAGTGGCAAAATGTTCCGACCCCCCGTGGAGAGCAAATATATGTATCGTTTCCTATTTCTGTAATTTGCATTGATTCCCCCATAAAAGCATAAATATGTGACATCATCTAAGTGGCAATAATATCTGATATTATTTTATCTTCAATTTAATTTAAAATTCATACGAACTTATTAAAAAAATAAATTTTATTTAACATTGTTTTAATATAGGCTGTCGTTTTATACTATATTTATGTCTGGGCATGTCCAATATCACGACTGAATTAAATTATTTATTCATTGTAGTGAGTTGATCTATTCTATCTACGGCTGCCGAGTAATAGTTTATGAATAGGATATCGGACTGCCTAGTCAAATCAGTAACTTTTTGTCACCTGTCGAAACGCTAGTTTTGTATTTTATCAACTACTGTACTTTTTTATGGTTGTGAATAATAAAATATGAAATTTTCTGTAAGAGCAAAATTAAAATTTAAGAATATTTATAGTGGTGATTTGAGACAATCTTTTTGATAAATAATAATATGCAATTTATTTTTAATACAGTCCGATCCCCTATTATTTTTATAGTAATATATCAGGGTCTTACTTATTTTTTTGGATTTCATTGGATTGACGTTGAGTTAAACAGTATCCATGTATGAAGACATACATGGATACTATTCGATGCAAATATTCCATTCATTGCTCTCGAATAACTCGTGAGTGGTTTAAAAGTTAATATTCAAAGAGAGGCCTTAAAGTTCATCAATTTCCCTTCAGAGAGCCCTGATTTGAATCCCATTGAGAATCTGTGGCGTTCAATGTTTCAACAATAGGATCCAACTCTGGCTGGAACTCATGATTTTCTACGTTGTCACACCTTTGACATTTGGGAGTCATTCCGAGGCTCGCAAGTGTATGCTAATATAGTTCTACAATGCAAGAGAGGCTACAGGACGTAATGATGCAAATGGTGGATTTTACTCAATTTTAATTCAGTAAAATAATACAATTTATCTCCCGTGTAGAATTTCCTAGTAAATTAATAAAGTTATCTTCCGATGACATCTAATTATACATAATGAATTAAAATTGAGTAAATCCACCATTTGCATCATTACGTCCTGTAGCCTCTCTTGCATTCTTCTTTCTCTTAGCGTTATCCCAGTTTCAATCTCGGGTCCGCTTACTAGTCTAACCGGATTTGGCTAAATATTAGCTTTTCCGCAGAGCGACTGCCTGTCTGACCTCCGCAACCCGAAGAGATAGCGATATTCCATGGTTTAGACTAGTGTCAGTTTATTTAGAAGTTACTGACACCCTGTAACGACTGTCAAAGATCTTCATGACAACTGACAGCTTAACGTGCTCTCCGAGGCACGGGACAGGCGATAATTAACAATTAAATACGCACATAACTCCGAAAAGTCATTGGTGCGCGCCGTGGATTCAAACCCGATACCCTCTGCATGGCAGTTTTTTGGTATATCCACTCGGCTATCGCTGCCTCCATGTAGCCTCTCTTGCATTGTAGAACTATATCATAGTAAAAACAGAATAGTAGGTTAGCTAAGGCCGCTCGGCGAGTTAATTGCCTACTCTTGCGTTGACGCACGGATTGTCACTTGTTTACACCGCGGCGCCGGCTTTGTCGGCGCTCGCGCTTTTTCGCCGCTTTTAGAAGTGATCGCGCTGAATACTTCACAATTTAAGCTTGAATTTATTTTTTTTCAAAAACCTTCTGACTACCTAAGCGTTATACAGGGTGGCGCTACCATAGGGGCACTTTTTAAACAGAGGCATAGCGTACAACATTCTGAAGCCTTGTACCAAAAATCAATTAAATCGGTGCAGTAGTTTAGCCACAATATCGATTTTAAGTTCAGCAATTTTTGCACATGCTTTGAATTCCACACAGCTGATACAAAACGGTCAACGACCCTACATTGTGCGCCCCGACTCGCTACGACGCGATGCCTTGACGTCATCCGAAGTTAGGCTCAGCGCAGATAAAACGGAGCGCAGTGGAGAGGATTTTATTAACGCACTTGAAAATAAACTTAATTTTTTTTACAATAAAGTGCATAAATGAACCTGACAAAAACATTCGCGCGTCTTCGAAGATACGCGGGAATCCTCGCGCGGCGTCATGTCGGCGCCCGCGTCGTAGGGAGTCGCAGCGCGCAATGTGGGGTCGTTGATCGTTTTGTATCAGCTCTGTGGAATTCTAAGCAAGTGCAAAAATTGCGGAACTTAAAATCGATATTGTGGCTAAACTACTGCACCGATTTAATTGATTTTTGGTACAAGGCTTCAGAATGTTGTACGCTATGCATCTGTTCAAAAAGTGCCCCTATGGTAGCGCCACCCTGTATAACTATCTAAATGCCTTTTTTAATGAGAAAAAGTAACAAGTTAAATTTACTGACGTTTAACACATTGTATATTATTAATAATGTTTATTACAAAACTGAATGTATATAAACAATTCAAGCGGGGGAGCAGTGTAGTACCTACATGAATGCGCTCGATCAGACGCACGGCGCATCCTGAACTGAATCCGCGCCGAGCTTGCCGCGCTCGTGAGATTGTGTGCGTGAAAAGTGGGTGCGTACACGGCGCCGGCAACTCACGCGTACTTTCAAACCAGCGCAGCGGCGCGGCGGCCGATTTGTATGTAGCTATCCTACTATTCTGTTTTTACTATGACTATATTAGCACACACTTGCGAGCCTCGGAGTGACTCCAAATGTCAAAGGTGTGACAACGTAGAAAATCATGAGTTCCAGCCAGAGTTGGATCCTATTGTTGAAACATTGAACGCCACAGATTCTCAATGGGATTCAAATCAGGGCTCTCTGAAGGGAAATTGATGAACTTTAAGGCCCCTCTTTGAATATTAACTTTTAAACCACTCACGAGTTATTCGAGAGCAATGAATTGAATATTTGCATCGAATAGTATCCATGTATGTCTTCATACATGGATACTGTTTAACTCAACGTCAATCCAATGGTATCCAAAAAAATAAGTAAGACCCTGATATATTACTATAAAAATAATAGGGGATCGGACTGTATTAAAAATAAATTGCATATTATCATTTATCAAAAAGGTTGTCTCAAATCACCACTATAAATATTCTTAAATTTTAATTTTGCTCTTACAGCAAATTTCATATTTTATTATTCACAACCATAAAAAAGTACAGTAGTTGATAAAATACAAAACTAGCGTTTCGACAGGTGACAAAAAGTTACTGATTTGACTAGGCAGTCCGATATCCTATTCATAAACTATTACTCGGCAGCCGTAGATAGAATAGATCTACTCACTACAATGAATAAATAATTTAATTCAGTCGTGATATTGGACATGCCCAGACATAAATATAGTATAAAACGACAGCCTATATTAAAACAATGTTAAATAAAATTTATTTTTTTAATAATTTCGTATGAATTTTAAATTAAATTGAAGATAAAATAATGTCAGATATTATTGCCACTTAGATGATGTCACATATTTATGCTTTTATGGCGGAATCAATGCAAATTACAGAAATAGAAAACGATACATATATTTGCTCTCCACGTGGGGTCGGAACATTTTGCCACCTGTAACGTCACATATTTATGCTTTTGCATTTTCATCACATCATTTTGATGCCACTTTATTATGCTGCCTGATAACGTCAGATATTTTTGCTGCGTACATGCAGACAGAAATTATTGAACCCGTTCTTGAAACAGATATTTTTGCGAATCTGCCCATAGTAATATATTTATGCTCGTGACTGTACTCTTGGCGGCAACTGCATTAACAGCGGCCTAATCATGGATTGCCACCAAGAGCTACAAAAAATTGAAGCGAGGAACCGGGTCA
Organism: Euclidia mi; assembly: GCA_944739405.2. NCBI lineage: Eukaryota > Metazoa > Arthropoda > Insecta > Lepidoptera > Erebidae > Euclidia > Euclidia mi. The sequence continues at coordinate 94,700,417 of OX123183.2, read as the reverse complement.
CGCTTCAGTGGATACGAGGACACAGCGACGCCACGGGCAATGACGCAGCAGACCAACTGGCAAGGAAAGGATTGGACACAACAACTCTGGGACCCCAATTGTTCCGATACCGTTCAGCCAACTAAAAACGTGGTTACGCGAGAGAACCCTACAACAACATGAAAAAGAGTGGGCAGAACTGAAAGAGTGTAGGCAATCCAAAGATGCCATTCCTCAACTGAATAAACGACTCTCGCAAAAACTGCTGCACTCCAGTAGGAAAACACTCAAGCATCTGACTGGCATAATAACCGGCCACTGTCCACTAAATAAGCACTTGCCATACGTAACATTGGTCAACTCATGGAATTCTGGAAGGAGCTTTCATGGTATGAGTAGTAGGCGACAGCCGTGTCGCTACTCACGCACAATGGCCCAATTTAGTGGCTAAGTGCGGAAAACACCTGTCCAACTAACTAACTAAGGCTTGAATCCAAAAAGTCGTGACACAAATGCTATATATCTTTTATATCTACTTAAATAAAATGATACAAGTGAAGAATCCAATTTACATCTTTATATTACATAGCATCACACGAAGCGATCTCTAAGGAACGCCGATATCAGATACCCGCCAAAAAATAAAAGTGCATAAATTTAATAATGTATGTCATACAAAGTCAGTTTATTAAATTTTCCCTTTATTCAATATGTTCAAACAAACGTCTTTATGGCCTTGGCTGTTAATATTTATATCGAAATGATGATATTGCTTTCAATAAACAACTTCGATGAACAAACAAGTCTATCTTTCAATTTACGTCTACCGGCGTATCGGGTTTGGAGTTGCACGTGGAGGATACATAAATGTGTTTACATTTTATGAACGCTTTGCAGTTTAGTTAGAAACTAATTTTCTAGTAACTGTGAAGTAGTTGAATCGTGCTTTCTACCCATCGTCTACCTACAATATACAACTATATATTTAACTAATAGTAACTGGTATATCATCGCAAAGCTTTAAATATTTCATCTAGAAATATGAAATTTGGACATTTAATAAGTAGGTGAGCAAGAAAACCATGTAAGGTTTCTATATCATTATAAAACAGAAGCCATTTAAAATATTACGGGCTTCACTAATCATAACATAGTTATTGCTTTGAAGATCTTTATAAAGCTAATAGATGATGGTATCTGCAGAAAATGTTGTCAAAGATTTATAACAGCTTAACTAAATAATATAATCACCAAGACTTTTATTAGGAGGAAAATCTTTATAATTATGTTTTTGATAGAATTATATTTAGTTTACTATAAATATAATTAAAAGACCTCCGTACAAGAAAATATTCCGTAGAAACTAGAAACTCTTCATTGTTACTAATTATTTTTCTCAGCGTGAGTGTCGTCTAAAGTGACTTTAGCAGTACCTACTTAACATACGTAATGAGTAACTCTAATCATTCGTAATGCGGTGTACTTCGTAGTTTAAAGCACGGTGATATTACACTGACACGAATTAAGCGTTGAAATTTTAAGACAATGTGGAATTTTCTAGAATCTTTGTGGGAAAAATACTAAAAACAGAGTCAACCTACTAAAGCAATGCTATTTTTTTTTTCAGTGGCCTAGATCTGTCGACCTTTTTTATCATACCAGTTATACTCATACAAAAAGCTGACATAAAAAATAAGGTAAACATTTTTGTAGCAAAATGTACCTAGTCCTTCTTAATATCTAGAACCTCTAGAAGCGAATTCCATAGTTTTATAATCCTGTAGATTTTCTTATTTATTTATTTATAGACTCACGCCTGTATCCCCGAAGGGGTACTAAGGTGTAATATTACACCCACATTTCGCCAGGATTTTTTAGGTCCCACGTAATAGGCGGCGAGCCTATTGCCGCACCGGGCACATTACCAGACTCCGTGCTGCTACTGAGAATTTCCTAACGGAAAAACCCAATAACACTTTGCCCGACCCGGGAATCGAACCCGAGACCTCCCAATCCCGCGCGCACATTTTATGCCGCGAGACCAACGAGGCAGTCGGCAGTAGATTTTCTGTATCCATCTTTTCCTTTATTGTTATGTCTGATTATTATATACATTATATGATACTAATAAGACGACCGGTTGGCGTAGCGGGAGTGTAAGCGACTGCTACGCCGAAGGTCGCGGGTTCGATTCCCGCTCAAGTCAAACATTTGTGTGCATGAACATGGATGTTTGTCTTGGTCTGGGTGTGTCTATGTATAATTTGTATGTATTTACAAAAAAAAAGTATATATGTATGTTTATCCATTATCTAGTACCCATAGTACAAGCTCTGCTTAGTTTGGGACTAGATGGTGTTGTGTGAATGTAGTAGAATATTATTATTATTATTTTGACAAAATTTATTTTTCTCAGCATTGTAAGAATGCCGGTTTTTCAATGAAATCACGGGCCTATGCCAAGTGAGGTTCATTTAGTGGGCTCAGTTGAGTATTTGTGTCTTCCTGTAAAAATTTGCGAACTATTCTACACGTGTTTAATATGGCGGCTTTTTGCATCGTCATGTATATATTTGTAGGCAAATCAATTTGGTGTAGGTAATGTTGAAGGTGTATTGGTATTATACCCGTGCTAGAGAGCACCAGAGGCACAATATATACTCTGTTCATCTTCCATATTCTGAGTATTTCTTCTTTTAGATCTTTGTATTTGTGTATTTTTTCGGTTATTGTCTTTTGTAGGTTGTGTGTGTTAGGAACTGCTATGTCTATAATGTATGCGTGTTTATTTTGTTTGTCTATCATGGTTATATATTATTATTATTATATTTATACTGAAATATTAACCTACTGTAGCAATATGGTATAGTCATATATGTCAATATTTAAGATAGATGAGACCCATTTTGAACGATGTCTGGTAAGTAGCGAGATCTGTAAAAATAAATAATCAACTATTACATAGTAATATAATACGACCAAAGTTCGTATTATATTACTATGTCAAAATGTATGGAGAAGCTGACTTTTTTCGCTTTTTCTGCAATGTGCCTCAACAAAAGTAATTCATAATAACGAGTACTATCTATACTGAGAATAACCTTATATAATTTGATGTACGTATTTATGGTATATTCTGTAATTATACACGTATAACTGTTACCATAATAATGGATGAATAGATAAATATAATTCTAGGACATATTGTCGAATGTAATAAATTGCTGTGACATTCACAGCACACAATGTGTACACGGCTTAAAAAATTAAGAAACGACGCGTTTAAAAACAAAGTCTTCTTAAACCTAATACCTTCCTAAAACCTTTACTTACCTATACTGGTGTTTCTTAATAGAACATTAGGCTAAGTGTGCACTGGCCTGAAAACAACGATAAGCCACCTGTACTAGCTGTGTACTCGTATAACACCACCTGTTTCGAGCAAAACCCAGGTGTAAATTGCATTAAACACCCACACCTCCCTAGCATTTAGCTTTTGTATATCAAATTCTCTATCATGTTCCGTAACAATAAATCATGATTTAATACAGGAAAGTTCGATCCAAAAATGGCTGTAGAAGCAGATGGATTTATGCGACATTTTATTGCTACAGAATATTTCTTGAGTTCAATTTGCCGTTTTCACCCTTCAGATTTTTGGCACCTAGATAAAAGTTTTATTGATAAATGCAGAATGAAATATAATTCATAAGCTTCCGGTCTTTGGTGAACTAGTTCAACAAAATTTTGTTTGTTTTCCTAGGAATTTAACCATTCCTACTCAAAGCGTAGCATAAACTATCCTGACAGACGACCTATACATGTTTTACTTGATTTGTAATTGCATGTTATCTGCTGCTAGAAATATATAAGTCATACATATTCACCTGTTCGTGTTGTTGGTGATCTATCGGCCAAGTTGATCAACGCCAGCACAGGTATTTACTTTAAACGTTTGTGGCATGGGCATTGGGCATCAGAGCGCTATCTTGCTTTGGAGGGCAAGTATAAAGGCCTTACGGCCTGGTCATGAGATCGGTCTAAGCGGCGAGCGGCGCGGCAGGGGCCAGCGATTTCAATGTACATGGCGCGCTTTTCTACGCCGCGCCGACCGATGTCGCCTCAGAGTAAACGCGCCATGTACATCGCCCCTGCCGCGCCGCTCGCTGCTTAGACCGATTTCGTGACCAGGCCGTTTGGAGGCCTTCGAGCGCTTTTCCCCACGAAAAACATTAGCTAAATCCTCGAAAGAAAAAGATCTGTTCGAGTTTCAATAAGCGATATAGCAATGATCCGCCCCCTCGTAATCCTTGAATAATGATCAGTTTATTTTAAGCATCGGTTTATTTGAGTTAGGCTTGAAACGTTTCTTAAAAAGGGACTTGTACCTACTATCATACTAGCTACAAAACATACTAACATTACAAAACATTTAACAAGTAAGAACACCTTCAGTTATCACGAATATTTATTTATTACCTAATTGAAGTCTAATGGAGAAACGAGAAGTAATAAAGACAAATTAATGAAACTAGACTAAATGGTCTATTAGGCTTAAAGGCTAGACACGAGGCCAAAAAAATGACTCAATGAATTTAGCCATAAATATTTATACACCAGACGGTCAAAACTTTATATGTAAATTGCGTGTCAGCTTTATCTAGTTCAGGAGTTCCCAACAAGAGAACGCTCTTTCTAAAAAACATCAAAATATCACTAGCATTCACAACTACATTTTGTCACTGATTACATGTTTTAGGAGAGGTTTGACTATTTCGCTGATAAATTTAACGCTTTGAGTAAGGTAAACCTCAAAGCAATTCAGGGCAGAAACTGCACTTAGATAAATTAGAATAATATATTATCGTATAAAGCTGCACAGTTTGGTGTTTTAAACGGTCGTCTTCTATGTTGACTGCTGTGGATTTGATCGCCGTTCGAGGCAACACTTTGTGTAATCTACGAAATGTTGTTTCCAATCTGGTTGCGCTTTGTGTTGATTGAATGTTTGCGAAGCTTCCAGTGGCACAGGGTTTACACCTAGCGGCGGAGTTGTCTTTTCGGATTTGACGTGATATTCAGGTGGTCATATAAATGTTTCCAGATCGGAATCAAAAGACGACTGTCACTCGTTACACGACTCATTATAACATGAGCTAATTATCTACACACCAAAATGGCAGTCAAGGGTACTGTTATAAGTACCTACCTTCTTGTTTACTGGTATTTATTTAGGTGCTTCTGGCTACAAAATATTTACTGTTTATTTCATGAAAACGCTTAGAATATTCATTTGATGTCCATTTTATTGTACTTCAAGTTACCTTTGAGGATTGTTTAACCGACTTTCGTACGGGTCAGCTTGAATGTCCACTGTGTCTACTTTATGAAATATAGATGTCAACTAGCTGACCCGGCAAACGTTGTTTTGCAAATTTTTTTTTTTTTAATAATAGATGTTGGCCGATTCTCATAGATACGGGATAAGCACAAAAAATTTCATCAAAATCGGTCAAGCCGTTTCGGAGGAGTATGGGAACGAAAACTGTGACACGAGAATTTTATATATTAGATGTACACTCACTGCGGCTTCCTATTGTTAGAATGTCTACAGTGTGTCCTTCATTAACTAAGATAGAGCTTGTGTTTCATTTCTAAGTTGAATGGGATCATAAGGATGCGTTAATGCATATTATATTCGTTTTATAAGTGTGGCTTTTACTGCAATATGGTTGAATATTGGAAGTGCTACGTAGGTACCACACTGTTAAATCAACAACATGTATTTCGTGGTACATATTCCAAAATGCATTTCAAAATAATTTATGCTTTGTTATTCCTGCTTTTAATGACGTCATAATGTATCAGAGCCTTGTGCGCTACAACACACCATAATATTTGTAAAAACGGGTGTGAATAGCGTGTGACATGACTCAGTCGCCAACATTTTTATGTTATGTAAACGAGCGGGCCTGCATTTTATTTCGTATCTGAACATTTATTTCTGTATGATAGCAAAAACTTTATTTCTAATTTTTTTTCTACCTAATCACTTAAACCAAATGTAAATAAATTTGTTTAGTATTAATAAATATATGCCCAAATACTAAACATAATATGATAACTCTTCATTTGTTTTTATTGATAGCTTAACCATAATGTGATTAAATAATTGATAATCAAAAACGTTTTCGTAATAACCACCAAAAGAAAAAGCAAAGAAAGAAAGAAAAGAAGAAGAAAAGAAGAAAGCTACAAAGTAAAATCAGGAATAATATTGCCACTTAATATATTTTACTTGTAAATAAGTAAAGTAAATCCAACAAAGAAAAACAATTCAATAAGTGAGTACGCACAGTCGTATTCAGCATGCGGCGCGGATATTAAATTCATAGCTTGTACCTGCAGTATATCCAACCATAAATAATTTAAGTGCTCGCCCACTTGTTGTTGTACTAACTTCCACGGTATACAGCCGGAATAATAACTGATAGATACATTTCATAAAACAAAACTTTACCAGTACCTTTTGAATAAAATTGTAACACATGGACAATATGGGTATTAATATATACACACCAGCTAGTGAAAAAAACACGTGGATATCAATGTTTTTATATATTTCTTCCTCCGATTTTTGGGCTAAGACAAACACAATACATAAATTGCATATATCAGTAGGCAGCAGCAAAGGTCACGTTTTCCCTCCACATATGTTTACCCTGGATACGAATGTATTCCGAAATTCGCGCAACGAAACCGATTCGGGCAAATGACGCGTCATTCGATTTATCTGAATACAGGATGTTAATTGGTATAAAAAATCGAATTTGAATTGGATACAGGCTTTTCGAAATTGGATATTTTAGTGAAGTGTACATTTAACCCTTACATCACTAATGACACAAAAGGAATCATGCACGATTTTGTAATGGATTGACACTTGACATAAAAAGGGTTCATCAGATGGATTGAATAATTATGGGAATGCTTAAATCAGTTAAGTACTCCAGAGGCCACCGATGCTAAGTACATCCCACATTTACAGTGCAATTATTCGAACCTTATTTCTTTGATCGACTGTAATACTATTTAGAACTAAAGCAATAAAATGGAGCCCTGCTTGGCAATTACAGTCAAAATAGTTAATACCCACAAAACTTACGAAGCCTCCTTTTGGTTAAAACGTGGATTCCATTCGAATTTTCCAAGATAATACGCTCAAACCCACATGATCTTAATTTGTGTCTCTTGATGATAAAGGAAAATGAAAACTCGCTTAGTTGTCAAGAGGTTTATGCCAGGAATTAATTTTCTTGTTCGTACTAACTTCCAAATTTTTTTCTAAAATAAATCGTAAATATACTAGCTGAAATGAATATTAATTATTTCCTACCCATATATCCATATCAAACATACATAAATCCATATACAACTTAAATTCTGTATCGCATCACCTAAGAGCAAACAAAATATCCTATGATAAATTCTCAAACCTATCAAATATACACAGAGTTCAATAAAAAACGTTGTAAAACAAGATATCTAAGTAATTACTAGATTTGTGTTTTTTTATGGCATTACGGCGGCGGCAAACGAGCAGATGGATAGCCTGATGGTAAGCAATTACCGCCGCCCATGGACACAAGCAACACCACAGGAGTCACAAGTGCGTTGCCGCCCTTGGGCTTGGGAAAATGGATGGGATGAGGAGTGGGATGAGGGATAAGGAATAGAGGATAGGGCCTCTGGCACTCTCATTCACTGAACGAAATGCAACAGTTTAGGTACTGTTACTTTACGTCGATCTTCTGTGAGAGGGTAGTACTTCCCCGGTCAAGCCAGCCCATTCATGCTGGAATCAGCAAGGCTGTACTACCCAATTAAAATTAACTTTCTGCATAGTAATCAAAAACTGTCTTCTTTTCTTTAATTCACTAATGATCTAGGTACCTAATATATGAGACTGTATTTAGTGAAACCCGGTATGCATATCTTGAAGCCTAAACCTGTACCATTAAGGAACTCCCATTACCATTAAGAATTTTGTAACTCGGCAGATAATAATTGGCGTACTATTTAAGGCTTACGTAAGCCTAAAATAGTTATAAATTTATATTTATTTAGCATTTTTAATAAAAATAAAATAGTCGAACTGTGCATTTCTTAGACTTCAGAATTCATGGACATAGATTACAGATTTCCATGAACTCCCTATGTGATGTTCCGTGTTATATAAAACCAGCGGTGGAAAAAAAATATTTTAGTACTTCAGCCTGAAAATTGCTTACCCAATGTTGCCTATGAATATGTTTTATTCGATTAGTTTGGTTAATGTATTATTGGGTGGGTCGGTAATTTAATGTGAACAATAAATATTGCCTCGCTAATATATCACACGGTTTGCATAGCACGCGTTTTCGAACAAAATAGATCGCTTTGCTCATTATTATTAGTTATTTTCATAACTAACTAGTTTACACACGATTCAGCAAAATAGGTGGCTTTTACAAGAATATTATTTTTGTGATCTTTTGTGTTTTTGGGCCACTAAAAACATACGCTGATTTTATTATTGACAGGTCGTTATATCGCTGGGTGCATTTCTATTTCAAATGTAATAAATTAAAAGTACATAAAGTTTATCATCATCATCCTAGCGATCCTGTCCCGGCGGTGATCCAAGACATGCCTTGGAGTCCGGAGTCCGCTTTTCTGATCCAAACTCTCTTAAAGTTTCCATTTTACCCGGTCTTTTTGATACTTGAATGGTACACATAGTTCATTTTTTAATGTAAAATGGAGGAAATCCTTCGTTTTTAGGCTTTCGTACCTCACAAGGTAAAATAAAATTGGGCAAGTGCGAGTCGGACTCGCGCACGAAGGGTTCCGTACCATCATCTATAAAAGAAAATCACGTTCTTTGTATGTATACTTAAATACTTTATAAGTTTCTACCTGTTTATTAAGATCGAGTAACAAATTGCTTAAAAATTACGTTTGTTGTATGGAAGCCCCCATTTATTATTTACTTTTTTTAAATTTATTTATTTATTTTGAAAGGTAATATACAACTACATATTGTGTGAAAATTTAAAGCGTCTACCTGTTACACTTAGTAATTTTGAGCAAAAAATACGAAAAAAAACACGTTTTTTGTATGGGACCCCCCTAATATTTTCATTTTTTTTTGTTTTTAGTATTTGTTGTTATAGCGGCAACCGAAATATATAATTTGTGAAAATTTCAGCTTTCTAGCTATCATGGTTTATGAGATACAGCCTGGTGACAGACAGACAGACAGACAGACAGACAGACAGACAGACAGACAGACAGCGGAGGCTTAGTAATAGGGTTCCGTTTTTTACCTTTTAGGTACGGAACCCTAAAAAGGAACCCTTATAAGATCACTTTCTTGTCCGTCTGTCTCTCTGTCTGTCTGCCTGTCCGTGTGTCACCACAGATTTGCTCAGGAACGGGTGGACCTAGCAAATAGAAATTTATACCAGATACTGAGATCTATGGTTCCTATTAGGTGTATAAAAATCAGGGTGCTGGGTCAACCCGATAAAAAGTAAATTAGATTTTTTGCGAAATCTTGTAAGTACCAAAATTAACCTTAATTTTCAACTTTTTTTAATTTTCGGAATTTTTTCCTTTACTTGTGCTGTAAGACCTTGGTTTTAACCAAAATTGACAATTCTAGGTCAACCGTAAGTACCCTATAGGTTTTGGGTCGCAAACCTATATGGTAGTTCCCGTTGAACTAGAATCACGAAATTTGGCCAAAAGCAGGGTCTTACGGCACAAATAAAGGAAAAATTACAAAAACTAAAAGAAGTGGAAAATTTAAGGGTGTCCACATACATAAATACAATACGCCTATACAACATAGAGGACTATCTTAAATGGAGTCTCCATTTAAGATAGTCCTCTATGTTGTATAGGCGCGTTGTATTTTTGTTCAAAATTACTAACGGTAACAGGTAGACGCTTAAAATTTACACAGAATATGTAGTTGTATATTACCTTTAAAAATAAATATATAAATTAAAAAAAGTAAATAATAAAGGGGGGCTCCCATACAGCAAACATTATTTTTGAAGCAATTTGTTACTCGATCTTAATAAACAGGTACTCTTAAAAAATTACTAGGAAACTTAAAAAATATTTAAGAATACATACAACAAACGTGATTTTCTTTTATAGATAATGGTACGGAACCCTTCGTGCGCGAGTCCGACTCGCACTTGCCCAATTTTTATTTAAGTAAATTTTATCCTTTGAGCCAACGTAATTCGCTACAAAATTTATCGCAGTAAGATTAATTGCCGAAGTTTTTGCTGCCTTTAGTCGTCGTGGTGGATAATCTAGCAAAATTGATTTGCGCGGTATTGTTACCCTACCGACGTTATTCAGAGGTATTGTTAGATGTCTGTCATTTGCTATACGCGTTATCAATGAATAATAATTCCTTTATTATTGCCGCTAAGTGCGCTTCAACTATACTATTAGACTACAAAGCTATACACGATCAGTTTCAAAATGGTGACATTGACAGTCGTCAACTAATCGTCACATCGCGCTACAGGAGGCTATTTATTTTTTAAGGTAACCCTTCGCTAAATTTTGTGTCGCGTAAGCTCTTCAAACATTAAATCTACGGACAAAAAACACTAGGACTCGAAACAATAAATTGTACGGATCGAATAGACTGAAAACTAATTAAATCCTGTCTCTTATTTTGTAACGAAACTTTGGCGAAAACCGATTATAATCAGTTTAGCAGTTTTTGAGTTTATAGCGTTCATACAGACAGGAAGGACTATATTTTATAGTATGCATAGATCGAAATCGACCTATGTGTCGAAAATTGAGTTCTTCACTCGACAATACTTTACTTTTACGAGGGTATTGACGATCAGCCTTTTGACACAGAACAAACAAAGTAGTCCCCAAATAAATAGGTACAGTTTCCTTATGAGTAAGTATTATGTCTATTTTTGGAGAAAAGCACATGTTCCAATCCATGCACCTTATATAGAGGAAACAAAGTTCACCAATGTAATTACTTTAAGGATAATAATAATGTCAGCATTTTCATACATTGACCCACTGCCAAGCCCGATGCGTCTTTTGGTTACGAATAGATTTAAAATATATGTAGACCACCGTTAGTCAAGTGCGATTTGGTAGATTTTACACGACTTGCAAGAATATTATAGAGAATGCTCAGCCATGCAGGTCTCCCCACGACGGCCTCTTGCATCGTTTAGCAAGCCATAATAATTGAAAAGTCAGCGTTGCGTAGTATGAGTTTGAAATATATTTCTAGGTAACCAAGTAGTGGTTACCTAGAAATATATTTGGTTTACGTATATAAAATTAGGAATTATGTAAGCTGTGGCAAAAATAACGTAATGACAAACAAAATAATGTCGATAATAGAAAAGCAAATAAAATCTACCTAGTAGTCTACCAGTATTTTGTGTCTAAGTATTTATTATGACAAAAACGTCCATACTTATATTACTTATACATCGAAAAATTCAAGGCCACTCAGTAATATAATTATGTCCTATCTATACGGTTGGACTCCATATAATTTATCGCTCCACCTGTAACCGGGTCCCATAGAATGATACCCAGCTTTAATAACTAATCGCTCGTGAAATTAATATGATAACTTTGAGGAATAGACTTCAGTTTATTATACGTAGTTAACTTGGGCGCTCGCCCGTCTATTAGCCATTTTATTGATGAAATAATTTGATTAGTGAAACAGTTTCTGAAACAGTTTGTGTTTTCAGTTATGAGTGCTGGCTTTCAATCAACTTAAGGGCTTCCTGTAAACATGTTGTTCGTAGAACATATTTTTTTGCTGGGCACTTTTGTAGTTGATGAGTTGTGTGAATATAGAATCATGTTACCCTGTTCCATACACCAATATTGTAGTATCGAAGTAAGTTGAATGTAGGTACGTGTTTGCCTCTGCTTTGGAGCTATGGTACAGTTTACTAAGTAGTAAAATAAGTTCCAAAGAGCATTAAAGCAAACAATAAAGTTAACGTGATAAATTTGCAGTAAGTTGCGTAGATTGGCGTAAAATAAAAATATTGCCTACTCAGGATATGTTTAAATTTTACGCCTGCGGTGTCTAGTCTGCGGTCTCCATCGACGACATCCATCGGTGATATTGGTTATTTAGTATAGAACCATTTGTAAATTAAAAATAAGAACTTTGCAAGTCCGGTGACCTGTGTGGTGCCGATATTCAACTTTATTTTATTGATAAATATTTCAGGCTGCTCGCTGCACTTTTATCTAAGGACATGATTTAAAGATCTTGGCTGGAATCAAATAATTTACGTCACAATATTTACGTCGTTGAAACTTATTTGAAAGATGCTTGTACCTACTGTGTATGTTTTTATTTCGAGGTATTTTTACACGGTCATCATTGACATTGAAATAAAAGACCTTAGTGTATCAAAACTAAGTATGTTTTCCGCTTATGGCTTCATAGCTTTTTAGCTTATATTTACACGATTTTGATGAAATTTTTAGAATAGCTTGGTCCGTGCCTCGGCGAGCACGTTAAGTCGTCGTTCCTAGCTGGCACCAAAATCATTGATGGTTGTTATGGAGAGCACCCTTGTATATACTGACACAAGTCTATGCTACAGAATATACCTATACATGTTGGAGGAGAGAGTGCAGAGGTCAGACAGCAGTCGCTCTTTTGTGCAGCTAATATTCAGTCGTATCTTGTTAGGCTTAAAAGCGGGCTTTGATGCAATCGAGATAACGCTAAAACGATGACGATGAAGACATGTGTTCAGTAAATCTGAAATAAAGTAACGATTTCTTTTTAATTACGAAACGGAAAATTTAATTGCGGAAAATACAGGTGTAACTAACAAAATGAAGAAATAAATCATTAAAAACTGGAAAAAAAGTATACTTAGGTATATAAAATATCAATTTTATACATGGATATGAATTACTAATTAGCTCTCTTGGGGTCGCCCACTAACGCGCTTACCACTTTATTTGTACATTTTTTATTTTTTAGGGTTTCGTACCTCAAGGTAAAAAAAGGAACCCTTATAAGATCACTTTCTTGTCCGTCTGTCTGTCTGTCTGTCTGTCTGTCTGTCCGTGTGTCACCACCGATTTTCTCAGGAACGGGTGGACCTAGCAAATTGAAATTTATACCAGATACTGAGGTCTATGGTTGCTATTAGGTGTATGAAAATCAAGGTACTGGGTCAACCCAATAAAAATATATGGTCAAAATTAGATTTTTGCGAAAACTTGTAAGTACCAAAATTAACCTTAATTTTCAACTTTTTTTAATTTTCGGAATTTTTCCTTTACTTGTGCTGTAAGACCTTGGTTTTGACCAAAATTGACAATTCTAGGTCAACCGTAAGTACCCTATAGGTTTTGGGTCGAAAACCTATATGCTAGTTCCCGTTGAACTAGAATCACGAAATTTGGTCAAAAGCAGGGTATTACAGCACAAATTAAGGAAAAATTACAAAAATTAAAAAAAGTGGCAAATTTAAGGGTGTCCCCATACATACATAGGAGACTCCATTTAAGATAGTCCTCTAAGTTGTATGGGCGCTTATACAGATTTAGAGGACTAGCGTAATTCAATCTCAAATAAGGTAAAATGCGTACGGAACCCTCGGTGCGCGAGTCAGACTCGCACTTGCCCGAATTTTTTTTTACGTGGTGGAAAATCCCTTCGGATCTCCGACTCTTGGGGGAAATGAGAGCCGGAGTATGTGGTGTTTCCACTAAAAACCACCTCGACTTTCTCATGTACCCGTGTGTCGGAGGGTAAGGCATCGCCGAAGCATTCGTCGCCACCCTCCGACGGGCATTGGCCCGCCAGATGGTTAGGCGGGCCCCAAACAAAACCCCCTTGGCGGCGGATTAAGGTTTTGGGCTACGCCGCCACAACACCCAGCGGCCGCAGAGGATAGGGAGGACGGCAGCGCAACACCGCATCTCCTCTTCCTCTGCGGCCCCACCGCGACGCATCGAATGGTGCGCACTGCGCCTCCATTTGATCGCGGGAGATAGGGCGCGCGACAACGCAACACCGAAACGCCTCTCCTCCCGCGACCGCACCCGACTGCGAGGGACAGACAGAACTGTCCCCCGCACCCGCACCGTTGGACGCATTCTGCGCAGGCCCCTCCAAGCCCACGCGGAAAGTCCCCTCCTGGATCCCTCTTAGCTTCACCGCGGGTGACCAATCCACGGTTACTGGGCCCCACCACCACGACAAGGTGGAGATCCCACGGGGGGGACTTTATTTGTACCTACTGGTATATTTTATTAGCTATACTTTTTTGTTTGCTTTATTAAAATAAGCGTGTAATAATCACCGTTAAATTATTATTTATGTGGTAAAGGATATATATATTTTGTATATGCCGTGTTAAAAATCTTATAATTACGCAATATGAAACCTAAGAAATGCCTACATTGTATATACATTTTTGTAACGAAGATATTTGTATCTATATCTATCTATATTTATTACAGAATATACGAAAAATAACTAAGCATATTATATTCTGCGTCTGAAAATCTATGTACATAGCTTACATCTTTATAATAAACCAAAGCAAATATCATAAATAAAACATTCATTTTCTTAGATGCGCTAATTATTATTATAGATTAATCACTGATTTATTTGTAGCGAAGCAATAATAAGTAATGAATAAATCAGTCTTTTATATGCAGAAGATTGACTCTTAAGTACATGATTACGCACCTTCTATTAATTCTCATATGAGAAACTATAAGACTTTATTGCAAGAAGACATACCAGAAATGATTGATCAAACAATAAGAATAACATGGAACTTTTAAAGGTACTGAACTCTTTTCCTAGCATAAGAATAGATTTATAGCAAGGAAACTTGCCTTATAAGGGAAAATCAAGCTAAAAAGACCCGGTATTGATACTTGCAACGTGGTATGCCTTTTAATGCTTGTAAAGACAAACATTACAAAGAATATTCCTATAACAAGCCATTTGTCTTCACCAGTCATTTTTCAATGGAACAAGTATTACGACCCACCTCGGTCTTCAAAGAATCGTAGAAAGTGGAACCCTGCACGGCTCGTAAAAACTGTCGAAGAAAAAGTTTTACTGTTATGTGTAGTAGATATCCTATAGGCTGGTAATTTGTCACCGTATATTGGATATTTTTGTCGTTACTTTGTCAAATGAACTATCTATACATACGATGTTTCACCTCCATATTTTGTCAACGTCATTATCTTTCCATTAGTCATGTACAAACAGAATATATACAATTCATTCGGAATTGGTTTCGTTGCTTCTTGTGAAATATAAAAAGAAATCTATGTTACAAACTATTAAATTTTCGTTAAAGATAAATAATTCTTGAATAAAAACTTAAATAACTACGACCTAAATGAACTTAGAACAACATATTATGTCAGTTTTCAGAAGCTTTGAACTTATGTCAGCACATCTTTATTAATGGTTTGTGTAAATCAATAAACATTATACAATTCATTACAAAGCGACCACCAATATAAAGGTGTGAAGCCTAAAAAGTTTGTGTATCAAAATTCACTAAAATATAACGCAACCAGAGATATAATTGGTTGTGTTTATAACAAATAGTTTAGTCAACGCTATTTAGTAACGGATGTTCGTTTTTCCAATTTTTTCAGCCTAGTAGCAGTGAAGTATTAGTTAGTTAAAAATAAAATATTTTGTATAGGTATATGTGAAATAAACATTCAACTATACTCGACAATAATAAAATTGCTACTAGATAGTGGACATTGTAGCAAACAATGTTTTGAAAGAGCAAACACGATGAAAATCAGTAAAAAAATATCCTAGCGTTTTAGAACGTCTAAAAATAACAGGTCACACCTAACTGTATTTTTCCTTATATTATGGCAACATTACACAAAATCTTTATAAATTGTAGCCTATGTGTTATTCTGATATATAAACTATATTACTGTAAAGTTTCATCCAAATCCGTTCAGTAGGTTTTGTGTGAAAGAGTAACAAACATCCATACATACATCTTCACAAACTTTCGTATTTATAATATTAGTAGGATATCTAACATAATAATAATCTAAGGATACTATGCTACACTACGCACAATGCTATGGAGGTGGTTAATTCTGAAAATACACTATGATATTAGCCTAGCCAAAAAAAACTAAAAATGGCTTCCGCCTTTATCGTTATAAATAACATTAAACAAATTTAACTCTTGACTAGCCGATGTCTGATAAATTGGCCAACTTAGCAATTAATTTAGACGTTGACTTTTGTTACCAAAAAGTTATAATTAATTAGAGATTTGATTCTTCATTGAAGGTTCTCTGAAGTTTTATTTTAATAATTTGAACAAAGGAACAAGAGTATTTTTACTCAACTGTTTGCTTTCCAATAAAGCAATTATTTTTTATTCCGTTTCACCTACCTAGTGGACAGTGCTTGAACGGCAGCCTTTTCAGGAAGTTATTGATAAAGCATACTAACAATAGTCAAATAAACGAAATGATTCCGTTCATTCCAGATTAAAATCCATTGCACTCACTTTCATACGCGCATCGGAAAAAATTTCCTCCAATTCATGTCACGACTCGGACAGCCGTATCTGCTATTGAATACCTACCCGTAGTTAGACACCGTTTTATTTTATTCGCTCTCAGAGCGGGAAAGAGTATTTCTACGCTTTGTCGTCAGTAATTGAATTTCGTTAGTACCTTACCTACTACAGTTTCGCGGTAAAATAAAAAGATTCTCTCGAATCTTATCCGACCGAATTTGACGTTTAAACCGAGATTTCCTTAAGGCGCTGTCCTAAGCGACTGTTTTGGTAAATGAGGGGGTGAAGCAGGGGAGGTGAAGGGAGCTTAGTTCCGTCTACTGCGGGGCGCCCCCCTTCATTCTCGTCGCGTGCGGCCGTATTCTGGCGACATCCGTATTCCAATATTTCAAAATCGCAAGCAAAACGTTTTAGCATATTGAATTGATATACTGATATTAAAATTTATATTACATACATCAATCTGTTTGTACAATATAGGCATAGCGCAATTTTTGTTCTCAGTGCAGCCATGAGCAAAACTGATTTACATTAGACTTTAGGTATTAAATGTTGACAAAAGTAGGTAAATACCTACGTGCCGTAAGATGATAAAAATAATTAAGTCAGTTCCATGTATGGAGAGGCCATTATTATGTTTGTTTTGTTTTTGTATAAAAATAGTGAAGCAGTTCATAGAACACCTACATCTAATTCCATTCCTGCCAGTTTTCAAATCTGTTTTGCAATAAATTGGCTGTGACATACAGGCGGACAGACAGACAGACATTGCGAATCTATAAGGGTTCCGTTTGTACAATTTTTGGCTACGGTACCCTAAAAAACACAATACTGCTCTACTAAGCGCAAAAACCGTATCTCAACTAAAGCGAGTTACGAGATAATTGAAGTTTAGTAAAAGTTGATTTCTTTTATTTATTTATGGATGTTTATTGTTATTATAGGTATAATTATTATGGCAAAGGTTTCGAAATACGTCGCCGTTTTTAGGGGTTGTGAGTGATTGGAGAGGGAACAGGGGAGGTCTTGAAACCCCCCTCACCATTTTCACTTGCCGGAAATACTTGGTTTCCTCTGAAAAAAAAAATCTCCAAACATCGTTGTGTATGGCACTGCCAACTTCCACATTCATCACACAAGTTTAATAAACTAAGGTTGTCGGAGCCCTGCGAAGGGCTCCTATTTTCGGATTAAGGGTCAAAAGAGAACCTAACATAACCTATTTATTTACTTATTACAGTCGCACCTAACCCAAGGCACTCGAAAGCAATGACGCACAAATTTGACATTAGCTGTCAATATGATCATTCCAAGATGGCAGTTTTGCGTTTCGTTTCACGTTTTTCACATAAAACCTAAAAATTACATTTGTAAAACTGTACTAAAGTATAAAAACTATGTTCTGTTTTGCATAATTGCCGAAGTATTTATGAAATTTTGGAAATTGTTTAAAAATATTTAGACGCAACTCCGGCAGCCAAAATTACTTTTAAGGGATTAAAACGAACTACCTTAAGCCCCCTACACTACCAATACCCTCAAATTCAGGCGACTCGTTTCGAAACCCAACCCATTATTATTTTTCAAAATAGATGAAACATCAAATATATGTGGATATACCTTATTCATGAGATACTGCTATGTCGCTTAGAAAATTATAGAATTAGAATTTGAGTTACTGCTTTTTCGTTAGCTCTCGTCATACATGTTTGTATGGAAAAATATAAAAAAATTCTTTCACTTCAAATATGTGTTGTTTCAAAGAAAATAAATATTAAAAGATATTTATTTATATTCATTTATAATTTATTAACGAAATACAGAGTTTACTGCTCATCAAAAGTTAGCTGTCTGCTACAACCCGGCAGGTTTTCTTTATTCTCATCGAATGTTAAAGGCAGTGTGTGAGGTGATAAGGCTTCAATACTTATTATTTGCTGTTGTTCACGAGGTACAGTTTCATTTACTTTCCTTTTACGGCTTGGTATTGTAGAAATTTCAAGCACTGATGAAACATTTTCCTCTCCGTGATCTCGCAATGCCTTCCCTTGAGCTTGACGAGAATCAACAATTTCAGGCAACTGCCAATTTATATAAGACGCCACAAGCTTCTCCCAGAAAACATCATCTCTTTCTATAATTTCTATTTTTAGTGGTATACTTTCGCCACTCCACACAGCAAATCAACACTTTTGTTTGCGTGTAACGTGGCGTTGCCCCTGAATTTGGTAATAACAATTACAATATTCGTTTAGACTAGTCAGTTCCCTTTTTTATCTTGTTTCCATATTTGTATTTTATTTGCTCTTATACTATTCTCCAGGCCATTCTTATAGGCAACTTTAGAACATTAAATTTCCACAATCGTGTTTGGACCTATTAATCCATCTGGCGTGGCACCAATAATCGAATAATCCACAAGGCTCGATTGTTACATTTTCTTGCTTCGCCAGTTGTTGCATAGCCAGTTGTTCATTTTAGACTCCATGCGCAACTGATTTTACATTGCAAATATTTTATTTGTACAAAATATTTTTTACTAAGTTGGCTTTACTGCTGTTATCTCTTCTTTTTACCACTATACAAAAATTTCAAGCTGTCAACATATTCTTACGCAATTCGAACCAGTCACTGCTATCCCTCTTGTAATTTTTGCTTATCAGTACGGAATTTGAGTCAAATTTGTTAAAAAAATTGTTTGGCATTTCTTGGCTAGCTCTTGAACAGACGTGTTAGGAATGACTGAAGTCAAATGTGTGTAAGACGTTGCAGAACTGTTATCTTTAACTTCACTGTAATTACAATAATGATAATTAGTTACGTACTTTATTATTAAAAAAATACTATATCTTGTGTTATAGCAAACAGAGAAGTTACCTTCTTACTTATAAATGATTGATTTTAGAAATTAAAAAGATATTCGATGTACTGAGACATACCTAATAGTTTATGAATAATCAAAGTTTTACCCGATGTACCTAAAAAGGTTTATGTTCAAAACACAATAATACAACATTCGTTACCGCTTGTGTGCGGATTGCGGAGCGCCATATTAGCGCTGTCATCATTATTGTTCGCCGTGGCGGCATCTTAGCGCTCCAGGCGCTCTGACAAGCTAATGAATTTGAAATATAGGTACATAAAATGATTCGATTTTATGTTATTACTCTTTCAAAAATTGAAAACTGTGGCAGCTATGTATTGTGAGATTAATTTATATAATTATATTATGCATAATCGATAATCTATAACATAGTCAGTCATATAAGACTCTTATGAAAATAATTTGTGTAATAATGTTACATATTTCATAATCACTTGGCCATGGATGAATTTCTATTTTATTACGACGCTTTCTTGTACAAATCCTTCGTAGAACTTCATTTCTCTAATTGTCCATATTTTATTCTTCTAATTATATATTTATAAGCACAGAAACAATAACACATTAAACGCAACAAGAGTATAAACTTAGGTCCTAATTATATGTGCCCATAGTTACATGAAAAGCCTATTTGATTCAAAGTATTCAGTCTATAACATAAAACATGAAATTACGAACTCAAATCGGCGTATTATAATAACAAACAGGTTTACGTAAAATTTCGTGCAGCGGAGACGCAAGCGACATGACCTATCTCTCACAGGGCTCATAGCCGAATGATGAGGTCTGGGCGGGGCGTAAACTAGCAAATGACACTCAGTACACCGCTTATGCTAATAAGGTTTAAATTGCTGAAGCGTTTGATATTGATGGGATCTACCGAGCGTCAAAATCATAGACGTTTGGCAGATTTTATTTAATTTTACAAAATATACACGTATAATATGAAAATAAATAGGGTAATTCTTTAGTTCATTAGATTTCCTACAATATTATCAAAAAAATATGACAGCTTACGATCAAAATATTGCAAACAGTGAGACGAAAGATTATTTTCTGCCTCGATTTTGTGATTTTTTTACCGTGATTCTATTTTACGTACATGAAAAATTCTTTCAAAAGTCTTTTGTTCAGACTTTTGACGTTAAGCTCTAATTTTTGCTAGTTTGTAATATGTAGCGTTATGGCTAGATGCGCGACGAAAAATTAGGTGTTTCACGGCTTCTGAGGTATAACAGCGCCTTAACCCCTAGGCATTTTTGTTACGCTGGCTTTATGCCGACTTAGTGGAATAGAGCATGATTTCAGTGAAATTTTAGCATCCTTTTTGTTTAGTTAAGTCGAGGTTTTGTTTGGATGAAATACAAAGCAAAAATGTTTCTAGGTGTATTTTTATTGGCGTTGATACGTGAGGATAGCTCGTTTTTGCAAATTTAAAAATGACTATGAATACACACATCAACAAAGTCTAGGGATATTTTATATTTCATCAAATATCTAAAAATCTATGAAGAATTTTATGATACAGTAAATAGAAGAATCATAGATTATTTTAAGGTCTTTAATAAAAATAAAAAACATTTCGTGTTTTTTTTTGTTTTAAATAAAAAAAATAATTTTTTTAATCATCATGGAAAATTAGTATGATAACAACAAACATTTCTTCTTAAAAAACTATTAATTTTAATAAAAATGGAAAAAATCTTGTAAAATCTAATCATTAATAATCAGTGTTGCCACCTCTTACATTGATTACACATCGACATCGATTGTTAATACTTAAAATTAAATTGTCAATGTCTTGCTGCGGTATGAGGTCCCATGTCCTTTGCAAGTGTTCGTAAAGTTGTTGTTCAGTCGTCAAATTTGGTGGAAAATCTCTCAAAGCTTTTCGTTGTAACATGTCCCAGGCATGCTCGATAGGATTTAAGTCGGGCGACTGTGCAGGCCAATCCAAAACTTGAATATCGTGCTTTCGGAGAGCGGTCGATACCAGCCGCGCCGTATGGCAAGGAGCATTATCGTGCATGAGTAGAAATTCATGGCCTATTTGAGTTCTGTGTGGGACAATAACGGGCTCTACTACCTCCTCGTGGTATTTTTGTGCAGTCATGCTGCCTTGGATCCAAACGAGTTGGGTTCGTCCGCCAAGACGAATTCCTGCCCACACCATGATTGTCCCGCCTTGGTATGGGTGGACCTCCTGAGGGTGCCGTAGACGGCTAACTCTCCCTGGAGCTCTCCAAACGCGTGTTCTTCGTGAATCCGGGTGAAACCCAAACCGGGACTCATCGGTGAACAGCACCAAAGACCATTGTTCGTCACTCCATGGTAAATGCTCCCAAGCCCACGAAAGCCGCCGACCGCGATTGCCACGTCGCAATGCTGGAACACGCAATGGTCTTCGAGCATGAAGATCAATTTCATGTAACCTTCTTCGCACGGTTTGGTCGCTTACCAGCAGCTGGTGGTCCTCCTGGAGCCTTTGCACTAGTTGCAGCACTGTGATATTGGGTTGTCTTCTGGCGGTCATTTGGAGAAATCGATCCTGTCTCTGCGTAGTAACACGATATCTACCTGTGTGCTGTTCGGCCACATCTCCAGTACTGCGATAACGTGACCACAACCTTGATATCACATTTTGACTGGTATGTAGGGCCTCAGCAACGACGCGTTGAATTGCACCATTTTCTAACATGCCCACGGCTCGTAACATTTCATCTCGACTCAAATGACGACGTGACATGACTTTTAAAGTTCGTATGTCACGTTAAATTAAAAAAGAAAAACAATTAAAAACCCTTTTCATTAATAATTATAATAAAACAGTTTTAACTTTCTTTAATGTAACGAATTACTAGCAAATTTGCCGCCATATTTTGTTTATTATTTTGTTTTTTTTCTTTCCATGTTCAAATTTTGAAAATAGAATAAAAGAGGTTTTAATCTGTATATAAACTTTTTGTGGAAACTAACAAGGTTCTAAACTATAAACTCGTAAATAATTTAGGATTAAGATATCCCTAGACTTTGTTGATGTGTGTATTTTCGTTTGATGAAGTTGTGATCAATGTGTGAGTCTAGCTCTTCTCGAAGGGTTGAATTACTTATGACAGGAGATTTATATTCTTCCCGAGCAAAAAGTGTCTTCAGTGCAGTAGTTAATAATATTATTTTCTACTTATATACAAATACGATACGATACAAAAAAATCGAGTACAAACCATTCATTTTCGTCTTTGTAATGTTGATGTTCTTCATGCATATCATTCTTGTCTTTAAGTATTTACTTCTTTTACGTTCTGAAGAAGTTAATGCCAAAACTATGTCTCTCGTCTTTCCATATTCTCCATATTCACCTGCACATTAGATAATCGATTAGCTACGTAACATTCGTTTTTAAATTTTACGGCAAAGGAAAACATCTTGAAAAAGCTATACGCTTGTAAATTTCACCTGAACATTATTTGATATGTTAAACGGTTAACTTACGGATAGAATGATGTGAAAAATAAATACTTTCTTCTAGTGAAATTTTAATGTAAAGAATGCATTGCAATCAAACACTTTTAAAAATCCTGCAGAAGTTTTATAGAAATCTCTTCACAAATCAATTGAGAATCAATAGTATCAGATCACATGAAACACATTGAAAACTTTTATAAACGTTCGCAGCTAAAACCCCTTTAAACTTAATAGAAAACCGTTCCAAAACAATATGACTTTGAATTGCATTTGTAGGGTAGGTAGCGTAAGTCCTTAATCTTGTCCCAAGTTCCAATCTCGCTAACACGAAGAATTAATAGGAGTTAAGTCTATAATCCTGTACAAGTTGTAGACGTTGGATATTACAAGTTATCATTATCACTAGGTGACACGGAATCTGTCTGACTGGACTATTAGTAGGGATAAATATATTTTACACGGGTTCTCGAAAGCTTTTTACTGTACCAAATTGTCCTGTGAATATTTTAGTGATAAACAATTTCAGTAGTGATTCAGTTAAGGTCTAGTTATAAACTAATCTTTAAAGTATTTTGAAGTCCCATATTCATGATGAAAAGTAGAGAATATATGCACATTTTACGAGGAAATTACTACTCGTAGTGTCACCGACAAAAAAATGGTTCGGCGTTACACCGAAACCGTAGGTTCCTGGGCGATTTGGGAAAAAATGGACTGTATTTAAAGGATGGCGAGTTCTGGTCGCCTAAGGATTGGATAAGGGAAGAGGATTGTGAGTGGGTATAGGATATTCTAAGGATGCTGATAAATAATAGCGAAAACTACAAACTAAATACTTAAACTAAGAGGTAGATCCAACTTCAGGCTAGATCTCACTGAGTTGGAAGCGGACAGAGACGTACAACAGGGCGCACGTAGCTCCCCTTAGCGGTTTTCACGGTAACAACGCGGGTTGTACCGTCCTTGGAAGTATGCAATTTCTCTACGATGGCTAACAGCCATGAAAGCGGCGGAGCATTATCATGTATTATGACGACCAACGTACCCTCCTGTATAGGAGATGCAGGACTATTCCACTTGGATCTAGCCTGAAGCTGGATCTACCTCTTAGTTTAAGTATTTAGTTTGTAGTTTTCGCTATTATTGCGTTTGTAGTTTTCACTAAAGTTAATTTAAATTAATTTTATTATCATATCGCTGTCTTAGCCTATTGATGGGTTATGCGGTAGTACACCCAACATAGCTAAGTTCAATTCTATTTCTTTTAAAGGCAACCCTTTAGGGCCTGGGGGATATGGTAGCGCCATCTACCTTTCCATCGAAAACTAATCACATCAACGTCAATGGTTCGTCGCTGCTTGGCCAATGCGAGCGATGCCTTTTGTTTCCGTCCCTGTCTATCCCATTCTCTGGAAGGGGCACGCCTTTCGCGGATTGGTCGCCGCGATCATCGACGCGAGAGACAGTCTAGAATAATCCGCGTCGCGACGAACTGTACCGCACCGCTATAATTATTACCGCTTATAAAAAACTCAACAAACCGCCCGCGAGTGAAAGTGATTTGTGTAGTGGAGTGATTCAAACAGCTTCAGGATTCTCAAAGACACCAGGAGGCTGCCATTTGCAAGGAAAGAGGACTGACGTACAAGGTAGGTGCCCCTCATCCTTCAGCATCCTTAGAATATCCTATACCCACTCACAATCCTCTTCCCTTATCCAATCCTTAGGCGACCAGAACTCGCCATCCTTTAGATACAGTCCATTTTTTCCCAAATCGCCTAGGAACCTACGGTTTCGGTGTAACGCCGAACCACGTAGTATGTTATAGAAAAAGCTATTATTCTGTCAATTCTGGTATGACTAGTGGGATACATGACTCCAAGGCAAAAGTCTTGGACGCAATCGAAGTAACGCTATGATGATGAGTGTATTATACAACACAATGAAAACTTACACCATCTTACCGTTGTACGTGTTTGTATTACGCTTACTTAGCAAAGTTTAGGTGAGACGTAGCTTATTCGTTTATTAGCAAGCTAGCAGCTTTTACGTGAAAGTATTCCTTTTTTATTTAAGGAAATATATAATTTAGAAAATCAAAATTATCTATTTCCTTAGTACGAAGAGAAGCTTCAGTATTTAATTGCCAATTATACTATATGTTACAAGAGACCATAAGCAATGAAGCAATCAAACAAATAAATTGATTAATTAAAAATATCCGCTTATTGAACGTGCACACATGGCATTATGATTTTAGACAAAAGCCCAAACTCCATACATTTTTGATATACCAATTTGTCAGTGGCTTAATTAAATTACTTCGTTAGTGTATCAAATTAGTTCGCAGTATGACGTGCACATTGTTTGAGCCGTAGCAAGCCTGTTTATTAATAATTATTTGTAAGCTACACACAATATGCTTAAATAAGTGTACATTATATTCCTTGTTACAAGTAGACAGGTTGGGATCGATAGTAACGTGATTTAATACAGTTAGGGCTCACTTCAGACCGATATGATCCTCTTAATATATAATTTGTCCTCATGAAATTTACTAACCACACTTTGTATTATATTAACCCTAGAATTGGCATTTAGTAAATTCAGAATTGTTAGTCAGGTTATTTTTGTTGAAGCTTATTTTTAAAAGACAAATTTCGCACCAGGGTAACTAGTAGTGCATGGTTTAATAAATCGTGAAATATTGACGAAAATATGGTATTGAGTCGTTATGGCTAAACAAAGTAGAGTAGCAATCTTGAACACGTGGACTGAGCGTCCAGACACAGTTCAGTGCTTGACAGCATTTTCAAGACTTCGAATCCACCTGTCCCAAACGCCGTCTTTATATTGATTATTTATTGTTGATCTAGTGGTTGGTGTCTCTAACTACTAAGCTTGAGATTGTGTGTTCGATTTCCATCCAGGACAAATCTTCTTGTGATGAGACGTTTCTTTGTTCTGTATCTGGATTTAAAAATACATTAGTATAAAGTTACCTAGTTGCAATTACCCTTTGCTTAGTTTGGATGAGATGACCGTATGTAACCTGTCCTATGATATTATTATTAGTATTCAACTACCTATCCAATCCACCTTGCCGAATACTCTATGCGATATTGTTGCTTCCCGTTTTTTACCCTATCACTCCAAGAGCCATTAGTTTTAACAAACATGGGAAGTTAATTACCACAGTAGCTTGCAAATTTTGGTCGTTATGTCGGTTTCTTTAGTTCTTTGACGGATGACCTCGTTTTTCCACGTTTCCCTCTAAGCTACCATTAGCATGGCTCACTCCGTATCCTTTTATACGGCTTTCAATTTATGAGCTAGCTGTAATATGTGTCTACGTTTTTAGGCTCGTACGGTGCGTCATAACAATTAGGACGATAATTTCATTTGCAGTGCTCAGAAAACATTCGATCACTGCATCAGAAACGTGTTTCTTATGCGTTGTTTGATATTAGGTTATTTTAGAGACATTATGAGGAATAATAAATATTCCGTCGGTTCGTTAACGGCTATGAATTTCGGACAGTTCTAGCAAAAGGACATGCATAATGTCCGCCGCGCGCCGTATAAAAGTGTTTTCGTATTGATATTTAGGCTAACAATACAAATATTCAAAAATTCAAATGTATTCATAACTCACTTATAGCGCAAATTTGCGGTTATGTGAAAGAGAATTCGATTTCACCCATTCGTGAAAAATACGGAGCAAAGAGTTGTATACTGCTACGTTATTATTTTATATGAAGGATAATTGAACCCTGTTTTCACTCAATGCCCGACTAATATCGTATAATTATACTATTTCACTTAGCCCTGAATAAAATTAATAGCTTCTATTACTAGCCGATGCGTTTCAGGCAAATTACCCGGCTAACTTGATTTATAGCCATTCACACTGCAAAATCACTGAAAAATTCAAGTGTTAATCTATACAAAATTACACTTCATATTGTTACTGAACATAATATACCATAAGCAAAGGTTGATTGCGTACTTTTTATTTGCCCAGCATTTCGCATGGGTGTGTGGTAAACTATCCTGTGATTACAATGCGTTTTATTGAATCTCTGTCTATACATATGCTTAAATAACACGTTTTGAATGTTAAGTAATATCCTATAAGTATTATAAATGTGAAAGTTTGTGAGTATGGATGGATGAATTGAAGTCTGTAACAATATAATATGAAAACTACAGAAAAGATTTTGATAAAACATTCGAATAATAAAGCTTACAATCATATAAAATGATAAATTGGCTAAAAAACCTTATGTCACCACCACAACTTTCTTTACCTTTTTCATAATTAACAAGCAAATCAGCCTTAATCTTCTGTACCTGATGTTAAGCGTTTTTGGATAGCCACATTAATGGCTTGCACACTTTAAAATACTCAGTCCGTTTTCTGACTGCAAGTCGTTTACTAAGTGTAGAATATTGCACTGCACAAAAATGCTCAACATTAAATCGAGTTGGCAGTATCTCAGTATTTTCTCGCTTGGAATTTTATTTGTATATTGTAACTTCACTCTATTAGTATAGAGGGAATGTTAGACGAGCAGCAATTTGAGAATATACCTATCTGTTAGTTATGCTAGTTTTACGGACACAAACTAATTTGAATACTTATTACTTGTATTAACTTATTGGTAGTAGAGCCTAACCGTTTCTAGCATGTTTTACCTACTTTTAATAATATAAATGGGCCGTCTAGACCCAGGAAGTACTACCTTTTACGTACTATGTCACAGGACATTGGCATAAATTGCAGAATAAATACTTGTAGCGTTTCGTTCGGTGAAAGGGCGTGTCGGAGGCCTCATCCCTTTTTCCTTCACTCTCATACCCCTTTCATCTCAGCATTGTTGGCAAATTGTATGCGAAGGTACTGATTGAAAGAGTTATGGAAGTAACTGACAAGAAAATATGGGATGTACAAGCAGGATTCTGAAAGGGTATGGGGTGCACGGATCAAGTCTTTTCCTTGCGGTGCGTAGCCGAAAAATTCTTGACCAAAGGTCAAAAGGTCTATTGCGCATTCGTGGATTTGGAAAAGGCTTACGATAAAGTGGTGAGGAATGAAATGTGGTCGGTACTGTCGATGTATAGGGTGAACAGCAGCCTCATACGAGCTTTGAAATCCCTTTATGAAGATTCTAGAGCTTGTGTGAGGATAAATGGGTCGTACACGGATTGGTTTACCATCGAGACAGGTGTTAGACAGGGATGTGTAGCGTCGCCGTGGCTGTTCAACCTCTTCATGGACAGTTGTTTGCAAGATTTGAAAAATAGTGACTGTGGATTAAGGATGAATGAGTTACTTGTCAAATGCCTCCTTTATGCTGATGATCAGGATATACTTGCGTCTTCAGCGGAGGAGTTGCAGGAGATGGTAACAATCATGCATGGTGCGTTAGAGAGGAAAGGAATGAAAGTAAATGTAAGTAAAACGAAAGTTATGGTTTTTGAAAAGGAGGAATGCGTTACGGCTTGTAATGTTATGATCGATGGACAGCGAGTGGAGCAAGTGAATGAGTTTGTATATTTAGGTACGCTGTTTACAAGAGATGGTAAGAATGTAGAAGATATTGAAAGAAGAGTTAATGCAGGTAATAGAGTGAATGGAGCTCTGAAGGCGTTTATGAATAGCCAAAACGTGTCCAAAAAGGCACGTTTGGCTGTCCATAGAGGGGTGTTAGTACCTACTCTTATGTATGGTAGTGATAGTTGGGTATGGCAGAAGAGTCATGAAAGTAGAATAAATGCTGTAGAAATGAGAGCACTGCGAAGTATGTGTGGTGTTTCTTTGACTGACAGAGTAAAGAATTGTGTGATAAGAGAGTGTTGTGGGGTAAAAGAAGATGTAGTGACAAGCATCGAGAAAGGTATGCTAAGATGGTTTGGACACGTGGAGAGGATGGATGACGAAAGACTGACCAAGCAGATATATAAGGCAAGTGTGGAAGGGAGAGGACGAAGGGGAAGACCTAGGCGGACGTTCTCTGACCAGATTGGAGACATCCTAAAAACAGGACAGGTTAGAAGCACCGTGAACAGAAGAGCATGCATGAGGAATCTGATGGGAGTGAATGAAGCAAGAGAGATATGTCAAGATCGTTGCAAATGGCGCTCCGTAGTCTCTGCCTAACCCTCCGGGAAACAGGCGTGAGTCTATGTATGTATGTATGTCATACCCCTTTTCCTCCTATCCTTTTTCATCACAAAGGATGGCAATTTAGATTCCCCTAATGTTGCTTATATCCTAGACAGCGGACATCGCTAACCGTACCAGGCGATTCGTATCATCGCTCATAACACAAAGATTTGTCCTGGATGGGAACCAAACCGATGATCTCTGGTGTCTTAGTCAGGGTCCCTTATCACAAGACCAACATGCAAACAGAAGGAAAACTTCTAACCCTGTCGTGCCAGTACATTCATACCGTACCATCCTGGACTAGCTATAACTGAAGTCGTCGTCGCCATAGCGTTATCTCAGTTGCAGCCAAGAGTGGAGCCTGGCAACCGTTCACTATTCTAGCCAGATACGACTGAATATTAGCTTTTCTATAGAGTGACTACGGTCTGATCACCGCAACCCAAAGGGATAGCGATATTCCATGGCTTACAATAGTGATAGTATATTTTAAGGGGATAGAAAAATTAAAAAGATTTACATTCGATAAGGAGGATTAATATAGGTACTACTACAACTATTTTAAGGGTACTACCTCTAATTACTGCTAAAGATCTTCATGTCAGCAGGGTTCGACAGCTTAACATGCTCTTCGAGGCACGAGGCAAGCGATAATTAACAATTGAATACACACATAACTTCGAAAAGTCATTGATGCGCGCCGTGGATTCGAACACGATAACCTCTTCATAGCAGTCTGTTGGATGGCCACTAAGCTATCGCTGCTTTGACCTTCCAATAACTGTTTAGCACTAAATTATTAATTCCGATATATAAATAATTAATGTTTTTAACGTGACTATTAAAATCAAAGTGTAGAAAATAGGTCAAACACAAAATGTATTAATCTTCATCCATTATTAGAAGCAGCGATAGCCGTGTGGAGAGACCAACAGACTGCTACGCAGAGGGTCTCGGTTTCGAACCTGCATGTCTGAGAGTTCTCCATAATGTTCTCGAAAGACATGTGAAGTTTGCCAACCCGCACTTGGCCAGCGTGATGGACTATGGCCTTATCATTCTCATAGTGAGAAGAGGCCCGTGCCCAGTAGTGGGACAGTTTAAAGGGCTGATGATGACGATGATTATTTGATGATTATTATTCCTATCTCATATCTGAATTTTCCTATATAACCTACAAATCTAGTGTTATTTGTAGGCTATATTAATCTAGATTATAGCCGTGATGAGATCAAAATAGAGCAATATTTTATACATTCTCATAATATTAGCAACATCTTTTTGGTAACAGTGTTATCGTATGAATTATGGTACCCAAACTTGATAAAATTTTCAATTTACTTGCTGAAATAGTAATATATAGTAAGTATAGGTATTATAATCTAAAGCTCTCGTAAAATCTTTTGCCGAAATGAACAGTTCTGATAGAGTGAATTTTATACATCTAAAATACTCATGATAAACTAAGATCACAAGTACATGTCAAAACAACAAGACATTTCCCAATTCCCCAGATATTCTAAAACATCAAACAAGTTCAAACAAGCTGTATCCCAAGACGTTAACAAGACAAAACAAATCACCCTGCGAGAATCAAACCCTCGATGGTATTTTCTCGACATAAACGATTTTGCAATGCGAAATCGTCCAGAGATCGTAGGAATACCGCAGAATTTTATGCGGTCGCCGGGAAACGTTGCATTTACATAAATATTCGTTTATCGGAACAAGTCTGTGATTTAAGTGAAAATCTTGTTCGGTCTGCGAAAAAAAAAATGGAAGACGACAATAAAGAACAGGTTTGGGATGACTGTCTAGAATTAAATAATGGAGGTACTGCACTGACATACGAACGAATGTGCGTCATACGAGAAAGTCTAGAACGCATTGTCATTTGTATACAAATATAAAAAAGTTTCTTTGAGAAAATAACAAATATTATTTCCCCGCTTCTGTTTGGACTTTAAAATGCACATACGAGTCATACCATAAATCAATATATTTTTAAAGAGGGGCTGGACTGGGACATCCTCTTTTGTTGTAGAGTACTTTTCAAACACATGACTAACGGACTTATAGAACACTCACACTCGATCCATCAATTTGTAGATAGCACAAAGTAATGTCCTGTGTGGCGGCCCACAACATTTTAAATGGGAAGGCGAGCGCTTAAACCATGCGAGCAATATTTAACAACCTTTCCTAATAACTCATAGAAGATACTATAATTATCACTCTATATACAACTGATATATTATTACGCAATATTAATACATCAAGTACTCAAAACCTACGCCTATACTCATATATTTATGTCAAAATACCCTTCGAACATAATAACACTTGTTTTATGGGTTTCTATTTAGATTTATTTTCATCTTGGCAGCCAAGGTCTATTCCTGACCTCTAGGCTAATATTTTACACGTGTTATATAACGTGTTCGTAACGACATATTATATTGATGGGACGAGGCTTCTTATTTATTTCAATATTACTCCTTCATAACTGCCAGTTACATACCTTTCAAATTTTCTTAAGGGGAACGAGAGATATTAAAATTTCAAAATTAGATCAGTTACGTATCTTTGGTAATACCTATTATTATTATGTCTAAACGCGCTCAAAATCTCTATTTTACAAATCCATCGCTGATAGCTTAATAAAAAAATGTACACAATAAAATTTTCTCCAGTTAAACTTCTAGAACCTGGCTCTTAATAAAATATTGAATATTTTTTTACGTTTCCACAATAAACGGTGCAATACTTTTATACCATAAAGTCCCGAAATTTTATCTGATTTATGCCATCAAATAACAGAAACTTAAACCGACTGTCTCGTTGGTCTCGCGGCATAAATTTGCGCGTGGGATTGGGGGGTCTCGGGTTCGATTCCCGGGTCGGGCAAAGTATTATTGGGATTTTCGGTTAGGAAACTCGCAGTAGCAGCACGGAGTCTGGTAATGTGCCCGGTACGGCAATAGGCTCGCCCCCTATTACGTGGGACCTAAAAAATTCATGGCGAAATGTGGGTGTAATATTACACCTCTGCCTACCCCTTCGGGGATACAGGCGTGAGACTATAAATAAATAAAAAAAAATAACAGCAACATAAACCTTATGTCTATCTGTATTTATCTACACTATATAATATTATAAAGAGGGAATAATTGTATTTTTGTTTGTTTGTAATGGATAAACTCAAAAACTACTGGACCGATTTTAAAAATTCTGTCACCGTTAGAAAGCTACATTATCTGCGAGTAACACAGGCTATATTTTATTTTAGGAAAATAGGGGTCCGTAAGATATTTGGGTTTTTCGGGTACGCGAAGTAGTTCCCTCAGGACGCGGGTGAAACCGCGGGAAACGGCTAGTAAGATATAAAAAGGCACATAATACTGCAAATCAACAAGCCCTACTACGTGACATGAAAGTCGATCTCGTTCGGGGTATATAGAGGGAGCAATTTGCTAGTTTAGTAGGTACACTATAAACAAAACAGGAACAAATGTTGCTTCATTACGGCATTATTATTATTATTTTTTTTTTACTAAGACATCACTGGTAGCCAACAACCATCAACCAATCTCACAACCAATAAAATGTATAGAGCTCTATAAAACTCACTCATCTGTGTCCGCTTGGTTGGGCAACCAATTTGGGGACGGCAACAGAATCTGATGTAACATGGCTATTTAGACATTTACATACTAGAAAACCGAATAGTTTGCCATAGGCGAGTTCTGTTAAATTCAAAGTTGTTTTCATATTATTGGTCAATGGTATACATAATGAATAATTGTATGCAAAATTCGGTGCTTACCATATCATACTAATATTTTGGATTGAAAGTTAGCATCAGATTAACGATTTCGACATACCTATGTACTTAATATGTATGGACCTCTCAAACAAAATGGAAAACAAAACATCGAATTTCATTTACAATAAACTTGAATATACGATATTTCCACATTTCCTCTAAGTTTCCTGTTAAGTCATGTATGAAAATAAGTGTAATTTGATGTAACCAGATTACGAATCCACAATCAATGGGATCGTTTATTCCGATAACGTCACGAAGATCTATTAATCTTGTGACTATTTCTCAAAATCACGATAGCATTGTTGAACTGTCTTTAGACTGTAACTGAACAATAAACACTTAAATGTGAACTGCTTTATCTGACACTTAGCTAAGATGTATCTTTATTTTGTTTAAAAGTAAGTTCTTTATTTTACTCTAAGTAAACGAATTGTTTGCTTTTTCCTTTATTCGCCTACTTATTTATTTTATTACTCATTGATTCGGCTGCTTATCTATGAGTAAAATGCGAGGCAGGATTATTCGTATAAAGCATCTTCCAATAGTATTTCTACCTTCTTCAGGATTTCGTAAATATTTTCCACGCTCAACTGCCTTGTATCTTTGTAGCACATGTAAGTCTTACCCACTGCCTTCGAACTCATGTATTAAGCATTTTTATCAAAATTTGTTTAGGGCTAAAGCTCAATATATTCTTTCTTTAGGTTTAACGTCCATAGATTTAGTCGCTCTTTTGGAAAATCTATAACCTCACGCTAGTTGCGGCGATGAAGTTGCTAATTTGGTGGTTGATGTTATTTTTGATAAAGTAATCGATAAAACGCGATGCACCGTCGCTTAATCGATATTGCATCTTATCTTTTGGTAAATATAAAATAATATTTCCTTCTTTGCTTTTATCAACACAAGGAGGATTTAAAACTATATACAGTTCGCGTGTAGTGGTATCAATAAAGTAATACCACAATCACGGCAACTAAGCCTTATAATAAATTTTAGAACTTAGAATCCCATGAAATATTGCGACAGACAGAACTTTAAATACCGTTGAGTTGTACAACACTAAATCCAGTTATGAACCAGTGAGAACTTTTCATATCTCCTTTGTAATCTAGGAAGTTGTCCGGTATTTAGTGAAAATCTCATAAAATTAAACCCGGACACGTACAGGGCCGCCATTAGAACGATAAACAACGCTCAGCGTATAAGGTATAATCTCCAATCATCTGCCGAGAAAATATTTGAAAAATATTATTTGAAATCACGCTCAATTGGTATTCAATGGATTTCATTATCTGATTGGAATTTTGAATAAATCATCTGAAATGTTCCGTAACTTTTATTATCTAAAACTTTGTAGTTACTTCGTACTATAGAAAAATTATAAACATTAATAACTATTAAACTCTTTTCTGAAATTCTTTTTTCTAATATTGTGAATTTTTGAAAATCAGATAGAACAAAGGTAAAATAAAACTATGTAAACTATGTAAAATCTATAATTCTGCGTTTTGTAGAAGCTTAAAAAGAATGACTGGAATTACTGTAATGAATTATATTCTTTCTGGTATGGATTTATAGTTTCTGTTAATATACATAATTATTATACTATCTGGGAACTACTAGTAGTGGTTTGCTATACCCGCATAACGTCATCCAATGAAATCAGTTCGTATTTCTGCAATTATTGAATAATGCAATCAATTTCTGTGCCAACTTATTAGTGCAGTATTGACTGTGACTCATGAATGAATATTAAACTTGCTACTTTGCTACGCTTTTCTTATAGACAATTTTTCAAAGGCACGCACGCACACAACAAACGCTGTACACGCTATAATTTATTAATTCGTTTTATTCTATGGAGTTGAATAATTAAATGTATGGCCTGCTTTGAGAAAAAGTACCAATGAAGTGTAGTTTTTGGTTTTTCTTGTGATATGAATTAATTAATTCCTTATCTTAATATATAAAATCCTTGCGTTACTGACTGACTGACAGACAAGCTACAGCCAAAACTATTGGGCGCAGGAAGCTGAAATTTGGCATGTATGTTTCTTAGGGACCGTAGGGGTGCAGTAAGCAGGGATTTCCCGAAATACCCACGGGATCGGTCAAAACAGATAAATTAAAGAAAATGTGCAGGCGTAGCTGCTGGCGTCCTCTAGTCATTTCATAAAGATCTTTGTCATACTTGCTAAAACCTGGCCAAAGCAGTCAGAATTTGCGTCAAATGGTAGGTGAGAACGCCGTAGCGTCTCTCCAGCCACTCTGTTATAATGGGACTAACCGCCACATTAGTAGTATACCCAAGGAATTTTAATATAATCCAACCAATTGCCTACTACAACTTCATATACTATTTTCGACACAAATTAGCAAGACTTAATGCTCGACACCCATTTTCCTTCGGTAGTGCAAAATTTATTGCTGAAAAGGCTAATTGATACGGGGACATTGAATAGAGCCAATTAAAGCATGCAAAGGTACCGGCTGAGTGTCAAACCATTACGGATTAAAGCTCTGCGAGTCTCGTGAAAATAGAAGTCTAGTTAGATTTTCATTGCAATGCGACATTTTGAGAGCAATAAAGTGCAATCTTTTGAGTAAACAAAGAACATATATCTTCAATATATGAAGACATATATTTTTACTATAGTCGTTAGTAGTCGTCGGAGTGTTACATACTAGATATAAAATAAAACTGATCCCACGTCTGTACGCTTATATTTTTTAGCTACCTAACAGACTTAACTGCAATTTTTACTATAGTTAAGAAAAAATATTAACTTAAAACTATTTGGCGCAAGAGGGTGAAATTAAGCATGCATATTTCTCTGGGATCGTAGGGATGTCCTAAAATTCTCACTGGATCGGGCACAAACCATTAGTTGAAAATAAAATGTGCGGGCGTAGCTGCGGACATCCTCTAGTTTTGGTATAAAATATTACTTAAAACAATGCTCTAATTTAAATCAATAGAAGATCTGTAATCTGCGAAACCGTTTCAAAACTACTATACAAGTAACAGAGCCATTCATTGAAACTTAAATTGTTTGTACGAAAATCAGTTAGCGGGAACCTTACAAATTCTGTTTACCCATTCATAAACCTTTGAAATATTAAAAGCATTAATCATAAGTACAAAACAGCTACACTTTTGATGTTAAAACAAAATAATTTGTAAAGGCTTACCTTTAAATATAATTATATCGCTCGATGCTTGTGATTTAATTAATACAGGTTTATTTAAACTCTTTGTAAAGGAATCCTTAATATGAGTAAACCATACTCATATATGTGTTAACTTTGATGACCGAATTTTGTTCGGTTTTTTTTCTTTGTAAATCATGTTTTCGAGCAATGAATCCTAGTTAGATCGATTTATCGCCCCCGAAGCGCCTTGCATACTTAATTTCCTGAAAATCATTGGAGCCGTTTTCGGGATTCACAATAATTGTGCGTTTAAAGGTATTAGATATATAAGCTTAAAGAAAGAACATCAGTCCTTAAAAAGTTAAATATATTATCGTTACGATGTTTCTATGTATAATATGTATGTATTAACAAAAAAAAAGTATAAACGTATGTTTGTTTATCCATTATCTAGTATCCATAGTACAAGCTCTGCTTAGTTTGGGACTAGATGGTGATGTGTGTATGTGGTAGAATAGAATATTATTATTATTATTCGTGTCTCTTTCACGGGTATTATTCTAATTTGTAGCTCCGTATACGCCGGCCCTTTGGCAGGCGTACACGGAGACATAGGTCCATCGCGCAGAGGCCTTTTGAGAGTTTTAATCTAGAATGTGATGGGACAGCTACTGAGGAGCCTCCATAACTGCACTCTTAAGTACAGTCACAGGTTAGCCGCAGCAGGTGAGGGACTATTGCTACTTTTATGAAAACTAATTACTCTGGGCTATTGGGATGGGTGTAATATTATGTTGGGTTACGAACCCCTTAGTAAGTCTGTATGTATGCTAGAAAACCTTTAGGTATGCAATTTTCATTATACATACTATCTACACTCTTAAAATCGGTTTTGACAATAATGCCTGTACTATACTTTTTCGTATATATTATAAAAACGACAAAGATAAAAATATAATGAAT
This sequence comes from Euclidia mi, assembly GCA_944739405.2. Taxonomy (NCBI): domain Eukaryota; kingdom Metazoa; phylum Arthropoda; class Insecta; order Lepidoptera; family Erebidae; genus Euclidia; species Euclidia mi. Next base: position 94,663,329 of record OX123183.2, on the reverse strand, counting down.
TAGTATCCTGCAGTTTAAAAATGTACCAAGGGTGGATGGAATTTACATACATGTGTATGAGAGGACATTCTTCTACTAGAAAGCTCATTTGTATGTTAGTCTGTCAATTCGACAATCTAAAAGTTGAAGCAAGAAGCAACGCCCGATCTTTGGTGGAAGTTTTGTCGTAGTTTGAATTAAATATATGTAGATATAATAGACATTGTGCAGAACCTTCGCAAGTTCGATACGCACTTGCCCAGATTTTACGGTTTTGTAGCCGAATGGCATATAGAAACCCTCTCACATTAGTCATGACTATATCCCACGCGTCATATCTGTATGTCACATCCACTTTAATCGGAAACTAATAGAACTAAACAGAATCACTTAAGGAGTTTTATAGAAAAATAAGGCTCCTCATACATGAAACTAAATCCAAATATATTTTCTTTCATGAAACCTATAATTATGTAACCTTACATGCGTTTGACTGCTATAAGTCTTTTTAGATGGCATTGAGGTTTCTAAAACCATTGTATCTCATTTGCAAAAAATCTACACAATTAATTTATTTCCATAATTATTCGTCAAGATTTATCACACTGTCAAAAACATATACTATAATTATAGACCCATTTCAATCACTTTTATACTCTGCAAGAGTATGGAACGTATATTGAATAATAAGCTTCTGGCATACCTAGAAACTAACAGTCTTCTCAGTGACCGACGATACGGCTTTCGCCGGAATCGGTCCACTGGAGACCTTCTGGTGTATGCCACACACATGTGGGGCGAGGCCATCGAAAGATACGGCGAAGCACTTGCTGTTTCGCTCGATATCTCAAAGGCCTTTGACAGGGTCTGGCACGATAGTCTCATAAGCAAGCTTCCGTCATTTGGCCTACCCACTGGTCTCTGCACTTGGATATCAAATTCCCTAAAGGGACCGATCTATTCGGGTATCGTTGATGGCTGCTCGTCGGATCAATTGGCAATCAATGCCGGAGTCCCTCAGGGATCAGTTCTCTCCGCAACCCTATTTTTGCTGCATATCAACGATCTGTTGAAACCCGGTACCTTTGGGTATGCAGATGATAGCACGGTGGTAGAGAGATATATCCAATGCTCGAGACAGTGGAGCGCAAATACAATCACTCAGGGAAGGGATGATCGAGTGGATGAACTTGTCTATAAAGGCGGTCTCCAACTGGGGTGATGCCAATCTTGTCAAGTTCAATGCTTCGAAGGCCCAGACGTGTCTATTCTCGGCAAAATGGAGCCAATTTGACCTGGATCCGACATACCAAAATTTGTCTCTGCCGATAACTGACGACCTTGAGCTTCTTGGTGTCTCGTTGACCTCAACCCTAAATTTTGGCCCCTAATATAGGTCAAAGCTCAACTAGCTGGCAAAAAACTGGGAATCCTCAACAGGGTGAGGCAGTACTTCACGCCGGAACAATTGCTCAATCTATATAAAGCACAAGTCCGGTCCTGCATGGAGTACTGTTCGCACCTCTGGGATGGTTCTGCCAAGTATCAATTAGATACATTGGAGTCAATTGAGGGAAAAGCTAGAAGAATCAGCGGCGATGACCAATTGGTTGACGCAGGACTCCAAAGCCTGGAGCATTGCCGTAGTGTCGCCAGTCTATCAGTATTCTATCGGATACATTTTGGAGAGTGCGCAGAGGAACTACACACTCTGATTCCTCCTGCCCCTTTCTTCCATCGGATGACCAGACTAACGAGTCAGCGTCACCGTTACATGGTGGATATCCCGTTTATACGCACGAAGCGCTTTGCTTCTTCCTTTCTTATGCGTACAGCCAAGGTGTGGAACTCTTTACCCGAGTCTGTGTTTCCCGATGAGTACAACCTGGGTGTTTTCAAGTCGCGAGTGAATAGGTACCTTCTAGGTAAGCGGGCTTCATCTTAGACCATATCATCGCTTAACATCAGGTGAGATCATGCTCAAACGTTAGCCTATCAGTAATAAAAAACAAAATAATAAATTACATTATGACGGATGTAGTAAGTAGATACAGAAATAAAAGGTGCTCAGCAAATGTGTCGGGAGCAACAACATTTGTAATCAGGTCACAATAACGGGATATAAAACGACTTTAGGTTCCGATAAGGACATTTATCACATTGTTTTATCACATTTTGGACTGTTTCAGGGGAATTAACTTGGATATGATATTTCCCCATCAGTCGTAAAATGGGAGTGTTGGCGACCAAGCCCTCTAAAGATAATCTGCTATTATTGTTGGGCCGGGTCGACGTAACTTTGTACGTACCTAAATTCCTGCTGTAATTGTAGGTACCATAATCACTCATTTGCATATCCATGATATTACAATTCGAGTGTTTCTAGTTTCTAATTTGTAAATTGAATTGCATGGAAATTGCATGTAGAATTAATTCAAGTTCTGTTCAAAATGCATAAACTTGCTGAAGTGCCAATACTTAAATATAAAAGCTCAATTTATGTCCTATTATCTAGTCTCCTCTCTCGTTACGTTTATACAAGGCTTGAAATCGTAAAATTTTACGATGGCTATTTCAATATTTTTACACTTTTATCCACATTTGATGCTGGAGAATGCGGTTTGAAGAATGCGGGCCATCAGTGGGCCGAGTCAGTCAAAAGCGTCAGATAATTTCCTGCATTGTACTTGCATACTAAACCCTTTCTTGTCTGGACTTTAAAAGATGAAGAAAAGACTAAAGAAATTGAAGTGACAAAAAAAAACAATGACTCTGAGTTTGTTTCGGCCTTTCTTCTCAAGAAGTCATTTAGCTAGGAAAAGCCGGCTTCATCTAGAATAGGGTATTGACATGTATAAGTGTTGTAAACAACCAAAATGCAGAAATAAATATGTCTTTATGTCTTTTATGTCTTTATGCACTGTTATGTATAGAACGGGTTGTAGTGCGCGTGCGGCGAACTACGAATAAATTGAATTCGTTTCACTTGCAACACATCTAATTGGTGACGTCTATTGGACGGTACATGTGCTCACTATCTTTTTGTATCTACGTCACAACGGGAAATTCAACTAAAATTGACCGAAAGAATTAAACAGTTACAATTTGCTCTTTGATTCAATTTCCAGGTAAGCAATTGGAATTCTACGAGAAATTTTATGAAATAATTACTCCACAGATACAATAAAGTTAGGACTTTTATGATTGAGTATACAACTCTACGGATGATATTCGTGCGGTCATAGTAATTTATCTTTCGGTTAGGTCTCCGTTGGGATCGGGTGTGAAGTATAAAGGATGAAGTCAAGAATCAAATATATTTCTTTCACTTTCTTTTGCTCGTTTGAATCATCAATCATCGCTGATTCATTCATTTCACGTTTCACCGCGATTTGGAATGTAAACTTTGGCCGTAATAAGCGTTTTAAGTTGATATATTGGTCTGCTTTTGTGTAATGTTATACCTAAATTGGTAAGATTCAATCTATGCACACAGTTGTGGTTAATTCAATGATCCGGCGTAATCGTCTTAAGTAGTTTGTGGGTATTGCTTGTAGTTTGGAGATAGTAAAGGAGAACCACAATAGTCGTATTATATCATCTGATATTATTTGGGTGCTTGACACGCCTTGAGGAAACAGATAGTAGTGCATTTTTAATTTCGTATAGATGAGGATCTCTTTTAAGGGAACAAAATTAATCGAGGTGCATTTTTGAGAAGATTTCCATTATAAGTCACTGAAAAATTGAAATTCTAAATTCTCTTTCAGTTCTATGTTTGTCAACCGGCTTGTCGTCGCAAATAATAGTAGATAGTAATAAGATAAGTAATGAAGTTAAATTTTAAGAGTTATTTTCAGTTTATAGAAAACAACACTATACCTACTCTAATTTCAAGTATTACGTTTAGACAATTTTGGTAAGGAACAACGCATTTTCTTAAAGAATGTATTTATTTTCAACAAAATATACTAGTATATAAAATAAATACGTTCACAGTAGTTTTCACAACGTCACCTAAGTTATGTCAATAAAGAAATCGTGTAACGACATTACTCCTAAAAAAAATCTACATATGCTAAAGTATCAAATTAATAAAATTAATAAGGTCTAATTACTTATTTATAAATATACAAGCACGCTTCGATAAATGAACTTTGCCTGTATTTTCTGATGTAGATTATTATGAAGGAGGATTGCAAGCTTCTTACACTAAGACCATTACCCGTCGCTTGCGGAAACCTAATTATCCGATTCGGCTTGGCCGGGTATTATATAGAACGAAAGAACGAAAAGTGTTTATTTCTATCAGACGAAAGACATAAAAAAAGACAATGTGAAAATATTATATATTATTGGACCAGCCGTAAATCAATTGCTGTTAATCGCTACACCGATTTAAATAATCCTTTTTGTTATGTTCGCTTTTATATAACCGCTAAAAACGTAAAAGACGAAATAAGTGTGTCATTACAAGTTAAGTATTGGTTTTACTTTTATGATATTTATTAATGATTATATGAGTAAAAATACACACGATTAAGGACTTTTAGAAGAAGCTTTTGCAATAAGAAAATAAATTATCGCTTTCTTACAAATCTGTTTAATGGTTACGGTGATTGCATAATACTTTTAACTAAAGGTAACCATATACAAAAATAGTATATTATTTGTTTTTCCAATAAGAATAATAACATTATATTCTGCAATCGCCATTTAAAAAGTGCATTAATGAATTATTATTCAGGGAATAGACTGGACTGCGTTACTGACTGACTCACAACACACAGCCAAAACTATTGAGCACCAGATGCTGGTATTTGCCATGCATATTTTTTGGGAACCGTAGACCCCTACGGTTCCCAAAAAATGTAAAATAATCAATAAGAAGTGATTTCCTAAAATTCCTAAGGGATCGAGCAGAAACGGTTAAATTATTATTAAAAAATAAACGCATTTTTTTTTTCTTTTTTTTTTTTAAATTAAAAAAAAATGTGCTGTTGTAGCTTCAGGTATCTTTTAGTCATAATATAAAAACTGTAGTCCTCATTTCGATTACAGTAATTAGTCGCACCCACCTATTCTTTAAGTAGAAAGATTATTTTACTTTTACCTAGAACATTGGAGTCGACTTCCAGCTTAACTAGCTAATAGTTAGTCTGTACACTGAACGACTGTCCTTTTCCACTCTAGGAAGCAGATTTATATGTACAATTATCTGACGTCATAGTTTCTAAAACTTTTACCCAGTTAGTAGAATTATTAACCTGTAGACCTGACAGTCTCCCTATTGAAACTTGTCAAAAAACATTCTTAAACCCAAACTCAGCGTTTAGGTGACTTTTCACCCGGATCCAATTAACATTCATACAATTTGTAGTCAGTCATAATATTGACGATCACAGTAACCATACTGAAGAATTTGTCACGGAAATAATATCTGGCAAATCGTAAATTACAAAACGCACTGACTATTACACGTATCTTGTGAATAATCTAATTAAAGAGTAAGCTTTCAAAATTACTCTGGCAAAACATAGTGTATTTTATTCTATTTAAGTACTTTCATCTTTATTACTTATATACATGTTTTAGAGATCTTTCCATGTAGAAAAAGAAACTTATAAATTATTGAATAGGCCATGACCCTATTTTCCAGTTACTCTACATTATAAGAGCTGCCTGTTGCCAACTTATGAGAAGCAAGGGTTCTTCAAATATTTATCATCGTTCGGTCACTGCACCTAGTATATAATTTACAGTCATAATTCTCCCAGGATCTTTGGTATATGAAATTACAAAAGTGATAAGCAAATACCTATAGTTATTGCATACAAAGTTAATATTGACACTACAATGTGATACTGAATACTTTTAAACTTTCATGACTTTTAACTACGGTTGGAACCCATGCCTAAACGTAGAGGGAAGTGTATGGTTTTTCACCTATACACATTTTCAAATAATTACGCTACATAGACCCACATACATAACCTCACGCCTTTTATCCCCGAAGTGGTAGGCAGAGGTGTATTTCTACACCCACTTTTCGTCAGATATACTTTAGTCCCACGTAATAAGGGGCGAGCCTATTGCCGTACCGGGCACATTTCCAGACTCCGTGCTGCTACTGAGAATTTCGTGTCAAAAAACCCAATAACACTGCCCGACCCAGGAATTGAACCCGGGACCTCCCGATCCCATGCGGACATTTATGCCGCGAGACCAACGAGGCAGTCGTATAAGGTTTGATGTCGAGTTTTCCGTCTCTACGCAAAGATGGTATTTGCATCGCGGTATTAGTCGCCTCTTACGACACCCACGGGAAGATAGGGGGTGGTGACACTTGTATTCTATGCCGTCAACCACACGGCAACGCTACATAGACCCGTTACATAAGTATTACTAGAAGAATCTGTTTGACAAAAAAATAAATTAGAATATCGCGAAAAAGGTTTCAAATTGGATACGTGTTTCAAGCGAGAGCAATATCTGTTTTAAAACATGTGCAATATCAGGGCAAAGTTATGCTGAATAATAATGTTGGTCGGTTATGGAAATCTGAATGAACAGCTATGGCGGACGCCGCTAAACAATGGATTTCAATAGCTCGTGTATAATCAAGTATATACGAGATAAAGCAGTTTCTGGGTATCAAAAGTTATTGCTACTTTAATTTAAAACGACATAGCAGGATTTTAGTGGGGTAAAGCAAGGGCACATTTTATTTGAGCCATTTTTAAGATAAAACATTTTCATCTCTTAGCTCGACCTATGGCGTAAATTCGGGGTTGTATAAGCATAATACATTTTTGCAGCAGAAGTAGGCCTCTCGCAAAGTGGACAGACGAACGGAAAGACGTGGAAGCGATAATATTATTACGAAAGCTAAATATTTTGTACCTTGATTATACAAGAAAGTGGACGTGCTTTAAATATCGGAATAACGCTAAAATAAGCACTTATTTAGGTATATAAAATTTTTCAGGTTTAAATAAAACTCTGCATAGGCGAGAATGATTTATTGCCGTACTATCCACATATATATTTTCAATAATTAATAAGTTCCTTTGTAAATTTTCTTTGTCAATATGACTTCACAAAGAACATGATAAACTGTTATTATCATAATATATAAAATCCTTGCGTTACTGACTGACTGACAGACACGCTACAGCCGAAACTATTGGGCGCAGGAAGCTGAAATTTGGCATGTATGTTCCTTGGGGACCGTAGGGGTGCACTAAGAAGGGATTTCCCGAAATTCCCACGGGATCGGCCAAAACGGGTAAATCAAAAGAAAATGCAGGCGTAGCTGCTGGCGTCCCCTAGTATCTTATAAGACATAATATCTATACCGGTATACCGTAAACCCATCAACCTTCGCAATAGCTGATAAACACGTACATATACACATACATTATGGTGTGCGCAAGACTAACTTTGCTAACGCGTGTGTTAGATATACGTTATTTAATAGAGGGGTTGGTACGGCTAATATGTTAATCGATATATGTAATGTTCTGACGTTGGAACTATTTAGATAGGGCTCTTCATGAAGTCATCAGGACACATGCGGCTCTGGGGCTTACTGAGAGGGTTAGTAAAGTTCCGCTTACAGTAATTTAGTTGGGTAATGTACAACAAGGAAACTACAAAGCATAATGTCCACGAAAGTTGGCAAACACGTAATCTGGTGAACATTAACGTTTAATAAAATGATAGACCTGATGTGAAAAATTTATGGACAATTTTTTTTTATGGCGACAAGCCAGAAAAGTAACGGTTGTTTTTAAACTCGACGAAGAAAAGAGGTGTGTTTGTTTGTGGCATCGTAGCTCCACAACTAATGGACCGATTATGATGCGGTTTTTTAGGTTGAATGCTGACGTGATCGAAATGGTTCGTAACCACCATTTATGAAGACCTACGATCTACGCCGGAGTCTTTATAAATTTATTATCTGTATTTGTTATAAATTGTCCTTTTAATAATTTAACGCATAGGTAGTGCCAAATATGCATTTGTTACTTTAATAAAATACGTTTTAATATTTAAACACAAATTCAAACATCCCGTAACATGTTTGGATAGTCTGACAAAAATATAAATTCGTAATGTATTCAGTGATTGGGTGTCTACTTGTATTGTTCATGAAAATATATTTCTTTGTTTGAAATGTTTTAGGCATAAACTTTGTTGGGACATAAATTTATCATGAAACTGGGTATTGTTCTCAAGTCAGAATATGGTGTTACAAGAAATATATAACAAAAACAGTTTAAGAGGTAAATAACTCTTACAATCGATTATACAGAAGAAAAGCTGTAAAATAAGGCCTTCACTCTGGTGTCGGAGTTAGTCCATTTACACAGTTGAAACGTTAGTATTTCACGTGATATTGATAGAGTCAGTCGCTTAACAACACAATACAATCATCAATCAATATTATACAAAGTTCTTCCGTTGTTGTCTGCCTGACACCTTCTTACATACCATATTACTTTCGGCAAAGTTAAGCAACGCTTGCACAGGTTACCACTTGGATGGGTGACCGTGTGTGGCATTTACATCTGAGCGCTACCGTGCTTCGGAGGGCATGTAAAGCTGTCGGTCCCGGTTCTTGTCCAAGGATAAGGATCGTTAGGCCATGTCGGAGGCCTTCGGGCGGTCTGAAAACTCCGACACCAGAGTTGGCCACACGCTCACACGAAAAACAAACAAACAAACCTTCTTACAGCTACGTAACTACGAGGTTCTCGGACAATTGTCAGTAAATGAATGAATAATTATATATTTTAACCTACAGTACAGACTAGCGATTTAAAGTTGCTAATCTCTAGCACTAAAATCGCTATCAAATTTATCCTGGTGACCATATAATTTACTTAGCTATTTTCTCTTGTTTACACGTTCACACTGCAAGTTGAGTGTACACAAAGGTCTCATAAACTACATTGCGCATGCAGTGTAATAAATGCTTGGCCTGCCTCCACTTTCGAGCCGTATCAAAAGTTATGTTTTTTAACGTTCCATTTTAGTTTCACTATTTGTGAAGAATTTATACAACATATACCTACAATAACTTGTAAATATCTGCCTCTGTACCTTTCTATACAATTATGTAATAGATTGTTGTCTCGTTCAAAAAAATGGATATTGATATTAGCTAAGAGTTTCAAGATTATTCCAAAACTTAGAATTTATTTAAACTTAAAGTTAAAATGAAGTTGGTTTTCATAATTCAATCTCTGTGCTCTTCAGAGTGCTCGCTGAGCAAGTACTAAGTTCAAGAAATTGACTACTTACCCAAAATACTTCATATATTATCTGTTATTTATGTCATGTCAAATTGATAAAACTCAATTACTAGACGTCGCCAGCGGCTTCGCCCGCGTCAATTAAACATATAAAATCCGTTGCGTAGTTTTTATGACTTAAGCATACATAGGGACAGACAGACAGAAGACAGACTTTGTTTTATACTATGTAATAATAATGATTATTCGTTACACATAATTTGTAAACACAAATACTTATAAATTAAAATTAGATGCAATTCAAGGCTATCATATTTTTTATTTTGGTTTATAAAAATATAATAAAATATAAATATAAATTTCCAAATATTATTACCATGCTTTTTTATAACAACGTACGAGTTGATGCATGAAACCTAAAACGTCGTTTCCTTATCTTCGTGCTTAACTAAATCTGAACGTGACATGGCTATGAATTACAATCGTCAGTTTTTTACTAACCCTTGCTTAGCTAAGTCTTACGTAAGTAAAGCTGAGCAAAGTCCAAAGTACGCTCTATAGATCTTAGCCTAAGAGCATACGGAGATTCGAACGCTCCTCTATCCAGTGATTACTTCGTACAGTCAAACACCAAAATCTGTGGAAGCGAAATAAAACTTTGAAAGACAAATAATGTATTTCCCTGGCTTTTACAGACTTTTACGACTATTTTTTTAAAGTTAGAGATTATTTTACAGTTTTTGGCACTGTTTCTCTGTGCGGGAATTAATGGGACTTTGCATTTGACATCTACCACCATAATAACTTCACGTTCGGTCGTGATGTGGGACTCCATTGTGAATTTTGAAATTAAATTTACGCAATGTTCATGGGAGGAGGCAGTAAATTTTGTTAAGTACTTTTATTTGTTTACCCTTTTTCAGCATCCGGTAAGTCGTTTCATAACGAAAATTGACATCTAGACGGACCACCATTTTCGCTTATAAAAGCTTCTGGCGCTGTTGTTTGTAAATTCACAAAATTTTATTAACTTGTGCGAACGAAAACGTATAGATAATTTTGGTGAAATAACCGAAAAGAAAAACATCGCTACACTGGATACTGGTAAAATGTTATATGTGTAAGACACGTACAAACAGTGGGTAAGCTCATAGTCAAAAGAAGCGCATCCGCCTGCCATAAATGATTCAGACGCCGTCAGGGCCTCTTTTGTTTATTAATTCAATTTATTTTTAACCCGTATAGATTCACGCCTGCCACCTTCGAAAGCGCCTAAAGTCGTGTGGTTTAATGGAGCGCTACACCTACATAAATACCCTTTGTCACACCCACTAACAAAACGATACAACAAATGTCACCTGTCATGTACAAATCTATCAAACCCATGGGTTTAACTCATTGCGTCTCTATGCTACGGATTATTAGACTGTGCTACTATCATTGTGATAAGACTCGTTTATACGGTTTCCTTTCTTCAGAATTTCTACCAATACGTATGTTACACAATCAAACATACCTACCTAACCAAACCTTGGAGCCCCGAGGTCCGCTTGCCAGTCCGAACAGAGGCACAATATCAACTATTCCACAGTGCGACTGCCATCTGAAATCCGCAACCCAAAGGGTTAAGAAGTGTAAAAATACCACACACATAAGTATACCCGGCGAAAATATCCCAATTCTTGCGCAATCGGTTACAAATTAAAAGTAATTTAAACAAACCTAATGTATGATGGAAAATAAGATGCTTGAACTTAGGCACTATCTTATGTAAAGTACGCGTAGTTAGGTCTATTGTAACTGATATAATATAATAATATGATATTTGTAATCACACATGTTCATTTCTGTATGGTTAATTTCTTGCTGAAAAGGATTACTTTTTCAGCAAGCAGCCCTCAAAAGGAGTGATGTCAGGCAATTTCATCTCCATAAACATTTTTTCGTGTCCATTCATTGAAAGGGAATTGCCCTAATGACCACGCTGGGCATGTATCTAAGAAGCTTTCGATAATATTTTTCCTCATACAGATCGTTACTAACAATGTTATTACTTATTACACTAAAACGTATTATACTTGACTTGACCTTGTTCAAAGTGATTAAATGATAATGACGCAACTTCTATATTTAGATATGTGTTTCCGGGTCCGCCATTTTTATAATCAGCTCAACCAACTTCGATAACCATCTCATACTATAGGGTAGAAACAATGTGTTTTATCCGCGTGTAAGATCCATCTACCAAGCTTAGCATGCTTGCGTTGCGGGACACCTTCTGTCTTATGTCTTAAAATACGAGCTTACTAATTGTTTGCAACTTACACGGGTGTTATTTGGGACTAGCTGTGATGTCATGCTTAAGTCTCTTGTTGAGACGTGCCTTTGCAGAGACAAAGCCGTAAAAAAGGACTTAAAATATTCCAATCTCAATTTAGAACACTCTTCCCGTTTTATTTGTAAAAAAAAACTTGTTTTCCTACCGGTTCCAAACAAAGTTCTTTGTTTTAACTCGGTAACCTCTTCTTTGTTCGTATAAACGCAAATAAACAGTAAATATAAACCCAATTATGTCGAAGTAAATCCGCGAATCCCGGCCAGACAACAAACCTTTTTCCTTAAAAGAATTATCCACGAAGAGTTATAGCTCACTGTTTTGTTTATCTAATGTCTATTGCATTTATTGGTATAGTAAAGATATAAGATAAGATAAGATACTTTATTTGCCAGAAACACGGTTATAAAGGTCTTACAGAAAAGAATTGTACTACATGTCTCACCATATAAATGGCATGCAAAAAATAATGAGTAGTTAAGTACCCACTCAATTAATCTTAACATTAAACATAACATTAACCCGCATTATAATAATCGTAACAGTATTACAGACATAACACTAACATTTAATATACAGAATTATCACATACATTTCAACTATAAATCAATTAAAAATATTCATATATAACATGTGTAAAAATTAAATTACATTCTATCACTAATTCCATTAATAATAATCATTTTTAATATATAATATAATTAGCTTTACTTATAATTATAATTTAAACAATTTAAATACAATATGAAATGCAACATCACATAATTTATTGTCTTCTTCTTCTTCGTCTTCTACATCCTCAAAAGTCAATCCGTTGGCACTCATATCGCTCCTTACGATGTCCATCCAGCGCTTTTTGGGGCGGCCCCTAGGTCGACTACCAGGTACTTCCCACTCAAGGCACCTCCGACCAACACAACCTTCCGGTCTGCGCATCAGATGACCATACCACCTCAAGCGGCTCTCCTGGAGCTTATCTGCCACGTCACGGACGCCGAGGCTCCCACGGATATAGACGTTACGGACACGATCCGCCATTGTAACGCCGCTCATCCACCTCAGCATCTTCATTTCGGTGACGTGCAGTTCCTGAATGTGTTTGTCTAAGGTTGGCCAACTTTCGCTACCATAAAGAAGTACAGGTCGGATGATACACCTGTAAACCAGCCCCTTCAGCTTGGGGGGCATGCGAGGGTCACACACCACACCTGTAACCTCGCGCCATTTTGCCCAAGCTGCGCTAGTACGAGCACGAACATCATGGTCAATATTGCCGGACTCATGCAGCACAGATCCTAGGTACCTGAACTGGGTGGTTTTAACAGCATTTTCAGTACCTATTTGGATAGTAGTGGAATCTACACTACCGCAGGCCATGTATTCCGTCTTCGCCACGTTCAACCGTAGACCGCCCCTTTCCAAAGTTCCCTTCCAAAGGTTTACTCTGCGCTCTAAGTTCTCCCTACTCTCGTCAACGAGCGCTATGTCGTCGGCATACATCATCAGCCAAGGGGGCTGTTCCTGGATGTCCGCCGTTATGACATCGAGAACCACTGTAAAGAGGAAGGGACTCAGAGCAGAGCCCTGATGCACTCCAGCTGTTATGGGGAAGGAAGAGGTATCTCCAATGGCGGTCCGCACAATAGATACAGAGATATTGTACATGTCCCTGATAATGTCTATATATGCTTTTGGTACATTTTTGAGGCCCAATGCCCACCAGATAGCATGACGAGGAACGCAGTCAAAGGCCTTCTGCAAATCTAGGAAAGCTATATGCAGAGGTCTCCTTTTTTCCCTGTAGTTTTCGATCAACGTTCTTAAGGCGAAAATGGGATCTATAGTACCAACTCCTGGACGGAAGCCATACTGACACTCAGAGACAGCACACACGTTACGGAGCCTGAAATCAATCACACGCTCAAAAAACTTCATGGTGTGACACATGATCTTTATACCACGATAGTTGCCGCATTCCTGTACACTCCCTTTGCCCTTGTGTACTGGCACTATAATACTAAGCCTCCACTGGTTTGGCATTTTTCCGTTCATGAGGATGCGGTTGAAAAGATCGGTTAGAAGATATACACCACAGGAGCCCAATGCTTTCCATGCTTCGATCGGTATATTATCAGGACCCACAGATTTTCTGTTTTTCATGCGGCGAAGACTGTTCTCCACTTCGTCCGGTGTTATGGGGGTAATAAGTCCTAGGTTAGGAGGAAGCTCAGCGGAAAGATTGTTGGCATGCTGCTTGTTGAATAATTCTGCGAAGTAGGCCCGCCATCTTTCCTTCACGGAAGTTTCACTATAGAGCAGCGCTCCGCAGGCATCTTTTACGCAGAGGCATTTAGTAATGTCCTGGGATGCCTTTTCTCGGGCTCGCGCCAGTTTAAATATGACCTTTTGTCCCTCCTTAGACTCAAGTTTGTCATACAATGCTGACAATCTGGAATTTCGGGCAATGGCTACAGCTCGTTTGCTAGCACGTTTTGCTGCTCTATATGCGTCACGGTCTTCTTGAAGATTGGTTCGTTGCCACTTTTTAAACAGCTCCTTCTTTTCACGTATCACCCCTTGTACCCGGTCGTCCCACCACCAAGTCTCCTTGTCAACCTAATTTAAAATCACATAATTTATTGTAATGTTTAATAATTATTATATTATACCTAACTATCTACCTGTCTTTGTACGACATAAATTCGGAAAGTGTATAAAAGCATCTGTCTATAAGCCAAGTCTTTAATTGAGATACAAACTGAGACAGGGGACTATATAAAAAACACTATTCCACCTGAGTCTTCGGCTACAAATTAAAAACACTTTACCCTCTATTTTCCATCCTTTATTACCCATCAAAACATTTGTGTGAAATTTTACTAGGGACGATTGAGTAGTTGGTAGAAACTTTTAAACACTCGCGTTGCATGTTTAAGAATATACGTATAGACGGGAATTAACGCGAACATGCATTAGGTATTTACATACCTTATTTTGCTTGACGGTTCGAGACGGTTGCACGTCCCGTGGTCGCAAACTGACTGGTGTAGCGATGTCACGTCTCCGAGGGCGAGGTAGAAGGTTCTATTTCTACCCCCGGGTCGTTGATTTTCGAAGTACCGGCGCAAAACACACTAACCGTATCTGTATATTGAACATTCGCCGACTGCGCATTAAAATAGGGTGTTGTTAGCCGAATCACTGGATTCCACGCCGATGAAAATTTGAAGCCCTCTTCCCGATTGAAATTTTTATGTTTTCTAATTTCGATCGCTTCACGCAGAACTCTTGGGTAAAAGTGGCGTTCCGTGGAGAGGACTTGGGGACGATGAAATTCAATCCAGTGATTGGTGCCCGATTGAATTAAATGTTCCGCAATCGCCGATTTGTTCGTTTGACGGTTCTTTACAGCTGCGATGTGCTCCTTTATTCGTTCAGCGATAGTCTGCTTCGTTTGCCCTATGTAAGAGCTTCCACAGCTGCAGTTGATTTTATAGACACCTGGGGATTGTAGAAAATCTCACCTAAATCATAGACATGTTTTACAATCCATTCACTACTTCATTGATAGTACTTACTTTCCGTCCTACTCTTACGCATTCTCTCCGTCGCACTTATAATGTAGGTAGCATTAGAGAATAAAATGAAGCAAAATAATCATTGTAGGTAGTTACTTTTTAATTTTCTTAGGTCTACCCTTTCCTTTATAGTTTATCCGGGCTTAGAACCGGCAAAATTTACCGTTTTACAAGTAATTTAATACGGAGGTATGTAATTAGAAAGCAAACACATATCAAAATAAAATAAGGTATTCTGTAATAAAAGAAAAGAGTAACTTTGGCGTTTTTATGAAGTTAGAATCATCTGCTATTTACAAATATTATATTATCATCATTATGTCAGCCTAGAGACGACCACTGCTGGACAAAAGCCTCCCTCAAAGTTCTCCACACAGACCGATTTTGAGCCGCCCGCCTTAAATTATTATTTACTTAAGTAGGTATTATTTTATTTAAACTTACAAGTATTTCCATTGTCCTTCGAAATATCCGCCACCATTGTCAATACACAGATCAGTCTTTTCACTTCGTCAAAAGCGTCCAATATGCGCTGTTTTAATTGTTAGACACTAACCGGCTTACTTTTGTACACTCGCAAAATGATGTCCATGGGTACACAGGGGCACTCGCGATTCCTCCACTCAAAAAGTACGCACGAAGCATAGCTACGTACTCCAGTGATGTGAAATCATAGGCCATCGCGTCGGGCAAACGTACACAAACAATTAACTGTTGCAGCGAATACAGTCGATGCGTTCACGTCCACTAGCAATTTAGCACGGTTTGTCGCATCGGCGCGGCGCGGGCGCAGAGGCACAGGTGGGAATTTATCAATGCAGTAGTTACTACAAATTGTACGCGGGTCGGTCGTAGTCTTAGTTATGCATTAACCAATTATTACGTATTTTTGTGGACTGTTTTGAGACAGTTTTCGAACTTAGTGTTTTTATTTTTTAACTACAGAAATATGATCAGTTAAAGATATTTAGTGCCCCGTTAATTTTTTTGTATTAATTAAAAAATAGTGGTGTATATATATGCTTGATTGAGTAGTTGGTATCAAAAGCGCAACAAATAATAACATTCATGATTTTAATTAACATCTAAGAATAAAATTGACAAAGCACAAACATTAGCAAAGCTCGACACAGGTAACGCTACTGCAGTAAAGAAACTGCCATGTCGATTCCGTAATCTGTCAATTATACTTACTTGTCAAACACATGGCGCATTTAGTAATTTGATTATCCTGGCGCGTTCTTTCAAATGTTACCTAGACTTTTGGCAAAGGCCGAAAAACAAAATTTTTGTTTGCGCTAATGCTGCACGCATGGTGTCATAAATTTGCAGTCATACCCAATCCTTTATAATTTGCCACAATAATAGTTACACTGTATTCTAAATTAATATCTGCTCGTGGAAACAAATGGCCGCCATCTATTACCGAGATAGTGCTTTAATCAGTCATTGAACAACCTGTGCGTACTTGAGGCTATTATTGAATCACGTGTCGGTAACTATTCTGTAATAAGTTAAGTCATCGCGACTCCGCCTTCGACTCTTACTAATTAAATTCCCGACTTACTAACTTTATTACAATGGTCCAGAGGTTAAATGGCCGATCTTCCGAGCGGGCATCGGAAGCGAAATGCTCTTACTGTCATGTTGCTTTTAATTATTGCTTTCAACGGTCGAATTCTTTTCATTCCGTTTTGAGTGGTCTTTCTAAATCCGTTTGTATATTTTTCTTACACTGCCTCGCATATAATAGATAACGACAGTCAGCAGATATAATTTTAGTAAAAATTGTTTTTTCTTTGCTTTTAGAATGTTGAGATCAGCCTAACGTTTTTATTCGATTTTATTTACGGCTTTTCTCGCAAGTTTACTTTGGATTGACTTGAAATTAAATTTGACCCTAAATATATATAAAACCCATTTTCGATATCAGTCCGTAGCATGTTTTTATTGGGTAGTCAACTGGTCGTAATCTACTGCGGAACAATAACAAAGTTATCATTTGGCAACGACGAGATGACTAAGTGATTTATGATAAGCTGTATTTTTATTAGAGCGACGTCAATTATGTAATATCATATTTTATCGTTAAATCATATTCAAAAGAAACCTTTTGCTTATCTGTATAGGTATATAAAATTCTTGCGTTACTGACTGAACGACAACGCACAGCCAAAACTATTGGGGCAAGAAGCTGACGAGAAGGGATTTCCAGAAATTCCCACAGGAAAGGGCGGAAACAGTCAATTGAAGGCGTAGCTGGGGGCTCCTTTTGTTTTATTATATTATGTAATTACAAAAATATATATATTATTATTTTACTTTGTACTAGCTGTTTCCCGCGGTGTCATTCGCGTCCTGAGGGAACTATTTCGTGTACCCGGTAAATTTATTGGTACATCAGCTATCCGCCAGTGAACGTCCCGTCACAATCGGTCCAGCCGTTCCAGAGATTAGCGAGAACAAACAGACAGAGAGACAAAAATTGAAAAAAAATCATATGGGTATATGTACCGTGTATACATCCATATGCATTTAGTAAAAAGCGGTTATTTTGATATTACAAACAAGACCCTCCAATTTTATTTACATGTACTTAGTACCTATAGAGTATAGATTCTAACTTTTGCTGTTCTATAATAGTGGATTCTCTTGAAAATCAGAGTACTTCGATATTGACAACAACAAGGTATTCTGCAAACGAATTCATTGGAAATATCTAACTGTTTACAAGTCGGACCAATCGGGTACCTGAACTGTTTTAATTGAAAGCTCATCTTATACTAATATATAAAGCTAGAGAGTTTGTTTGTTTGTTTGGTTGAACGCGCTAATCTCAGGAACTACTGGACCGATTTCAAAAATTCTTTCAGTCTTAGATAGATTTATTAAGGATGGCTATAGGCTACATAACATCACGCTATGAGCCACGGGAGGGGAGCAGTAGCCTTATATAACGCGGGTGTAACCGCGGGCATCCTCTTATTTCATAAACGGCGTGAATTCTAACGAAACTGGAAGTTCTAGAGAATATTCTGTATGCTATTTTGGCTGTTGACAAATTACTTGTACTGTTTCTAGGGAAACGTTCAGCTATTGAAATTTATATTTAGCACAACATCAAATTTAGTCGCAAACGCTAATTGAATAATTTTCAATAATGGATTTGAGTGTCCAAGCGTCATGTTGTTCATTGTAAGTTCAGCTACATGAACAAACATTTTTGAAGTTTGACGTTTTGCTATAAAGTCGATTTGATAATAGCATCGCGAAGTATTGCTTAGTAAACGTTTCGAGAAGTTGGATGTTTTAAAGGTATTAAATATTTTAATCTCTCTTCAAGTCTTTTGCACTATGTATACAAGATCATAGTCTTACCTACCTCTGTATCTGCCTAATCTGAGCTTAAAGTTTGAGTCAACAATAAAATGATAACAAGTAAATACAATTTGCATTGATATATTATTATATATCAACTTCTTAAACTCTTAGGCAAATTATCCCTATTTTCCGTATTACAATTTAAATACGACTCTGCGAACATTGTAAGAATTGTACCAGGTGCCATAAGCGTATATTTCCTCTGAAAAACAGAAGAAAAGTTTATTAATTTCTTCCTGAAAAAGTTTGCTCGGTAACCCCTTAACTAAGAGGTTCATTGCAGATAATAGAGGAGATTTTACATGTTTTATTTTGTTTAAATGTTAGGTGCTTAGAGCACAAATTTTGCCAAATCTGGCTATAACATAACACAACATAACTTCACGCCTTTTATCCCCTAAGGGGTTGGCAGAGGTGTATTATACACCCACACCCACACTTCGAAAGTTATGTTTCGGTTCCAATGTATATAATCAATCAATCAATCCAAATCTGGCTATACTGACGTGGAAAGTGGTCTGAAAGTCAATTATTTTATTTTACCATAAATATACATACATACATACATACATAGTCTCACGCCTATAACCCCGAAGAGGTAGGCAGAGGTGTATTTCTACACCCACTTTTCGCCAGATATACTTTAGTCCCACGTAATAAGGAGCGAGCTTATTGCCGTACCGGGCACATTTCCAGACTCCGTGCTGCTACTGAGAATTTCATGACAGAAAAACCCAATAACACTGCCCGACCCAGGAATCGAACCCGGGACCTCCCGATCCCACGCGCACATTTATGCCGCGAGACCAACGAGGCAGTCGTATAGGGTTTGATGTCGAGTTTTCCGTCTCTACGCAAAGATGGTATTTGCATCGTGTTATCCCTTAGTCACCTCTTACGACACCCACGGGAAGATAGGGGGTGGTGACACTTGTATTTTCTGCCGTCAACCACACGGCATAAATATAAGGATGGCTAAATGTGGGAAAAAACAGGTGTAAGCAATGTAAACTCTTTAAAGTGTATACGAATACACTCCGCAATAAGTAATAATATTGAACTCAAATAATTAACTTAATCATATTTATGAACTCATAGTAAGTTGATTTTTAAATGTTCTAAACTAATTCTGCAATCTTACTCAATTATAATTGAAATTAGTGCTGACATTTAAAAATATTAACGGTTTGCTAGTACAAAATTCACGATACATTTGCAAGCTTCACAAAGCAAATAATAGGTCTTTACCTTTTTTTTGGTATCGGGTTGGAAAATCCTCATGGAGTCCTTCCGCCCTGGGGGAAGGGCGAAGGGGACTGTCAGACTCTTACTGACTAAAACCAACCAGTGTTCCTCATGTACCCGTGTGTCGGAGTGTCGGCTATCGCCGAAGCATTCGTCGCTACCCCCCGACGGGTATTGGCCCGCCAGATGGTCAGGTGGGCCCCGAACAAAACCCCCTTGGCGGTGGATGAAGGTGTTGGGCTCCACCACCAAAATATCCAGCGGCCGCAGAGGATAGGGAGGACGGCAACCTGGCAACACCTGCACGACAACGCGCGACCTCATACTGCAGAGCAGACGGTCTCCAAGCTACAAAAGATGGGGTTGGAAGTTCTCCGTCATCCACCGTACTCACCAGACCTTGCACCTACAGACTTCCAGTATTTGGATAACTTCTTGGCGGGAAAAAATACAATACCCGAGAGGTAGTACAAAATGCCTTTGAAGAATTTGTTGCCTCCGGTCCAGCTGATTTCTTCAAGAAGGGCATCAATACGGCTACCAATGCGTTGGCAAAGATGCATTGATTGCTTGGGTGATTACTTTGATTAATAGAAGTAAAAAATATAGAAAAAAATACGCTTAATTTATTTTATGAAAAACGGCAATTTCCGCAAAGACGGCAAAGACCTAATACTTACACATTAAAATTTTTCCCTATTTTTGTCCAATTGATTACTGGCATTACTTCACGTACTTTTCTCATCACGTTTGTCAAGTTGTCTATTGATTCTAGGTAGACTATAATAGACTTAAATACATATAGTTCTAACTCACCGCACGTAAAGACCGCAAAAACTTTGGCCGGCAAAATAATGGTAGGAGCCATCTATTCCAACAATCTCTTATAGTTTTTATGTGAAAAAGGCCTCTGAATCTGTAAACAGGCATTTACTCAGGTCGTGGGGGGATTACAAAGAGTTTCGCTCACAGATGTTGCGCGGGCCGTGACGCCAGATGGCACTGCTATAAATAATGATAAAAACACTATTACACGATGATTTACAATTTAACTTCCACATTAGTATGCGTATGTCCATTATTTTTATATGTTAACTTTTTTGTTGAGTTTTGTGCGTGATTTTGGATTATTAAGTCCCCGAATACTTATTTCGTTTATGAATTAATTTAACTTTTGAAATTTTATTTATGGCTCATAGGTTGCACTTTCCATCTAGGAAGTTTGGGCATCTCATGAAAAATATGATTCACCTTTTTGTGATCTATGTGGCAAAATTGATGATTTCCAATACTTGCTATTAGAATGTGAAAAGAACCGAAGAGAAAGAGAGTCATTACTGGCTGCTTGTAGAATAAATAAATATGATATAGGAGCTTTTACAAAAATATTAGTAAAGCCTGGCTCTAAAAAAGCTAGACTTTTATATGAAATGGTTGCTGCAGCTGCTGTGAGTGCCTCAAATACTAATAGGTAATTTCTTATAATAATAATAGTAGTACACAGGTTATAATGTTTTAGTTTTAAGATTAGGGTATCATGAGGCTGGCATACCATTGTTTGGTTAAAGTCTCTTTAAAAATAATGAATTAAAAAAAAACTTTTAAAATTTGTGTTTGTGAAACTAACTTTCTGATCTAGTCGGGTGGAATAAGTGTTGTTTGTCTATACCTACACGGTGATGGTGGCCGGTCATGTGTTCTTTATAATTATCTACTTTGCTTACATTAGATATATCATATGTTTTTATAAAATCATAAATGTTTAACGCGTCAATTAGTTCATTACGATCCATCTAACAGACACTTGGGATATATTATTTGAACGCACTCAGCCTTTTTTTTTTTTTTGTTCACTACGGTGGTAAAACTCTCCTTATGAGTCATCTCAACTCCGCCAACCCAGCCATTAGAACGGCTAGGCTTGGGACTGGCGGAGGAGGTATGTGGAGGCTCTCCCCTAAAGGCGTTCGGGGCATACCCACTAAAAACCACCGCGGTGTCCCTACGGGTCCCGTGTGTTGGCGGGGTCACGCGATTCGCGATTAGCATACTTTCTCGCGACCCCGCCCGGGATTGGCCCGCCGTTGGTGTTGGCGGGCCCCGTCTCGTCATGATCTCGCAATCATCCATCAAACTTCTTGCATCCATCAAACTTCTCGCATCCATCACCTCACAAAGCTACTTGGGAGGCGGCGAGGACACGCGCCGCCTCCCGCCTTTTGGCGGACAGGGAGCAGCCCCAGCGCTCACCGTCCGCGAACGCACTCAGCCTAGGCCTATTTAAAACTAAAAATAATCACCTATCTTAAAATTAATAATCTGCTAGAAACTAACGACTCCAGTGTCCAGCGCCCATTGCAATAATACATGGTTTTAAAAACTAGCAACAGCATTTAAAAAACGAACCACAATATTCATGTTTGAATTTCAGTGGATATGTGCGAGCAATATTTGTGTTTATATATTTAGTCAGGGCTGACCTGCAGTCTTCAAGAGAATGCTTTTCATGAACCTGGTTACGATCGAAAATAGGTCGGTTGCCCTTTTTATTGTGAATTGAACCTGTGTTTGTTGAACAGAAATACTGAATAATAAAGGGTAGGGTTATTTGTATACAATTAAAAAAAAATGATTCAGTCGAGGTGATTTTAAACCTGCCTCGTGTCACAATAAGTAATGTAAGTCTTTATTTATTTTTTGAGCTCAATTATTGTCACGTGTTTGCAACAATTTAGGCAGACATTTTTAATTGCAGGAATTCGTCACTAATTAAAATATAAAGTCTGCAACATATCTTAAATGATGCAGTAGGCTATTAACGATTTATGTTTTTTGTTGCATTCTCCGTTGATAGTTCTGTTTTCTAATATAGAAAGCTAAGAGAGATTGTAACAAGTTATGAAATAGACAGATAGACGATGTATACATCTAGTAATACGATTTTAATATACTAGTAAGCAGACCCCGGATTCCAAGTTGATAGACTTGCATGTAACCCGGATAACGCTAATAAATAAATAGACAAAATCGTTATATTAACACTAGAGTACACGCGTGGGCTACATATGTAGCCCAGGGTGTAATACTGTCATATATTGGCGGAGCTAGGTATGCCACAGCGCAATTGTCTTGGGTATTCCTCGATCGGTTCTCTCCGCTCCTACTAGTAGAATGCCTATTACATCGACATAAGGACGTGCGCAAAAATCATCCTAGAAGTTGGTGCCCCGCGCGTGCGTTTAAGGAAAATAATTGCCTAGTGCACAAGTGGTACATAAATATTGTAATTTTTTGTATTATTATAGTGCATTAACGGTCGGTCAGTAACATGGCATGTACATATAAACGGTCTCAAAATAATATAACAAAATGAATAATTTACAAATAAAAGTGATTTGACGTCAATATTTCTAAAAAGTTAAATTCTCGATTTTAAACTTTCGCGATTTGTATACATAATACAAAATAAATTAGCGGGTCTTAATCGCGTACAATTAACTTATTTAAGGTATAAATACCTATTTGGTTCCGACGTTTCGCCCTTCTTGCACCGAGCGTGGTCGCGGAGAGACTGATGAGAGCTTAGCGCCGTCTTGTGGAAGTGCGGGTTTCGGCACCTACCCTCACTTGGTCCTTATTTAAGTTCGCAATGTCAGTACTCCGACACTCTACACTAATGACGTCTACACACTGTTGAGATTTATCACTGCGGCGGTGTCTACACTTGCTGATGACGGGATTCCAAGTAGCCGATAATCTATATTCATCCTCCTGGTTGGAATTGTTATGTTTCTTGATTTCTACCGCTTCACGTACTATCCTGGAGTAATAGTGACGATTAGTGGATAATACTTGTGGTTGATGTAGTTCTATCCAGTTGTTTGGTCCAGACTCAAACAACTGCTCAGCTATCGCCGACTTATTAATATGTCGGTTTTTTACAGCTGCGATATGTTCCTTTACTCTTTCAGCGATTGTACGCTTAGTCTGCCCGATATATGAACTACCACAGCTGCAGTCGACTATGTAGACGCCTGGTGTTTGGAGAGGAATGACATTCTTTGGAGTACGCAGATTGTGTGCAATCTTAGAGAGCGGACTGTATACAGTCTTGATGGAGTATTTCTTGAGTTCTGTTCCAACCTTGTCCGCCAATTTCAACCGGGAGGATGGATATAGATTATCGGTTACTTGGAATCCAGTCATCAGCAAGTGTAGACACCGCCGCAATGATAAATCTCAACAGTGTGTAGACGTCATTAGTGTATTGTGTCGGAGTACCGACATTGCGAACTTAAATAAAGACCAAGTGTGGGTAGGTGCCGAAACCCGCATTTCCACAAGATGGCGCTGAGCTCTCATCAGTCTCTCCGCGAACACGCTCGGTGCAAGTCGAGCGAGACGTCGTTAAATAAGTTAATTGTACGCGATTAAGACTCGCTAATTTATTTTGTATGAAGTGAAATTCTATCTAGCAAGATCGTGTCCCAATTAGGCGTCGTATTTCTCAGCAAAATAAAGGTACCAAGAGCTATCAAACTGAACGGCAGGCTACTACAGAATTAGAAAAACATCCCCAGCGACAAAACATGCCTATTCGGGGAGGAGTTAGCTGGTTTTATTCTGCAGCACACGCAAACAATGCAGCAAATGTATGAGGCGCATTTGTAGTAACATCAGGAAGGTGTGTGTCCTGCTTGCTCGCCAATTATTTCATTATGTGGTTAATACCATTGCTAGAGATAAACTTTAAGGTAAATATTACGTTCCTAAATGAAAATAAGACGATGGCATCTCAAGACTGCCAAATATTGATGATTTAAGTAGTTTTAGTATATGTTTGATATTATAAATAAAAAGACAAATGTTGATTAATTTTATGTTCCATTCTGATTATAACAAAGATATCTTTAAATTAAACGATGAGTTTTATTAATTTGTTTCCTTCTTCATAGAATTAATTGATGTACAAATGGGCTACACCTGTAGACCGCGCGTGCACTCAAGGAATATAAATGGGTGCGTGTAATCTAGTGTTAATTAGCATGAATAAATTGTGATAAAGATAAGTAGGTACAAATTAAGTTATTCTATGTCTAATACAATTTTGCATATAATCTATAATAATTGTAGATGTTGCATTTTCTAAAGATGTAGAGCAACCACACAATATCTCGTGTATTATAAGTGTATATAGAGAAGGAGTATTTATAGGTATATCTACGCGATGTATTGTGTTAGTACAAAGCCTGCACCGATATGGATTGTTTCCACTGCGTTAACTTTTCATCTCGTTTAGATAGAGATCTGTGAGTTTCGGGCCTTAGCTGTAACGCGGTTGAAGCGATATAGACAGAATAATAACAGTGCGGATTGAATTGCTGCATTGTGCAACCATTCTAGTTACATACTCTCTATGCGGCGACTACTCAGGCGTTTGACTACATATGATATCAGAACGTTGTGGCTTTCAACCGATCAAGTTGCGGATCAGATTTGCTATTGATTTTCAGCATAATGATAGCGGCAAATGGCAAATTCTATTAAGTATGGATTGCCACAGCCTTGCTTTTGGACGCAACGTGGTTTGAAAATAGTTGCAGGATTGTTGAAAACGCCATTTTATCGGTATTCCATCGGTTAGAGTTAAATTTCTGAATATGTATACCATATTTAAAATTCTTGCGTTACTGACTGACAAGACAGTGCACAGCCGAAGTATCGGCC
Source organism: Euclidia mi (assembly GCA_944739405.2). Lineage (NCBI taxonomy): Eukaryota > Metazoa > Arthropoda > Insecta > Lepidoptera > Erebidae > Euclidia > Euclidia mi. Next base: position 94,637,824 of record OX123183.2, on the reverse strand, counting down.
ATTCATACCAAAATTCAGGTTCGTGCGCCCGGTTACTACTGGGCGCAAAAACCTGAAATTTGGCATGAATGTCAATGAGCATTCGATATATATAGATATAGACCGTAGGGGTACACTAAGAAAATTTTAATAAACTTGAAAGTTTATATTACAACTTAACCTACCCGACCTGTATAAAGGTTTGAAACTTATCCAATAAGACCCTACAAGTTGCAACCCCCGTCTTATACTTTCCTCGTTTTATTTAAGAAATGATCAGAAAATGGACGGCTAAGCTGTTTAAGGACCATCGGCTATCCGATAGGAACTATACATTTTTATGAGCTACATTTTATTAGGTTTTCAGTTTAGTATAATCGGAAATTCTAGTGGTTAAAAATTATAAATTAATTAGTTTTTAAGAGTTTCAGCTATCCATGTTGTAGAGTTTGTTTTGTAAAATACAAATGTAGCAATTACAAAATCATCTTGGAATAAATCGGGCGTACATTGTAAAAGCTTACCGACCTTCATTAATGTTTTAAAATGACTATTATATATATAGTATGATTAATGAGACTGAGCGTGCAGTATACAGCCATTAACAATGATAGTAAACAAATCCTATAAAAGCAATTAGTAGTTTTTATATATAAAAATATACGTTTTATCAATATCTAGTATGTTATTATACGAAACATATACGAAACACAATGATATATCAAAATAGGTTGAAGTTAACAGCTCTTATTATATTTTAAACCAACATTACGATTATTTTTAACACAAAATAAATACATTTTACGTTCATTTTCTACACAACGTACATGTTTTAAAAGATTTCTAAGGGATCATTTACGCACATATAAAATCTTGATCAGAATTCAGAGAATACGTTTACATATTCTCTAAATTCCGATCAGGATCACGATTCTTAGTAATGTTTAATACATATAGTATTGTTTTTTCTATTTAACAGGTTTTTAAAATTTATTTCTGTCTCCGAGGTCCAGTGGATAGCGTTTGCAACTGATGATCGGAGGTCTCGGGTTCGATTTACAGGTCGGGCAAAAGTGTTACTGGGTTTTTCCAAATTCTCAGTAGCAGCACGGAGTCTGGAGATGTGCCCAGTATCGGCAATAGGCTCGCCCCCTATTACGGGGGACCTAAAAATTCATGGCGAAATGTGGGTATAATATTACACCTCTGCCTATCCCTTCGGGGATACAGGTGTGAGTCAATAAAAAAATAATAAATAAATATACAATTTATTTACAGGACCTATTCGTTATTATCACATGAAAAGACATTGCGTTTTGTTCAACAATAACATCCTACCATCCAAAGTATTTTAATTTCAAATATAAATACACAAAGGAATATCAGAATAGATGTCCACAAAAATTAAGAAAATATTGCAAATAAAAGCAAACAATTATAATTAATTACACAACATTTACACGTACAACATTCAGGGAATCGTTGGCGGAATAACACAAGAAAAATACAGATGTTAAATGAATATAGGCAAGTCCCTACTGACACACGTTTCCGCTCTACCAAAACAATGAAAACGAATATAATTTATATATTGCTATTCTCATAAATTACGTAGTTAATCGAGAGAGGACTAAGTCCATTGAGTTTTCAAGTACCTCCCAAGAAGTTTATAACAAGGAGGTCCAGATGAAATACGTCTCTTAGTTGCCAGTTCAAAAAGTAAAAAAAATCGTCACCGAGCTAGAACATTTTTGCTATTAATTGAAACCTTAAGGTCTATTTTCTCATTTAATTACTTCTTATTATTTGACGGAGTAAGTCTTATGTTTGTGAGTAACTTACGTCGTTCGCAAGATCGTTTCTCCTTCTAAGGTCGTGAATATAGTAGGTATTCCTGTAATGTCATTTGGTATAGTTTTCTTTTTTTATTATCTTTCCATTTGTCCGTGTGGTGACGGATTAAGAATACGGAATGTCACCACCCCATATCATCCCATGGGTGACGTAAGAGCCGACAGAGGGTCCATATTATGCAGAGAACAGCACTGTAAGAGAAGGAAAACTTGATACAAACCCTATACCAACCCGTTTGGCCAGCGTGGTATAGTAGGCCAATTCCTCCTTTCAAAGGAGAGGCCTAGTCCAGCAGTGGACTGTTAAAGGCTGATGATGAAACTTTGTTTATTACTATAGTACAGGCTTTGCCTAATTTGATATTAAATAACCGTGTGTGAGTTGGCCAGAAATAATGACAAAATAAGTGATAAAACTTATGATTGTGCTGTAATAGATACTACAGACACAAAAAATTTCCAGAAGTGTCCACTAGTTCTGAGTTTAAGGCTCGTTACTAACGAAATTCACCCCAACACACAAGCTATAGACGTTACTGTGACATTAAAACAGTAGTTAAATATAGGAGCCACCCCCTTCGTACGTCACCTATAATGGTATTTACTTAGCTGCAATACTGGTTGGTAGCACAGCCTTTGCAGTAAACCTCATTACCTACCGACCTTTACTGATGAGAATTAGAGCAGTTGGTTGTGTTTACTTTGTATGGGTATAAACATCGACGAGTGGATGAAATCTGTAGAATCTAGATATGGTATGAGTTGATGTATTAAATTCTGGCTAATAGCCGGTAGCTCTCTCAAATAGTCAAAATTTGATGAACACGTTATTTTGATGTGCTACATTACTGCGAATTTTCACCCAAATATCGTCGTAGAGTCGTAAAGTCGTTTTTGCGTGCATGTGTAACAAACCTCCATCCATCCATAATCACAAACTTTTACCGTTATAATATTTTTGTAAGAGTACTTAAAAAATATATTCTTTAAAAATATATTTTCATTTAAAAAATAATTTCTATCTAACATTTCTAAAAATATTTATTTCTCATTCACTAAATCCTGAAAACGTGTAGGTATAGCGATGCTTTACCTTTTTACAAAAAAGGAAGTATAGCTGTTAATTAATTTACTGATATTGTAAAAGATTAGAACGATATAAAAATGTGCATGTAATGCTTGCCAATCATATTTATGATTCGATTTTGGTCAACGTATGAACTGACCTACTTCTTTTAATTATCCAGCGACCTTCTGCATATAATCTTCCTTTGTTTATTAGTTATATACAAATTGTAAGTAGCCTTGAGCCCCCCGGCTGATCTAAGTGCTAATAAATTAAATTCACTTCTAAGAAGTGAATTTACTTAGCGTCGGTAGTGCTCCGGTGCGCAAATCGAATTAGAACGGTAGAACCTTTCGACTGCAACATTACATATAATTAAATTTGTTCTGTAGAAAAATATGTATAAAATTATAAGCCTATTTCTGTTTATGAAATTGTCTTAAGGCTACCTTGTTAAGCATAAGATTTGAGTCTTGTGTTAGTAAAGAAGTGCAGTTCCAAATGACGGTAAAAGAGAAATTGTAGTGCTCACTCATTACTGGTGGTAGGCCTCTTATTGCAGGGGCCGTTTGGGTAGGTGCCACTGCAGTATCAGTTATCCTGCCACCAAGTAGTAACGTACAAATGTGCAATATTATGTAACAATTTGAATGGTACTGTAGCTAGTGAAATTATTTGACATTAGAAAACCACGTCTCAAGGTAGCGGCTCGGCTGTGTCTCTGATATAGCCAAAGTCTATAGACGGAGGTTGCCTTCTACCGTCAGCTCCTCTGCCACCTTAACCACATACCCTTTGCTGCTGCTAGCTGATAGCTAACTAGGATAAACGATCATCTTCAAACGCGCATATAATTTCCTTGAAGGTTGAGCAGATAGAAAAAAGTGTATATATCGAACAATATACACAGCGCACGAAACCGTTGGACAGTGGTAAACCCATTTTAAAACTTAAAAAAATGACTACAATGGCACGGTAATATAATCTAATAGTATTGTAACTTGGCCGTCTTCGTGCGTTATATACCTACAGACGCGCCGTATGCGAGCTGCGGCACGATCGCGGCTGTGTGTACTTTAGGCACAGTCTAAGGTTGGTTTCAGAGTGACGCGCGCGGCACGCGCCGTCGGCCGGCGCGTCTCAACAGCGCGTTTGGCGCGCGGACCACTGTGAAACGAGTTTGCGTTTCTCATTGCAATGTATGAAGCTTCGGCAGCGCGGCCAGCGCGCGCGTCTCACACGCGGCGCGTTCGAACTGCGTGACTATGAAACGCTACTACTAATCTAGTGTAATTGTAAGCGCGCGCGTGTGGCCGGCGCCGGTCAAACGCGTGACTCTGAAACCAGCCTGATGTGTACTTTGCTCGAGGCGCGTAGGTATAACTCGAGTTTCGTGCGTTTTTATGGAGTTACAATACTGTTAGATATTATTACCGTGAGAATGGCGTTTTATTTTCAATTTTGGTACATATAAAATATCGTTGCAGTTTTGGTAAATAATGAGTAATGTTTTTATCATCATCATGATGACATTCTTTTATAATATTGCCGAAAAGTGATTGCAGCTAGTACAATCCAGCTAGCACGACAAGAAATCACAGCCTTAGATTAAATCATAATAATCAAGAACAAATTCATCATAATAAGCAACACCACACAAGTCACGTATGTATAACTTTTTGAAGAATGTCTTCATATCCGCTGCATCGTTTCGCGTAGGTACCTAAAAAAATCCCAAGTGCTTAGGGCTCAACGCGCCGCCGCCGAGCACTTGACGGGCGAGCTAAATAAATCAGTCATTGTTATTTCGTTTGTAGCGTGAAGGCCCTGAAGTGATTATTTTGTTCAACTTTATGAATTATTCTTTCATATGATTCCAAATACACTACGTTTGAATAAAATGTTTACTTTATGCGAGGGGCCGAACCGGATGCTATGTAAACAATTACGACTTTTAACGACTTAGTCGAAACAATTGCTTATCGTGATAACAATACGAGTTAAACCTTGGTTCCTTTTGTTTTGTTATATACCTGGTGATATTATCTTAACAAATATATAAAATTATAGTAATACTTGTTTGAAAAGTTATTTAAATATTAGCATGTGAAAAAAATATAATTTCGCTGACTTTGCATTTTGCGCGCGGGGCGTAATTATGGATTAAAACATCATTGTAATCAAATATTATAATTATATATGATACTTTTATGTTTTTATTGTGAATTAACTAATTAATTACGAAGTTACAGTAAAAAAAATAATAAATATTGTGTATTACTTTAAGAGATTTTTACAAACAATTATCGTAAAAATGGCATTTCTTTTTTATTGAATGTAAATACATATGTATGTTGATAAGGTTCCATTTATGCTCTGTGTTATTTTTTTATTATGAGTATGTAAATAAACCTATCATATGATATATAACACTCATATTATTCATGAGATATTAACTATCGAAAAATTTTGCGGACATTCAGGTTATTTTTGACGGAAAAAAGTAAACAACTGTGCACATTCCAGTTAGAGTATTTCTTATCGGATTCGCATCGGAAATGGTTCTTTTGCTTGGAAATCTAATTGGTAAGAAACTTATGTAGGTTTGAATCAGATATATAAGATAAAAAGATATAAAAAAATACGGAAATTGGCGGCAATTAACAATCAATACTTTGTTTTATTTTTTTATATTTAAAATTAAAATGTTTCTTTTAATTATATTTAGTTCCTCTAAAAGTAAATTAAATAACCTTTCTAACCGTGTATAATGCTTATATACCTCCCTTAATAAAAAACGACGAGAAAAAAGAATATGTCAGAAGTATAAAATCGCGCTCAAAATGGCGGGAAAATATTTCTAATTTTCCCTTTATACTGCCCTTGCGTGGATTACTTGTATATTATTTGGTGTTATTTGGTATCATTCAAAAGTTCATTTCATGACGCGTCTATTGATATATAATATAGCGGAATCCGTTAAGTTTTAATAAAAGGGACATTAGTTACTTCTGCGCAGTCTACGGCTTCAGAAAAAAGGGACATTTGTCCCTTGGAGCAATCAACGGATTTGGAAAAAAGGGAGTTTTGTCCCTTGATATAATCGACAAGATATACGTTTTGCGCTAGACCAAATAGTTGCTGACACACTTTCCTCTGCAGTAATAATACTTGAAGTCGCTGCACAGTTCCCAGTTAAAAAATGTATAAGTTTTGCCAAATGCGTAAACAAGTTCCAGAGATGTATCTGATTATCTGGGTCCCTATTGATTGGTCTTGTGACGTCACAGGCATCTCGACGTCGCGCCATCCAGTCGCCGACGCACCCCGACAGATAGGGGATGAATCCTTTGACCTAAATCTTCAACAGTTATAATGGCAAATAGTGTTGTTTGCGAACGTAATAATCTAGAAAACTTCATGTTTTATGTCGTTCTTAAAACGTTCGTGTATTCTTTTACTGTGTTTCAACCATCTTAAAAAAAAGGAGGACGTCTTCTATTCGGTTTTGTATGTCTTTTTTTGTATGATTCCCATATCGATTTTGTTTTATTTATTTGGCGGGATATACCCGTTTGATATCATTTAAGTTTTAGGAATAACATTTTAATCGGTTTTCCATTTAAATTTTGATTGTTATATCACCTTGTTTATTTATAAATTATCCTGATTTTGTACAATATCAACAAAAAGTACGTGTAGTCTGAGATACAGTATATAATCTTCTGATTGCAATTTTGTGATTGGGATAAAAATACCAAGGTTAACAAATGATTAATATTGAAGATATCGTTAGATCTAATGATAGAGATAAATTAAATTGTGTTTATTTTTTTGTACATTTATAATTACTCATAAATTAAAGATTAAGATTTTATAATTATTCATGGATACATGCCACGCTAATAAATGTCACGTATGGAATTTAATGTTGAATTTATCTTTTTGTAGGAGATAAGTAGTAACTGTAAGCAGCAAACGAGGACAGTCGTTTTCCGAAATCAAAAACATAATATAGGAATTAAATTTTTAGTGGTCATTAACATTCATTTTAATATCAGATACTCGCAACAAACGTATATGGTACGTATCAACCAATCAGTCTAGTGCAGTCCACCGCTGGACATAATTCCTTTCAGCATCCATCCCGCGTACGTACGTATCCCAAAAATAAATAGTTTTAACAGAATTTATATTACAATTCTTCATTAAAACCATCTAAATCCTATGCGGAATTGTTCGCGTCGGGGCGGAAAGTGGGCAACGGAATGCCGTTTTGCAACTTTAAATGTTAGAGGAGGAATGAATGAGAAGATGGATGATGTTTACGAAGTAATGAACGAAAGAAAACTAGATGTGTTGTGTGTGAATGAGACAAAGCGTAAGGGGAAAGACATGCTGACGCGCGGCCCGTTCACAAAGATATGGTCGGGGGTTACCGATGAAGAACATGGCAGTAAAGGCGTCGGTATAATTCTTTCAGAGCGAATGGCAGAATGCATGCGTGAGTATGAGTGCGTAAGTCCGCGTCTTATCTGGGTCCGGATGAAAGTAGGCCTGACACCTCTATTTCTGGTAGGTGTATATGCACCGGACTCCTCCTATAGCAAGGCGGTACGAGCGGAATTTTGGGAACAAATGAGAGAGGTAGTGTTATTGCGTAAGGCGAATGAACGTATTGTCATGCTTGGAGATTTTAATGCAAGGGTTGGAGTGAAGCGCGATGGGTATGAAAATGTACTTGGGGCATTTGGAGATGAAAATGTGAATGAGAACGGAGTATACTTGTTAGATGTATGTGTGGAGATGGGTTTGTCAGTGACGAATACGTGGTTTCAGCACAAAAGGATACATATGTACACGTGGCAAAAGAAGGTAGGAAATGTTGTGTTAAGAAGCATGATAGACTTTGTGATAGTTGATGAAAGAATGAGAATGAAAGTAGTGGATACTAGAGCGTATCGTGGACCTGATGTTGGCACTGATCACTATTTAGTCATTAGTAAAATTAGTGGTCTGTTCAAACACTGGCGGCACAGAATTAAAGCGTGTACCACTGAGTTAGTACGTATTAAAGTGGAAACATTGAAAGAGCAGCGTGTGAAAGAGATGTACAAAAAGCAATTGAGTGAACGGCTGGATACAATCTGGAGTGATGTAATTGAGGAAAGTGTGAGCGATGTATGGTCGGTATTTAAAAGCAAAGTAGTGAGATGTGCTGAAGACGTATGCGGAGTGAGTAAAAGAAGAAGTAAGAAAAGTGAAAAAGCTGACTGGTGGGATGGTGAAATTCGAAGTATGGTTGAGGAAAAGAAAAAAGCATGGCTGGATATCCTAGCAATAGAGGCAACGAATAGAGCTAGTGGTGGTATGAAAGAAGATCGTGTTAAAGAAATGAAGGACAAGTATAGGTGTGTGAAAGCTAAAGTTAAAGAATGTATAGAGAGGAAGAAGAATGAGAAAAAGGAGAAATATGAGAAGCAATTCGGCGCAAGTTTCCAAGACAATATAAAACTGTTTTGGAAACTCGTCAAAGAAGCGCGAGGGAAGAATATGAATACATTGATGAAAGTGACTAGGAATGAAAAAGGTGAGGTCATGAATGAAGAAAGAATGATACTGGATTGCTGGAAAAAATATTTTGAGAGTTTATTTGAGAAAGACATGAGTGAAACAGAGCGAGAAGAGATAATAGAAGATGCGTGTGTGGGCCCGGATGACGAAATTAGAAAGGATGAAATTATGAAAGCTCTAAAAAGTATGAGGTCAGGAAAGTCTGCTGGGTTCGATAGAGTGACGTCTAAAATGTTGAAGGCTGGCGAGGGACTTACAGTAAACCTGCTGCATCGCCTTTTTAATCTGTCCTTGAAACAGGGCCAAGTTCCAGATGACTGGACCAAGGCAGTGCTTGTTCCAATTTATAAAGGCAAAGGCTCGCAGCAGGAATGTCAAAATTATCGCGGGATCAGCCTTCTCAGTGTTGTTGGAAAAATGTATGCCAGAATATTGATTGAGAGAGTAGTAAACGTGACTTATGACAAGATATGGGATGTGCAAGCAGGGTTTCGGAAGGGAATGGGATGTACGGATCAAGTCTTTTCCTTGCGCTGCGTTACCGAAAAATGTCTGGCAAAAAACCAGAAGGTATATTGCGCGTTCATAGACTTGGAAAAGGCTTATGATAGGGTAAATAGAAAGGAACTATGGAAGGTGCTATCTATGTATGGGGTGGACAACTTTATAATAAGGGCTCTAAAATCTCTTTATAGGGATTCGAGGGCCTGTGTCCGAATTAATGGTGCCTATACGGACTGGTTTGACATCTCTAAAGGTGTCAGACAGGGGTGTCCAGCTTCACCCTGGTTGTTCAACTTATTCATGGATAGCTGCATGAGAGATTTGAGGGAAACTGATTGCGGGATTGATATGGTAGGATTGCGTGTTAAGTGCCTCTTATACGCCGATGATCAAGTAATTCTTGCATCATCGGCGAATGAGTTGCAACAAATGATGGACTGCATGAACGAGAGTTTTAAAGCGAAAGGTATGAAAGTTAATGCAAGAAAGACGAAAGTGATGGTGTTTGAGAAGAATGAAAGTTTGACTGAGTGTAATATTACGATTGAAGATGAAAATGTGGGACAAGTTGAAAGATTTGTATATTTGGGAAGCATGTTTACAAGAGATGGAAGATGTGAAGGTGATATTGAAAGGAGAGTGATAGCGGGGAACAGTGTGAATGGAGCGCTGCATGCCTTTATGAACGGCCAAACCGTGCCTAAAAAGGCGCGACTGGCGGTTCATAATGGAGTGCTGGTGCCCACCTTGATGTATGGAAGTGAGTGTTGGTTATGGCAGAAAAAGCATGCAAGCAGAATTAACGCAGTTGAGATGCGATCACTGCGTAGTATGTGTGGGGTGAGACTGATTGATAGAATTCCGAATGCAGTAATACGAGAGCGATGTGGCCTGAAAGAAGATGTCGTGACAAGGATTGAGAAAGGAATGCTGAAATGGTTTGGACACGTGGAGAGAATGAGTGAAGAAAGATTGACGAATCAAATATATATGGCAGAGGTGTATGGACAAGCCGGTTGCGGCAGACCTCGTAAGACGTTCGTGGACCAAATTGGGGACGTCTTGAAAAACGAAAAAGTCCGAAGCACCCACAACCGGCGAGCATGTATGAAAAGAATAATGAATGTAGAGGAAGCACGTGAGGTTTGCAAGGATAGAAGCAAGTGGCGATCTGTTGTCTCTGCCTACCCCGACGGGAAAAAGGCGTGAGCATATGTATGTATGTATGTTCTTCATTAAATGTTACTCTGGTATTCAAAGTTACGGAAGCTTAGTGTATTCTATTAATTTTTTTAAAGAACACCCAATAACGGCTTTATCCTTACAATAAAGCCTCCTTGCCCGAGGTTTTACTCTGACAAGTTGAGATTGACGAACGCACCTCAAAAGTTAGTCCTCTTTTATCGGTATTGTACCTTAATAAATACCGCCAAAAGGTTAGTGAACAAATCAAACTATCAAACTGTCTTGCGGGTATTTGGACCTTGAATGTATGAACTATCCTGTTTCTTTGCTCCAGTAACGTCAGACTTTCACCATGACGTCACACTTTCGGCGCCGTTCAGACGCGACCAGAAAACGCCTTATCCACACGTATAAAACTGACTTGAAATTTTCTTACAAACTTGAGATAATTTTGCTGAAGAAAATATAACAAAATCAATGGTGAATGGTGATATGATATTATTATGTACCAATTTATTATTATAATATACTTGAGTTGGATCTCATATTAGCTATTTATTTTTTACGTATTTTTACGTTTGTTTTATAGTTTTCCAGTAAAAAATGTATAGCTCGAGATTTATATAGGAAGGTTTTACTCAAGAGTTTAAATAAAATATTAAGGGCCTCACTGCCCTCATAAGTTCCGTTGGAACTACTTGATAGATAACAGCATATAAATCTAGTTTAAGTCTTATTAAATTTATATACTTAGGTGATAACGCTTATCCAGAATTAGTGAATCAGAAAAACATGTAACGTTCACCGAAATATATTTTACCAGAAAGTTAGATAAATTTACTTTGAAAACGTAAGGAGAACGCATGCAGATGGTCTTCGGTTCAATGACACGCGCAGGACTTAGTTTTCGTTCGGTTCTGGTCATGGAATATGGCTTCTCTTCTGGGTTACGGAGGTCAAACGGCAGTCGTTCCGTGGACTAACGAATTATCTGTCAAGATCTAATTAGACTAGAAAGCGAACCTAGAGTTTCAAGTCGCCAACTTTCTGCATATTCGTAGACAGCAGCAGCAGATGACATCTCAGCGTGTCATGTCACGGAAACATTTCGTAGCGATGTGACAGTGTTACTGCGGTCTTGATTTCGAACTCAACCACAGACGGCAGCAACAGCTAGCAGCGCGTATCAAAAATCTTGTGTAATAGACTACTAGAGAACTTATTAGTTCTGAGTAGTCTATGACTAATTAAAGCGGCACGTTGTACTTAGTGACATTAACGCATGAGTGAACATTGTGAATGTCCCGACATGAACGTCAAATGAAATTCATCAAACTCTTTGAGCATGAATGAGTTTATTTTTGTTACCGGAGTGAGTTGTAAAATAATGAATACCTATTTATAGGTAGTGGTATTTGGTCAGAGATTGACCTTCATAACAGACTAAATGATTAAAATTTACAGTCGGCATCTCACCAGTATCCTTAAAAACAAAGATGTTTAGGTAAAATAACGAGAAAATACAAAAAAAACTTTCAAACGATTTTTACTATTTTAAAGTAAACTTGTAGGCACAGTATTGTAGTAGCCAATACATTCAAACCTGATAGTAAGTGGTCACCACCACATATTTACTTGATTACCCAAAGGCATCTAATGTATTAGATTGATGTACCTATTAGTAGTCTAGTGTAGTAGGTAGAGAATGATTCGTGCATTGCAGGGCATATAGCGAATATTTAATCAATGGACATGAAGAATAATCAGAGAATTATCAACTATTTGTGGATTACATAAAGTGTAATTTTATAAATTGACTACAGTACTCAGCACAGTGCGAATTGCAAGATGGCGGCGATTAAACAACTTTATCATTGATAGCAGTGTCTGTCTATCCTAGGACAACTTACACACGGCACCTGATCTCAAACTGGGCGGAACTTGTACTATACTAACCAAATGTCCAATAAATACATTCACTTCAGGCATAAAAATACGAAAGCCGGTCTAAAAGATAAATTGAATACCAACTGTACAATTCCATTTCGCTCAAAGCACATATGTACGGTATAGGAGACGCAACCATAGTACTACAAATTCATTTTAGGAAAAAGCAACACATCTGAAAATTTGAGATCGTACATCGAGAGAGCACGATATTTTGAGTTTTATATTTCTGTGAATTTGTTTGTACGAGGGTCAAACTGAAAGTTCTTAGAAAATCAAAAACTGATTACATTAGCCAGTTATTAGTTTTATTATATCTTTTCAAAATATTGTCCATTGACGTCAATACACCGCTGCATGCGATGGAACCACTGGGAAAAGCACTTTGCCCGCTCGTCCTTAGGGGTCTCTTCAATGGCATCGCGATACGCAGCCACCGCTTCTTCAGCATTCATAAACCGCTTTCCTTTAAGTTTTTCTTTAATTTTTGGAAATAAATAAAAATCACAAGGCGCGAGGTCGGGGCTATACGGCGGGTGACCCAGTAATTCAACGTTTGATGTCGCCAAATAGTCGATCGTTCGCTTGGCGGTGTGCGACGAGGCGTTGTCGTAGTGAAGGAGGATCCTACTGCGAGGTCGTTTCTCTCGAACTTTTTCCAAGACAAGTGGCAAACAATTGGTAGTGTACCATTATGCAGAAACTGTTTTTTGATCCTCTAACACAATTGTTGCGAAATGACCTATCCTTCCAAAGAACGAGGCCACCATTTTTTTTCCCGCACTTCGATCTCTCTTCACTTTAGTTGGCAACTCCTCGAAAGGAAACACCCACTGAGCAGATTGTCTTTTGGTTTCAGGATCATAACAGTAAATCCAGCTTTCGCCACCTGTTAGTATGTCGAACACAGCATTTGAGTCACCTCCGTTAAATCTTTCAATCATTTTACGGCACCAATCCACACGATGGAGTTTTTGAGCCTTAGTCAACTTATGAGGTATCCACCGGGCGCAAAGCTTCCTGACCGCTAAATGTTCGTGGAGGATTTTGTGCACTTGACTCATACCGATGCCTAAGCTTGTCCGAATCTGCTGATAGGTCACTCTTTTGTCAGTCTCTATCATACGCCGCACAACACAGATGTTATTTTCAGTCGTCGCCGTAGAAGGCCGTCCCTCACGTACATCATCAGTGAGATTAGTGCGACCACGTTTAAACTCATTAAACCAGTTGTAAGCAGTCGCACGAGATGGGGCTTCATCGTGAAAGGCCAATCGTAGTCTATCATAACTTTCTTGTTGACTTAAATGACATCGAAAGTCATAAAAAATCATTGCACGAAAATTTTCTCGTGTTAAATTCATGTTGACGTGACACAGACAATTTTCAATTTGCCGCCAAATCGTAAAACAAATGACAAATGAATGAAATATATACTCAGTAATATTGGCAAAGAGTTCTATTTTCAAATTTTAGAATATTTTTTTTATTATATTGTTTATAAGTGGCCAGTTCTAAGAACTTTCAGTTTGACCCTCGTATTCTGTCATGTCTTTTTATCCTCGAGTTGAACGATTGAGGCTTACTCACTTTTAAAAGGAAAAACGATTTGTAAGCCCACTACGTAAAAAATAAAGTACAACATCCATAACCAGCTCATCCAGGATGTCACGTTATGTTTACAAATCAGCGTATAGATTATCTAAAAATAATGTATTTAAGAACATTAAGATGTGAGGCTGCCTACCAGTATCGGTAACAGTGATCAAGCTACTGATGGTTTGACTCCAAAGACAGAAAGTTATTTTCAGTATGTGCAGTACTTCCAGACCGTTGACCCACGCAACGAATTTTAGTCTTTACTTACGAATTGGCGCATTTAATTAGCTGAAGCGCGCAACGTCTGACGATAAAGCAAAAACGTCAATATCCTTCCATCTGCGCATCGTTAATCTCGTGTGCGACGAACATTATCAGATAGACTGCATCAACGCCGTCAAAGCGCAACGAACGTCCCTCTACTCGGGATGCAAATGTGCCAAACGTTAGTAAAACCATGCGGCTGACGCAACGAATTACGATGCGAGCTTTCCGAATTGACTGCGCTTCATTGGTTTGGACGCTTAATGAAGGCGATATTTGAGTTGAATTTAATTTGATGTAATACGAATTAGGTTACTAGAGTAATAATTTAGTAAATTAAAATTGGGACACAGTCTTATTCACTATTCGACGTACTAAAGACTAAGACTTAATGTTGTTGTTAGACATAGTTACTGCTTTGGTGGTATAATATCATTTTTCTATGTTGGTCGATGCTTGTTAACCTAAGGCTATTAAATGCCATAATTAGAAACATTTTACTCTATTTTACAAGGTAATAATTTTAAAGTGTTAGGTATATCTTGCCTGAACTACCTACTTATTAAAACTCTTCAGACTCTTTTCATTAATTAAAAGTTGGGCATAACTTTTATCGAAGTAACATTGCTAAAGCCACGTAAATACATAAAATATCATATTATAATTGTGTGTATGTTGTAGTGTGTATTTATTACTAACAATTCATCTACAATAAATATGCAAATACACGATGAAACGAAAATCCTCTTGTGTTAAACGTTTTATATTCAATTTAGTGCTCAACCTTCAGTAAGAACATTAGAAATACCTACAATAAAAAAGGTTGAATACGAGCTCCCATTTTTTCGGGATTCCATTATTTTAATCGCCATATTCAGATTGAACGGCAAAGATCACATCACATTATGCCGGTCGGTCAATTGGAGTGACGCTTGGTTATTCAGAACGCGACGCTGCCGTTATGTTTCAGAACGATATTCGACAGCATTACAGTTGGGATGTGCTGATGCATGTAGCCGACGAGTAACCAGAAGTAGCAAGGCGCCCATAACACCCACATTAACGCTACGCTTCCCAACGTTTACCTTAGTTCAATAACACTAAGGAGGCGCCGACAATAATGTGCATCTGCCTTCTGAAAATTTCAACGAAATACCATCGCAACATTCCATCACAATGGGAACTCGCATTGTTTCAGAAAAGAATAAATAACCTTCTTACAAGAGTCTATCAATTTTTTATTGCTGGTTTGCCTCAAAAACATGTCAAAGTCCAATTTACATGACTGTGTTCGCAATTCCAATGTGCCTATTTCTTTTCTCATACGATATTCTCTTATTGCAGTTGGATATATGTATATTGTACTATAAAAACCAATTCCGCTGTACAAAGGCGGCCAATTTATGACCGAACGTAACACGCGAATTCCGCGGGGAACAAATTTTACTTGTATATAGGGATAGCATCTCTAAATTTCAAATTAATTTCAAGATTAAAAAATGATGGTCGTAGCTCGAATGCCAATGGCGAATTATTATTTTCGCACAAATTGTGTTTCGTTGTATAGATGTCAAATATAAATCGTAAAAAAATATTTCCCTCCGCCGCGTCTACTGAGTCGATATCTACGTCAGTGTCAGGCCAATCGCGTCGGATTGAGTCGGGTCAACGTGAGTCGTTTCCAACACTATTAGGTCAGTTTTATTAGCTGTCAATTCGTATTTATTTTTTCGCAAAAGTCGAGGCAAGTCCGAGTCATTGATATCTTTTTTTTATTTATTCCTTTTTAATAGTTAAAACTATAGAATGACATTTGAATCGCCTGGCTACAACAGCTTGTTGGCGACTATCGAGTTCTTGTGTCGGCAGTCTATTTTTGTCTATTTTTGTTAAATCTTTGTCTAATAATATTAATCAGATTAAAACTGATCACTGAAGCGTCCATTTCATTATAAAACTGAATAAAAATATTAACTAAGGCTCTTACAATATATGGGGAATATCGCGTTGTTTCATAGAAACAAGGAATAATACCATGGTCATTTAAAATTATTTTTGTGAAGAGAAGAGACTTTTATTATACTTAGTAATTATTTTGTAACTCAACATAATAATTGTAACCAAGATAATTATACTGTTTATGATTCTGATTCTAAAGTATATAATAATCTTTATCTTCTTAGATTCTTACTCATCAGAACTTTTGCTTGCTGCTTGCCTAGTTAAAGAAATTTATAGGTTATAAATGGAGACTAGGTATAAGATAATGCAGCACTGAGTAGTATTATAATAGGTTATCGTTATAGACGGTAATAGGTTCGCTGCATACAACATACATAGACGCAATTGCGAAATGGGAATAATGACCAAATCGGTGATTATTCTCATTTCGTAGCTGTACATGACTGTGAACTGAGGTGAACCTGAGCTATAAATTAGACATCTAATTTCAAACCTACAATACCATTTATTAGCAGTAGAACATTGATACGGTTTAAGATGTTTCAAATTCTAAGCACGTATTGAAAACTTAAAGCTATTTATTTCTTCCAACATCCCGCACAAAAATATGATACCAATACAAAAGTTTCAACACTTAGTTAGGGAGGCTTACGGAACTCATTATTTACGGTAAAGAAAAAGGACAAAATCAGATTAATAAAATTATCGGCCACCTACCTACGGGACTCAGCTGGCAATAAAGCAAGAATTAAATTAATTATGAAGGATTTTAACTGGCTTCATCTACGCGGAATTCAAATTATTTTAGGGCAGCCGAATTTAAATTATTCAAGGGAGTATATCTTTTAATTCCTCGTTTCTGTTGCGAAATGAGGAATTGTGAGTGATTTGGTATTAATTATATTTGAATATTAAGCTACAATGTATTAAATAATAATTATGAGAAAGGAAAATTCTCGGCTGTAGATACTTGATATAATTATCATCAATGTTATGCTGCTAAATAATGATGAACACGGTTTATTACCGGTTTCATTGATTAATTATTTAGCATTTAATTTGGAAGGATGGCAGGTATTGTGATTCCTTTGTTAATATTATAGAGTGAACTGAAATAGACCGTTGTTTTGTGAACGTATGGCCTACATGGCATATACGTTACATGGTTTAAAATGCAAAGCTTTAGGATATTTATGATATTAGCGTTTAAATTCCAAGCGTATTAAAAATCATAGAGGACTATCTGATACCTAAGGCTAGCCTGCATTTTATACTAATGTTGAATATTTAATTTTTCTTTTTCCGTTTGAGTAAACAATTTATGTAGGTTCTGATAAGCCCATTTTTGGGGTGCAAGGTTTAAAACCTCAGTAGTGGGTCTCCCTCCACCACTCAATGCTGGTTTTTTGGTGAAGAGAGTAAGCGAGATCGATCAACAGACTAAAAATCAAGGCACCCTCAATTTATTTAGTAGAGGGATAGCGGGAATCTACTACCGAGCCTCCAGATCCCAGATCGGGCACAAAGGGTACTACTCCTCGAAAGAGTTTGTGCAAATATTTTCACGATCCTGACGGCCGGCACTCCGTCTGGTCACTCTGCCATATGGGCCCCCGTTGTAGAGCCATGGAACACATCACCCCCTAGTAGAGGCTCCGGTGAGGTTCGGCAACGGCTGTGAAATCATTTATTTTTTATCACAAGTAAAGCTAAATTTGTACATATTACACGTCTTTTTACGTTATTGATGTAGGGCCCTTTATTCGTATCTGTTAACAGATGCCCTTGATCCAACTTTTGCTGAATTCATAAGATTAACCCAGTGAGAACATAGCCAAATTTTTTCATTAATTCTTCGGATCTGATATAAAAGCACTTCAGGAAATATCGTGTCCTATACAAATCATGATTATGTAATATAAACCACGTACGCCAAAATGAAATTGACAAGGAACACCAAACACCTATATACAATGATCTGGTTGTTTTAGGAAAACATTCTGGCAGTTGAAAAGGGTTTTCTACCTGTCAATGTACGTTCCCGATGAGTGCAAATACTTCACATCGTTTCAAACTGTCGTGAACATAACAGTCGTATAAAAATACTCGTGGAAAAACAACTTGTTGACTTGTGATTTCACTGCAAAAAAATACGCAATTTAAAACCGCAAACCGCCTACTTTAATTAACATTAAGGAATATGTCCTTTAATGTTAATTTAAAGCGATGTCGACGTAATGTACCTTGTATTCAGCTGTCTGAACGACTTCCAAATTCTCACAGAATTTGAATGAATTTGTATTATATTTCAGGCTTGAATTTGCTTTCATTATATTGGTTCTGATAAATTTATTGACTTGGGTCTAAATACACTTCAATAGAACCAGGTAAAGTTGACAGCATTGGTTTGTACGAATGTCTACAGTTCTTTTTGCTATTCAGACAAATTGAAGTTTCAAGTATAAACATAGGTAGGTAGATATCTCTTTGTCATAATCTTAGCGTTGTCGCAGTACAGTCCTAAGACCGTCACTTGGAGCCATAAGTCCACAAGCCTAAAACATAAAAATACGTAACAATAGCCCAGTAATCGATATTTCAAACAATATACTTTTTACCTGTTCCGTCCTTTCGTGTTTAGTACCATGGTGTCCGGCTACAGAGTGTCTTTTTTAATACAGGAGTGGTATAATTTACTGGATGTCGGCCACGACATTCTAAACGTTCATATCAATTCGATATCGAATTTCGCAATCACTTTGTGTCCGTTTGCGACAGGTTTTTGATTTGTCGGGCCGCTCGACATACAACATTATTTATCACAGTTTTCGATTTATGATTTGTCATTGGATTGGCTAGGATATTACTAGTAAACTGTAGTCAACAAAAGCAGTGAGTAACACTTGATAAACAACCAATATTTTACGTCTGTTAAAAATATTCACCAATTTTTTCACCCAATTACTTTATACGGCAATTAAAAACATGGTTTCTACATTTAATGCGAGCTAGTGAAACACTTCCAAAATTAACTTCAGGAGGCTTTTATAAGCTCAACTGATTCTTTTTTTTATAATTTATCTAATTATCACTATTAATTAGTACTTATCTTATTAATAATTTTCTTTGAAATATACATCGTACAGATATAAAAAAAGAATATTAATTGACTGTGAAACATAATAACGGTAACTACATAATTATGTTTCACAGACAATAATTAATTTTATGCATATCGTTTATTTAGTACTATCGACAACCTTGAATCATGACCCACCATAAGCTTATTTTCTAACAGACATTCAAGGACAATTAGGTCGACATTCGCATAAAAATACGTTTCCATGGTAACGATCTTGTTACCTGTCATTTAATAAGACAGACCAAATTATCTGTTGCCAAGCAGCACTCCTTCTCTGTCGCAGTCTCCATCTTTGTTAACACACGAGTGCGGTATAAAACTGAATGCACACACCGTACAAATCACACGCCGTAAAAAATAAATACGACGCTTACGCATTGTGGTATTAAAATAAATGTGTTTTTAATCTTATATTTAATTACTTGATATTTATTATTTACTAGCAGTTGCCCGCGGCTTCGCTCGCGCGAATGACGGACTTTCAATTATAAACATTCAACCTCTATTTCACCCTCTTAGGGGGTAGATTAAAAAAAAAACGCTGAAACACGTATATTTTAATTTTAACCAGAAGTTTGCACACGAAATCATGCTCCTATCTTTAAAAATGACGGACCTCCCATACAAACTTCTAACCCCTACTATAATATCTTAGGGGTTGGATTATCAAAACTTCTAAATTGCGTGTTTACTTATTTCTAACCAAAAACATAAAATTCGTGCTTCCAACTTTAAAAATGACGGATTTCCATACAATCGTTTATCCCTTATTTTACCCCTTTAGAGGTGGAATTTCCATAAATTGATGAATCAGTCAGCCCAATCAATTATATATATTGTGTTCAGTTTAAATATGCTACAAACGAGATTCCGCCGTCTTTGCATACATCTTCACAAAATTTTGTTTGCGTTAAGGCAACAATATGATATGGGTAATTAAAAGGCTTAAAAAATATAAAAATTATATTGTTAACACATTATTATTTAGCAACAGTCAATATCGAGTGTAACCACCATTGCTTGCAATAACAGCCAATAGTCTCGAACGCATTGATCCAACTAGGCGACTGCAAATATTCTTCATCACTTCCTCTCATATACTCCCAAATTTCATTGCAATGTTGTTGAATTGCTTGCTGTGTCCTCTCGTGTCTGTTATCCCACATTTGGACCATTAAACCCCATAAATTTTTATATTGGATTTAAGTCCGGGGATTTAAACGGCCAGGGAATTAGCGTAACTTCTGGATGTTGGCTAAACCAGTTAGATACAACTCTGGCCGTATGCACTCTGCAGTTATCGTGAACATAATAAAAGCTTGGAAATTCTTCTCGCGGGTAAACCGTTCGCACTGTTGGTAACATAGATTCTTCTAACAAATCCACATAACCCATTGCATTCGCATGAGAAGAAATCTGAACAAGCTCGCCTACACCTCCGGTTCCCATCCAGACCCACATGTTAGCTGAGATTCAGCCAGATAATTGATTTGGCACTACGTGATCCTAGGCGTTTCATCTATTGTTGTAACGCCACAAGTTTATGAGACCGTGCTGAGAAGATCTAAAAGATTTTTCGTCTGAAAATAAAGTGTTAGTCCAGTCAAAGTTTAAATATTGACGTGCAAAATTTAATCTTGCAAGTTTGTGTGCATCTGATAAGTCAACTTTCTTAACGTGGTGTCTATTAGAGTGCAAATGATTTCTTATTGTTTGTAGACAAACGTCGTAACGTACCACAAAATACCGAGTGGGAGTAAAAGGATGTTCCTCGTAATGATGACGCATGTCGGTTTTCTGTTGATTCGTGATTTGACGAACGCCATGATTATGTCGTCGTCTATCTTCCAGGGTACCCTCTTCTTCATATCGTCTGATCCAGGTTCTCACTGTGTTTCGAGATATATTTAATTCCCGAGATATTTCTCGTATACCGTAGCCTTGCTCTCTAAGAACTATAATCCGAGCTATGTTCTGCCATTAGACGACATAAATATAAACGAATTATATTTTGTTGTAATAGATTATTATTATTTGACACCAATTTCTGAGTGACTTTTTGATTCTTTTGGTGTTCGATGCTTTGTAATTTTATAATAGAAGGAGCATAGATAAATAATTGGTCTCGCTGAGTTCTACTAGATCTTAGACTATATATATTATCCAACCTCTCTGTACTAGATAGAGCACTACCTGAATACAAGACCTCCGTGAATGCGGCAACTTTTTACAGCAGTGTGTGTTTACATACGCCTGGCTGTCAGTGTGACTGGCTCGGGTCGGCCCATTTGGTCCGACTATTTTTAGCCGCATTTTACAAGTACGCATGCGCTATCTTGTAGAGCGCGGCTAGACCAATTATTTATCTAAGAGGAGTTTGGAACAGCTTTTGAAAAAAACACATTTGTTCTGAGTTATAGTTAATTCGAAAGAGTTTGGATTCAAATTAAGATTATCAATGTTTTATCTAAAACTAGCTGACCCAGCGAACTCCGTATAGCCTTTTTAAGGTTTTCTTTCTAGCTCCTTTTCTTTCCAACTACTTTTCCAGGAAATTCTTAACAAAGTTATCAAAGCCATCCGCCACCTTTGATTTTCCATCCGCCATCTTCGATTTCCCATTTGCCATCTTTGATCACGAAATAGATGTTGTATTTGCATTCCTCATAGCTTAAAACATCGGATAGGATACCCATATTGACTTAAATTTTTTTTTCATCCGCCTTCTTTTATTTCCCGACCGCCATCTTTGATCACGAAATAGATGTTGGATTTGGAATCCACATCCCTTTAAATATTGGAGACGAAACCCATATTGATTTAAAAAAAGTCCCATCCGCCATCTTTGATTACGAAATAGATGGTGTTTTTGAATTTCCCATTCCTTAAAATATCGGAGACGATACTCATATCGACTTAAAAAAAAAACCCAACCGCCATCTTTGATCACGAAATATATGTTGTATTTCGATTCCCCACCCCTTAAAATATCGAAGGCGATACCCATATTGATTTTTTTAATTTTCTCATCCGCCATCTTTGATTTACCGTCCGCCATCTTGGATCATTAAATAAATTTCATATTATTAATCAGCGTCACGAAAATCTCGAAAACGATACCCATATAGATTGTTTCCTATTCGTTTAGCCTCTTTTTGCCTTTGACCCAACCCTCCCCCTTCTTGTTTGACCATTTTATTATTTTTATCTGGCCCCTAAAAGTTGTGATGTAATTTTATATAGCCTTATAGCCTTTCGGAGTAATTGGGCTATCATAGGCAATAACAATTTTTAAAATCCGACTGCTAGTTCCTGAGATTAGCCGACATTATCTTTTAGCCTTTTTAGCCTTTTGCCCGGCCCCAAAGGGTCGAAGCGTTATGTTATATAGCCTATAGCCTTCCGGAATAACTGGGCTATCGTATACAAAAAGGATTTTTCAGAGATTAGCGCGTTCAAACAAACAAACTCTTCCGCTTTATTATAATGTATATAGATAGCTATAAATACTCAGTGGTAGCGCCATCTACCTTCCTATCTACAACTAATCGCATCAACATGAATCGTTCCACGCTTGTCTAGTGCGAGCGATATCATATTTCCGTCCCTCTCTTTCCCTCTCCCTGGAAGAGGCACTGCCTTGCGCCTGATTTCGTCGACGCGATCGTGAACGCGAGGGACAGTCTCGAATATTCCGCTCGCTAAGAACGCCGTCTCGATACCGCTCCGCGCCGCACCGCTGTATCGCCGTCTCGTTCGTACCGCGCCGCTCCCGTATGTGTTTATCACCGCTTCCACCAAGGAAAACCCGCTCGTGAGTGAAGTGAAAACAAGCAGCTGTATCACGAAACCACCAAGGCTGTATAAGGTAAGTGCCTTCCATCCTTAAAATAGCCTATACCCACTCAATCACCTCCTCCCGTATCCATCTCCTCTTCCCTTATTCCTTTCTAGGCGGCTAAGAACCCGCTATCCTTTGTATACAGTCCATTTCCCTTCCAAGTCGCCTAGAACCCTACCCTAATCGGTTTCGGCACCACGCCATACCATTTTTTTTGATCCATACGAGTCGGATTCATTTACGTTTTATACGTTATACCGCTATACCTAGGCAGTTATAGCACCTAGCTATACTCCTAATATATTCATATAACCGTCACATGGTTATTTCCGCCCGCATCAGTAGGTAAACTTTTATGTAGCTACCTACTTATTAAATTATTATTTCTGCAACTATCATAGTTGTCTTATAAATCTCATATTTCAATCAACTTTTATTTCCTCAGCTCTAAAGTGTTGCCTACTTAGGTAAAATAATAGATACATTAGATATTCTTATTTTGTTTCGTTCTCATTAGCTTATACTTACGTAAGCATGTCACAACAAAAGAAGTCACGCGTGTCGGAAGACAAAGAGATGACAATCTTAGAAGCAAAACGCAATATTTTATTTGAGCGCATTCAAAATATCTATGAAAGATCAAAAACAGCATCGATGTCTGACAGTAATAGCGAAGCATTTCTCAGTTATTGTACAACAGTAGATAGTATTCGAACAGATTTTCATAAGTTGTTAGACGATTATAACGCAAGATTACATCAGTTGCGCGTGAGCAGTCGAGTCGGACGCACACGTTTGTAACGTCGGACCGTAATATTACTATCGCGCGGTTTTTTTAAGACTACCCACTTAATAATTATGTTAATGCTAAATGGATGAAATACGTAATAATGTGAGCATGTGTGACTCAAGTGACAATGAAACGCAGGACATAGTTATAGAAAGTGAGCAACCATTTAATACGACGGTAATGGAGGAGATGATGGAGAGTGAAGAGGGTGATCAACGAGTTGTAGAGAAGAGAGGGCGGCAGGATGATGAGGAGGTCGTGGAGGAAGATGGTTTTGTAACAGTAGTTAGGGGGCATAAAAGACCGAACAGGAAAAACTCGGTCAACAGTAGTTTGGTGACGGAAGGTGATAAGAATACTGAAGAGGAGAAGCATATTATATGTGTGACTGGAAAAGAAGTTCTGCCGAAACAATTTGGAATGGCGAAGCTGTTACGATCATGTAATATTCCTAATATAACTAAAATGGTGTATAAAAGTGCATTCAGGGTTTTGATTCATTTTGAAAATAGAGAAAGTGCTACAAAGTTGATGAATTGTGAAAAGATGACCAATCTAGGTTATAGAACACAGTTGACTGATGAACTCAATCTATGCTATGGGACTCTGAGGCAAGTAGATTTGGAAACAAATGAGAAAGAAATTTTGGAAAATGTGAGTTGTGAGAATGAAATTTTATCAGTTAAACGGCTTAAAAAACTATCAGACAATGGAGAATGGATTGATTCGGAAACAGTTCGAATATGTTTTAAAGGTGCTACTTTGCCACCGTATGTATACGGCTACGGTTGTAGGTTTAAAGTAGAACCATATACGTTTCCAGTGTCTCAGTGTTCCAGATGTTGGAAATTCGGTCACCTATCGAGATCCTGCCCAACTAATAAAACTATATGCCCCAAATGTGGCAATCAACATCCAAATTGCGAAACAAATGAATATGTGTGTGTTAACTGTAAAGGACCACACATGGCAATGTATAAAAAGTGCCCTAGTTTTATGAAAGAAAAAAGAATTAGAGATATTATGACCAAAGAAAATTGTACATACAGAAAGGGATTGGAATTATATCTAAAAGAGAAAGGGACGCAACAACTGAACATCACAACAACGAACACACAGACGAACTCGAACTCGGAAAACGTAGAAAATGAGAATGTAAATCATACACAGATAAGAACATACAAGGACGCGGTGACAACAAAGTCAAATACTCAAAGTTTAAGTATTGCATCTAGTAGTATGACAGATATAGATACCTTAGGAAAGAAAAACAACCAACAGAGATATATACCGAGGAAGAAGCAAATTGAGACTAGTTCTGTGAGTAGTAATAAAGAAAAAGACAGCTGTAATATACAAAGAGAAACTACGAGTACATGCAAAGAACCTGATAAAGGCCAACTGCCAGAGACAGTGAATACAAGCTCTAAGCTAGATTTTATTAGTATATATCAAAAAGTAAAAGATGTATGTTTTTCCGACACTACCTGGCATGTGAAAATACAGGAATTAGTCAAAATTATCTTTGAAGTATGTAGTAGATTATTCCTTAAATTTTTCGAAAGTGACGATGTATGGGGGAAAATTATATGTATGTTTAACAATGGCTAACTGTAATAGAAATAAGTTATCTCTTCGTATTGTACAGTGGAATGCACGTAGCTTGTTGCCAAAACGTAATGAATTTGAATCATTACTTGCACAAGAAAAAGTACACATAGCACTAGTATCAGAAACTTGGTTGGAACCGGATAAACATTTACATGTAAGTGGATATAATACTTTTAGAAAGGATAGGTTGGATGGTTATGGTGGGCTAGCTATTCTAACACATAAATCTTTAAAGGTGCAACAGTGTAACACCAATATCAGTAATCCCGGTATAGAAATTATGAGCCTAAAACTTTTAAATTGCTATGAAATTAAGAATATAGTGTTAATATACTGCCCTTCTTCTGTTCGCACTTCTCTTTCTGACTGGGAACAAATATTTTCAATATTTTCAAACAATTGTATTGTTGCCGGAGACTTTAATGGACACCATGTAAGTTGGTCCTCCAAAACTGACGCAAGAGGAATACAGCTATATGATTCAGCTTTAGACTCGGGGTTTATTGCCCTTAATAACGGTAGTATGACAAGGGTGACTTTGGTTGATGGAGTTGCACAAACTACTTCTCCTGACATTACATTTGTATCCTCCGATCTATGTGTCTTGTTGGACTGGAAAGTTATAAACGAGAATTTAGGAAGTGACCATTTGTTTATAAAAATTTCATACAAATGTAATAGGTGCTTAAATCCGGATGGTATAGTTAAAAAACGGAATTTCAAAGTAGCGAAATGGTCAGAGTACAGTAAGACTCTAGAAAACTATTTGGTACAAACTATTGTTCCAAGAAATGTACAATCCTTGTATGATAACTTTATAGAACAATTGAATAAAGCTGCAGATGAACATATACCCTTTAATAAAATTTGTAATAATCCGACAAATGGTTTTCGGCCAAAGTCTTACTGGAATCCTACCCTGTCTCATTTAGTAGCACAGCGTAGATTAGCATTAAAGAATTTTAGGAAAAATCCCACACCAAATAATTTAAATTTGCTGGATCACAAAACAGAAGCTGCTAAAAAAGCTATAAGTCAGGAGAAGTTAAAAGACTGGCAAAATTACTGCAGTAGTGTTAATGAAAAAACATCTAGTGCTGAAATGTGGAAACGTATGGGATGGATTAAGGGACGTGTATCACCCAGGGCATCTGTGTCAAATGAACACAAGTTACAACTCCTGTGTAGTCTCGCTCCGGACTACGTCTACCCAAAACACCAGCAATTTAAATCAAATAATACAGTACTAGAGGGCAAGTTTACTTTACAAGAAATGATTCATTGCTTTAAACGAAAAGACACAGCGCCTGGGACGGACGGGATCACATATTCTTTGATATTTTATTTGTCTCCTATTAGCAGAAATTATTTATTGGAATTGTACAACCTTATTTTTAGCACTGGGATTATCCCAAAACAATGGCGGAATATATTAGTAATACCAATACCAAAATCCTCACCAGATAATAATAGTATTAAATTAAGACCTATCTCCTTAATATCCTGCATATGTAAAATCTTTCACTCTATGTTGACAAAGCGGCTTGAGTGGTATATTGAAAAAAATAAGTTGTTATCTCAGTATACTTCTGGTTTTAGGAGAGGCCAATCTTGTCAGGACAGTTTAGTTAAATTAGTTAGTCAAATATACACAGGATTTTCACATAAAACGCAAACAGTAGCTTGTTTTCTTGATGTTACGAATGCCTATAACAATGTGTTAATAGATGTACTTGTGAACACTTTAGATGAGATAGGGATTGGAAAAAAGTTTTGCCAATATTTATGGACTTTTTTGAGTGAAAGACATCTTATGATAAAAGATGAAATGGATCAAAGCAAATTTTTTATAAGGTATACAGATAGAGGATTGGCTCAGGGCGACCCAATATCACCCATACTTTTTAACATCGTTACAATAAAGTGTTTCAATGAAATTCAGAATGTTACCATGTGCCAATATGCAGACGATTTTGTCTTGTACCGAACGTCTAAAGATTTGAAAGAAACCCAACGAGCACTTCAAACAGCACTAGATAGACTGTACTATGTGTTAGACGAGTTAGGATTAGAACTATCGGCTGCTAAATCTAAGGTGTGTATTTTTAGCAGAGGTTATAGAAGATCTAAGGTAGAAATTAAAATAAATAATCATAATTTAGATATAGTTGACAGTTACAAATATTTAGGTGTATGGCTCGACAGGTCCTTACGATGGAGTAGACATATTAACACAATCGTTGAAAAAGTTCAAAGAAACCTTAACTTACTTAAAGTTTTAGCGGGTAGATCTTGGGGATTGCATCCTCAACATTTAAGACATATTTATATAGCTCTGATTAGAAGTCGCATAGATTATAGTTGTTATTTATATGATGCGAGTGCGAAATGTCACTTAGATAAGCTAAATAAGTTACAAAATCAAGCATTGCGTATTATAGGAGGTTTTGTTAAATCCACTCCGATACACGTCATGGAGAGTGAGCTGTGTGTGGTTCCGCTGTACATACGAAGAAAATATTTAGCTTATAAGTTTTGTCTCAAAGCCAAATCCGTAGAAAATAATATAACAAATACTCTATTGGATGAACTCTATATTCTTCGACAGAATAGTTACTGGCACAATAAGGTTATTCCTATATTAGCGTTAGCATATAACGAGGTTAAAGAAATTGAGGTAGCGTCTTCCAACCCTTTATTTATGTTCACCCTAAGAACATGGGTCACTAACATTAATGTGAACGAGATAATTGACTGTGATTTAGAGGCTATAAATTTACCGAAAGGGTCTTATGATTGTAATTCACTAAAACACGAAGTGACCAAAGAATTATGTACAAAATATAATGGTTGGTTTACTATTTTTACAGATGGGTCGAAGAGTGTAGATGGCCATGGAGCGGCTTACTATATATCCTGTCCTAACATAGATAGCTCAAATAATAATTGCTTTAGAATAAGTGAACCTGCATCTATTATGACGCTGGAACTCATTGCGATCTCAGAAGCATTGAAATTTGTCACAAATTGTCAAGACAGAAATATTGTTATTTTTTCTGATAGTAAAAGTTCACTACAGCATATAGCTCGATGCGCCTCTGGACACAGAGGTGCTTCGGTAGCATATGTCATTCTTTCTAAGATAGACGAACTTAATCAAAAAGGTGTTCAACTGAGATTGCAATGGGTCCCATCGCATATTGGGATACGGGGTAACGAGAAGGCTGACATGTTGGCGAAATACGCAGCCAAACACGGCAAAGAAACTAATATTAAGCTTGACTACTCGGAAATATTGCCTAAATTCAAAAATGTTTGTTATGATCATTGGAAGGAACACTTTGACAAAATGTCAGTAGAAAAAGGCATCTGGTATAAAACCATACAATGTCAGCCTCCCCGTGTACCCTGGTTTATAAATATTAACTTAAGCAGAAAATTGGTAGTTACAGCTCACAGACTTAGATCTGGACACATTCCATGTAATAAATTCGCCTTCTTGATGAAAAAGAATACCTCTCCCAACTGTGAGGTGTGTGGAGTTATAGAGGACATACATCACTTGTTGATGGAATGTGTCCGATATGAGGCTGATAGGAGCAGGTTGTTCAGGACTCTAAAGTTGAACAAGAATGACATAGGTATATTCCACCGATTACTAGCTAAACCGAGTTCAGATGATGCAAGAAAGTTGTTCGACTTTATGGCCCTGATACATTGATCTCCTTTGGTTTTTATATTGTCTTAGGTTACGATGGGACTGACATGCGCTGTGCGTCATAAAAGTCCCTAAAATTAAAAGAATAAAAAAAAAAAAAAAAAAAACGCAAGATTACTTTCTATCAATCCTGATGAAAAACCGAACTATCAGGCGTATACCGCATTCGAAGATCTTTATTGTATTATTAAGCGTATACAATCGCAATTGGAGGGTAAATGTTCAGCAGAGCCCGTTGCCCGCAAACCGAGATTACCGCCAATCGAGATTATGTCGTTTGACGGAGATATACGAAATTGGCCGTTATTCTATGCAAGTTTTAAGTCTACAGTGCACGATAATGGTTCTCTGACAGATGCTGACAGGTTGTACTATTTAATAGGTAAACTGTCACCGAAGGCCCAGTCCGTATTTGCAGGTGTCACACCCAGTGCTGAGAATTATCAGGTCATATTTCAGTCACTACTTGACAGATATCAAGACACGCGCGTTCTAGCGTCTACGTACTTTGACCAAGCTTTAAATCTCAAACTGTCCAGCAACGCGTCTGTCTCGAATTTCCAGCTGTTTATTGATAACTTCGTAACCGCGGTTAATTCTCTTAGGAATTTAAAATTAGAAGATCTTTCCGACTTTATGTTGCTTCAACTCGCTTTAAAAAAGTTTGACACTGATACAATTCGCACATTCGAGATGACGGAACGCAATAATAAAATACCTACACTAGATAGTTTTATTTCGTTCATCAAAGATCAGTGTCGAATATTTCATAATACGCAGTCTGGTTCACCTGGCCCGTCTAACACTAACAACAACAAACAAAGGTTGAATAAATCGCGAAATAGTAATAATAACTCAGTCCCTAATCCACAATCTTACGTAACATGTTCGGAATCTAATAGTAATAATTCACAGAAGTGTCTGTGCAGTAATATAGTGCACGACCATTACTATAAGTGTCCCACCTTTAATGATTTAAATCCAATTGCTCGTTTTAAAAGCGCAAAATATAACAAAGCTTGCATTAATTGCTTAAGCATAAAACATAAAACGAGTAATTGTTCCAGTAGAACGAGATGTCGCACGTGTAAACAAAAACATCATACACTGTTACATTTGGATAAAAATAACCGGTTGTCAAGCCAAGCCGCTAACCTTGACACACTTGCGCCGCAGGTGCAGCAGACCACGGTAGCTGCGCCTTCCGCGTCTGAGGGCGAAGTATCGTTGTGTACGACATCCATTGCGCGGGCGACGCGCACGCGAGGACGGCACTCGCGCATCTATAATGATCCGCGCAGGGCCAAAACGCGATGTATGGCGTCTAAGACTGTTCTGTTAGCGACGGCGCAAGTTATCGTTTATGATGTTAATGGGTCGCCGCACATGGTACGTTGTCTGCTAGATAGCGCATCTCAGACCAATCTAATAACATCGGAATGCTTCAAACGCCTCGGATTATGGAATAACTTTAAAAATACTAACTCAACCGTCAAAGGGATAGGCGGATCAGAAAAGCATTGCAAGGGTTCCGTAGATATTAAAATACATTCGCGTTTTGATAGGAATATTAATTTTAACATTTCTTCGCTTATCGTGGAGCGTATCACGGACGCATTACCGAACGGTAATGTAGACGTAGCATCACTCACTCATCTCGAATCATTGCCGCTAGCCGACGCGGAGTTTGCGAATCCGGCAGGCATTGATCTTTTGATCGGAGCTTCAATATTTCCGCACTTGCTACTAACTAACATAGTTCGTAGTGAGCGATATGATTTACCGCCCGCTATTGAGACGGTACTTGGGTATGTGATTATGGGTACCGTACCTACGTTACATACTTCTCATTGTATTACGTCTTGTTGTTGTTCTGCTCTTCAAGAGATCAAGGTGGGTGCTAAAACTGTGTGTAAGATAAAGCACTAATTAGCTATGCTATGCTATGCTATGCTATGCTATGCTATGCTATGCTACGCCATGCTATGCTATGCTACGCTATGCTATGCTAAGCTAAGCTACGCTACGCTACACTATACTATACTACACATCCGCTTTGTATATAGATGACATTGCCTAATGTCATACCCGCTCCGCTAACAATTTCGCTTTGTGAAGAGCTTATTCAGCTTTTAAAGCGAGGCCAGTTTGATCTTGTCAAATTGACAAGCAACTCTAAGGAGGTTCTCGCACGCATACCAGATTCTCATAAAGCTTCTCCAGACATTGAGTTTGAGAAGTCTGTACCGCATAAGGTTCTCGGTTTACGCTGGGACAAATCCTGCGATAGTTTTCGGTTTGACGTCTCACCACCAGATGATAAGTGCACCAAACGCACTATGCTGTCCACAGTGGCTCGACTATGGGACATAATGGGTTTTGTGGCTCCCACAATTTTGTACGCCAAGCTCTTGATCAAAGAGCTTTGGCTATCAAAGTGTGAGTGGGATGAAACACCCCCTGACCATATTGTCGCCGCTTGGGGCCAGTTTGTGTTGAGCTTAGCGCTCAATCAAATTACTATTCCGCGTCATCTTGGGTTGGTAGATGGATGTACCGTCAACTTAATAGGTTTCGCTGACGCCAGCGAGCGTGCTTACGGCGGAGTCGTATATCTGCAAGTCCGCATTGGTTCTAACTACTCGGTGCAGTTAGTTTGTGCCAAGTCTAAGGTCTCGCCTGTTAAACCATTTCGGTTGCGAGACGGGAGTTGTGCGCGGCCCTTCTGCTGTCTCAGTTGCTCCGCAAGGTTCAAGACACAGTTTTGCCCCACTACTCTATTAATAAATATACGCATTTTCCGACTCCAAGGTAGTGCTCGCTTAGATTTATTCTTCTCCTCACCGCTGGCAGACTTTGTCGCCAACCGCGTTAGTAAATTGATTGAACTTGTTTCCGCTACTTGTTTCAATCACGTCGCGAGTTATCGTACTCGTCTTCAGGAAGAACTCTCCATAGATTATATTGACTGGAAGTTTATTCCACCAGCATCACCACATTTCGGTGGATGTTGGGCAAGCATGGTCAAAGTAATTAAACGCATCTCTTCAAAGTTATAGGTCAACAGATCCTCTCTTACGAAGAGCCTTTAACCGTCCTAGCACAAGTCGAGGCACTGATCAACTCGCGTCCGCTTCCAACTCAGTGAGATCTAGCCTGAAGTTGGACCTACCTCTTAGTTTAAGTATTTAGTTAGTAGTTTTCGCTATTATTGCGTTTGTAGCTTTCGCTAAAGTTAATTTAGATTAATTTATTGTCATATCGCTGTCTTAGCCTATTGATAGGTTATGCGGTAGTACACCCAACATAGCTTAGTTCAATTCTATTTTTTTTAAAGGCAACCCTTTAGGGCCGGGGGGATATGGTAGCGCCATCTACCTTCCTATCTACAACTAATCGCATCAACATGAATCGTTCCACGCTTGTCTAGTGCGAGCGATATCATATTTCCGTCCCTCTCTTTCCCTCTCCCTGGAAGAGGCACTGCCTTGCGCCTGATTTCGTCGACGCGATCGTGAACGCGAGGGACAGTCTCGAATATTCCGCTCGCTAAGAACGCCGTCTCGATACCGCTCCGCGCCGCACCGCTGTATCGCCGTCTCGTTCGTACCGCGCCGCTCCCGTATGTGTTTATCACCGCTTCCACCAAGGAAAACCCGCTCGTGAGTGAAGTGAAAACAAGCAGCTGTATCACGAAACCACCAAGGCTGTATAAGGTAAGTGCCTTCCATCCTTAAAATAGCCTATACCCACTCAATCACCTCCTCCCGTATCCATCTCCTCTTCCCTTATTCCTTTCTAGGCGGCTAAGAACCCGCTATCCTTTGTATACAGTCCATTTCCCTTCCAAGTCGCCTAGAACCCTACCCTAATCGGTTTCGGCACCACGCCATACCACTCAGTTTCACGTATATCGGTAAATCTATGGGTTGTGGTTCTTTTTTGCATATGAGGAAACCTATAAGTTAGTAAATATTAAAAGGAAACACATGCACCTTTTCTTAATTATCTAGAAAGTTTAGGAATATCCAGAGCAAATTTATATACATTTGCCGTGTGGTTGACGGCATAGAATACAAGTGTCACCACCCCTTATCTTCCCGTGGGTGTCGTAAGAGGCGACTAAGGGATAACACGATGCAAATACCATCTTTGCGTAGAGACGGAAAACTCGACATCAAACCCTATACGACTGCCTCGTTCGTCTCGCGGCATAAATGTGCGCGTGGGATCGGGAGGTCCTGGGTTCGATTCCTGGGTCGGGCAGTGTTATTGGGTTTTTCCGTTAGGAAATTCTCAGTAGCAGCATGGAGTCTGGAAATTTACCCGGTACGGCAATAGGCTCGCCCCTCTTATTACGTGGGACTAAAGTATATCTGGCGAAAAGTGGGTGTAGAAATACACATCTGCCTACCTCTTCGGGGATAAAAGGCGTGACGATATGTATGTATGTATGTATTTATATACACATACTTAAATGAGTAATTTATCAATACATTTATATAAAATATATGTGATATTTTACTTAATCTAACAGAGCTGCACATGTTTTTGTAAATCTATTTATATCTCAGAAGTGCGTTTTTGCTGGGTGGTTTCTTTTTGCATAAATACGGACAATTATTAGTTTTTTTAAGTGAACGAAGTAATGACAGTGCACCATATGACAATTTATAATGTGACAGTACTGACAGATACACGATAGCACTTGCGCGCGCAGCTCTAAATTATTACAGCGCATGCGTTATTACTGTCAATAGGTAGTAGGTTTGTCCCTACAAATTTCGACCCTCCCTAAAATACCTCCCAGATTATTTTTTGCATCTAATTGTATCCTATGTGTTTTGCCTGGTTCTGAGCTACCTCCCCACCAATTTTCAGCCAAATCGGTTCAGCCGTTCTTCAGTTATAAATAGTGTAACTAACACGACTTTCTTTTATATGTATAGATATTCTCTATTGCAGTGATGACAAGGTTAAAATTGCATAGATCGCCGATCCGTTTTGACATAGCTTGCAACATTGCATTATATTTAAAACGTCCTAAGTGCGGCATGTACTGTAAAGGAGGGTAATCTTTATTATTTTGACGGTTTAAAACGATTTATCGCCAAAGTGGGTCATGATTCAAATTTGTCGATTAATAGACAAAAAGTTTAATTATCTTACCAATGCCAATACGGTGATGAGTTCCTGTAATTTAGTGAATAAAAAAAAAGTATAAGTATATTAAACACCACTAAAAAATAAACGGGTTACTCACTTTTTTTACCAACTAATCTTCGACAGTTACCAACTGTTCCCGAATGGCACCTTTTTGATATTGTCTATATTTTTATATTTTACTTTTTATTGATTTTCTTTTTTACTACGCTTTTGTTGTTTGAACATTATAGAAAAAGTCATTAAAACGATTGGTACGAAACGAAAGTGGATTTTTCTTCGATAAAATTAGTTTATTCATTTAATTATTGTTCGTTCATTAACACCAACTTTATATTACAGCACAATAATCGCGACAGTCATAAAAGCAAATGCCAATATACCTGTTTACCTACTAATATACGCAGTACCATATATGTATCATCTTACATAACCAATCAAACACACCTACTCAATTTAATTCATAGCATGTAATCCCGAAAATGTCGATATCCTTCTACAATTTTATTAAGTAATATATTACCTCACATAAATTCTGATTGATATGCTCGAAAAAAGCTTAGAATACCTACATGAGTAGGCGAAAGAAATTTTCCTTGAATTTCATTAATAACTGTAGCATGATCCCCGCTCCTTTCATTAGTGTAATCGGATCCGACAGCTGCTGTCTTCGGCATCGATAAAAACTCGTTTTTAATTAAACTTCAATGTCGGAAACCGTATATAATATGTATTATAATTGCCTTGTAAGAAGCCCGAGAGGTAGGATGCGATTGAACAGGCTAGTAAGAGAATAAAGCCGGTAAAATTCATTTTTTTGTTGTACCGCGACTACAAATAATAATTCGAAATACAGTTATATTGCCCATTCTAACCATATGTTACAATGTCTAATGGTTAGGTTTTAACCGATTTGCACAATTATTCGGTTGCGGTGCATGTACATATGTATAAATGGTTTTGTTTACATGTTTTGGTTCAACAAAAGTTTATTGATAAAATGTTCTATATATTAAAATATATACAGGGTTATTTGTAAAACACCGTTAACCTCTCAGGACTATGGTACTAACATCATAATCAACAACTAATACATATAATTTATCAAATAAACTTTTCTGTAACACAAGCCTCAGAACTGAAAGTAGAAAAGAAATATTCTAGTACTTACGTATGCAAATCAGATGTTTGGACCTATCGTAGAGGCCAAGAAATGCCTCGCCGTAAATCATGGTACCTAGTTACTATTCAAGTCTGATATTATTTAACTAGGGCTCAGACTTATGAATATCACAACCATATGTTCAAGGTTGGGTTGAAATTGATAAAATGTCGCGTGCATCTTCAGAACTCGCGATACGGCACTGAGCATGAGCGCGACGCGAAGTGTCACGCATCATGCCAACAAACACGGCAATTAAGAGCTACAAAGAATAATTAAATAAACAGATACAACAATTTGCAACGCAATCACTAAGAGGCGGCCTTTACTCACTTTAATTCTACTGCTACACCTGCGTTAGCGTTGATGGCAATGGCCAACTACGCGTTAACTAACGCGTTAAAATTCGAGCTGCCTATTTGTAATTTGACGCGTTAAAACGTTGGCCACATCTAAGTAGCACCTAAATTACTGCACTAATTGACGCGTTTACTTGCAGGTGTAGCAGGAGCATGATAGATATTGAGAAAGCGCTCTTAGTCGCACGCGCAGGCACTTTGTCCAGTATCTCGTCTGCATTATGGTTTTACCGCGTGCACTAACAGCCTTGTTTTCACTGTGCGCGGCAAGTTAGTGACCGGCAAGATTAATTCATACGATCTTTTGCTCATGTCATGCAAGGATGGCGCTAGCAGATGCTGGGTATACGTAAAACCAACTTACTTTGTATTAAACTGCAAAATGCGTGCACTCTAACACATGCAAGTTCAACACGCTCAGTTCCAAATGATTACATTTACAAAACCGCTTCCTAATTTCATGAAACGAGGTTCTCATATGTTCTACATATTTGACGACACAGCTCAAGACTTGTAACGTGACTTGCGTTGTGAATATTTTATATGGGTTCCTTCTTTGAAATATGAACACGTAATAAGAAAAGAAAAGCTGTTTTCAACAAAATTTCGATTTGAATTTATTGGTTATTTGAATCGAAATTATGTTTAAAACTACGAAAAGGCAAAATAGAGCCTGCTTTATTATAATCTTAATTATATAAAGGTACGGAAAAGGAAATGAAAAAGAAAAGGGAAAGTAAAACTAAATTAAACTAACTTACAGGAAAACGTTAATAATTATTATGATTGTATACACTGTGATACGTGCATACATTTTTATTAATGCTATTTGAGATTCAGATAAACTATACAAACCTAATAAAGATTTAATTCTTGAGTACTTTTGATAATAAAAGTAGCATTTGTTGCATCTTTAATTCATTCGCATCATAGACCGATCTCGTGCCATCCGCATCCGACTAATAAAATCGTCGGTTCACCTTGTCTACCCCGGCTTGGGAGGCCTACCCCTGCTGCATCGTTCGGTACCACCACACTAGCAAATTCAGTGGAATACCACCAGAACTATATTTTTGTTATGATTGGATATACTATTATTCCCCAAGCACGAACCTTGGTACACTCACTTTCTGTCCTGAACAAATACACCGTTATTTTTCGTTAAAATGACAATGTCTCTAGAGCAGTTTTTTGTACCCAACTAGTTGCTTTTATTGTTTTCAACCATTAGTTCAAGAAAAGGTATTAATTTAACCTTTTTCTACTCGGTGCTATTTCGCCGCAAAAAGATTGGGTTTAAAAAAATCCTATTCTCACTATTTACTTACGTAGAGTGAAAGGTACCAATTATGGAATAAGTCCCTTATTTATGGAATACTGTTGTATTTCAAAGTCTGCGCTGCGAATATTCTGAAACATATATCAGGATCGTATTCTACCTTTGGTCTCTTCCTCAACTTATTATCGTATTTTATTTTCATTAATGTTATCCCAAGGATACAATAAAATGGCTACAGTTTACGGATTTCATCATTGTTTATTTTGGTATGCCATTACAATTTAATTAAATCTAGATTAAAATTTTGCACTACTACACTGCGTTTTGGTTAGATACCTACTCTCTCAGTTTCTGGTCATATTGTTGCAATATTGCGTAACGTTATATTTTATACGTCCAAACTTTCAGAAGACTAATTCGCTATTTGTCTTTAATTTGTAGATATTGTAGAAAGAAAAATAATAAAAAATGGGCCAAGTGCGAGTCCAACTCGCGCACGAAGGGTTGCGTACCATCATTTATAAAGGAAAATCACGTTTGTTATATGTATACTTATATATTTTTTAAGTTATTATCTGTTAATTAAGATCGAGAAAAAATTGCTTAATGTATTGTTTGTTGTATGGGAACCCCCTACAATATTTACTTTATTTTTATTTAATTATTTATTTTGAAAAGTAATATACAACTACCTATTCTGTGAAAATTTTAAGCGTCTACCTGTTACCGTTAGTAATATTGAGCAAAAAATACGAAAAAATCACAATTATTATATGGGACCCTTAATATTTTTAAATTTTTTATTTTTAGTATTTGTTGTTATAGCGGCAACGGAAATACATAATTTGTGAAAATTTTAGCGTACTAGCTATCACGGTTTATGAGATACAGCTTGGTGACAGACAGACAGACAGACACACGGACAGACAGACAGCGGAGGCTTA
The DNA here is from genome assembly GCA_944739405.2 of Euclidia mi. NCBI lineage: Eukaryota > Metazoa > Arthropoda > Insecta > Lepidoptera > Erebidae > Euclidia > Euclidia mi. The sequence continues at coordinate 94,599,882 of OX123183.2, read as the reverse complement.
GCATTGAGTCCCGTTTTTTACCTTTTAGGTACGGAACCCTAAAAAGTACTGCACTTATAAACAATGTCAGTATTACAACTAAAACAAATTGAAATCTTGCGCATATTTTTCCTCGACTGCAATAAAGCGCGCAAGTATTTACAGGTGCAAAATGTCCGAGCTAAAAGGATCACATTTTACTTTATAAAATGTGTAGTTTTAAGCACGGTCCACAGTTGCTAGGTAATACGTAATATTCAACCAACAAAGAACCCAGCGCGCTGACGTAAATAGGTTTAACATCTATACTAGTTGACAGCGGACTTGAAAACACTGCAAGTGCTTCCTCCGATTATAACAGAGCGAAGATGTATCTAATGAAAACAAGGAAGACATTCGACGAGAAATTATCTTTGTCTTCGAGAATGCTGAAAGGAATTCTCGGAATTCAAGTTACAGGAAAATTAAAAACGTTAAGTAGATAATGTCTGCTATTTGCTCAATATTTTATATTAATTTTGGTTTTATACTTGGCTTTCGTAGGAGTATGTGTGCTTTGTTTCTGAATACCCCTATTCAGAGTTAAGCCACTGTACTGGTTAAATACGGGTTCAGTTCATACACGAATGTTCTCAAAAGTGGAGGTTGTGGAGCACTTTCAGACATTTAGATGCACTCACGTTATTTCCGTGCATCGTCAAAATTCGATGCTATTATCTTTTGAAGGCGCACCTAGCTTCACTAGATTTAAAATCTCTCTAGTATTCATCGAATTGCAAATTCACCATCCTGGGGTCTTGAGTGGGGTTTTGGAAATATGTGTACTGCGGCTCAAGCTGAATCTCATTTTACCGCATTGAAACTTGAAATGTTCGATTTGTAGCAAGTTATGTACAAACGACTTGTTACGGCAGTGGGGTCGCAAATAGAAACTAATATCTTACAATACATAAAGCAATTTTGACATGGTTTTGACGGAACACTGTATAGATCAACCGCCTTAATAAATCTACGTCTGCATATAAAACAAACGTTATACTAATAATTCACACGTGGAATATACATGTACCTACCTATATAAGTAATGTAAGATTTATGTGGTAGGCACGATATAATCCCTCAAATGTAAGTCGTTTACGTGAAGATTAAAATTAATTAAATAGTTTAAGTCGAGGATTTATGTTGAATCTGGATGTTTTAGTACAACTTGAATAAAGTGGCTTAAAATATTACGTTAGATTTTTTCGTCATTATTTTAAACTAGCTTTCGCCCGCGGCTTCGCCAGCATGATATTTTAATAAAGAGTGGCCTATATTCCCCGGGTTTCAGACTATCCATGTCAAATTTCATCACAAACGGCTCTGTAAATTAGCCGTGTAGCATACAGCATATAAACAGATAATAATGAAAATTACTTTTGTTTACATAATCGTTGAACTTCAGGTAAAGATTAGGAAAATAGTATATCAGTGAAGTTATGAAGAGCTTGTTTACCTACTGAATATAACAGCAACAAAACATAAAATCTGAAAGCATTAGGTACCACAAAGTACATATCAGACAATCAGACCGACCCTCCGCCTCGCTGTGCTTAAGCGCACTAACTCGTAGAAAGCGCTTTTAATGACGCTGCGATTAGGTCAGATATCTGACTGTAAAAGACAAAGTTAATCTATTTACATTAAATACTGAAGGCTAAATCTATCAATTTTGAAAACAATTTGATAACTTCTCTAGAATGAGCATTGTAAAATACATTTATATTTTTTTATGTTATACTGTTTTATTACAACAAAAAATTATGTACCTAGTTAGATTATGTACTAAAAGCTAAAAAGTAATATGGTAAGTTCTAGCTACCAGATCGCGCCAATCTTCTCATCAATCTGGGGTATTGATCAGCCAAATATAAACTCGTTGGGCAAGTGAAATTTCTATCATAATGTTTACTCTGGATACCCTACGCCAAAAATTAATTTATTTTTACTTAATTTTATTTTCAAGTTTTTAGTGTTGTTGTTAGTTGATACTTCTCATTCTATTTTCATAGTGAGCCCTTTTCTATCAATCAAACCCTGTCATTCGATACCCATATTGAGGTATTTGTGGAAAATAAGTAATCCGCCATTTTGTGGCGGCAGCCATCTTGGATATTTCATAGTGAGCTCTATTGTACCAATCAAGACCTTTCAATTGATACCCATATTGAGGTATTTGTGGAAAATATGTAATCCGCCATTTTGTGGCGACAGCCATCTTGGATTTTTCATAGTGAGCTCTATTCTACGAATCAAGCCCTTTTATTTGATACCCATATTGTGGTATTTGTGGAAAATAAGTAATCCGCCATTTTATGGCGACAGCCATCTTGGATTTTTCATAGTGAGCTCTATTCTACGAATCAAGCCCTTTCCTTTGATACCCATATTGAGGTATTTGTAGAAAATAGATAATCGCCATTTTGTGGCGACAGCCATCTTGGATTTTTCATAGTGAGCTCTATTCTACGAATCAAGCCCTTTCATTTGATACCCATATTGAGGTATTTGTGGAAAATAAGTAATCCGTCATTTTGTGGTTGCGGCCATCTTGGATTTTTCATAGTGAGCTCTATTCTACCAATCAAGCCTTTTCATTTGATAACCATATTGAGGTATTTGTGGAAAATATGTAATCGCCATTTTGCGGCGACCGCCATCTTGGATTTTTCATAGTGAGCTCTATTCTACGAATAAGGCCCTTTTATTTGATACCCATATTGAGGTATTTGTGGAAAATAAGTAATCCACCATTTTTTGGCGGCAGCGATCTTGGATTTTTCATAGTGAGCTCTATTCTACGAATCAAGCCATTTCATTTGATACCCATATTGAGGTATTTGTAGAAAATAGGTAATCTATTTTCTACAAATACCTCAATATGGCTACTTGACTTGAAATTTAATTGTGTTGTTGTGCTGTTTTTTTTTTCCTTTTGATAAATTAATTGCGATTTTTTTGTATTGATAATATTGTGTTGACTTCTTTTAATGACATTGATGAATTTTTTTTTTGACAAGTAATTAACTTTTTGACATTTTATTTTTATTGTGTTCCTTTTAATGTATATTTTATGTGTATTTATATTAACATTCAAACACAATTGTATTATTGTTTGTGAATAAATAAATGAAATGAAATGAAATGAATCGACATTTTGTAGCGACAGCCATCTTGTATTTTTCATAGTGAGCTCTATTCTACAAATAAGGCCCTTTTATTTGATACCCATATTGAGGTATTTGTAGAAAATAGGTAGTCGACATTTTGTGGCGACAGCCATCTTGTATTTTTCATAGTGAGCTCTATTCTACGAATAAGGCCCTTTTATTTGATACCCATATTGAGGTATTTGTGGAAAATAAGTAATCCGCCATTTTTTGGCGGCAGCCATCTTGGATTTTTCATAGTGAGCTCTATTCTACGAATCAAGCCCTTTTATTTGATACCCATATTGAGGTATTTGTAGAAAATAGGTAATCTATTTTCTACAAATACCTCAATATGGCTACTTGACTTGAAATTTAATTGTGTTGTTGTGCTGTTTTTTTTTTCCTTTTGATAAATTTATTGCGATTTTTTTTTGTATTGATAATATTGTGTTGACTTCTTTTAATGACATTGATGAATTTTTTTATTTGACAAGTAATTAACTTTTTGACATTTTATTTTTATTGTGTTCCTTTTAATGTATATTTTATGTGTATTTATATTAACATTCAAACACAATTGTATTATTGTTTGTGAATAAATAAATGAAGTGAAATGAAATGAATCGACATTTTGTGGCGACAGCCATCTTGTATTTTTCATAGTGAGCTCTATTTTACAAATAAGGCCCTTTTATTTGATACCCATATTGAGGTATTTGTAGAAAATAGGTAGTCGACATTTTGTGGCGACAGCCATCTTGTATTTTTCATAGTGAGCTCTATTCTACGAATAAGGCCCTTTTATTTGATACCCATATTGAGGTTTTTGTGGAAAATAAGTAATCCGCCATTTTTGGCGGCAGCCATCTTGGATTTTTCATAGTGAGCTCTAATCTACGAATCAAGCCCTTTTATTGATGTATTTGTGGAAAATAAGTAATCCGCCATTTTGCGGCGAAAGCCATCTTGGATTTTTCATAGTGAGCTCTATTCTACGAATCAAGCCCTTTCATTTGTTACCCATATTGAGGTATTTGTAGAAAATAGGTAATCTCCATTTTGTGGCGACAGCCATCTTGGATTTTTCATAGTGAGCTCTATTCTACGAATCAAGCTCTTTTAATTGATACCAATATTGAGGTATTTGTGGAAAATAAGTAATCCGCCATTTTTTGGTGGCAGCCATCTTGGATTTTTCATAGTGAGCTCTATTCTACCAATCAAGCCTTTTCATTTGATACCCATATTGAGGTATTTGTGGAAAATAAGTAATCCGTCATTTTGTGGTTGCGGCCATCTTGGATTTTTCATAGTGAGCTCTATTTTACCAATCAAGCCTTTTCATTTGATACCCATATTGAGGTATTTGTGGAAAATATGTAATCCGCCATTTTGCGGCGACCGCCATCTTGGATTTTTCATAGAAAGATATTGTGCTTTTCTACGAATCAAGCCCTTTCGTTTGATACCCATATTAAGGTATTTGTGGGAAATTAGTCATTTGTATTGGCGGCCATCTTGAAATTACAATCATTTAAATATTATCTTTTAATCTTGATGACAATATGAGTATATACCAAATATCAGATCAATCTGTCATCAGAAAGGGGGTAAAATTCCAATTAATAACTTTCAGATCTCAGGCTTTTTGCCGACTTAGTTGATACTTTTCCTTATATTATGGCAACATTGTACAAAATCTTTATAAATTGTAGCCTATGTGTTATTCTGATGTATAAACTATATTATTGTAAAGTTTGATCCAAATCCGTTCAGTAGATTTTGCGTGAAAGAGTAACAAACATCCATCCATCCATCCATCCATCCATCCATCCATCCATCCATCTATCCATCTATACATACATCTTCACAAACTTTCACATTTATAATATTAGTAAGATAAGATAAGATGGTAGGGTTTATTTATTGCAGTTTAATGATACATGGCAATTCTTTGTAGGTTCAAGCAAATTAATACGCATTCGTAGTTTGCTAAGTTTATATAAAATGCTATTATATGAGGCTTTGTGGAAAAAATATACCTACATACATACATACATATCGTCACGCCTTTTATCCCCGAAGGTTATCCCGTTATTTTATTTCGTTATCCCTTTTCGCCAGATATACTTTAGTCCCACGTAATAAGGGGCGAGCCTATTGCCGTACCAGGCACATTTCCAGACTTCGTGCTGCTACTGAGAATTTCGTGACAGAAAAACCCAATAACACTGCCCGACCCAGGAATTGAACCTGGGACCTCCCGATCCCACGCGCACATTAATGCCGCGAGACCAACGAGGCAGTCTTATAGGCTTTGATGTCGAGTTTTCCGTCTCTACGCAAAGATGGTATTTGCATCGTGTTATCCCTTAGTCGCCTCTTACTACACCCACGGGAAGATATGGTGACACTTGTATTCTATGCCGTCAACCACACGGCAATGGAAAAAATATAACATTAACAATATCGGCAGCATTGCTCATGTATCCTGTGTCAGATAAGCAGCTATCATGCCACGAAGTGAGTAAATAATAATCTTTTATAGCGCCATCGTTTTATTTATTTACGGAGAAACACGCAACAAATCACGTAAACATATATGAACATCGCTTTTATTTAAGTGAGCAATCTAGGAATAAACACTATTTCGTGTGGGACTTTACAAACATTCAACGGATACAGAAAACCCATTCTAGCAAAAAACAATTCGTGAATCTAAAAAGGGTTGCACCATGCTGGCATTGAACTCACAACAGTCAGTGCAGTATTAATCAGCGCCTCGAAGAACCCTTCGCCATACCTACACTTAACAAAAAGAACATTACACTTCAGCTAAAGAAAACACTAAAGATTTAGGCAGAATTTATACTCCAAATCAATTTCGTCTAAAATTCAAATAAAGGTTTTGCAGCTCAAGATTCGTTGTTGAAGTAGATCTTGAAGCAATAACCCGTAACTACGACGGCAGGTGGCGCCACCGTTGCGCTGCATAATGTGCTTTTTTTACTCCGGCTCTTGCTTTCCAGCCAAGCAGTTCCATCCGCTCTCTGGTGCAATATTTCACAGATTTATTGCCTCTACGAGCCTCGTTGGTGAAATTTCTTAATTGCTTTAATTGACATTTTTAAATATGGTATAGGAATTATTTCTTTAATTGAATTTGGAATCAGTTATGAGTGTAAAATAGGAAATAAAGAAGTTTTATAGTAGGTATCTTTCCGCACATTAATAAGAAGAGCCCCAAGGATAATTCCTTTTCCTCTTCTTAAAAAGTGCGTACTTACCTAATATAAAACCACCTTTTTTAGTATAGTAAGCAATAGCTTAAAGCATAAACAATAGTATTTATAAAAAGCGATTTAAATTTCAGACTAGTAATAAAAAAATACAATGTAGAATTTTCTAGCTCACACATAGGTGAGCTAGAAAATTCTATGCTTGTGTTCTTAAGGTAAATGAAACAAAATGTACAAAATATACCACAAGAGTATGCAACAAATACCTAAAGAGCAACAAAAATTTGTTGCTTTCTTCGCTTAAACAAAGGTGAAAATAGGATAAAATATTTCTCTTTAGTACCCAGATGCATCGCTTAAAGGAGTTTTTGGAATACATTTCTTTCCGTAATTTTGTAGCTTGGTAATTCGCGGGTGTAAGTTTGCCTGTAATGGAGATGTTACGTTATAATGAATGTTGCTGTTGGAGAACTCTCCGTTGTCAAGGTTACGGCCTTTGTTATTTGGTGGTAATATACCTATATGTAGTATTATTCTGAACTTCATCTGAGGCAATAGTATTATTTTGATACTCGCACTACTTTTAAGCTGTTTGTAGCTTGCATAAGTTATAGGGTATGGAGGGCATATTCACATTCACATAAATAAATAGATTTTTCTGTCTGGGTGTGTGTACTGCAGTGGGTTTTAGAAACATCAAATCCAAGAGTTATGTGTATTCTGCTAAATATTTAATTGTTTTTTAGATGAACTGAAAAAGGTGTTTTTGTAATCCATATTTTTTATTACCAGTCTGTGCACTTTATCTTAACTTAGTGAGCTTAACGTGAGCTTAAACTCTTATAAATTATGCATTTAACTAAAGGAACAATTTCTGTTTTGCCTTTTTAAAACACAATTTTACGTCTGAGAAGGGCATTCACTAGACACATTAATTACAAGTTTCTGAGAGTCACATATGAGTACAAATATAACACATATGTAATTCTGATGAAGGAACTATATTAATGCAGATTTTCATCGTAAAAGAATCGGTTTTCACAAACTTTCGTATTAATAAAGAAAGAAAGAAAGTCAATAAAGACAACAGTGCTGAGATACTGTTACTCAAGGAAAATTATATTGGGTTACTTGATCGATTTACTAACTTATTTCAAATGTTACTGAGTTAGTTAGTGATACTCGTAATACTATTCCGATAGGTAACGTTCCCAATTTCAAATATTGGTACGCCTAAATTAAAGTGATCACAGACAGGCTTCCCAGAATTGGTCCTATAATGTTACTACGTCAGTTAGTAACGCGCCCTGGTTTTCTATTGCTAACTTATAAAAGGCATACTAGCATCAGACCGCGGCCCCACTCGCGTAGCGGTTATCGGGACAAAAGATAGCTCACAATTATTAAAGTCTAATCTAAAATATGAGCAATATTTCTGCAAAGGTTCAACAATATCCGTTCGGTAGTAAAGGCTTGTAAGAGTAACAAATATCTTTCTTCAGAAACATTCGCATTTATAACCTTTTTTTAATTTTTAATTTTATTTTATTAGGAACAACAAACAGTAGTATATTAAATATTACTCTTGAATGGAATATTAAATAATAGAATTAACAAATACACTTACGACGTTATCCACAGATTACCAATAAAGCATAAGGAAAATATAAAACCCTTGACAAAAGAAAATATAAAAACCCGTCCTAAGCGTGATGATTCGGTAGTAAATTACTTATTCGTACGTGATAATATATCGGTTAAAACCATACAGTGGTGCATGCTCCATATTACATTTACCGTTAAGTTGTTTCCTTGTACCGATGCGGCGATGGGATTGTCCACGGTGGATGACTAGATCCATTTGTGAATAAATAATTGCAGATAGAAAGGCCACAGAAGTTCTAGGCATTTTAGCTGTCTGAGCACACATTCTTAAGCTTAACTAAATAAATGTTTATGTTGCGGGTATTTTGGTAAAAATCGTGATATTATAATTTCACTAGTGAAATTATAATTACACGGATTATAATAGTCAATAATGACCGGTTCATATAATTTCACGGCCTCTTTTCAGTGATATTGTAATTTCATTAAACCGCAATAGTGATATTGTAATAAAACTAGGTCCACAATAGTGATATTATAAGAAACCTAGGTTTATTATGAGTTAAGTTTGTGGTGGGAACCCCGCGTGTTTTGATTGGTCAATTGATTTAATCAGTCGCACAGACTTACGAATGTACTATAGTGACCAATCTGATAAAACGAAACAATCAGAACTTTGGCGATGTTTATGAGGTTAAGTTGACGGAAGTTAAAGACGTTAAGTTAAATTGTAAGTAATACAAACAGTTAACTATAATCTGTGTAATTAAAATGTGACTAGTAAAATTATAATATCATGTTTTTGACTAAATAACTGCACCATATACACTCTTCTATTTATTTTGACTGCACGTTTAGTATAGTGGTTCAAGCAGTCACCTCGCCGCGCCGTTCAGAACTGCGCCGACTGCCGTGGATTCAATTTCCACACGAGATAACATTGTGCGTACTTATATCGTATTTGTTGATTGTATAGTCCATCGCGACAAGATTTCTTAACATAACTTCACGCCTTTTATCCCCGAAGGGGTAGGCAGAGGTGTATTACACACCCACACTTCGTAACGTTTCAGTCCCAATGTAATAGGGGGCGACCCTATTGCCATCTACCGGGCACATTATTGAGCGAGCGATAATTGACATTTTTAATACATAGGTACTTCGAAAAGTCAGAGGTGTGTGGCCACGGTAGACCGTTACGTACGTAAGTGGCGATAGCCACTTACGTACACCACTGGGTTATCGCCGCTTACGTACATCTTATTGCTTTCGCAATTAGTATACATTATACAAGGTTATATAGCGGGTTTTACTCGCGATAAATAATATATTTAAGGCATAAATACTTTGGTTTTTTGCCAACGTTTCGACAGACTTGCTTCAGCCGTGGTCGCGGCGGTGTTGTGCGGGTTTTAGCACCTACCCTCACTTGATTTTTATTTTTGTTTTTAACCGCACTGTCGGTACCTCGACAAACTACACTAATTCTTTTGAGACAATTAATCCGCAACTGTCGAGTTGTGTGGTATAGTGTGACTTATATATAGTTCATACAAAGTGTTGTGAAGTGTTTTCAAATAGTGACTTCAACTTGTGCGATCGTGTCACGTACAATCAAGCTAGTCGCATTTACGATCTGCGTACTAAACGTCACAACAAGAAGTTCGATAAATTAAGGAACCGTAAGGAGAGGCAAGCCGGTAAAAATGGATACCCCGACAATAAGCAAACGGTAATTAATTTATCGGATCACGTTATTGATAGCATGTCTCAATGCGTACTGGCTAAAAGGTTAAATTACGCTTTAACACCTAAACGGATTCCGTACGAGAAAGTCATAAGCAGCATCGAGGAGATTAAGTATAACGCGCAAGAAGTTACCGTCTAACAATGCGGATACACTTAGACAGGATGTTGCCGTTATTTTACGTAAATCTAAGCCCCCGAAACCCAATATGACAGAAAAGGGTCAGTCACTAAAAACATTACGTAATGACACGAACATTATTTTTAGTGCTTAAAGCTGATAAGGGAAACGCCACTGTGGTGATGAATTCTTGTGACTATGACAATAAAATGAGGAATCTGTTGAGTGATACACTAATATACAAACCTGTGTCTTATAACCTGACGGCCAAGGTAACAAAACGCATCAGGACTTTAATAAGGGACCATAACACTTATTCACGTAACATGATCATGAACAACCAAGTGCAACCACCCAAATTATACGGTTTACCCAAAGTTCATAAGATGGATGTACCTCTGCGACCAATAGTGAGCCAAATAAATTCACCCACATACGGCTTGGCGAAACACATAAGCAAGGTACTGTAACCGTTAGTAGGTAAGACGGCATCTTTCGTCAAGGACTCTCGCCACTTTATTGACATCATCAAGAGCGTGACAAGGGAACCAGACGAGGTGATGGTGAGTTTTGATGTGGAGTCACTATTTACCAATGTTCCAGTTCAAGATTACCTTGAGGTCGTTGAGAGGAAGTTACAGGAAAACGGTATATCTAAAGCATACACTGTTCTGCTAAAGAATTGCTTAGAAGGAAACTATTTCTTATACAGTGGACAACATTATCTCTAGATTGACGGGGTGGCCATGGGTAGCCCAGTAGCACCGGTAATGGCCAATATCTGGATGGAGTACTTCGAAGAATCCATAGACATGCAGGCACCTTATGTGAAGTTATGGACGGTGTTTTTAATATTACAAACAGGCACTTAAATTTTATTTTATATTATTTTTTTGACGGCCGGTTGGCGTAGCGGGAGTGTAAACGACTGCTACGTCGAAGGTCGCGGGTTCGATTCCCGCTCAAGTCAAACATTTGTGTGCATGAACATGGATGTTTGTCTTGGTCTGGGTGTTTCTATGTATAATATGTATGTATTTACAAAAAAAAGTATATATGTATGTTTATCCATTATCTAGTACCCATAGTACAAGCTCAACTTAGTTTGGGACTAGATGGTGTTTGAAATAGAATTAGTTTTTATTATAAGTCAAATCGATTAGATCGATTGAGTAACATTTTGTTTAGTCTATTGAAAATTTCTGACAATGGTCACACTGAACTGTCACTTCCGTTCGCTTCCTTGAGAAATTACCACGTTGTCGACTCGTACGTAAAATAATTGATCGCCTTTTGAAAAGCACATCCTTGTAGCTACGCGAATAGTTTGTGAAATAACCAGATTGCCGCTTTTTGACTTCCGGCAAGGTTTGTGACATATTGAACATTTGTGAAAAGTTATTTGCTGGCAACGGTAAATTGTGATAAAAGACATTGTGATCTACTCATTGACATTTGCAAAGAGAAATTGAGAATCCTGTGAACTTGCATCGTGCATTGAAGACGCTGCGTTGGAGTCTGGTAAAGTAAAGATAATTCACTTGCTAATGTTGGCAAATTTTAGTCTTGTGTGTATCTAGCTTGCCTCCAGGACTCCACTCAAGAACATCACTAAGAGTTGGTAAGACATTTTATTAATATTAAGTGTAGTTATGATTATAATTCATCGCTGTGCAACGCAGTGCATTGTGTCTGGATCCTTGTCTATCGTGGTTAGGTAGATGTATTACATCTTCCACTGCAACTCTCTTCAGAAAATACCTGCCTGCCTGCGGTAATTCTAGACATAATTTTGGTGCAGAGCTGTAGTTGAAATTTAGCCGCTGTTGCATTACTGAGTATAAACTCAGATTGGTATGAGCTTGTATCTTATCACCTTGTAGACAGTATTGTAGTGTTTGTCAGGTCAGTTATTGTCTAAAATACATAATATTTAATTGTATAAGTTGACCTAGATAAGTTGAAACACATTGTCACATAACCTCAATCAGTAATTGTTGATTTGTATTGTTGAAAAATCTAACTTAAATTTGTTGTTGCATTAATAAGTCAGTTTGTTTGGATACATAACAGCTGTATGTATCAATAAATTTAGTTTATTGCATATATTCATACACATTATAACAACCAACTTGACCTTGCCACTTGGGCGGGTCACATTAATAAACTTTGTTTTGTTATAATATAGATAACATTGCTAGGTAACACATATTCTGTGCTTACTTCCTATTGTATATCTCAAATAACACAGCCAGTCTGTCTGTTGCAAGTAATTAGTTAATTTATTTGAATATTTAACTTTAATTAACTTATTCGAAGGTTCAACTTTGATAACTTTGACTTTGTTTTGTGTCAATATATATTGAAACTATTAATTTTGTTGGACAGTAGATACCTGTCACTTGCTTGCACTTGCAGTAAACAGGGTAATATTTTGTTGGTTTCAAAGAATTAAGAAAAATTAAGTTTTGATTGTTAATTTTATTTAGCGCTTGTCCGGGCTCTTTTGAATTTTGATTATGTCAGCTATCAAGGACTTGCGTGCGGCTGCTGGTGCTATTGCATCAGATTTGCGCTGGTTTGCCTCGGCCAATGCTTTAGTGAACCGGCCTGATCGCCAGCAGGCCTTACTTCAGAGGTACGAGCGGATTGACGATCGCCTGGCAAGTGTGGAACAGCAATTCCGCACTTTCAGCACTTGCTGTCTTGAAGTGTCAATCAATGATTTCACCGCTGACCAGCGAAATAAGGGCAGCGAAGACTATGCCCAGGTCTTAGACCTGTATGATGCTGTCTCCAATAATGCGAGACAACTAGTTGCCGATAGGGAAGGGCAACCCGGCCTGAAGCAGGAGCTTCCTAGGTCAGCACCGGGGCTGGTGAGTAGGCTCCCTACTTTGGACCTCCCCCATTTTGATGGCTGCCTAGGAAGCTACCTGGACTTCATTAACTTGTTCGACAGCCTGGTCAATGACAGGGCTGACCTTCAGCCAGCACAAAAATTGGCATATTTAATGTCGGTTCTGAATGGGGAGGCTAAGGGCCTCATCCAGCATCTGCCCGTGTCTGACGAGGCGTACCAGACGGCTCGGGACCTAATTACCCGTAGGTACCATAATAAGCGTGGCCTCGCCGACACGCACATCGAGCAGATTTTGGGTTTGCCGACGCTCACCCGGGTCTCTGGGTTGCGCACCCAACTTTTGAACCCGCTCTTGGTGGCCATCAACGCACTTAAGTGCCTTGACCTGCCCGTGGACCAATGGTCCTATCTATTGGTGCACATTGTACTGAAAAAGCTGCCTGCCGACCTGAGGTCGCGTTTTGAGCAGCGCTTTGGTGGGGATAGCGCGACCCATCTGCCCCCCTTTGCTGACCTGGAGAAGTTCCTGGAGGATGAGTGCCGGGTCTTGGACAACTCCGGTGGTGACACGCCGGCTAAGTCGCAGCCGCCCAAGGTCAAGGAGCAGGCTCGCGTTCACACTCGAGCCAGTGTTGACCCGCGCCCTCCTCGCTTTGCAGTCACGCAGAGCCCAGTGGAGTGCTCCTACTGCAAGGTCACGGGGCACAGAACGACCAGTTGTAGGGCATTCTTGGACCTACATGTCGCCTCTCGTAGGCGCATCGCGAATGCCCGCCGCCTTTGCTTCTCTTGCTTGGGGTCCCACTACCAGCGAGACTGCCCGAACTCTCGCCCCTGTCCTCACTGTGGAGGACAGCATTTGGACATTCTCTGTATGAATGCCAGAGAGGTTGGCCGCTTGTCCAACCAGCCGACGCCGCGCACGGGCGGGTGTTTTGAAGGTGGCAGCCGAGGCTCACCGGCGCGTAGCCGAGAGTCGCCTCGCTCAGTTGATCGCCACTCGCCCCGCTTGGAGAACCGTAGCGTGCGCACGCCTCCTCTCTCTCGCGCACCTGAATGTGCTGTTCAGCGTCACCAGCACCATGACTGCTGCCCCAGGTATTCCCCTCCTTTGGCGGAGCGTCCCCGCCTTGACTCGCGCCCACCTCGTTTTGGGCGGGTGCGTCACTATGACCCCCCACAGATGGCGCGCGGATCGAGTCATCGCGCCTTTGAGGACTTCAAGCCGCACCCCCATTTTGATTTGCCTGGTCCTGGCCAACGGTCGCCGCCCAGGCAACAATAGGTCATTGACCCCTGCCCTATAACGCCAACCTCCCCCATTGAGACCGTTATCCTACCAACGGTTGCTGTTAGGGTCTGGGGACCCACGGGGACCTCTGTTGTTGTCCGTGCTATATTGGACACAGGTTCACAAGGTTGCATTGTTTCCACTTATTTGGTAGGGCAGGTTAAATTAAATATGGGCTCTTTTCCGAATTGTATTCGGGGCATAGGTGACGTAGCCTCTAATGTTGAAGGGCAAGTTAAAGTTATGTTTGGCCCTGTTGAATCTTCACACCCGAGGATTAAAACCTCGGCTATTGTGTTGAAGAATATTTTGGGTATGCACCCACAGAAACAGCTACCCGCTGCTGTGGTGAATTTGACATCGGGATTGGAACTGGCAGACCCCAAATTTGACACACCGGGACAAATCGACTTGTTGATTGGCTCTGATGTCCTCGGTGGAATTTTGATTGGTGGGTCTTGGTGCCAAATGGTTTGACTGCCATCCCGACCATATTTGGATTTGCTTTGATGGGACCTGTACCTAGGGACTCCCCTCCACCTGAACTTGACAATTTGTTGGCTGTAGGCTCCGCTCTCTCTGATGCGGTTCAGAGGTTTTGGGAGGTAGAGGAGCCCCCTCAAGCTGCCCGTTTGAATCCAGAACATGAGGAGTGCGAGCTGTTCTTCCAGAACAACACTGGTCGACTCCGTTCTGGTCGGATTATTACGAGGCTTCCCTTCCTGTCTGTTCGGCCTCCGCTTGGTGAGTCACGACCTTTAGCCGAAAAGAGGTTGTTGGCCATGGAGCGCCGCATGGGTCGTGATCCGGAGCTCAGACAGAAGTACATTGAGTTCATGAGGGAATATGAACAGTTGGGACACATGTCTGTGTCAAATTTGGATTGGCGTTCGGTGGAGCATTACTTTCTCCCGCATCATGCGGTATTGAAGCCATCGACTGGCAAGCTGCGCACAGTGTTTGATGGTTCTGCGCAGACTTCAACAGGCGTATCCTTGAACCAGTGCTTGCATTCTGGTCCCAAGTTGGTCAAGGACCTTTGTGACGTCATCACCAGCTTCCGACGACATCAGGTTGTCTTTGTGGCCGACATAAAAATGATGTTCAGGCAGACGATTATCCACCCTGATGACCGTCGCTTCCAGCTGATCCTTTGGAGAGAGTCTCCTCGCGATCCCATGGTCGTCTACGAGCTCAATACAAATACGTACGGGTTAAGGTCAAGCCCCTACTTGGCAATACGTTCTCTTTGGGAGCTCGCAGACCGCGAAGGCCTACGTTTCCCAAGAGCCTCCGCCATCTTGAAGGACGATATTTACGTCGATGACATTTGCTCGGGCGCCTCCACAGCGGACGAGGCGATCCTCCTGCGGGACGAATTGATAGGTATTTTGGCCTCCGCTGGTTATGAGTTGCGTAAATGGATTTCCAACTCACCAGCGCTTTTGGAAGGCTTGCCAGAGGATCATCAGCAAGATCCACATCTATTTGAGATTGTTGACAACCCCGCCATGATGGCTGTTCTCGGCGTTCAGTACAGACCAGTCCAAGACATCTTTACGTATAACGTAGACTTGAAACTGCCTTGTTCTTGGACTAAACGTCTCGTGTTGTCTACTGTCGCCAGAACCTTTGATCCGAACGGTTGGATTTGTTCTATCATATTTTGGGCAAAATGCTTCTTGCAGAAGCTTTGGACAGCAGGATTGACCTGGGACGAACCTCTACACGGCACTCTTGTTGAGGAATGGACCTCTTTTGTATCCTCACTTCCTGCCGTCAATGAGATCTCCTTGCCTCGTCCCATCCTTCCTCCCGGGAAGTACAAGGCCACCCTTCACGGGTTTTGTGACGCCTCGGAACGTGGTCACGCCGCCGTGGTGTACTTGCGCACAGTCAGTGCCTCAGGTCAGGTGAGAGTTTCCCTGATCATGGCAAAGAGCAAGGTGGCACCCCTTCGGACATCTCTGACTATTCCAAAATTGGAGCTCTCGGGAGCAGCTCTACTTGTACGCTTATTGAACCACGTGTCTAACACTTTGGGTAAAAGCATTTGTATTAATGGGACCTACGCCTGGACAGACAGCCAAATTGTTCTTTGTTGGTTGAAGGCTTCTGTCCACACCTTGGAGGTATTTGTTGCTAATCGCGTTTCCCAAATCCAGAAATCCGAAGTCAAGCTTGTTTGGAGACACGTGCCAGGTGAGCTCAACCCCGCTGATTGTGCCTCGCGCGGATGCTTGACGCCTAGTTTGATAGGTCATTCGCTGTGGTGGGGTCCGGAATGGTTGAGTCGACCAGAAATTGTTTGGCCTCGAACGCCAGTTTTGAATACTTCTAATTTGCCGGGTCTACGAACACTCGCTCTTGAGAAGGTAGAATGCGCCTTCGACCCCGATTTCCTGTTGAATCGTTACAGCTCCCTCGACAAGTTGTTAGGTGTTACTGCTTGGATAAAGCGTTTTGTTTTTAACTTTAGGCACCCACAACAGAAACGACTGACACCGTTTCTCTCACCACAGGAACGACAGGAGTCCCTCACCTTTTGGGTTCGTTCTGTGCAATTGGCGCATTTTGAAAGGGAGATTGCTATCCTCAAGTCGGGGAAATCGAAATTGTCGGGAGCTGTATCTAAATTGAACCCCTTTTTGGACGATACGGGTCTCTTGCGCGTTGGAGGGCGTCTCAAGAACGCCAACCTCCCTTACGGAGCACGTCACCCCCTTTTGTTACCTAGGGACGGTCATTTGATACGCTTGTTGGTAACTGACCGTCACCTTAAGAACTCGCATGCTGGTTGTAATGCTTTGTTGGCCATTTTGCAACGCGAGTTTTGGATCTTGTCTGCCCGAAGAATTATTCGGAGTGTAGTCTTTCGCTGCATCCCTTGCTATAAGCTCAAGGCTTCTACCATGCAGCCCTTGATGGGAGACTTACCGGCAGATCGCGTAATGGAGAGTAGGACGTTTGACGGTGTTGGCACGGACTTCGCTGGTCCCTTTTTGGTGAAAACATCGACACTTCGAAACAGCAAGACTGTTAAGGCCTACTTGTGCGTTTTTGTTTGCCTCTCCACAAAGGCCGTACATTTGGAACTGGTCTCCTCGCTTACGACCGAGGCGTTTGTAGCCACATTTGACAGATTTGTATCCCGCAGAGGGCTGCCTTCCTTGATCCGTTCTGACTGCGGCACTAACTTCAAGGGCACTTATAATTATCTGAATGATGTTGTTAATTTTCTTGAAACCAACAAAGCTGATATAGGTGATAGGCTTGCCCGACGTGGGATAAATTGGTTGTTTTCCCCACCAAATTGTCCACACTGGGGTGGTATATTTGAGGCCGCCGTAAAATCGGCCAAAACACACTTGCGCAGGACAATCGGTGAATCTGTCCTTACATTTGAGGAACTCGCAACTGTGTTTTGTAAGATTGAGGCCGTTTTGAACTCTCGGCCATTGTGCCCGATCTCCTCAGATCCGAATGATTTGGAGGCCCTTACGCCGGGCCATTTTTTGATTGGTCGCCCACTTGTCGCCTTGCCTGAGTACCCCTATATTGATACGAGACCTGGTCGTCTCTCGCGTTTTGAATTGGTACGCCAGATTACTCAGAGCTTTTGGAAACGCTGGAACTTGGAATATTTGCACATACTCCAGCAACGCGTTAAGTGGACCGACAAGACCGATCCACCCAAGATTGGTGACCTCGTTTTGATCAAGGAGGCTAACCTTCCGCCACTCAGATGGCGCAGGGGGCGCATCCTTCATTTGGTAACTGGGGCTGATGGAGTTCCCCGATTTGCTGAGGTCTTGGTGGACGGTTCGATTCTGAGGAGAGCGGTTGCAACATTGTCACGTCTACCAACCGATTAGCGGACCGGTAGGCCGGTCCGGGGCGGGTGGATGTTTGAAATAGAATTAGTTTTTATTATAAGTCAAATCGATTAGATCGATTGAGTAACATTTTGTTTAGTCTATTGAAAATTTCTGACAATGGTCACACTGAACTGTCACTTCCGTTCGCTTCCTTGAGAAATTACCACGTTGTCGACTCGTACGTAAAATAATTGATCGCCTTTTGAAAAGCACATCCTTGTAGCTACGCGAATAGTTTGTGAAATAACCAGATTGCCGCTTTTTGACTTCCGGCAAGGTTTGTGACATATTGAACATTTGTGAAAAGTTATTTGCTGGCAACGGTAAATTGTGATAAAGACATTGTGAACTACTCATTGACATTTGCAAAGAGAAATTGAGAATCCTGTGAACTTGCATCGTGCATTGAAGACGCTGCGTTGGAGTCTGGTAAAGTAAAGATAATTCACTTGCTAATGTTGGCCAATTTTAGTCTTGTGTGTATCTAGCTTGCCTCCAGGACTCCACTCAAGAACATCACTAAGAGTTGGTAAGACATTTTATTAATATTAAGTGTAGTTATGATTATAATTCATCGCTGTGCAACGCAGTGCATTGTGTCTGGATCCTTGTCTATCGTGGTTAGGTAGATGTATTACATCTTCCACTGCAACTCTCTTCAGAAAATACCTGCCTGCCTGCGGTAATTCTAGACAGATGGTGTTGTGTGAATGTGGTAGAATATTATTATTATTATTATTATTTATGTGTCATCTTCTGAGGCGGTTGTCTGTAACAGACGCCGTAGGTCGCGTCCGATGGCGTCCGGCGTCTGCTGACGCTTGACGCGGCTTCCAGCGTTGTTTGCGATTTGTCACTCAGGATTTTACAATACAAATACAATACAAATATCTTTATTTCTCAAATTGTTACAATCTCCAGTCTTAAATGAGGCGCCCCAGTAAGTAATTACACAATACTTGTGTTGGGGCTGTCTCGCTTCTTCCCCTAATTTTAACATTAACAATATGAGACCATTTTAGTACTAGTAACAAAGCTTCTATATATAAAATTAGTATACTAGTATAAAAAAGGAAAAAAAAAATTGGTTGCCTGTAAAGTCGGTATACGGGCGAAAGTTTTACGCGACAACGACTTTGAGTGGTAAAATAATTTTAATGTGAATATTCATTCGTATAGTAGGAAGAAGGATGAAAGACGCGTGCCTTTCACTTTTTATGTCTGTCTCTCTCGCTCTTAGGCGGGACGCGTGCCTCTCACTCGCTCTCATTGTGAGCGCATAACGTGAGCGGAGCGTAACGCAGTTTCTTGAAGTGTCACCCGGCAAACCAATTTATAAGACGTTGTCACGTCAAAAACATGTTGTGAATAGTGTGTGTTGTAGAGTGTATAATGTGTGTGTGGGTGTGTGTGTGTGTGTGTGTGGGTGTGTGTGTGTGTGGGTGTGTGTGTGTGGGTGTGTGTGTGTGGGTGTGTGTGTTGTGTGCTCATGTGCTCATTTGTGTATGGTATTATGTAATATTTTAAGTAAGTCTTACCAGCAATTGTTCCGTTTCCTCGTAATCTAGATTTTCAAGCCAATCCCTGATTACTTTTTTACATTCACGCAAAATCATAGGATGAAACTTTACTTTTTCATTAATTTTGTTATAAACAAATGCTGACTGAGTTACATATTGCCGTTTTGCGAATGCAGAGCGTACTCTATGTGATTGAGCCAGCGTATCTTTTCGTCTTTTCTTATGTAGAGCCGGATTGAACGGTACGGATTTGTGTAGATACAGGGTCGTATTTAAATAGTAAAGCTTACGCACTGTCAGCAAACCTCTAATCTTATATAAATTGTATGTAGAGTGTCTATACGGTAGAAAGTACATCACTTTTATAAGTGACCGCTGGGCTCTCTCCAGCTCAAGGAACTTAGTTTTCGTAGCATCTCCCCAAACTGGAAAACATTATGTGATTATTGGTTGAGCCAACGCGATATAGATGTTATTTAATAGTTTAGGAGACATAACTTAGCGCAATGTTTTAAATACCCAAATGAGTTTCCTAATACGAGCCATAATTGCATCAATTTGAGGGTGCCAGGTCAGACACTGGTCAATTATAATGCCCAAGTATCTCATAGTGGTCACCCTTTGGACATCCTGACAGTCACAGTTGCGATCTTGATATGAATATTGATTTTGGTGGTATTGATGGTTAGTACACTCATGGATCTTAATTCTGAAATCAACACCCGGTTTTGATCTTAGACTTGGTGAAAAACAAATATAGTTCGTCTTTGAGATATTAAGGGTTAGGAGATTTGTTCTTAGCCAACCTGCCATCACAGCCAGTCCGCGTTCAGCAGTATAGCGTACATTATCCCAACTCCGACCCGAATAAACAACTGCTGTATCATCAGCATTTGAGTATATCGTCCCGTCACTGCTTCCAAGGTTACACAGTTCATTGATGTATATTAGAAACAGTGTCGGGCTAAGTATGCTCCCTTGTGGGACACCAAAAGTAACTTTTTCTAGTGTACTATAGAAATCACCAATTCTGACTTGCTGTCTTCTACCCCGCAGATAACTGTCAAACACAGAAAGTGGCTTACCCCTAATTCCGATTGCTTCAAGCCTTTGCACAAGGATGGGGATAGAGACGGTGTCAAACGCCTTTTTTAAATCCAAGAACACAGTTATGCATTTTTGTCCGCTGTCTATTCTGTCAACAATTTTAGATGTCAGTGCAGTAATAGCATCCTGAGTTGAACGTCCTTGCCTAAACCATATTGAAAAGGTGAAAGAATTTTGTATTTATTAAGATAAATGATTAGTCACTTATTAAGAATCTTTTCTATTATTTTTGCAATTGCCGGCAAAATAGATATGGGTCGGTAATTATTGACATCATTCACGTCTCCACCCTTGTGCACAGGTGTAACTAACGAATACTTTAGGGCGTTTGGAAATATTCCTGATTCGAAGCACATGTTGGTTAATCGACATATGAGTGGAACCACGAAGTCCCTTGACAACTTTAAGAATTTTGTGGGTATGCCGTCCCACCCAGGAGCACTTTCTGAATCCAGGGCCATGAGTATTTCAAGAAAGTCTATTGGGTCTGTTTCAAGCAAGACAAAAGAAGAACCCTGCGAACATGTACTTGTTGTAATAATTGGTACCGAGTCAAATCCATTTTTAGCTATAATTGCTTCCGCTAATTGTTGGCCAATGGCTGCAAAAAACTGGTTTACACGGTTTAACGAATCTAAAGGGTGCGGTGTTATTTGGAGAAGATTTTCGTTACATGTTTTAGGTTATTTGTAGTGGGTGATAGCATTTATATTTTGCCAAAGTTTTCTGGGCTTCTTTATAGAGCATGCAATCTGGTTTTTATTGAATTGTCTCTTAAGTTTTTTTATCAAATTGGAGCAAAACGTACGAAAACGTCTGTATGTTATTTTTAAGATTATGTTGTAAGGATCCTTTCTTATCTTATATTGCATTTTGTTTCTAAGTCTAATACAGCGTAAAGCTCCGCCAGTTATCCACGGTTTCAGAGTAAGTCTAGAACTAGAAACTTTTATAGTTTTAGTGTTTGTGAGAAGGGATGTCTTGATCACATCTATTAACTTATCTGCTAGAATGTTAGGATCGCTACATTGGTATAATAATGAGGTATCTATGTTTGTAAGAGTTTCATGGGCATATTCAAAGTTAATAATAGTTTTAAATTTGTGATTTATTTTATTTTGGTATTTATGGGTTACTTTTAATAATACCATTGCGTGATCAGTTATAGGTGTGTTCTATACAGCCACAAATGCAGAGTTTTTAGACTGGTCCAGTTTCAAAAGTACATGGTCAAGGTAGCTCTCTTCCCTGGTAGGCAGACAATGTCCCGGGAGAAAACCATGAGTACCCGTCATATTTAAATATGATAATCTATTTGTTCGCAGTTGTGATGTGTCTGATTATCGTTCTATCAAGTTAATATTTAAATCCCCTACAATTATAATGTTTTTGTGTGTTTGAATACTTTGTAGATGTTGATCTAGCGAGTTAATAAAGTTATCTGCTGACAAATTAGACGGAGACCTGTAAATACCGATAATGGTGTAGTTAAAAATAGTTATTTGCAGAGCAGAAGCATGGGTAAGACTAATTTCAGATATTTCTGATAAATGACTAGGATAAATCTGATAAATGGATAGGATTTTAGTTTCTCGCATGCGCTCAATGTGAATAGACGGGATAAACAGACCATTTTAGGAGTTCTTCTCGAATAGAAGAAGGATGATGATCTTATTTTACAATGATTATTCAAACAGGATATAATAAAAAGGCGTCACGACGTTTTCGTGAAGAGAGAGGTCGAGGGTTGTTTTTAATACGTTGATAAAAAAAAAAATATTATGGTCTTTATCGCTGGCATCAAATAAAATTCTGTATGAATTTAACTGCTTCTATCAGTAATTCATCTTGCTCCTTTGTAAATTTCACAATTTTTATGTCATAGACGCGGCGTCCGTAACGCCAGAATGCCTCGAAATTATTGCG
This sequence comes from Euclidia mi, assembly GCA_944739405.2. NCBI lineage: Eukaryota > Metazoa > Arthropoda > Insecta > Lepidoptera > Erebidae > Euclidia > Euclidia mi. Next base: position 94,577,416 of record OX123183.2, on the reverse strand, counting down.
TAGGCGGCGTACGACCTATGGACGCGGCGCACAGCGTTCGTGCGCCGCGTCGGGCGTGTGAGAGAGACCACTATAATAGTGCATTTTCATAGTAAGCATTCGTAGGCCGCGTACAGCGTCACGTCGGACGTGACCTACGGCGTTTCTTACAGACCACCTTAGCGTTATCCCAGTTTCAACCCGGGGTCAGCTTTTCCACAGAGCGACTGCCTGTCTGACCTCCGCAACCCGAAGGGATAGCGATATTCCATGGTTTAGACTAGTGTCAGTTTATTTAGAAAGTACTGATGCCCTGTAGCGACTGTCAAAGATGTTCATGACAATCGGGACCGACGGCTTAACGTGCTCTCCGAGGCACGGGACAAGCGATAAGTAATAATTCAATACGCACATAACTCCGAAAAGTCATTGGTGCGCGCCGTGGATTCAACCCCGATACCCTCTGCATAGCAGTCTGTTGGTATATCCACTCGGCTATCGCTGCCTAATTTTATTTTACGTGTATGGATTAAGATATCAATATATATAAAATTCTTGCCTGGCAGACAGCCGTACTACTGGGCGCAAGAAACTGAAATTTGGCATGAATGTCGCTTAAAACCTATAGGGGAGCCCTAAGAGATTAGAAGAAGCAGATTTTAGGAAATGCCCACCTTAAGGGGGGTAACAGAGTACCACGCGGGCAGAGTTGTGGGCACAGTCTAGTAAACTATATACCTAATAGCTTAGCAGCTCATAATCTGGTCCACGTCCAATGTTTTTGGCGTGTCGGCATTAGGCTAACACTATTCACTTTATATTCCGCTGATTTGGCAATTAAATGAGGCTTTATAGTCGTCCCTTGCTTCAGCTGTTATTAGCACTTTGAGCCATTAACGTTTACGAGGCTGAGCCACAGATAGTGAAAGTGAAGCGCAGTTAGGATTTTATTAGTCCTAGACCAAAGTTGTGCCCAGGTACGACCGTAAACTTTACTTACGAAGGGCGTAAAAATCTTCTCTAGATTTAAAAGTAATAAGGCATAAGCCACAATTCAAAGAAAACTGTCTAGATAGGTACTACAAAAGATTTATCAATCATATATCAGAATTGCGGAGAAATTATTTACCTACTTACTTATGAAGCAGCTTTTGGAATAGGAAAGTTTATGAAGTCAAAAATTAAGTAAAAATTGACAATCTATAGAAGTATAGACAAAGGGCAATAATTGTAGTCTACATTTCACCTTGACAACATTAACAGAATAACAAGATGAAAAAATTGGGCTAGTGCGAGTCGGACTCGTGCACGAAGGGTTCCGTACCATCATCTATAAAAGAAAATCAGGTTAGTTGTATGGATACTTAAATATTTTTTAAGTTTCTACCTGTTTATTAATATCGAGTAACAAATTACTTAAAAATTACTTTTGTTGTATGGGAGCTACCCTTTATGATTAACTTTTTTTAAAATTTAATTATTTATTTTGAAAGGTAATATATAACTACATATTCTGTGAAAATTTTAAGTGTCTACCTGTTACCGTTAGTAATTTTAAGCACAAAATACGAAAAAAAAACACGTTTATTGTTTGGGACACCCCCCCCCCCCTAATATTTTTATTTTTAGTATTTGTCGTTATAGCGGCAATCTGTATCTGTATTCCTCTTGAATCATTCTATCTATTAAAAAAACCGCATTAAAATCCGTTGCGTAGTTTTTAAGATTTAATCATATATAGGGACAGACAGACAGAAGATAAACTTTGTTTTAGTGCTTGGCCATAGTAGCGCGGGCAGCCCGCGCGCGTCGCCACGCACGTCTTCATGTGTCCGTAGTGGCGCGTTTGCGGGTGCGGTGTACAATGTTTGTCAAATTTAGGATCGCGGCTAGATTAATATGAATTTTCAGTTAGATGACGTTAACACTCACCATAGCAACACTATGTCAATTGTTCACCAAATTCGCAACTAACTGATAACAAGGCTGTAGCCGTGCGGATAATACAACCGCCTCACGGTCTGAGGGCGTAGGTTTAAATCACATTCATAACTGTTATAATAATTTTGGTTTTTATGATATTTGGAAAATCTTTATATATATTTGGCAAATATAAAAAATAAAAATAATGTTTTGAATAAAAATTGGAAAATTCGAGTAACAACAAGATTTAAAACATAGTGACTGCGGATTAAGGATGAATGGGTTACTCGTCGAATGCCTCCTTTATGCTGATGATCAGGTAATACTTGCATCTTCAGCGGAGGAGTTACAGGAGATGGTAACAATCATGCATGGTGCGTTAGAGAGGAAAGGAATGAAAGTGAATGTAAGTAAAACGAAAGTTATGGTTTTTGAAAAGGAGGAATGCGTTACGGCTTGTAATGTTCTGATCGATGGACAGTGAGTGGAACAAGTGAATGAGTTTGTTTACTTAGGTACGTTGTTTACAAGAGATGGTAAGAATGAAGAAGATATTGAAAGAAGAGTTAATGCAGGTAATAGTGTGAATGAAGCTCTGAAGGCGTTTATAAACAGTCAAAACGTGTCCAAAAAGGCACGTTAGGCTGTATATAGAGGGGTGTTAGTGCCTACCCTTATGTATAGTAGTGAAAGTTGGGTATGGCAGAAGAGACTTGAAAGTACATAGAATAAATGCTGTAGAAATGAGAGCACTGAGAAGTATGTGTAGTGTGTCTTTGACCGACAGAGTAAAGAATTGTGTGATACGAGAGTGGTGGGGGGTAAAAGAAGATGTAGTGACAAGCATCGAGAAAGGCATGTTAAGATGGTTTGGGCACATGGAGAGGATGGATGACGAAAGACTGACAAAGAAGATATATAAGGCAAGTGTGAATGGGACAGGACGAAGGGGAAGACCTACGCGGACGTTCTCTGACCAGATTGGAGACATCCTAAAAAAAGGACAGGTCAGTAGTACCCTAAACAGAAGAGCATGCATGAGAAACTTCATGGAAGTGGATAAAGCAAGAGAGGTATGTCAGGATCGTTGTATGTATGTATTCTATTCTATTGGTGCTCAATATCAATAAACAATATCGATACAGATACACTACAGAAACCAAAGTTATTTTTGCTGGCCAAAAATTGATAGTGATAATAGGCTGGGGGCTACGTTATGCTTATGTTAAGTGAATCCCTCTACTACGTTAACCTTGATGAGCGAGTTCAACTCGCATTTGATTTCATAATTACTCATAATATTATTGCTCATAAAACTTTGAGATCCGCACGCTCCGCATTGTTTCCCGCTTGCCGCCCGCACACTCACTACGGACACTTGTATGAAAGTTCTATGGTTTGAGTTGCCCGCGTGCTCCCCGCGCTGCACCGCTCGCCGCCCCGCTCGTCCACTACGGACACTTCTATAGAGCTCCATATGTTTGAGTTGCCCGCGTCGCGCCCGCACCCGCGCCCGCCTTTCACTGTGGCCGAGCACTTATACTATGTAATGATGATATGTAATTTAACTTCAATAATTATATGACGTTAATAAAAAAAGATTTTCTAAATCGCGGCATTAAGAGTTGAAACATTGTTGTCCATTGACATATACACTTTAGTAAATATATATCGATGTTGTTGTCAAATTAAATGTAGTTAAACGCGTGTAAAAATCTGATTGGTTTGTCACATGCGGGCAGTAACTACCAATTATTTATAAACCTTGTTTTCTATTTTAGAGATTAAAACGTAGCGATCTAAAACCTGCCAAAAACAACCAAATATTTTAAACATATTTCAGGCTAACAAAGTTTTAGATGGGTTATACTGATAGGGTATTTTTAAAGTGCTTTGTGCAGGAAGTTTTATACTATAGTATTTGTATATATGTGACCAACTATAACCATTGAGCAGGATAAAAAAGATTTTATAAACGCAAATAAATATTATGTCACTTTTAGTCGATAGGATCACTGGCCTAGTAGTCAGTCAGTCATGCGATTAATTAATGTTTTAGTTGTACCAAAAATCACGTACCCTCTAAACATCCAGTATAGCCATATCTCGTGGCTATCTATAAGGTTATTAATTTTATAAGGAATTATTTTTAATGGTTTCTCGTAAAGTTGGCATGGTATAGTATGCTTGTAAATAACGAAAATCGTGTAGACAAGTAACATCCTTGAAAAAAGTGCCAACCAATTTTATGAATTTGAGTATTAAATAATATGTATACCGGTACCACTCAGCAAACTGTAATAAATATATGGTGTAATATTACACCTCTGCTACCCCTTCGGAGATACAGGCAAGAGTCTATAAAAAAAAACTACCGAGTACGATTCATACAATATTTCTCTCACATACAATGTTAGGTAATAAATACTGTTTTATAACAGCACACGGAAAATAATAAGATTATATGATTTATGTAAGGAAGTATTCAAGTTATGTTTTGATATATGGCTTGCTTGAATATTAGAATAAACATTTCCTATACGAGGGCTTGCTTGAGGGTACAACAGAGCATTGAGATTAAAAAGCAAAGAGGGATCCAATACTAAACATTTGTATGTCTGCTAAACAGCTATTAATTTCATGTTTTAATAGTAATTTGAATATATGATGGCTCAGGTAAGAATATAATACAATCATCAATAATTGAATAATTGTGTATTTACTTTGTAAATCTAATAAACATATTTTACTTTACAAATGAAGTCAAATTGATTGACAAATGTCAGGTTTAATTTTTCGATTAAACTTAGACATTGCTAAATGCAACGTCACATACATAAATTCACAGCGACATACATAATTTTATTATGTTCTCTTCTAAGCTTTAGACAGACGTATATCACACTCAAAATGGCTTCACTATGTCTTCCCCTAAGTATAATATAGTACTGCGTAACATCCAGTTCCACGTTCAAATCCACTTATTTTCAAAGGAATGTACAGAGATAAAGTAATTCATAATACTTACTTATATACATTTTCATCACTTATTGCAACTTTTCTGGCAAATACAACCTTGTACATGTACAATTGTACAATATATAATAAATAATATGTACAACATAAAATTAGAGCGTTGGACAATTTCATCTTGACGAGTGTCCTGCTTGTGTACAGCGGCGTTCAAGGTGTGTAGTGGTAGTTGGTACAGATGCGGTTTCGCTTCGTACATTACATAGAGCGGTGGAGCTTGAAAAGCCACCGTCTCGTCTTCAAAGCGGTCAAGCTTAACAAAGAGACGGGAGAACAGCAGAGAGCACGGTACTGCCTTTTCTCTTGGGACAAGTTTCAGTTTCGTTAAATATATTTTAATGTTTCTGACATAAGATTTGCAAATCATACGTAATAGGTACATATGATTCATAAAACGAATCAAACGAAAAGCTACTTAGTAGTTAGAACGTTTACGTAGTTGCTACCGGATCAAGAAATAGTAATCATAAATTATATCACTTGCAACATATGAAGTAGCAACCCATTTAACACAACTACTTTTCTTTGTCAACTAACTCCGTGAATATGAAAAACAAGCTATTGTTCACTAAGTGTTATTTTATCTCAAGAGACAACGAGTAGCCTACAAGTGGACAAAACTTCATTTTCGAAAAGGTATCGCATAATAAGACCCTAAAAAAATTCGTAGTCCTTTAAACTCTGCAAAGTGAAAGTCGTAATAATGTACATACATACATACATACATAACGTCACGCCTTTTATCCCCGAAGGGGTAGGCAGAGGTGTATTTCTACACCCACTTTTCGCCAGATATACTTTAGTCCCACGTAATAAGGGGCGAGCCTATTGCCGTACCGGGCACATTTCCAGACTCCGTGCTGCTACTGAGAATTTCGTGACCGAAAAACCCAATAACACTGCCCGACCCAGGAATCGAACCCGGGACCTCCCGATCCCACGCGCACATTTATGCCGCGAGACCAACTAGGCAGTCGTGTTATCCCTTAGTCGCCTCTTACGACACCCACCACGGGAAGATAGGGGGTGGTGACACTTGTATTCTATGCCGTCAACCACACGGCAACTAATAAAATTGTCATTGTTGGTGATCTGAACTTAAATTCGGCTAGTGGACAAGTAAAGTTAGATTTCTCACACCTTCTTGCGTTTGGCAACTTAAAACAATATAACAAAGTCTATAACCAATATGGAAACATGTTGGACTTGGTTTTGAGCGATCTGGGCAGCGAGTGTGTGCATATGAGGGAAGATACAGTGCCACTTGTGCTACCGGACGCACACCATCCACCGCTCAGCTTTGTACTGAGCGTGCCGCGTCCGGCGCGGCGCGGCCTGTACGGCCCGCGCCTCCGCTGTTGCCGGGCTCGCCCGCGGCTTCATCGCATGGAGATTTCTCGCGACATTGGCAATTTAGGAAAGCAGATTTTTGTCAACTATATGAAAGTATCGCATCATTAAAATGGGACGATATACTCTCTGTCAATGATGTTAACCAAGCAACTAACATGTTTTACGACAAAATTAATAATTGTTTATTGTGTCATCTTCTATATATTAAAAGAATTTGTGTTTTATAATACGAGTCGGCCAGCCCGTTCTACCCAACCGATTCGCGTGATGTTTTTTTTAAATGAAAGCTCTCGCTGCATAGATTTGTCATCAAGCATTAGATATTACCTAACTTGCACATTCATCAAGTTATATGCAAAAACAGTTTTCTCCCATACATTTTTTACGTTTCGTAGCCGTAGTCAATGACTTTCTGCTTCTATATATCTGGTTCTCATTGACGTAGGCGTTTCGTTATAGGCCTAAAACACGCGCTGATAAGAGCTCTTTCATTTGATGGTATGCTCATTTAAATTGGGTAAGTTTGAAGGAAGATAGGTGTGGACATTGAACTTATTTTTCAATAATTTCCTATAAATTTCTTAAAATTCCATTGCTTTCTCTCTACATGGACGGTTCTAATTTCAAAAATGTTTTTATGGCATCTAATAAGTTCCTTGCGGTAACTGCCAGGAAAAAAACGTTATACCTCCTTTGAGTGTGGTGGTGTGTAAAATTATATCCGATGGTGGTCAAATTATCACTATAGTGAATTGATGGCAAGTAATTTTCCCCGAATGTTACCAGTTAACCCTTAATGTTGGGTGAACTGATTTTTCGTGTTTAAATTACGGACTTTCTTCGGGCATCTTAATTTTTTTTATGTGGAACATATTACAGTGGTTCATAGTACTATTGTTATATAATTATTATTATTTTATTATTTATTATTACAAGTGGTAGTTATGGTAGAAATTGTAGTTTTGGTAAGAATAGTAGGTAGTTTTGAGAGCAAAGGTACTTTTGACAACACCGGCGGTTTTGGTAGAAATGGTAGTTTAAAAAAAATGGTAGATATGATAGTGTTAGTCGAATAGTAGTTTTGATAGGAAAAGTATTTTCGGTAGGAATAGTAGTTTTGGTAGAAATGGTATTTTTGGCATATATTGTAGTTTTGGTAGCAATGTTACTTACGATTGCTACCAAAGCTACCATTCTTACCAAAACTACAATTTCGACCAAAATTATAAACGTCATTTTTACATTTCTAAATTATGATGGATTAATCGTGCTTCTCACAGACATATTTAGCTGGATAACAGAAATAAAACCTTCTTACTTATAAAAAAAGTCGTTTATCTATATTTTTAATTTTGACAGATAAAGAAAAAAGTGAAGTTAGCTTAAGTTAGTTACTTAAGTTTCTGATTTAATAGCGTATTTTTGTGAGTAGCTGTGTTATACAATTATAATGATGGTTCTTGGAAGGAAATTGAAAAATGCTCAGAGAAAGTTTGAACAAAGAATGTTGGTCAATGACGGCCCTGTTGGAGATTTGGTACCGGATGGTCTTCCCTACTGCTAAAACAATACGGGTGGTAACGGGTTCAGATTTGATTAATTCTACCATCAACAATTTTATTTTCAAGTGATTTCCATTCTTGGTGACGGTAATTGCTTATTCCGCGCAATTTCTTATTTTTTATATGGAAGTGAGAATAAACATTATGAAATTCGTTTGGCCACTGTTGATAACATAGTCAATAAGTGAGATCTATACAATATAGTAACTTCATTGTTGGGGACGAAGCATATGGCCAGACCATTACAAATGCAACAGATTACAAACGTGTGATGGGTGTCAATGGACAGTACGCAGGGCATGCTGAACTTAAGAGTGTAAGTGAGCCGAGTGTCAATTCGGAGTTCACCTGGAAAACAGTAATACTATTACTGACTATGGTACTGGCGAAATTGTTCATAACTTGCTATTTTCTGGGCACCTGGACGAAGGACAGTGTCATAATGGAAAGAATGATAGGGCAGGACAGTCATATTGAAGAACTTTCTTTCGTCAATGTTCGGTTATACATATTATTTAAATCCCTATTGCGCGGCAAACCATTCAGTAATCCCAAGGTGGAAATTTCACGATAACTAAGGTGCAACGCAAAGCCAATGTTGTAAGAAAAGAAGTTTTGTGATATATATATTTTTGTTAGAATATCGTCTTTTTACTTATTAGATAAGGCTCTCATCATACCTATATGTAAGAGCTTTTTTATAATATATATGCTGTGGAGCAGCACGGGTCCTCTAGTGTACCATTTAAACAACAATCTACTCTTTGTTCGAGGTACCAATACCCACCATGGTACACTCCTGAGGTAATAAGATGCATACGGGACAAATCTTACTTTCATTCAAAGTATAAAAGCGCAAAAAATATGTGGTGCTTAGATATGTTTAGGTACTATAGAAATCACTTGAAACATCTCATTGATACTGTATACAAAACCTATAAACAACAGACAGAGGCGGATATAAAATCGGATCCGAAGCGATTTTGGACATTCGTACAGGAACAACGTTCTTCCAGGCATACCTGTGAGGAGTACGAATACGATGGGAGAGTTGTGACTGGAGTGGACGCTGCCAATGCGTTCGCGACGTTTTTTAAGTCAGTTTACCACACTGACGGGGTGGGACTCTCTCGTGACACGGCCGAACAATATTATGCTTCAAATGAATCATCGTCTAGTATCGCACTGGACAACATCGATAGTGGCGATGTGACATACGCTGTAAAACGTCTGAGGGCTTCCTCGTCCATTGGGCCAGATGGGATTCCTCCGTTTTTGGTTAAAGACTGCATATCTGTATTTCGAGAACCTTTATTGCACATTTACAACCTTGCTCTACGAACCGCTACATACCCAGCGCTTTGGAAGATCTCTCGGGTTACACCCATTCCGAAGGATGGGGCAGCTTCAGACGTCACGAACTATAGGCCGATCGCCGTGCTCTCGGCATTCGGTAAGATCTTTGATTCCATCATAAACCGACATATAAGTAGGCAGGTACGGCCACAATTGAGTGAATGTTAGCACGGGTTCAGACTAGGGAGATCAACTACTACGAACTTGTTGAACCTTGTAGATTTTTCTGTTGCAGCATTAGAATCTTATACTTATATATAATATATATATATAAGTAATTTAAATGTAATCTAATCTTATACTTATATATAATATATAAGTATAAGATTAGATTACATTTAAATTACTCGAATAATCCAAAATTCTCACACTTAAGAATCTTTATTTATTTATTTATTACATTCAGTTACTCTCGGCACTTACAGGCTTGTTGCCCAACACGTGCTGAGAGTCATTTAAAATAATTAAATAATTAAATACGGTAAAAATACACTAGATAAAATAAAATCAATAGCATTGGAATTCATGTCAAGTTATACAATCATGTCAAATAATACTACGAAGTCAAATAACTATAGTAATTTTATGTGATCACATACCTAAGTCATATTCACTAAACAATTTAATTAATTATATCAGAAATTACGATATGATAGAATGAATATCATGTCGAGTAATAAAATCATGTCAAAAAAAACTGTGTTGTCAGATAAATAATACTACTTACAATGTCAAATAATAATAATAAATCACATGTCATCACATTTTAAATAATTACTTAAGGTTTGGCACTGTTTGTTGAATTCTCCCCTACTATTAAAAACTATGTCAGTACTTGGCTGTTGATTGACTAGGGCATTGAGCAGTGATATGGCCTGACTTGTAGGAGCGAACTGTGCGGTGTTTGTGCGTACTGGTGGTGCCGCGAGCAAGCGGCGCGACCGCAGCCGCGAGTACTGATCCGGTGCAGACAGTCCGCAACGAGACAACACCTCAGGATTGTCAATCTGCCCATTAAGCAACAAATAGAAATGTGCCATAAGTTGCCACTTACGTCTCAGCTCGAGAGTATCAATACCCACCATACCTGATACAAACAGTGACGGATATAGGTACGGATAATATCCGTACATTTTTTTAAAAAGAAATCGGCAAAACTTTCGTTGCACTCGTTCTACTATTAATTTATATTTTGCCTCGTGTGGGTCCCAGATGGCAGAGTTGTACTCGAGCTTGCTGCGAACAAATGCGAAATATAAAGCAGTTAGCGCATCCCTGCCACTGAAGCGAGCAGACTGCCTCATGACAAAGCCGAGCGACTTATAGACTTGACTGCACACATTATTTATGTGGGTGTTAAAAGTCAGCTTTGCATCAACAACTAAACCCAAGTCGCGAATTTCTGTAACGCGCTCCAGCGGACTGCCTGACAGAGTATACATAAAAGTGATCGATGAATGCGATCGGGTAAATGTGATCGTTTTGCACTTTGAAACATTAAAGTCTAGGTAGTTGCGTTTACTCCAAGCCTCGACATTGTTGATGTCCTGCTGAAGCGCAGCACAGTCACTCACATCCTTCACATCTAAGAACAACTTCAGATCATCAGCAAACATGAGGCATCGCGCCGAACTCACGACATTCGGCAAATCATTGATCATGATCAGCAATTGAGTTGGGCCCAAATTACTGCCTTGGATTACTCCAGAACTTGTCTCGTAAGACTCCGAGCGGCAGCCTGATATCTGGACATATTGAGTTCTGCTCTTAAAATAGTCTCGGAAAAAAAAGCTCCTAACTTATCCAAAAGAACTTTAGTTTGGACACGATCAAAGGCTTTTTTTAAGTCGAAGTAGGCCGCGTCCACCTGCCTACTTTGGTCTAATGCTGCAACAGAAAAATCTACAAGGTTCAACAAGTTCGTAGTAGTTGATCTCCCTAGTCTGAACCCGTGCTAACATTCACTCAATTGTGGCCGTACCTGCCTACTTATATGTCGGTTTATGATGGAATCAAAGATCTTACCGAATGCCGAGAGCACGGCGATCGGCCTATAGTTCGTGACGTCTGAAGCTGCCCCATCCTTCGGAATGGGTGTAACCCGAGAGATCTTCCAAAGCGCTGGGTATGTAGCGGTTCGTAGAGCAAGGTTGTAAATGTGCAATAAAGGTTCTCGAAATACAGATATGCAGTCTTTAACCAAAAACGGAGGAATCCCATCTGGCCCAATGGACGAGGAAGCCCTCAGACGTTTTACAGCGTATGTCACATCGCCACTATCGATGTTGTCCAGTGCGATACTAGACGATGATTCATTTGAAGCATAATATTGTTCGGCCGTGTCACGAGAGAGTCCCACCCCGTCAGTGTGGTAAACTGACTTAAAAAACGTCGCGAACGCATTGGCAGCGTCCACTCCAGTCACAACTCTCCCATCGTATTCGTACTCCTCACAGGTATGCCTGGAAGAACGTTGTTCCTGTACGAATGTCCAAAATCGCTTCGGATCCGATTTTATATCCGCCTCTGTCTGTTGTTTATAGGTTTTGTATACAGTATCAATGAGATGTTTCAAGTGCTTTCTATAGTACCTAAACATATCTAAGCACCACATATTTTTTGCGCTTTTATACTTTGAATGAAAGTAAGATTTGTCCCGTATGCATCTTATTACCTCAGGAGTGTACCATGGTGGGTATTGGTACCTCGAACAAAGAGTAGATTGTTGTTTAAATGGTACACTAGAGGACCCGTGCTGCTCCACAGCATATATATTATAAAAAAGCTCTTACATATAGGTATGATGAGAGCCTTATCTAATAAGTAAAAAGACGATATTCTAACAAAAATATATATATCACAAAACTTCTTTTCTTACAACATTGGCTTTGCGTTGCACCTTAGTTATCGTGAAATTTCCACCTTGGGATTACTGAATGGTTTGCCGCGCAATAGGGATTTAAATAATATGTATAACCGAACATTGACGAAAGAAAGTTCTTCAATATGACTGTCCTGCCCTATCATTCTTTCCATTATGACACTGTCCTTCGTCCAGGTGCCCAGAAAATAGCAAGTTATGAACAATTTCGCCAGTACCATAGTCAGTAATAGTATTACTGTTTTCCAGGTGAACTCCGAATTGACACTCGGCTCACTTACACTCTTAAGTTCAGCATGCCCTGCGTACTGTCCATTGACACCCATCACACGTTTGTAATCTGTTGCATTTGTAATGGTCTGGCCATATGCTTCGTCCCCAACAATGAAGTTACTATATTGTATAGATCCCACTTATTGACTATGTTATCAACAGTGGCCAAACGAATTTCATAATGTTTATTCTCACTTCCATATAAAAAATAAGAAATTGCGCGGAATAAGCAATTACCGTCACCAAGAATGGAAATCACTTGAAAATAAAATTGTTGATGGTAGAATTAATCAAATCTGAACCCGTTACCACCCGTATTGTTTTAGCAGTAGGGAAGACCATCCGGTACCAAATCTCCAACAGGTCCGTCATTGACCAACATTCTTTGTTCAAACTTTCTCTGAGCATTTTTCAATTTCCTTCCAAGAACCATCATTATAATTGTATAACACAGCTACTCACAAAAATACGCTATTAAATCAGAAACTTAAGTAACTAACTTAAGCTAACTTCACTTTTTTCTTTATCTGTCAAAATTAAAAATATAGATAAACGACTTTTTTTATAAGTAAGAAGGTTTTATTTCTGTTATCCAGCTAAATATGTCTGTGAGAAGCACGATTAATCCATCATAATTTAGAAATGTAAAAATGACGTTTATAATTTTGGTCGAAATTGTAGTTTTGGTAAGAATGGTAGCTTTGGTAGCAATCGTAAGTAACATTGCTACCAAAACTACAATATATGCCAAAAATACCATTTCTACCAAAACTACTATTCCTACCGAAAATACTTTTCCTATCAAAACTACTATTCGACTAACACTATCATATCTACCATTTTTTTTAGTTTTATTGTTTTATTTAGTAGTATTATTTGACATGATTGTATAACTTGACATGAATTCCAATGCTATTGATTTTATTTTATCTAGTGTATTTTTACCGTATTTAATTATTTAATTATTTTAAATGACTCTCAGCACGTGTTGGGCAACAAGCCTGTAAGTGCCGAGAGTAACTGAATATAATAAATAAATAAATAAAGATTCTTAAGTGTGAGAATTTTGGATTATTCGAGTAATTTAAATGTAATCTGATCTTATACTTATATATATATATATATATATATATATATATATATATATATATATATATATATATATATATATATATATATATAAAATTATATAAATCTTAGGAACTACTGGTCCGATTAGAAAAAATATTTCAGTGTTAGATAGCCTATTTAACGAGGAAGGCTATTGGTTATATAACATCACGCTATCGGCCACGGGAGCGGATCATTAGCCTTAAATAACGTGGGTGTAACCGCGGGTTCACCTAGACTTATATAAAGTTAGTAGCACATACGAAATTTCTAATTAGTAAACACATGAGATTAATTTAGATGGCGCGCGGCGTTCTGTCAATAACATGTTGCCCATTTCATTTCGCTTTTGACTCGTATACAATATAGAAGATTGATTTGAAACATGCCTTTCAATTTATTTGGACATCTGTACCTAGGCGACATCTATCCAGCGGCCAATGATTTAACTAACGCAAATGGATTATGGCAAAGTTTGGTTTTGACGTTAGTTGGGACACTTTTATATCCAATTTAGAGACCAAGTATTCTTGTAAGCTAGTAGAGTAATTTTCCCCTATACCCAGAATCGGGGCAACTAATTCGGATTATCTTCTTTTTTTGTATTGGTAAGCCGGTTAAAAGCCCATCCTGGGCTTTTTTACTTCCATGTTATACCAAACAAGACATAAAATTGCGTATCAAACAAGCTTTCTCTCAGAATATTATTTGAAAGCCTGCAAAAATAGTTTACAATAGTCGAATATTACTTTTTTGCACTTTAGTTGTTTGTGGGAGGGGCACGTGTGTATGCTAAGGGTTTCGTAATCCGCTTACTGTGTAGAAAAAATAGTATAATAATATTTTACCAGATACACACATCACCATCTAGTCCCAAACTAAGCAGAGCTTGTACTATGGGTATTAGATAATGGATAAACATACATATATACTTTTTTTTTGTAAATACATACATATTATACATAGAAACACCCAGACCAAGACAAACATCAAAAAACTTAAAGCTAACCTAATATATGTATTTTAAACACGTGAAAATATATTTTATTACCCAACTTTTTAGGCTTGGTGGAACCGCCATGATATATTTAAGCTCTATAATGCCTATACTTGTCGAGTTATATCGCGGTCGGACGTATAATTGTTCCAAGCTAGGATGCTTTGTAGTTTATTACCAAAATAAAACACTGTCTATAATGCCATCGGTTGCATCGGGATCAATCATGGATTTTTTCACTACAGACGCATCTTGTATTTCAACCAAATATACACCTATAAATAAAGGATATCGAAATTACAATTGTTTGTTGATCATCGTTTGTTGCCCCACCTCAAGCACCCAGATTGATTTCTGCTAACATACATAACACTGCTATTCCTAGGAAAAACGAGTCGTTTATAAATGTAGTTTACCTTTGTGTCCTCATTAAAAATAATGACGGCAAAGCTGTCAGTAGCTGGAAATATATTTTCCTCTCGAATATTCAATAAATAACGTTTTGGTAACGTTATTACCACTATATAAGTATAAAATATTAAATTTTACGATGTCATAGGAGAATTGAACACGAAGTCGCATTATTAAATCGAACGAGACCGGCAGGTGTGCTACCAATATTACGAGGTTCGTCTATGACTTAAAATACACAGTGAATATTGAACTACTGTACACATTTACATCGTATATTTCAAAAGTTTCAAAATTGCTAACATGAATTCGTATTGGAATATATTATTGAATTTTTTTTCATTATAATAAAAATTGCCCATTCAAAGTTTTGAAACTAGGCAGATTGAAGGTTAGAAGTGTAATACTTTCGAAGGTATAAATTGTCTGGGAAATCAGATATTTTTAGAGGCGTTAGCTTCACAAATATGTGAAGCGGAGCACGTGCCTAGAGAATTTAATTAAAGTGAATGAATAAAATTCATATGTAAAGATGGCATTCGCATACGTATGAGTGTAGGAGCATAAATTGTGTGATGATTCAGTTTCAAAGGCGACAAACTGATTAAGTTCTGTGCTCTGGGTTAATGATTCATCTACAACACAGGGAGAATCCAAGTTGAGGATTATTACAGTACCTATACTGAAGCAATTAACTCAAATAGTCAATTATTTTTATTTTACGCACATACATTTTTAGCCCACGCAAAACATTCGTAATTCAAGTATTTCGTTAAGAAGATCTACTGACTGAAATACTCTAATACTTCTACTTCTACAGCCTCTAAAGACCTACAAAAACTACAATTTTAGTTATAGAAATATCTTCAGACATCGAGCCTATTTCTCTAATTATAAATTGTTTGCAATTTTAACAAACAATTTACCTAAATATTCATAATAACGATCTTTGACCGAATTTCACCAGTGGCGGCCAGTCTCAATAGTATTATTTATTCATTTTTAGACTCACGCCTGTATCCCCAAAGGGGAAGGCAGAGGTGTTATATTACACCCACAATTCAATAGTAATAATAGATATTTTAGGCCTTCTCCATAGCTTCGCTCTCGGAAGACAGGTGGTACGACTATCCAACGATCGGTGAAAGATTTTTCTCAGGGCCAACGTCTTGATAACGTGTTTTACATTTAGTATATATTGTACTACTATATTATAAGAAGAAGTGAGAATAGAACTTGAGATGAGGCAATTCTGATTCAAGTAAGAGACGTAAATATTTACTGTAGCAGAATTTCTGAACTATTTTAGATGTTACTTTGAAGTCTTGGAAATCATAATAATATACGGTTATTTTTATACATCTTGTAGAGGAAAATTCATATGTTATCTGTTTATATAACGCTAGATGATACCCGCGGTTACACCCGCGTTATTTAAGGCCACTGCTCCGCTCTCGTGGCATAGCGTGATGTTATATAGCTTATAACCTATCTCAATAAATGACTTATCTAACACTGAAAGAATTTTTAAAATCGGACCGATAGTTCCTGAGATTAGCGCGTTCAACCAAACAAACAAACAAACTCTTCAACTTTATATATTAAGTATTAAATTCGTGCGTTACTGTCTGACTGACAGATAACGCACGGCCAAAACAGTTGGGTGCAGGAACCTGAAATTTGGCATGTATGTTCCTTAAGGACCGTAAGGTTGCACTAAGAAGGGATTTTCAGAAATTCCTACAGGGTTGGGGAAACGGTAATCTGTGGGCATGATAGTGAAGGATGCAACCGTGATCACCAACTATATGAACTCTCAAACCAAATTATCTGAAAGCTAGATAGGCTATCCGGCTTTCCACTAACTTACTCAATTTGTTCATACCGTATCCTCGGGTTAAACAGCATTTAATGAACTTTCCTCTTTATGCAGGTCACTTTTATTTCACAAAAACGTAGTTTCTATCTAGACAAAATTGGAAAAGCTTTTATATAATCGAATATTTTATACGGCAACACGTTGGTTATTGTATTATCATGTTCGTTTCACACCGCTGTTCTATAAGTTCTTTTGTGAAAAAGCAATCTTACTGGCGATTTCCGGACTCATTTTAGATTTAATCTCGCAATTCTATATGAAAAACTTTAATCACACTTTCAAGTGTGATTAAAGCTTCAATTCGCATTCGAGATCTCAAAGAGACCTTGTAGCAATATGGCGTAGGAGCTGATATTGTTAATTTTATTTGGATAGAGGTTTTTGTGATATTCCTGGAACACGTATTCTGAGTTACAATTGCCAGCTTCAACATTGCTATATATAGTATGAGTTGCATGTGAGATACCTAATAATCCATAGTGTCATTTTCCAAGCTAATCCCTACTTAATAATATTATAAATTCGAAAGTGTGTATGTATGTATGTTCCGTTTTCACGCTAAAACCGCTGAACCAATTTTGTTGAAATTTTATACGAAGATAGATTGGACCATGGAGACGGACATAAGCTACCATAAGTTGCAAAAAAATTACTGGGAGGGATTGTAGGGAGGGTAGAAATTAGTACGGCACAAGTTTGCCTCTTAGAAGTAAGAACGCATGCGCTGTAATAATTGAGTGCGCATGTGCTATCGTATATCACTGTCAGTACTGTCACATCATACATAATGTCATATTGTGCATGGTGCCAAAGAGCTCAGATATTTACATAGAGGCGCATTTCCTATGTGCGCTCTAAAGACAAACTTTCTATGACCCAACTCTACGAGAGCAAGAGAGACGACCATTCCTCCTGTGTATCTTAACTACGAGAGCAAGAGAGACGGAGAACGACGCCAGCGCTGCCAACGGCGCCAACTACGAACTGAACTGGAGACCGCCCCTACTTGAAATCGGCACACGAAGTCCTTAAGAACTGCGCTTCTATGTAAATCTGTATTCATTGACCGTGCTTACATTGTCCGCATATATTATTAAAAACTAATAATTATATACTACGCTTAATCGGCTGAAACGATTATCTCAACTTATATTATAAATGCGAAAGTTTACCGTGTGGTTGACGGCATAGAATACAAGTGTCACCACCCCCTATCTTCCCGTGGGTGTCGTAAGAGGCGGATAACACGATGCAAATACCATTTTTGCGTAGAGACGGAAAACTCGACATCAAACCCTATACGACTGCCTCGTTGGTCTCGCGGCATAAATGTGCGCGTGGGATCGGGAGGTCCCGGGTTCGATTCCTAGGTCGGGCAGTGTTATTGGGTTTTTCTGTCACGAAATTCTCGGTAGCCGCACGGAGTCTGGAAATGTGCCCGGTACGGCAATAGGCTCGCCCCTTATTACGTGGGACTAAAGTATATCTGGCGAAAAGTGGGTGTAGAAATACGCCTCTGCCTACCCCTTCGGGGATAAAAGGCGTGACGTTATGTATGTATGTAAGTTTTCATAGATATATATATTGGACATCTATTGGAACATGGCTTTGACATTTGTCTGTATGCAAGGTGACGTCATTATGTACCTTTCGGTAGATAATGTCAGGGATACTGACCGAGTTACTTTGTACCCTATATATATTGTTTCTGAAGTTTTTAGAGTAATCAGGAGTGTCTTCACACAAATTGAGACTGAAAGTAGATTTGTGTTACCCCGAATTTAACGCGTGCGAAGCCGCGGGCAAAAACTAGTTATAACTAAATGATTGAGAAGCTCCCTATTATTCCACATGAGTAGCAGTTTTGAAAATAGCAGATAATTTCGCAATTGTGGCATTTGAAGTTCATACACCTGAATAAGGTAATACGAAGCGTTTACATAGCGTTCTAAAATAGAACTAACTCCAGTTATTCATAAGCTCGATGCTTGCAAGTAAATTAGTCGATTCAGCTCAAAGTCAGTTTTGTACCAAGACATAACTTTAATTCAATTTGAAATTCCAACTTGACTTCTGTTTATAACGGTGGTTCGGCGTTACACCGAAACCGAAGGTTCTAGGCGACTTGGAGAAGGATTAATATTGTGGACTGTATTAGGGCGAGTTCTGCTCGCCTAGAAAGGATAAGGGAAGAGGATTCTGACTGGGTATAGGATATTCTAAGGATGCTGAAGGATGAGGGGCACCTACCTTGTACGTCAGTCCTCTTTTCTTGCAAATGGCAGCCTTCTTCTTCTCAGAAGGGGAGTCTCCTGGTGTTTTCAAGATGAAGCTGCTTGATTCACTCCACTACACAAATCACTTTCACTCACGAGCGGTTTTGTTGAGTTTTTTATTAGTGGTAATAATTATAGCGGTGCGGTGCGCTTCGTCGCGACGCGGATTATTCTAGACTGTCTCTCGCGTCGATGATCGCGGCGACCAATCCGCGAAAGGCGTGCCCCTTCCAGAGAATGGGATAGACAGGGACGGAAACATGGTATCGCTCGCATTAGACAAGCAAGCGTGAAACGATTGACGTTGATGTGATTAGTTCTCGATGGAAAGGTAGATGGCGCTACCATATCCCCCGGCCCTAAAGGGTTGCCTTTAAAAGAAATAGAATTGAACTTAGCTATGTTGGGTGTACTACCGCATAACCCATCAATAGGCTAAGACAGCGATATGATAATAAAATTAATCTAATTAACTTTAGCGAAAACTACAAACGCAATAATAGCGAAAACTACAAACTAAATACTTAAACTAAGAGGTAGATCCAACTTCAGGCTAGATCTCTTAGCGGTTTTCACGGTAACAACGCGGGTTGTACCGTCCTTGGAAGTATGGAATTTCTCTACGATGGCTAACGGCCATGAAAGCGGCGGAGCATTATCGTGTATTATGACGACCAACATACCCTCCTGTATGGGGGATGCAGGACTATTCCACTTGGATCTAGCCTGAAGCTGGTGTAGATATTCCGCACGCCAGCGCCGCCAGAACGACTGCACGAGTTTATCCAGCAGAGTATGTCTCTGGAGCAAGCTTGAAGAGTCTGCTTCAGGAGCCGGAAATGACGATAATGGCACTGTGTTCAGAAAATGTGCAGGGCTTAACGCGGATGGTTCTGCAGGGTCACTACTCAATGCCGTGAGCGGACGCGAATTGATCAGTGCCTCGACTCGTGCAAGGACAGTTAAAAGCTCTTCGTAAGAGAGGATCTGTTGACCTATAACTTTGAAAAGATGCGTTTTAATTACTTTGACCATGCTTTTCCAACATCCACCGAAATGTGGAGATGCTGGTGGAATAAACTTCCAGTCAATATGATCTATGGAAAGTTCTTCCTGAAGACGAGTACGATAACCCGCGACGTGATTGAAACAAGTAGCGGGAACAAGTTCAATCAATTTACTAACGCGGTTGGCGACAAAAGTCTGCCAGCGGTGAGGAGATGAATAAATCCAAGCGAGCACTACTTTGGAGTCAGAAAATGCGTATATTCTATTAATAGGGTAGTTGGGCAAGACTGTGTCTTGAACCTTGCGGAGCAATTGAGACAGCAGAAGGGCCGCGCACAACTCCAGTCTTGCGACCGAAATGGTTTTAACAGGCGAGACCTTAGACTTGGCACAAACTAACTGCACCGAGTAGTTAGAACCAATGCGGACTTGCAGATATACGACTCCGCCGTAAGCACGCTCGCTGTGGTGTCAGCGAAATCTATTGAGTTGATGGTACATCCATCTACCAACCCAAGATGACGCGGAATAGTAATTTGATTGAGCGCGGTAAGCTCAATACAAAACTGGGCCCAAGCGGTGACAATATGGTCAGGGGGTGTTTCATCCCACTCACACTTTGATAGCCAAAGCTCTTTGATCAAGAGCTTGGCGTACAAAATTGTGGGAGCCACAAAACCCATTATGTCCCATAGTCGAGCCACTGTGGACAGCATAGTGCGTTTGGTGCACTTATCATCTGGCGGTGAGACGTCAAACCGAAAACTATCACAGGATTTGTCCCAGCGTAAACCGAGAACCTTATGCGGTACAGACTTCTCAAACTCAATGTCTGGAGAAGCTTTATGAGAATCTGGTATGCGTGCGAGAACCTCCTTAGAGTTGCTTGTCCATTTGACGAGATCAAACTGGCCTCGCTTGAAAAGCTGAATAAGCTCTTCACAAAGTGAAATTGCTAGCGGAGCGGATATGACACTACAAGCAATGTCATACATGTACAAAGCGGAAGTGTAGTATAGTATAGTGTAGCGTAGCGTAGCTTAGCACAGCATAGCGTAGCTAGCATAGCATAGCATAGCATAGCGTAGCATAGCATAGCATGGCATATATATATATATATATATATATATATATATATATATATATATATATATATATATATATAGCATAGCTAATTAGTGCTTTATCTTACATACAGTTTTAGCACCCACCTTGATCTCTTGAAGAACAGAACAACAACAAGACGTAATACAATGAGAAGTATGTAACGTAGGTACGGTACCCATAATCACATACCCAAATACCGTCTCAATAGCGGGCGGTAAATCATATCGCTCACTACGTACTATTTTAGTAAGTAGCAAGTGCGGAAATATTGAAGCTCCGATCAAAAGATCAATGCCTGCTGGATTCGCAAACTCCGCGTCTGCCAGCGGCAATGACTCGAGGTGAGTGAGTGATGCTACGTCTACATTAGCGTTCGGCAATGCGTCCGTGATACGCTCCACGCTAAGCGAAGAAATGTTAAAATTAATATCCCTATCAAAACGCGAATGTATTTTAACATCTACGGAACCCTTGCAATGTTTTTCTGACCCGCCGATTCCTTTGACCACTGAACTAGTATTTCTAAAGTTATTCCACAATCCGAGGCGTTTGAAGCATTCCAATGTTATTAAATTGGTCTGAGACGCGCTATCGAGTAGACAACGCACCATGTGCGGCGACCCATTAACATCATAAACGATAACTTGCACTGTCGCTAACAGTACCGTCTTAGACGCTGTACACTGCGTTTTGGCCCTGCGCGGATCACTATAGATGCGCGAGTGCCGTCCTCGCGTACGCGTCGCCCGCGCGATGGATGTCGTACACAACGATACTTCGCCCTGAGGCGTGGAGGGGGAAGTCACCGTGGCCTGCACCTGCGACGTAAGTGTGTCAAGGTTAGCGGCTTGGCTTGACAACGGGCTACCTTTATCGAAATGTAACAGTGAATGGTGTCGTTGATTACATGAGCGGCATCTCGTTCTACAAGAACAATCACTCGTTTTATGCTTTATACTTAAGCAATTAATACATGCTTTGTTGTCTTTTCCGCACTTGTAACGAGCAGTTGGATTTAGACCATTGAAGGCGGGACACTTATAGAAATGGTCGAGCACTATATTACTGCACAGACACTTCTGTGAATTAATTTTAGTAGAATCCGAGCATGTTACGTAAGATTGTGGATTAGGGACCGAGTTATTATTACTATTTTGCGCTTTATTCGACCTTTGTTTGCTGCTGCCAGTATTAGACGGGCTAGGTGAACCAGACTGCGTATTATGAAATATTCGACACTGATCTTTGATGAATGAAATAAAACTATCTAGTGTAGGTATTTTATTATTGCGTTCCGTCATCTCGAAAGCACCAATTTATTTCAGTGTCAAACTTTTTTAAAGCGAGTTGAAGCAACATAAAGTCGGAAAGATCTTCTAATTTTAAGTTCCTAAGAGAATTAACCGCGGTTACGAAGTTATCAATAAACAGCTGGAAATTCGAGACAGATGCGGCACCGGACAGTTTAAGATTTAAAGCTTGATCAAAGTAGGTAGACGCTAGAACGCGAGTGTCTTGATATCTATCAAGTAGTGACTGAAATATGACCTGATAATTCTCAGCACTGGGTGTGACACCTGCAAATACGGACTGGGCCTTCGGTGACAGTTTACCTATTAAATAGTACAATCTGTCAGCATCTGTCAGAGAACCATTATCGTGCACTGTAGACTTAAAACTAGCATAGAATAACGGCCAATTTCGTATATCTCCGTCAAACGACATAATCTCGATTGGCGGTAATTTCAGCTTGCGAGCCGCGGAAACGGCCTGTGCCGAATATTTACCCTCCAATTGCGATTGTATACGCTTAATAATACAATAAAGATCTTCGAATGAGGTGTACGCCTGATAATTCGGTTGTTCATCAGGATTGATAGAAAGTAATCTTGTGTTATAATCGTCTAACAACTTATGAAAATCTGTTCGAATATTATCTACTGTCATACAATAGCTAAGGAATGATTCCCTATTACTATCAGAAATAGCGGCGGTTTTTGAACGCTCGTAAATGTTCTGAATGCGCTCAAATAAAATATTACGTTTTGCTTCTAAGATTGTCATCTCTTTGTCTTCCGACACGCGTGACTTCTTTTGTTGTGACATGCTTACGTAAGTATAAGCTAATGAGACCGAAACAAAATAAGAATATCTAATGTACCTATTATTTTACCTAAGTAGGCTAAGTAGGCAACACTTTAGAGCTGTGGAATTAAAAGTTGCTCGAAATATGAGATTTACAAGACAACTATGATAGTTCCAGAAATAATAATTGAGTAAGTAGGTAGCTACATAAAAGTTTACCTACTGATGCGGGCGGAAACAACCATGTGACGGTTATGTGAATGGACTAGGAGTATAGCTAGGTGCTATAACTGCCTAGGTATAGAGATATAACGTATAAAAACGTAAATTAATCCGACTCGTATGGATAAAAAAAATGGTTCGGCGTTACACCGAAACCGAAGGTTCTAGGCGACTTGGCGAAGGATTAATATTGTGGACTGTATTAGGGCAAGTTCTGCTCGCCTAGAAAGGATAAGGGAAGAGGATTGTGAGTGGGTATAGGATATTCTAAGGATGCTGAAGGATGAGGGGCACCTACCTTGTACGTCAGTCCTCTTTTCTTGCAAATGGCAGCCTTCTTCTTCTCAGAAGGGGAGTCTCTTGGTGTTTTCGAGATGAAGCTGCTTGATTCACTCCACTACACAAATCACTTTCACTCACGAGCGGTTTTGTTGAGTTTTTTATAAGCGGTAATAATTATAGCGGTGCGGTGCGGATCGTCGCAACGCGGATTATTCTAGACTGTATCTCGCGTCGATGATCGCGGCGATCAATCCGCGAAAGGCGTGCCCCTTCCAGGGAATGGGATAGACAGGGACGGAAACATGGTATCGCTCGCATTAGACAAGCAAGCGTGGAACGATTGACGTTGATGTGATTAGTTCTCGATGGAAAGGTAGATGGCGCTACCAAACGGTGTAGATGTTTTTCTTTTCTAGACTGTCAGTTCTTTAGCGATTAAATGTAAAATGTTTTATAGTACTTTTTACTAACGGCGTATCTTGTACTTCTTGACTCAGTAGTTGAGAGTGTTGTTTGTGGTTAGCTTACAAATCCTTTGGAAGAGGGAGGATGAGAGAATGAAGATGGAAGTGTTAATGGAAGTCTACTGATCTTAAAACCTTGACTTCTAAAGGATAGATAAAATTAATTATATGAGGATGTGATCAATTCAAAATATTATGACAATCTCACTGCAACATTTCATATTCGATTTTTTAACATAGACCTGTATTAAAGGTTAGACCGACCCGTAGTATATTAAGTTTGGGTTGGTTGTTGGTGAAATTAATTACAGCTCTACATACAATAATATGAGTTACCTGCTAGTCTACACAATAACGTAGGCGTAGGGTCAATGACTTGTTATTGAAAAGGAAATCCTAAACTTTCATCATTGTCTATTTGTAAGCAAATTGTGTGTTATAAATATAAAATATGCCCGCTTGAAAAATAAGAATATTTGTATGTTTGAATAATAACGCGATTGAGACGTAAAGCTTAACCCATTTAAAGATTTGAAAGATTAGTAATATTGTTGGTGATTGACATGTTGTAGTAATACATCGGCGGATTTTGATTATACCTTTAATGGTAATAAATCATACAACAAAATTTTAGTCATACACGTAAAATTAAGTATAAATCACAGGAGTGACTAAAATAAATATAGGTAACTATGTTGTTATGCACGGGTCTTTCTCACGACCTAAAGTAATAAATTAAAGTGTTATCTATGTTAACGAGGGTTTTCAAGGACGCCATATATCTGTCATTAGCTATTAGCAAAATATTCCTTTTGAAGAGTTTTACATAAAAACCACTGTCAAGTATCGTGAGACGGTCCCAACTCCCACGCGACCCTAACACATGTACACACACATAGATATGATAATTCCAGGTATAAAACCATATGTGAGTGCTTCTGCGCTCACCCATAGTCCGCGTAAAGTTGTCAAGGCCATCAGCGGCCAACAACTAGTCCACACACAAAAAAAAAAAAAAATGTAACTTCATTGTATCTTCCTGCATTCTGTCTGCATCACGTACTGTAACCTTTGTACTGTAACTTTGTTAAAATTAAAATAAATTATTTTTTTACTAAATTCAGTGCGCGTTTATATTTGACTATGTATATCGTCATCTGACCGTGATTATTATTGTTTACATGTTAGGGTCTGGAGTACAATATAGTATTCGTAGATAATACCAAATACCATCTGAATCGTGGTGAACTCATTAAGCCGTAAACTCGAATTCATAGTTATTCTGCACTAAGAATAACTGGATTATGTGGATATGGTAAAATGAATGGTGGAATTTGAATATTCAAACACGTACTAGAATTTAAAAAAAATACATAAATAAAGAAAAACTGTGTACTTTATGAGTCCTACGTTTGTTCCATTAAACTTAACTAGAAAATACGAGGGTCAAACTGAAAGTTCTTAGAACTGGCCACATATAAACAATATAATAAAAAAAATATTCTAAAATTTGAAAATAGAACTCTTTGCCAATATTACTGAGTATATATTTCATTCATTTGTCATTTGTTTTACGATTTGGCGGCAAATTGAAAATTGTCTGTGTCACGTCAACATGAATTTAACACGAGAAAATTTTCGTGCAATGATTTTTTATGACTTTCGATGTCATTTAAGTCAACAAGAAAGTTATGATAGACTACGATTGGCCTTTCACGATGAAGCCCCATCTCGTGCGACTGTTTACAACTGGTTTAATGAGTTTAAACGTGGTCGCACTAATCTCACTGATGATGTACGTGAGGGACGGCCTTCTACGGCGACGACTGAAAATAACATCTGTGTTGTGCGGCGTATGATAGAGACTGACAAAAGAGTGACCTATCAGCAGATTCGGACAAGCTTAGGCATCGGTATGAGTCAAGTGCACAAAATCCTCCACGAACATTTAGCGGTCAGGAAGCTTTGCGCCCGGTGGATACCTCATAATTTGACTAAGGCTCAAAAACTCCATCGTGTGGATTGGTGCCGTAAAATGATTGAAAGATTTAACGGAGGTGACTCAAATGCTGTGTTCGACATACTAACAGGCGACGAAAGCTGGATTTACTGTTATGATCCTGAAACCAAAAGACAATCTGCTCAGTGGGTATTTCCTTTCGAGGAGTTGCCAACTAAAGTGAAGAGAGATCGAAGTGCGGGAAAAAAAATGGTGGCCTCGTTCTTTGGAAGGATAGGTCATTTCGCAACAATTGTGTTAGAGGATCAAAAAACAGTTTCTGCAGAATGGTACACTACCAATTGTTTGCCACTTGTCTTGGAAAAAGTTCGAGAGAAACGACCTCGCAGTAGGATCCTCCTTCACCACGACAACGCCTCGTCGCACACCGCCAAGCGAACGATCGACTATTTGGCGACATCAAATGTTGAATTACTGGGTCACCCGCCGTATAGCCCCGACCTCGCGCCTTGTGATTTTTATTTATTTCCAAAAATTAAAGAAAAACTTAAAGAAAAGCGGTTTATGAATGCTGAAGAAGCGGTGGCTGCGTATCGCGATGCCATTGAAGAGACCCCTAAGGACGAGTGGGCAAAGTGCTTTTCCCAGTGGTTCCATCGCATGCAGCGGTGTATTGACGTCAATGGACAATATTTTGAAAATATATAATAAAACTAATAACTGGCTAATGTAATCAGTTTTTGATTTTCTAAGAACTTTCAGTTTGACCCTCGTATCTTCTCACCTAAGGTATCGACAGTTTGCGAGAATGTTGATACAATTTTCTTTAAGAAACCTAGCCTGCACCGGTGGGTGGAAGACATCAAATCTTAATGTCAGAAAAAAGTAGGGAGGGATGTCCACACCACCCAGTTTTAATGAGCTGCTCTCTGAGGCACGAGGCAAGCCGTAATTAACAATTTAAACACATTACTTCGAAAATGTACTGCCTAGAATTCTAACCCGAGCTCTGTGAATGGCAGTCTGTTGATATCGCCACTAGGCTATTGCTGCCTACCTTAGTAACTAAGTACCTTAGTAATAAGTCTAATAATAGTATATCTGTTTATAATAATCGGGGGGATGGGCCTCGTTAGCCTTGGTTGGCAACCCGTGTAGGAGAAGGAAAACTCCGAAATTAAACCAAACGTTCGGGGGGATGGGCCTCGTTAGCCTTGGTTGGCAACCTGTCTAGGAGAAGGAAAACTCCGAAATTAAATCAATTTTTTAGGGAGCATACCCGACACAAAACCCCGATCTAAGGTGTGAACCGACCCGTGCCGAGAGATTCGTGGCCAGAGGGCAAGCTGGTCTCAAACGGAGGGTGCGTGTGGTGGTGGTCACAGGGGACAGCTAGGATTCCATCTTACCCCCGTACAGGGCTCTACGGGGATAGACATTTTAAATCCCTATTACTCGTGGGAACGCTATGAGAACAGACATTAATATTTCTTTAACTGGCGGCGACGCGGTTAGCAAGCTCAGCTCTCATTTCCCGCGAGGGCGAGAAGCGGCCTACGGCAAGCCGATTTGCAACATTGAATGTTGGCGGTGGAATGGACGGAAAATTGGATGAAGTATGCCAGATGATGGATGATAGAAAGATTGATGTTCTGTGTGTGAATGAAACGAAAAAGAAAGGATGTGACACTACCAAGCATGGCAGCTACACGGCGTATTGGTCCGGAGTAGATAGTACCACCAGAGCCTGCAAGGGAGTTGGTTTAATATTGTGTGCGCGAATGAATGAGTGCGTAAAAGAGTTTGAATGTGTAAATGCAAGGCTACTGAGAATGAAAGTTGGACTTACTCCTCTTGTTATAGTAGAGGTTTACGCCCCGGTCAATATAGTAACGAGTATATCACAACAACAAGAAAACGAAAGGCAGGAGTTTTGGGAGAGTTTAAGAGAGATTTTGAGGACCTGTAAGGATAACGAAAGATTGATTTTGTTAGGTGATTTCAATGGATGGGTTGGAGTAAAGCGAAAATGGAAAAAAACTGCTTGAGGTTTGTTTGGAGTGGAGCCTTTGTGTGACAAACACCATGTTTGATCACAAAAGGATACATTTGTATACACGTGAGGCGAAAAATGTTAGAAGAAGTATGATTGATTTTGTAATAGTAGATGAATGACTGAGAAAGAATGTGTTGGATACGAGAGTGTTTCGAGGGAACGGCATCCATACAGACCACTTTTTGGTGTTAAGCCGGATAAGTGGGCTCTTTAGAGGATGGCGACACCGAGAAAATAATCAAGGGAGGGTCTTAAAAAGTTGAAAACCTACAAGAGAAAGATGTGAAAGATGAGTATAAACGAAGATTGATAGCAAGATTTGAGAGGTTCGATAGCATAACTGATATGGAAGAATTATGGCAGTCCCTTAAGGAAGAGGTAGTATGTGTAGCGTCTGAAGTATGTGGTGTAACCAAGAGAAGGATAATACGAAAAATTAAGAATACATGGTGAGACAAGGATGTACAAACAGCAGTGTTAGAGAAGAAGAAAGCTTGGTTAGATTGGTTGGCTGTCAGAGCAAATAACATACATAGACATAGCAACAAAAAGAATGGGAAAAACAACGATTGAAGACATAGATGAAGCTAGAAAAGAGTTCGTATGTTCAAAAATAATAGTGAAAGAAATGGTTAAAAGGAAAAAAAAGGGGAAATGAAAGATGAATTAGATAGTAGATTATCTGACGACTTTCGGAGAAACATTAAGTTTTTCTGGCAATCCGTTCGTGCAGTTCGAGGAAAAACTCAATCCTCAGAATACACAGCAATCAGAGACAAGAATGGAAAGATACTTAATGGTGAATCGTGTGTGTTGAAGAGATGGAAAGAGTATTTTGAAGGATTATTTGAAAGAACGACGACAGAGACATCAACAGGTGAAATTAATGGTAATGATAGCAATGATGAAAGCGATATGGGCGTGGATGAGATTTTGAAGGCACTGGCCAGTATGAAATTAGGTAAGGCTGCAGGGTATGATAGGATTACAGTCGAAATGCTGAAGGCTGGAAAGGGCATCATAGTTAGTCAGCTGCAGCGTTTATTTAACTAGTGCTGGAGCACCGGCCGAGTACCTGATGACTGGGCCACAGCAGTAGTTGTGCCTCTTTATAAAGGAAAAGGCTCGCAACAAGACTGCAAAAACGATAGAGGCATTAGCCTTCTCAGCATTGTTGGCAAATTGTATGCGAAGGTACTGATTGAAAGAGTTATGGAAGTAACCGAAAATATGGGATGTACAAGCGGGATTCCGAAAAGGTATGGGGTGTACGGATCTCGTATTTTCCTTGCAATGCATAGCCGAGAAATGTTTGGCCAAAGGTCGAAAGGTCTACTGCGCATTCGTGGATTTGGAAAAGGCTTACGATAAAGTGGTGAGGAATGAAATGTGGTCGGTACTGTCGATGTATGGGGTGAACAGCAGCCTCATTCGAGCTCTGAAATCCCTTTATGAGGATTCTAGAGCTTGTGTGAGGATAAATGGGGCATACACTGACTGGTTTACCATCAACACAGGTGTTAGACAAGGATGTGTAGCGTCGCCGAGGCTGTTCAACCTCTTCATGGACAGTTGCTGGCAAGATTTGAAACATAGTGATTGTGGAATAAGGATGAATGAGTTACTTGTCAAATGCCTCCTTTATGCTGATGATCAGGTTATACTTGTGTCTTCAGCGGAGGAGTTACAGGAGATGGTAACAATCATGCATGGTGCGTTAGAGAGGAAAGGAATTAAAGTGAATGTAAGTAAAACGAAAGTTATGGTTTTTGAAAGGAGGAATGCGTTACGGCTTGTAATGTTATGATCGAAGGAAAGCGAATGGAGCAAGTGAATGAGTTTGTATATTTAGTTACGTACGCTGTTGACAAGAGATGGTAAGAATGTAGAAGATATTGAAAGAAGAGTTAATGCAGGTAATAGAGTGAATGGAGCTCTGAAGGCGTTTATGAATAGCCAAAACGTGCCCAAAAAGGCACGTTTGGCTGTGCATAGAGGGGTGTTAGTACCTACTCTTATGTATGGTAGTGATAGTTGGGTATGGTAGAAGAGTCATGAAAGTAGAATAAATGCTGTAGAAATTAGAGCACTAAGAAGTATGTGTGGTGTTTCTTTGAATGACAGAGTAAAGAATTGTGTGATAAGAGAGTGATGTGGGGTAAAAGAAGATGTAGTGACAAGCATCGAGAAAGGTATGCTAAGATGGTTTGGGCACGTGGAGAGGATGGATGACGAAAGACTGACCAAGCAGATATATAAGGCAAGTTTGGAAGGGACAGTACGAAGGGGAGGACTGAAGCGGACGTTCTCTGACCAGATTTGACTGCACGGTTGGCGTAGTGGTTTAAGCAGCCGCCTTACCGCTTGACACTGTGCCGAAGTGTTGTGGGTTCGATCCCCACACGAGATAACACTTTGTGTGATTCATAAATTGTTGTTTCGAGTCTGGGTGTTCATTGTGTCCGTTAGTTGTATGTTTGTAAAGTTCCCCGCGACACAGGAGTTAGTCCTAATGCGGGAGTTGTCTTTTTAAAATAAAAAATAAAAAAAAAAGATTGGAGACATGCTAAAAAAGGACAGGCTACCCTGTCCTTTTTTAGGATGTCTCCAATCTTTTTTAAGGGTACTTCTACAAGTACCCTTAACCGAAGAGCACATAAGTCATTGGTGTTTTGTCGCTGTCGACACGATTCTAGTTCCTTATATTTAGTAGTATACTTTTTTTCTTCTTACTTCAGTTCTTTTTGCTTCATTCACTCCCATCAGATTCCTCATGCATGTTCTATGCATGAGGAATCTGATGGGAGTGAATGAAGCAAGAGAGATATGTCAGGATCGTTGCAAATGGCGTTCCGTAGTCTCTGCCTACCCCTCCGGGAAACAGGCGTGAGTCTATGTATGTATATATGTATGTTTTCTCTTATTTTTCTTAGAAAACAGATCAGAAAAATGTTTTTATACTAAAAGTGACTAGTATTAGTACGAAATATATTGTACTACGTACGGTGCTTATCATACGTTTTTATTTTAGCCAAAAAACATTATCAAAGAAAAGAGTGTTATTTTTTTATAGTTTGATACGTTCTATGAATGTAAACGAAAATATTGGCACATAGGTAGAATTTGTTTGTCATATGAATTGAATGAACATAATTCATTATGAATCTAGTAAAGCAGCGTAAAATTAATTTTCACGAATTAAATTTGAAATGATTTTCTTTACATTTACTTTTAGAGAGCCTCGTTATAAACCACAAAGTTTGTTTTACATCTTGTAGCGGCTGCTGACGCTACAAATTATATACAAGGCGCACTATTGTGTAAGCGAAGCTCAGGAGTCGTCTCCACGCTCCCCTAACAGTTAGGTCATAATTATACAGTGTATTTATTTTTAGCATTTGGCCAGTAAAGCGTATACTTATTTCTCTGTTACGGATTATTTATTTCTTCACACATCATTTCTTCATACCCCACAATCTTATTCAAATCTGTTTATTAACTCGCAAAACTAAACAGATAAACCGTTGTAAAAAGATTTCAATTAAAACCTGTTAAATACGGTTGCGAAGTCAAAAGCCGTCAATTATGAGTTATGTCGTTTCGACCCGCCCTGTCTGCAACTAATTGCAGTGAGACGGTCCGTTGCACCGAAACCATACAAAACCTATAACCATACAAATCACTATAAATCTTCTGCCACTGACGCTTTCGTCAATATTCACAGACAAAAACAGAACATTTTTTGTCTGAAAATAAATGATAGTTTATCATTTATTTTCAGGAATTTGAGCTTAAAAAGTGTTTCTTTTTTTAGGAACAAAGTAAATTACAATGTACGTCTTAAAAATGCGATGAATTGTCTATTTAACGGTTCCGCACCACAGAAATAAATCGTGACACATAAAGTATCACTTTTTCTCAGTTCGTATATCTGTCAGTGTCAAAATGATGGTTCTGTTGGTATTCATCTGACTTTTTATATACATTTTGTGAATCATAACACAGACGGTACAGGATAACAGTACATAGGATTCTCCTTGCAGACCTCACTTGACGTGTAACTTTCCTTTTTTGTGAAGGACTAACACAACAATTACAGGCGTAAATCTAGAACTTACATATGTTTAAGCAGCACGTACAACTCATACAAACGTATGTCTTATATAGATATTTTTGCGAGAAAATAAAACTTTTCAAGTATTGTCTTGGGAAGGGTTCTCGATAAAACGTGCTTAATTCTTCGTAATGGGCGAGACGAATATCAATAATTGGAACGGAACTAGCTAGCACTTGAAAGTTCTTTAAAAGAATAGGATCTGTTTTCATATTCGATCTACCAGATTAATAACGTAGTAATCCAGGTGAGAGTAATTTCGATGACACAACATGTTAAGAAAATATTTAATTTCCTCAGTGCGTGTAAAGGAGGGTTATGTGGTGAAACATGAGTACATTTTGAAAAAAGGTGTCGAAAGGTTAAGTATGTTTTGTGTGTGGCGCCGTCAAGTATTTTGTTTCATCTTTATTTTTAAAATTAATAATAAGCCACATTTTAGCTACGAATACTAAGAAAGCATCTATTATATCTACACAATTTATTTTAATGGTATTTCATGCGATATTTATGATGACCTTTAATTATTTTTTTATTCCTATTGAAAATAATTACGTAGCAGTATTAGCATTGCGCCTATCGGATTCCGTTGCATTGACTCTCACTGTTGGTTTTCCATCTTCTATCTTTATAACTACGTATGTACTTTCATTTCGCCCGCGCATTCACTACGGACACTTGTATGAAAGTACTATGGTTTGAGTTGCCCGCGTGCTCCCCGCGCTGCACAGCTCGCGCCGCTCGTCGCGCCTGCCTTCCCACTACGGACACTCCTATAGAGTTCTATATGTTTGAGTTTCCCGCGTCGCGCCCGCACCCGCGCCCGCCTTTCACTGTGGCCGAGCACTCACTGTTGCTTTTCCATCTTCTATCTTTATAACTACGTATGTACTAATTTGATGGCAGAATATTAGCTTGTGTATAACTATGATGACTTCTGTTCTGTGGTGATGACTAATATAATTATCGTAGTAATTTCATAATATTATTTAGTTCAACAAAAAATATACGAGAGTTTGTACAGGTCGGCAATACAATCACATCCTTTATAAAGCTATAAATAATTAAATTTCCCAACACGTGGTTCGTTGCTAATTTTGGTTGCAAAATAATTATAAATTAGCTCTGCTAACATTCGTTAACCTCTTATTAGAATCTAAAAGTCAATCCAGGGTCAAGATTAATTCTAACTGCGGCGAAAATAAAAATACCAGATGCTCACCCCAGGGCAACTTTTTTAATTTAGTTCACAATATAAAGCACCATGC
Source organism: Euclidia mi (assembly GCA_944739405.2). NCBI lineage: Eukaryota > Metazoa > Arthropoda > Insecta > Lepidoptera > Erebidae > Euclidia > Euclidia mi. The sequence continues at coordinate 94,543,817 of OX123183.2, read as the reverse complement.
TTTGAGAGAAAAACGATTTTTACCAAATATTTCCATAAAAAATGTAAAAATACTATCCAAATATTTCGAGTTTTGTAGTTTTGTTTAGTAAGTTTTGTATCTATCAAGAATTAATTGACAAACAAAATGTTACATAAAATACATAACGTTACCGTGGAAGAACATTGAGGTCGAGTTTGGCAGCGGTGTACGTATTTACTTCTATCTGTCCAGTAAAACTGGGATATCAGTTATCATATACTAAAACACTCTTTAATAATATACTGACATTTAGGTATACTGGGAATCTTATACTAATATATAAAGCTGAAGAGTTTGTTTGTTTGTTTGGTTGAACGCGCTAATCTCATTCAAAAATTCTTTCAGTGTTAGATAGCCCCTTTATCGAGAAAGGCTATATAGGTTATATAACATCACGCTATAAGCCACGGGAGTGGAGCAGTAGCCTTAAATAACGCGGGTGTAACCGCGGGCTCATCTAGTCTTAATATATAATATTATGTATTATTCGTGTTTTTCTCACTTAATTCCTCTTAAACAACTGGACTTGTTTGCACGAAATTTTGTGTATATATTTCAATGGGTTCTTGAATGTGTTGAAAATAGGATTGTACCCGTTATGTGGCAATGCACTCGGTGTGACACTGAATTTTATGTGCAGGACAAGCAGGACCTAGGCTACATACACTAGTATTATATAATTTTATTATGAAAGATTATCTATTACTCGTAGTATATTCACAGTGGCGAACAATACGCGACATAATTATATTTTAATGAAAAATGATGTTTATTAGAAATGTTGAAGTAACTTATTTCTATAAAACAATTAACAATTGGAGATTATAGGTGTTTATAAGATTTAAAATTATTTAATAAAACTAATTAATATATACAAGACGTGAAAATTAAAAATTGCATCCGAATAATATTGGCCTCGACGGATATTACATTCTATAAAATAGATGTTTTCTGGAAAATCTCTTAATATAGCCTTCAAATCAAAACGTGTGTATGAAATACTTTTATTGAACGTAACGGTGGTTACGTTCAGTAACGGTGGTTAAAAACTGGTATTAAATATCTTCATTACCTTACTTATATGAAATAAAATAACCTATCATTACATTAGTGCGATAATTTATGGCGTCGGGACGTGACGACCCCACCGCCCACTGGGGGAGTTACTCTGACGAGTAGATACTCGTCATAGTATCTCCCCCAGCGCAAGCAGTCAACCGAAAGATGGCGGTCAAACCATCCGAACCTGGCGGAAGTAAATCCCAAGATGCTAGATGGGCAGCAGTGTCCAGCACTAAAAACTTCCGCCACTGCGATCGCCAATACGCCTGCCAAGCGTGGCGATTATGGCAAATCCCCCCATAAATGAACCACACCAATAAAAACCGGCCCCTAGTCCCCGGCGGCCCCGCTAGTCCTGGTTATGGTAGCGGCCATAGTAACGGCGGGGCAAGGGGTGCGAAGAATCTCCGGAAGAGATCGGGCTACCACCACCAACGACAATTGGCCCTGGCAACACTGAACACGCGCACACTGCGGACAGAGGAGAAGATTGTCGAGCTGGAAGAAGAATTGAGCAAGTTGCGATGGGATATCATAGGCCTATCTGAAGTCCGAAGACAGGGGGAGGACTCGATAGTTCTCAATTCCGGCAACTTGCTCTTCTACCGGAAGGGCGACCAACAGTCCCAAGGTGGTGTCGGGTTCATCATCCACAAATCTCTCGTGACCAACGTGGTAAATATTGGGAGTGTGACGAGCAGGGTAGCGTACCTTATACTCAGAATATCCAAGCGGTATTCGCTGAAGGTCATACAGGTGTACGCTCCGACCTAGACGCACCCCGATGAGGAGGTGGAAGCCATGTATGAGGACATATCTCGGGCTATACATGGCTTCAAAACCCATTACACCATGGTCATGGGAGATTTTAACGCGAAACTGGGCAAACGCGACGGTGATGAGCTGAGAGTGGGGCAATATGGTTATGGGCATCGAAATTCCCGGGGTCACTTGCTGGCTAGCTTTATGGAGAAGATATCTATATGATGAATTCCTTCTTCTAGAAGCGAGAATGCCGCAAGTGGACCTGGGTAAGTCCAGACGGTGACACCAAAAATGAGATCGACTTTATCATGTCGACGAAGAGGCAGATATTCAATGATGTCTCCGTGATCAATTCGCTTAAAGTGGGGAGCGATCACCAAATGGTAAGAGGCACATTGAATATCTGTACAAGCCTCGAACGGTCGAGGTTGACAAAGTCCACGCTCCAACCGGCACCGGTTCATATCCAAAACCCCGAGAGCTTTCAGCTCTAACTCAAGAACCGTTTCGAATGCCTGGGCGAATGCGTAGATGTGTACGAGTACAGTAACGGGTTCGTGGATGCTGTCCATACAACAGGGGCTAAATTCTTTAAGCCCCAGAGAAGCAAGAGAACTAGCAAGATCTCGGGTCCGACCCTCGAGCTGTTAGAGGAAAGGCGCAAGATGGTTCTGCTATCGTCCGACGACATGCCGAAATATCGGCACCTCAACAGACAGATCTCTAAGTCTCTGACTCGCGATCTCCGCCAATACAACACAAAATGTGTTCGTGAGGCGATCGAGTATAATAAGGGATCCAAAGTGTTCCAGAGGGATCTGTCTGTTGGGCAGAGTCAGCTGACAAAGCTGAAAACGGAAGATGGCAGAATCGTATCGTCCAAGCCTGAGCTCTTGGAGGCGATCGAAAGGTTCTATGGACAGCTATACACGACAACGCAACAACCCGCAAGTACTCCAGCGTCAGACCCTAGAGCTGGATTGACCCGACACTATACCGAAGATATCCCGGACGTCAGCATGCACGAGATTAGTGTGGCTCTCAAACAGCTCAAAAACAACAAGGCGCCGGGTGATGACGGAATTACGAGCGAGCTTCTGATGGCTGGCGGTGCACCCGCTAGAGAAGCCCTTTGGAAGCTATTTAATTCCGTCATTCTCGAGGGTAAAACGCCACAGGCGTGGCACAGAGGTGTGGTGGTGCTTTACTTTAAGAAAGGGGCTAAAACCCTCTTAAAGAACTACAGACCCATCACACTTCTGAGCCACGTCTACAAGCTGTTTTCGAGGGTCATCACGAATCGTCTAGAGAGCATGCTAGACGACTTCCAGCCTCCCGAACAAGCCGGTTTCCGTAAAGGCTATAGTACCATAGATCACATACATACGCTGCGACAGGTTATACAGAAGTCCGAGGAGTATAGCCAGCCCCTATGCTTGGTTACCCTATGCGTTTGTGGACTATGAGAAAGCCTTCGATTCGATCGAAACTTGGGCGGTGCTACAGTCTCTCCAACGGTGCCGGATTGACTACCGATATATCGAAGTGCTGAAGTGTTTGTAAGAAAACGCCACTATGCCAGTCCACCTCCAGGACCAGAGTTCGAAACCTATTCAAATCCAGCGAGGAGTGAGACAGGGCGATGTCATATCCCCGAAACTGTTTACCATTGCGCTGGCAACAACTCTGATTAAGTACTTAGTTGTCACTGCCTAAAAGACGATAAAAAACGATTTTCAATTTATCCTTAATCCCGTCATCTTTAATAACTTGAGGTATAAATACCCTTTCAGGGCCGCCACAGAATATTACGTTTTAGCAAAATGTTTTTGACAAAAGGTGTAAAATAAAACACAAAAGTTGACTCTTCAGGATTTGTTTATTGATTAATACAAAACAAGGCGGAAGGTGAATATCTGAAAATATCACACGGGTGTAGCGAAGATATACATAATTTTTTAAAGGTGTTTTAGGAATTCTTTCCTTCAATTGTTTTTATTTTTTCAAAATATCTACTATTCTTGTTGGTCCTCATAACTTAGCTAAATGCTACAACTATGCAAGGAATGGATTAGCGTAGATAGTGTAATTACTCCGCAAGATCCCAATTTAAGACTAATCGTTCAGTGCAGAGTATTCTTATATTCTTATATTCAGTGGAATACGAGTTTGAACGGCTGCGGCATCAGTACGAGACAAAAATTGAATTACCTGCTTACATCAACCTTTGTTAAAAAGCCTCAAAACCGCAGATATACTATACACAAGCTTTCAGCAACGATAGTCGTAGGCCGAGAATATTACCCGAAGCAGATAGAGCGAAATCCCCGGCTCAGACAAGGATTTACTCAGTGTTTCACTTACTTTTAATAAAATCTTAATTTGTTTACTTACGAGTAGACTGTAGACTACGAATTATATAAACCACACTTACTTTGACAAAGAAACGACTTTTAAAATACTAATATTATTTTATCAACAAAGGTATAGCGAAAACGTCTGAAGCGACTTACGATTGTCGCAATATGAGTGGGCATTTAATCAATACGGAGTAAAGTATTCAAATGAAACGGCAAGGTAGACTCAGCGTGACTAAAAGCTTATACGCCTTTACTTCAAGTTTAATTGCTTTGGCAGCAAAGCCATCGGCTTTAATAAGCGAAACATTTTGTTACTCAGAAAGCGTATTCCGATTCTATAATAGCAATAATTCCTTCGATACTTTTGAAGGCAGCTGTTACAAGCCTAATCTCGGCTAATAACGATTGGGAATCGATTGTATACAGCCACCTATCTGAATAATGAGGCCGATAAAAATGTATACCCCAATCAAAATGTTTTTAAAATACGATTTCCTTGAGACGTTGCACGTGAAATTCTTTACATTCTATCTGATTCGTGTTCACGCTCCAATGTAATGGAGATAAGCAGATTACGAATAATATTTGTGTACAAGAAAAAATATTGTAACTTCAAGCAGTATTTATTTTAGAATGTTTAATGGATTTGGAACGTGTCCGTGTCGGTGTTTGCATTATTACAATATCAAAAATAGCTTATTTACAGTGTGAATATAATTGTGGTGTTAAATCTAAAACTCTGTCGATCCTTTTGTATATATTATGGAATAGTATTTTTTTTTAATCTGAAAGTGTAATAAATACTTCCTAAATGTGTGCAATATGTTTGTTTGTAATAATTTATTTCACCTGTACAGAGAACATTGAAAAGTTGGATTTGCGTTCAATCGCTTGGTTCGCTGTTATAACATTTTATTATTTTACGTAGGCAGTGATAATTGATGAGTATCATCGATATTCGATAGTAGTACTTCGATACAGAATAGAGCATATTTGATTCTTAATCAGGAGGCAATATTTAATAAGGAATTCAGGAGATGAGATTGTAGAAGCGATCGTTATGCTGATACATACAATATAAGTCCTGATATTTGGACTGTGCGCATGTTGTAGTAGCTGAGCTGATTCTTGAGGAAACGCTGCTTGATAATGTGATGATGATCTGCAAAATGGTATTTCTCATCTTGGTGTTCATTATGTCGGTTGTTTGCATATTTGTAAAATCCCCTACGACAAAGGATTCATGCCTAGTGCAAACGTCAGCTTAAAACAATAATGAATTCGTTAGTTCCATAATATATCCTCGACTTCATAGTAAATCCAGCGCTCAAGTCATATCTCATTAGTCTACTGTACGAGACTCTCTTAAACGAACTATTTACCGGACGTTAATGAGCAAGGCTACACGGTGGCTGCCAATGACATCACTCATTCATCCACAATAGTACGTGTGACGGTGTAACAACTCTAATTGCTACACAAGTGAAATATAAATGGACATCCGCTTATTCGCAAAATTATATATTGTTTTATGTGTTCGTTATTGAGAAATTGACGTGTCCCTTAATGTGCTTTGTTTAAGGTACCAAACTAGTTAGAATGGATACATTCAAACTTTCGTTTTACATTCAAATTTGTAATCTAACTGATACTAAAACGTCGTAATTATTTGGTTCCAGCTAATTTGAACTTTTTTTTGTAAAGGTGATTTATACGCCGTATAGATATAATATTTTTAAAGACCTCGTAGTGAAAAAAAACTTCTTTGATTCTGTGAAGATCTTTTTCAATTTTGTTCGTAAGTAAACATGACTTTTTAATGGTCAGTATATTAAAATTATTAACATGAAAAATCTATTTATATTTCTGAAACATAAATCAAACAATGAGGAAGCAAATATTACTTCTGCAAAATGTTTCTTCTTATTGACACAGATCCCACGCAAGCTACGCTAAGCAGCAACGTTATTTCTATCCGGCTCTTGATTAGTCTGTCTGTCAATGTCTCTCCCAATCTAACCTATACAGAGGCATGGTTCCCTAAAGATAAGCGTGTTATCTGTCAGCTATACATTTCCCGATATAATCTCACAACCTCTAACATCGAGCATGAATTTCGTTTGTCAAACCATATTTCTCCAGCGGAAACTATTTTAGATTCTTGGAAAGAAAAGAAGCGTTCCGGCTTTTGCTACTGTAAAACTTGTTGGTATTGGAATTGAAGATTGGAAGCGCCTTACAATAATACAGTACACTGTTGATCTATTTTGTTTAGATTGTCAAGACTTTAATTTAATATGGTTGCCTACATTGAGTTAGCCTAAATCGCTTTTTTATAAGAATTATGTGCAATATTTTTTGCAATAAACTCATACAATATACTTTATCTTACATATCTACTTTATAATGATTAAGTAGATATGTAAGATAAAGTATATTAGTAAAGAAAGCTAGGTAGCTTAAGCAAAATGGCTTAAGCTACCTAGCTTTCTTTACTAGTTATTTTCAGCAGATAAGTAAACAAAATAATTTTTCTAATGGTATCCCATAACTTTTTGATAGGATACGAGGATTAGGATTAGGATCTTTATGGGCGTTTCTTTACAAAGTTACTATACCAGATGCAGCATTGCCGACTAACTAAGCGCCGAATAAACAGTCAAAACATACAATTCAAACTAAACATTTGAATCACTTGATATACCATATCTACAACCTTTTAAAGGGATTAACTTTTGGAGAGAGAAATACTATTTATAATATTTTCAAAGAAACACCACAAACATTTAATGAATATTTTATAGCCAACTTGCCTCAGTGAGCATTTTAAATCATAGTTAGCATTTATTGGTCAGGATTACTAATAGAATATTGGTATAAGCGAAATTGCTTTTTGAATTCGATAGCTAGCTTATATAATCTAGATGAAAAATGTAATCAATAATATGGTAACTTAATTGTTTTGCGGTTACATATTAAATGATGATTTCAAAAGGGGACTTACTTTTATCATTAGGATCTAAGACCTTCTGATTATCGATTAATATTTTTGTAAAACACAGTCATTATTAGTTCATTATCAGATCTTTGTCCTCATTATCTGTGTTTTGTACTTAATTTGAAAGATGACTACTTGATTAAAATATTAATTGTAAAATCGTAGTAATGAGAAATCCGGTATTTTGCCTTCTTGTTACTTAGTTGAAGAATATCTTGTTCCAGGTATTAGCCAGCGTTTCTATTTATGGTAACCTAGTTCAGGTTTTGCGAAATAGGTCAGCCATGAATAATATAGTACAAAAACATTTACTAACTCTTAAGACTAGAAACTTTTAAGCTTTCAGCAGTTATGAAATTGAACATAATCTTTCGATTACAATCCAATCGCATCAAAATCGCGTCACATAATAAGGTGTCAACGCGTAAGATACAGCCGGAGCCATACCTACTTCAGAATGAATAATACTTATGAGAATACTCACCATTTAATTTGTCTATATCCATACATTACATACATACCGTGTATATGAATGCCCCACATCATCGACCCTACATCAATATCCGGTGTTGAAGCACTGTCGACGTCTAGGTGTCGTGTGTCAGTTACCCTGTGATTGCTTGACGGCCGATATGTCCGTACTCGCTCCACTATGTACCCATGACGAGGAGGCTTCATGTCGCTTATCCGGTATATATTTTTTAAGGGTTTTAGGTTTTAGGCTTTTCAATATTCAGGACCCAGTTGACCAAATTTTACCTCGTAAAAGTATGGGCATTATACGTCTGTTTTAAAACCACTGGTACAATATTTTAACAGTTTAAATTGAACTAGAGAATGTGCGCACGCTGCACTGCACTTTTTTCCTAATCCTGTGTGTATCGCTACGGTCCCCAATGAACATGTCAAAATTTTTCGACCTATAGTTTTGGCTGTTCGTTGTGTGTCAGACAGACAGTAAAGCAAGAATTTTATGTATACAGATTGTGATATTGCGACAGTAAAAAATATACAATGACGGACAAATAATGCATTGATTATAACAGAAGCAAATTTCAACTGTTATGTTATAGTTTCTTCCTAAAGTTGATTACACATATGCAAGTAGAATAACAATTTGTACCTACGTCCAAATTACCTAATAAGTGTGTAACAGTTATTATAATTTACATTTCAGGTGAAAATTACTTTGCAAATGACATCATTCAATTGTTGTTCTAACTTTATATTTTTCATGGCTTGTGTTTATTTGATGGGTCCAGAGGTGTTGAAACTGGCTGTTAACAAACAATTATTGATTTAAAATATAAGTTTAATTTCAGACACAAAAAATGTACTGGAAACACCACGGCCGTTTTTCCATACAAACGTAGTCTCCTGTTTTGTCCCTGGATAATGCCAGTAGAGCAATTATTTTTTTCCAAAAGATGTATGGCCCCAATTGGCATGTCCCTATGTTTTCCTCTTTCTCATAAATTAAATATTTAAAAAGATATGAACTTTCAAATACTTCAAAAATTGGCCTGATTTTCCGCTGTGTTGAAATATCCAAAAAACAAATTTGGCTAAAGTATTTAAAACAAAGGAAAACATAGGAACACGGCCAAACCCTTTCATTAATTTAATATGAAAAACTAGTTAAATCGATGAAGTTTTGGAGAAGGAATCAAGGGAATACGAAACGTTGATTTTGTGTACATTAAATAGGTATTTTTGGTCCAAGCTGCAGTTGTCTCTATCGCGCTCTGCAGGGGGAGGCTTGAGGTTGCGCGACAGCAATAGATTTTACAAATACCTATTTTTCAATTCTCTCGCCCGTAGTGTTTCCTGTTGTTTTCGTTTATACACCATCTCCCGCTCCCTTACCCTGCCTGATCTTTATCCCTATCTTATTTAATTAAAGCTGTATTATATTTACGTGTCATTTGCCAATGCACTGCTGTGCAATATTGTGACCACTACCCAGTTACTCAGTCAATCTTCTAGCTTACCTAGCAAGGCAGATGGTATGACTGTCGCGGATTGCATAGAAAATGAAGATGAACTTTCACCTTGATCAGAAGTTCTACAATGAACAAGTTCAGTAGATTTTTCCGACTATAGACTTAATTTACATTTGAATTTATTATAATTATTGTAAGTTATTAATAGAATTCATAATAAACATAACTTAATTTTTATTGTTACAGGTATGTCCTCAAACACAAATGCAGCTTGAGCAATTTCCTGGAATTACTCCTCAACGTATGTAAGTCAAATGAGATCATTAACACCAAGGAATTTATTTTTAAAGCACACTGGAGCTTTGAGTAGTTATTATTATACTCTTACATAGCTTATTATATCGTAATTGGGGGAAGGGGATCATGTGAATGCATTAATGTAGTGAGCAGCGTCATTATGAATGACGTTAATACGAAACGTGACCGTACGCTCTTAAGATAAACATACGCCCTAGTTGCATGAGCTGTTTGTATCTAGCAGACAGTTTGTGGATAATTCTAACTAGTTGAAAAGACTTTGCCCATTGTCATTTGTATTAATTAGAACTAAAATATGTTGCTTATCTACTTTCTTGAGGACAACTTTGTACCTACTGATTTTGTAATAAGGGCGCGCAAAAGAAACAAATAGTTGAGGTTACTTTGGCATTTATAATTTTAGCATAGGTAATACGCGAAAACCTGCAGTGACCTGCACGTACCACCAATTCTATTCAACGTACTTTTATTGAAACGTTTTTTAAACAAATATGAATATGTCATGTCAGCAGCGTGTTTGTAACCTACTTAATAACTAAGGATTAAAACGCTTTAAAACTCTACATTTACCGGCCAACATAAATCGTTATTATAATTATAGTAAATCTCCCACAGTCTGCAAAATGTGGTGCATTAAGAAAACATTATGCAAGAAAACACTTTTTAATTCAGTTATCTTAAAGAAACAGTGCTCTGTTTAATTAGGTTTCACTTGATTTATTTATGAAAGTCATCAGAACTGTACAAAAATAAAAAAAGAAAGAGACGAAATACTAAGGCAACTGCCACCACAGCGGATTATAAAAGAAAGAGAATTTATAAAGTTATGGGTCCACGGATTTCACCATTTATGTAAGTTTCTAAAAATCATCTGTTTTTATAGATAATGAAATACTATTCTTTGTTCGGGCACTGAGTTGCACTTGGCGCTACTAACAAAATGTTTATTCAAGATTCTTAGACATCTGCACTTTATACCAGTAAAATAATAAATATGTAACTTTGTAAATGTTGCTTCTTAATTATTAGTCCTGTTCTAGTAACTGCCACAGTGAAGTTAGTTCCCATTTTATTTGTTTTGACATCATGCTGAAATAAAGTACAAATATAATTATTATAGTTATTCGAAAGGTACCATATTCACAGTAACACTTTAACGAACATGGCCTAAAGGGGCGAACTGCTTACCATGGCAACGCACAGCTAAAACTACTGGACGCAAGAAGCTAAAATTCGGTAAGTATGTTTCATGGGGACCATGAAATACCCACGGGATAGAGCAGAAATAATTAAATTAGAAAACTCACCACAGGCATCCTCTAATATTATTGTATAATGATTGGAGTTTTCTCTCTTACCTAAAGAACAGAGTAATGAAATTCGGTTTTGAATAGGAACGCTCTAAGTAGAATACTGACTTATCTGACGACAGCAACAACATTTGTCAGAACCGAAACCTTATACACAGTACAGAACGTTAGATATCTTCAATTTCTCAATACTTACTGCTGGTACTAGACAGACTGCTACAAAATCAAATACAGAGTCCACTATAATATTGTATTTGTACTTTTTATAGTAGGATGGTTGGTATTTACAAAGAGCAAAAGGAATGCAAAATATTTTGCAAGCCATTTCAACATGATATTTATGCTGAAAATAACTGTAATTTTTCCGCGAACACTTTTGGTAGCTAATTATTGCCAACACAAACTAACATTTAAGTAGGTATTTACTGATAAAATCAATAATATGATCGAATTTATATAACAAGATACGTAAAAAACAAACATAAATATCATTTTCCGTAATCAATACTCAATAAGTATATTTTTTTTTATATAGACTCACGCCTGTATCTGTACATATATATATATATATATATATATAGTCACAAGCTCTTTATGATATCGTGAAGCTTCAATAAATTATGGTATTTGTGAGCCGAAATCGCAAAATAGCAACATGTACGTATTGCTCAGGTTGCCAAGCGAGCATCATCGTGCCAAAGAATTGTAACCTTCCAAGCATTGTGGCGATTAGCATCTAAGGTAGTCGATATGCCTTAGCGTTGGTACAGCTTTTCCACATACTGTTGTCGTCTAACCCAAAAGGTGCTAGTGTCAGTGTATTCATTGTCTGTCAGGGTACTGACTCCTCATCATGACAAAGATCTTTATAAAACCTGAAACAGATGGCTTAACGTGCTCTTCGAGGCACGCGGCAAACTTTAATTAACTCTAAAAAAACCTGAGAAGACATTAGAAAAAATCCGACTTCATATTCTACCTAAACAAAAAATCCTTAATGTTAAACTTAAAACTTTGCGGTATATTCAGAAAATGTTTTGTTGCGGTTAGGTTTCTCTGATATGCACAGCCTGATATTGTTGTGTTTCTTTTGCATTGTAACAGTAGTACTAGAGGCCAAGTCTCTACTCGAGCTCTCTCGTTTATTTAAAAAGCAATTAAGTTTTTCGATACAATATACTCCTAACTTGATTATCTAAAGGTAAAAATAAACATCATCATCATCATCATCAGCCTGCCGCAGTCCACTGCTGGATATAGGCCTCTCCAATGGCACGCCACTGAGCCCGACTTTCGGCTCTTCGTGTCCAGCCGCTGCCAGCCACTTTGCGCATATCGTCACATCACCTAGCCGGAGGTCCTACACTACGTTTGCCAAGGCGCGGTCTCCACTTTAGAACACGGCTGCTCCATCGGTTATTGGTTCTGCGACAGATGTGACCAGCCCACTGCCACTTCAACGTATAAATAAAGATAAAGTCTATAAAATAAGTATCAAAACGACGTTTATTACGTTGAAAGAGTTACTCTAAGAATGTTAAAACTTATAGCATTAATCTTTGAATTTAACAGCATGTCACAAAATAAATGTTGCCTGCATTAAGTTACTCATCACAGACATGATTTCAGCCAAACGATGACTACTGCTGAACCTAGGCTAGGCCTTCCCAAAACTCTCATCAGCATCCAACCGCTCCCCGCGATCCCAACAAAATTGTCAGTCCAACTTACAGCGGTCCAGTGTCCCTACATTCATTTAACTGGTAACCAATACATAATAAGAAAATTAACTCTTAAAGCCATCGATATATATGTACCATAATTTATTTATTTATACAATTAATTTCACTATTATTAATTATTAAGCAAAATTACTTAATTAAGAATATCTTTTTATCAAAATATGTAAAGCACCAAAGATAATGCTGTGGTTTTTACAAATCAAGCTGAAAGTTTTAATACCATGCGGTAAACTACACAGTTTCGAAAGACGTGAAGAGACCTGGCTAGTTAATTCTTTATTAATATTCTGTTTTGTATAATATATAGCCTTCAAAGTAAACTCTAATAAAGCTTCGGTTAAAAACTAGTCAAGATGATGAGTTGAGTTGGATGCCAACAAGGTGACCCTCTTGGACCAGTCATTTTAAGTTCAGCATATATACACCCCATTATTCGGCAACTAAATTCAATATTTAATGTATGGTATTTAGATGATGGAACACTGGGAGGCGATGCAGATACAATTTTACAAGATATGACTTCCCTACAAAATAAATCCTCATCCATTGTGAACTATTTTTAAATACAGCAGACTCAGTAAACAAACATATGGTAATTTCAAAATTTAATAATTTGGCTCCAAATATCAAAATCTTTGAAAAAAGTTCTCTTCACCTCCTAGGTTCACTTTCATAGAAGAAAAGATACAACATTTTAGTTAAGTTTCAGATCGCCTACTCAAAATTAATATCCATTCAGCCTAAACAATTATTTAGTATTGCCTTTTCGTCTCTTTTACTCATACTTTGAGATCATCACCACTTTGGAAAAATATTACACTTTTGGAAAAATATTACACTTTTGGAAAAATATTACACTTTTGGAAAAACTTATCAAATTAATCAAACAACTTTGAGACATTAAATGTGGTCATGGACGACCGAGCTTGGCAACAAGCGTCTTTACCCATACATCTGGGTGAGCTCGGCGTTCGCAAAATTTCCAGTGTCAGTTTACCGGCATTTTTGTCTTTCGTCCACAGCATGGAAGAGTTAACTAGCAAAATTTTAACAATCACACTAGTTAATTCGGAAGTGCTGTGCAAAACCGAAGCAATAAATGCCTAGAAAATGGTTTGTCCAAGCACTGAATTGCCTACCAACCTTTTCTCCCAGAGACAGTGGGACTAGCCGCTCAGTAACTTAGTAAGGGAAAATCTTTTGTCTACAACTTCTAATGTTACAGAGCGTGCTCGCTTACTGGCTGTGGGGGAATGGGAATCTGGTCTTTGGCTTCAAGCACTGCCATCTTCTAACACAGGAACCATGTTGGGTGATGAGATTTTCCGCATCACCACTTGTCTACGTTTAGAAGCTCCATGTGTTTCTCCGCATCGATGTCATTGTGGAGAAGACGTCGATAGTCTCGGACACCATGGGCTTTTTCTTGGAGCAGAAGCGCGGGCAGAATACCTCGACATGCACATTTGAATGACATAATTCCTCGTACTCTCGTCGCGTCTGGGGTACCAGCTGTACTTGAACCAAATGGTTTCGTACGAGACGACGGAAAGAGACCTGGCGGTATGTCATTGTTGCCATGGAAAACCCTAACCCTTGCGCCATCACATATTCCAAGCACGGCAGGTCATGCTGGCGCTGCTGCTGCAAGCGCGGAAACCCTCAAACGGCGCAAATATGGCAATTTAGTCGGTAATTATGTTTTTGAGCCGTTTGGGGTGGAAACGCTGGGCCAATGGGGTCCGAGGGCTCGTAGTTCGTAGTTTATATCGCGACATATCCAGGCGCTTGATCGACGTCTTCCGTGACCAGAGGGCTGGTTTATTCTTTGCCCAAAGAATCAGCATTGCCATTCAGGGTAGCAATGCTGTCAGTCTTCTGGGCACGATACCAGATGACAGTGATGCGGATGAATACTACGACACCTAAACGCCTCCTGCTTTACTTTATTTTATTTTTATATTATTTGCTTTATAAATATTTTAATTTTGGCTGTAGGGTTATACGTTTGGTTTTAGTTTTAAATAACTGAATTTCAATAATAATGTACACAACAAAATGAAATGTTATGTAAATAAATCATGTAGATGTCAAGATTATAAATTCTCTTCTCTTATTTTCAGAGGAGATTTTCATGCAAGTTACTAAGTAAGGTTTACAAGTTAAGCCTTGAATCTTGTGTTACTTTAGCTATGTGAGAATAAGGATGTGATAAGAATATGAGCTGTTTTCACTTATAACTACTTTTAAACTACCACGGTTTGTACACATACTAATGATTATGTAACGGGTCTGAATCGTGTTAAACGAAAAGAAAGATGAAATACATAAGAAAGATGAAATGTTTTCACTATTCTATCTTGCGAGCGAAATCATGTATCTCAAGAGGCTACTTTTGTTACATTATACGGAACAAAAACTACCAGGATTAAAAGGAATTTCTGTGCGAAAACTGGTCAAAATGAAGTTCAATTATTGATTTAATACATCGACTTACATTGTTTGTTTGCAGTTGGTTCAGTAAATATTCAAAAAAATACTCCAATGATTTTAAGTTGATGGGTTCGATTTATTTTACCGTTCTTTGTTGAATATTCAAACAATCAAACTGTTCCAAGGAGTCCGAGACAAAAGAAAAAAATTAAAGCTATTTTAGCATTCAGCACACTTTTTCTCATTACGAGAGGCTTTGTCCTATTATTTACGAGCTACGTGAACTCTTTTCATAGCGATACATGCGTACATTTTATTAAAAACGCCATTATTAATTTGAAGCATTCGTTTCCTTGACGTGAACATTTTTCATTTAAGAGTTGGATGATTAAAAAAATCTTCGAGCTTTTTTACTTGCGGTCGTTTGCGATTTCTCTCGACACTCCAAACTTAAGCATGGCGTAAGAAATATAACCATAAATCAAGCAAAATAAGTTCTTTGCATTGTTATAGTATGGATGAAGCCAGTCAACACCTAGGGCCAACTTTATCACCTTTGGCTGGTATCATCAGAAAAAAAAATTGGTACGATTTTATCAACCAAGTAAATTAGACGAACTTACCAGACGGTGCTGAAACTGTTCTTAATATTTTTAAGTCACCACATTACCTAAATAAAAAAAATGATAGTACTCTTGGCAAAGTCTATTTGGCAGTTGACCAGAATGTCTTTCAGTACGATACTGTTGGCAATTGAAAATAATGTTTACAGTGATTCATTTTAATTATATCTACCACAAAGTTTTTCGGAGATACTCGTTATTTTGATTTATTATTATGGTAGCCAAATATTATATTTTGAGTTATAATGACAAAATATTATAATGTAAAAAAAACTAACGAGGCATGAGACATCGTAATGGGTGATATTGTTCCAACCTAACGTGATTCTAAGACATTAAGAGATAATGGCGTTTCACTTGAAAAGATGTACACGCAAATCACAACCCTTCCTAGATACCAGACCTATTCTTTTTCTTTCCAATTCATATAAGTAGAACAATATTAAACATAGAGGTTTCATATAATACCATCTTGAAAACTTTGCTAGCTCCAGAACTAATACAACATTAGATAGCCACAGAACCACAATTTGTGGATTATTCCAAGTGTTACCAGGTGTGATTGAAACCAATCCACAAATATAGTAACACAATCTTAGGTCCCAAGGAGGCCTCTTAAACCGCTACGCTTTCAATGCAGTCGAGTCGAGTCGAGGGATGCTATTAAATTATTTATCCCACTTCTTTATATAATTTTTCGATATCTACTGATAGCCTGAACCCTCTCCTAACTTGCATAACAGTAGCACTGTAAGTCAACAGGAGATTTTGTCTAATATACCATTGTGGCCAGGTGGACTATGAAAGGGTTTGATGTCGTGCCACAGGACAGCGTACTAGACCCATTATTATTTTTTACATATATAAATGACATCGCAACTATAACAGATAATCGCATGATTTTGCTTGCTGATGATAGTACTATTTTTTTTAACAAATACTGCAATAATAAATTAATTAGTAATATAAATTTGACATTAGATAATACAATTGATTGGCTTATTAATAATAATCTCAAAATTAATTTGACAAAAACAAAAATTATGAATTTCAAACAAAGACAAACACAACGTGACATTAATCTCAATTTACCATATAAAAGTAACATAATTGAAGAAGTAGAATCGACAAAGTTTTTAGGTTTATGTATTGATGGTAACATGACATGGAAACAACACATAGAATTTGTAAGTAATAAGGTAAACAGTTACTTATATGCATTGCGTAATCTCAGTAAAGTCGTTGATACTTCAACAGCGTTAACGATATACCATTGATACGTATCATCCATCCTTCGATACGGAGTAATGTTTTGGAGCAACTCTATAAGCACTCTACTAATGTAGAGTGTGCATTCAGAGAGCAGAAGCGATGTGTGCGAGCGATTTGTGGCTAAGAGCAAACCGATACTTGCGTTCCTCATTTTAAAGCATTAAAAATCTTAACTCTCACTTGTATTTATATTTTTGAGACGGTTTTATTTATTAAATCAAACCTTTCTTTATTAGAGCAACGCAAAAGATCACGGAATGCCGATAAATTATGTGTTCGGCCCTCAAAAACTGCTCTTGTACATAAGAGTGTTTTATGCATAGAACCCAAGTTATACAACAAAATACCATTAGCTATAAGAAATGAAACTAATATGATTGTATTTAAAACGAATTTAAAAGATTTACTTGTTACAAAAGCTTATTATTCACTAACGGAATTTTTCCATGATAAGAGGATTTAATATTATGTTTTACCAATATTATATAATACCAATATTTAATTCCTGTTTTTTTTTTAATGTTGAAATTTTTTAATTATTACTTATTTATTGATAATTTAGATTGACTGAGTAATATTTTATTGTTAATGTATAATTTATTGTACTGAAATAATAATTAAATTTTAATATAGTCTCAAAACTTTGTAAAATTTTGCATGCTGAAAGGCGATACTATTAAATATGATGAATATGGTGATACTATTAAGATCTGTAATACCTATTGTTAAACCCACATTAAGCAAATAAAGTGAATTTAATTGAATTGATGTCGAGTTTACCGTCTCTTCACAAAGATACAATTTGTTTCGTGTATTTTCCTTAGTTTCCTCTTACGGCATCCAAAGAATCGAATGGAGTTGTGACACTTTGTCCGTCATCACACGGACCTTATCCCAATTCTACAACATATCGCGCGCAGATCAGAAGATTATGTAAAAAAATCTTCTCGGTAATATTGATTCTTAATAGTATTTAGCAGATTTATGCTGCGAGGACATCACAAATATTACGCCATTATTTCACACGTCATTTAGCAAATTATCACAAACGAAACTTTCTACAGATTTTTTTTATTTCCTTACACGTCTCATACGTATTCAGACTGCCTGCCCAGAGAAAGGCGGAGCTGTATTAATAAAACCAACCTTATTGCATATAAATTGTACGATGTTCCAGTTTCACAGAGAGGCGTTCTATGCTTCGGTGGACAGGCACTCTTAATACTGATACGATTTCAAGTTTTATTGAGCTATAATGAATGAGAGCTTTTGATCATTTTAAGAGGCGTTCGCGCCATCATCAGTTAAAATTATTTCCAACTATTTAAGGTTTGGCTTCTAGCCAGCTCTGATAGTCAATATTTACTGCTATTTTATATCAGGAACAAAGTATTTTACTAAAGTTGGTGGAGTTATCAAACTTTCTTGCGCGCCAAAATATCTGTATGTTGCAACTTTTGGATTTTTTTAAAGTAAATCTTGCCTCAAGTATTATGCAATGGTGAAATAAAATGCAAAATGCTGAGCTCAATAAAGTAAATGAGTTGAAAATAAAAATTACACAAAAAAACAGCATTATAATTAACTGCACATAAAAAAACGTATGTTACTACAGGCCTCTTCTTGCTATGAAAAGTCTAAGGCTGTAATTCTATCATGCTGGCCAAGAGCGGGTTGGTAGTTTAGACACATAAGTGAAAACATTATGAAAACCTCTTATTCTTGTTTCCTTGCGAATTTGCCCTGCCACGATAAGCTGCATTAATTTTTAATTTATTTTAATTTATCACGTGAAGTCAATGAAGCCGAGGCTTTCAGCGTGAAAGTGTTTGGGTTTAAGTTAAAGTCAATCTAGAATATTCCATTTTAAATCCTTTTAATTTTATAAAATGACATATTTTATATAAAGGCGATGACGTGGATGGAAGTGATTTCCTCACAAGTCAGTCATATTGCCTAGAATGAACTCATATTAAAGATCTCAAAATAATTTTCAGTTCAAGACGAGTTTAAAGAATTAAAAACTATCCAATAAAACACGCTTCACCAACAGTTATATACTTCAGAAAGTATATAACTGGCCTACCGGCCAGTTGGTATTCACTTTACTCCGTTTCGTTTTATTGCCAACGTAGTCGAAACGAACTTGTTCTGAATAAATTTAAAATAAGTAAAAGATAGCTGGGACATTTTTTACACTATTCTTGTTATTATATTTTGCACTGACACTGTTGTTTATATGTTGCTCTTTGAGTTTGAATTCTAAGATTTTATTGAGAAACCCGTCAGCCATTTTGTGCTAATAAGATCGTGTTTATGAATAACAGGCATTCGTTGAAAGTAATTTGCAATATAAAGGCAACAATAAGTCGATGTATATAATTCTCGCGTTACTGACTGACTACCAGACACTGCACTTATAAACACGTATATTTCTTGGTAAGTGTAGGGAAAGCCCTTATTGTAGTGCACGCTAAAAAGGGATTACCAGAAATAACTACGGGAAAAGGGGGAAATATAATGTTTCTTCAGTCACTGCCAGTAAAGCTTTGTTTTCAATTTAATAGCCATTTAGTCATTGCCTGTTTGGACTTATGCGTTACTACAGACTTGGAGTTGTTTTTGTAGTGCCTATAGAGGCTATAATAATAGGAGACTGGTCTGGGATATACTGGCATGTTATTACTGTATAGAATAACAGTTCATATAATAGTAGGGGAGCCCATGAAGGGATTTTGGGATTTACTTGAGCGCGTCAAATATTGATAGCATCCATGTCCTACGTATTCATAATAACGTAGGATTGTTAATCTGATCGTTTGCATAGTGGAGATGGTCGTACGAAAGATTTTAAAATGCAAAAAAAGAAAATTAATTGAGTGTGTCAGATTTTCTGAGGAGATGTTAAGTGAACCTAAAAAAGGCTCTCATTGAATAATCTGACGATTCGAGTGTGACGCAAACTCATGGTCACTATTAAAACGTGCAAAAAGAAATCGCCATTTTAAGATCTCAAGCGCGTCAGATTAAGATGTATATGCTTTCATCCTAACGTCCTAGAAATGCTTTCTCATAATCTGACGATTATCTGGAGGGATTAGGACAACAGCTTTATTTTAACTTTTGAAAATCAATTTTTACTCCCCCACCGATGAAAAGGTATTATTAAAATTTTATCATTTTATCATCTAAGCTTTGCAACCCAATAAGTCTCAGTGACACTCGAGTAAATCCCAATTTAGCATCGTGGGCTGCTGCTATTCCTACTGCAATGTATCTAACAAATGTAAGTGATTAAAGATACATAACGTATTTTACAACATAAATATCTAATTTTCTTGAAGATTTTTTTTATATCGTCAAACCTGTATACCCGAAGGGTTTGATAGATGTGTAGTATTACGCCCACATTCACTTGAAGTATATAAACGAAAATATAAATTGTAGCATTTTACTCTGCTCTCATCATAGAAAGACTGGTGTGTAACTTAAAATATAGTAATTACGTATTATATAAAAAACTAAACAGCTCAGTTATATACATTTACAACCAAAGGCAACCAACGGTAACCAAAGGCAACGAAATAGGAATAGATACGACAAGATATTAACATTCTAACGATCAAATGAAACAAGTTAAAGTAAATAATTTGACACCACGGTACTAAAGCTTAATATCAGGTGTCTCTCTATCTTAATTGTATGATAATATTGATCTTAGTCGGAACTTGTCAGCAGAAATTACTGTTACGCAAATTTTGAAGATTAATTTCAATTTGATATTGTAAATTTATAAGTTACTACTTAAACGTTTATTTGGATGCAAAGTTCAGGTCGTGAATTTACTTTCCTTGCTTTGTGTTTAAACTAAGAATAGGTAATAAAACTGTCGACAATTTCCGAGTATTATGTTCCACCAGCGGAAATACTATGACATAATATTGCTTGACTGTGTAAAAATATCTGAAAATCTCTTTCCTTTTTTCGAAAACAGGGCTGCCGTTCTTCCTCTAGGAATATATTCAGCATCACGATTGACTTTACAAATATTTAATCAATTGACATTAAAAATCCACAAGTTACATGAGAATCATTTCTGCGTAACTACCTTTAATTTGCTCCAATAATTTCAGCATAAAATATTTTACTCTGATATTCAAGATTATATCAATTAAAATAACCTCAAAGTGCCCGTGGCCGCAATACAACTAATTTTGTTTGTAATGAAATTCAACTCGTTTGCTTTCATTGGATTGGTTAAAGCGTTTTTGTATGCAAAAACCGTGTATGTTTACTTTTTACGGGTAACTATTTTTTCGGCCGGGTTACGCATTTTATAGCGTGAGTAAAATAAATTTTACTACGCGCATTTGATGATTTATAAATAAATATAAAAAGTTTATTCATATTCATGCATTCATATAAGTCTTTGCAAATGCAAATTTATATTTATGTTTTAGTTGAAAACATATAATACATGAGACTATAATGATACTATTATAATGATGTATCAGGTCGATTTCTAATATAAGAAGAATAAGCTTTTGAATGAATAAGAGCAGCACTTGCAAAGCAAACATTTGGTTGCTTTCACAAACTTAGACTATATAATAATTGAAGACTATAGAATATTCAAACTAGCCTTACTATAATACATGTTACATCTCAGATTATTACTGGCATTAATACAAGTAATGTTTCAGAAATATTTTGAGCATTCTTCATACTAAGGTGCTAATACGAAGAATGCTCAAAATATTTCTACTGCACTATTTTCTGGCCGGATAAACTCTGTTTAACAAGAGCTCGTCTCACATTACTCTATTTTTTTATACAATAATATCTTGAATTGGAATGCCACAGTTACGTTACTTAAGTTTCCCGTAAATTAATGCCATTTTAATTTCCTTTTTAATCCAATTAAGTTTGGGAACCTCACAAAGAGGTTCATGTATTGTCGCAGAGTGCGTTCCACAAAACGTGTCATTCCCTCCCGCCTCATGTAATGATCAAACGCAGCTCGTTATTGGAAGTACGCAAAATGCTTTTATTCAGGCTTGATTAGAAACGGGAGAAAATTTGAAGGAAAAATGGGACATTGCAAAATAATTTAAGCACGTACACGTGCCTCGAAAACGTTTGCAAATTGTTCATGTTATATCGGAACACTTTTATAAGCAGATACGGAACATATTCAACGTATTGTATTTGTTTTAACCCCCACAATGGAGTAGAAGAACAAATATTTGTACAGGGCGTGTTTGAATGAGGATATTGTTGCTTGTTAAATGTATGCTATACTCAGTTTCATTTAACGCTACTAATACGCTCTGAATAGGCATATTGCTAGGTCTGGTTGATATTTGTCAGTGATTTATGTTATTCATTACCGTTCTTTGCCTTAAGAAGAAATACTTGTAAATAAAATAATAATTATTTAGGAAGATGTTATATCAAGGTGAATAAGTAATGACCTGAAATTTGTAGTAATATTGCAAAATCCTTGGTGTTTTTTTAATTTTAAGTATAGTATCTACAAATTAACCGCTGGTGCTCCTTTCATTCCTGCATACCTATGACGTAGGTATAATTTTTAGACAAACATTATTTTAGAGGAATTATAAAACAAGCGAATAAAAAAAACTAAGCGACTGATGATGAGATACTGTTTTAATAACTTGAGCGGCATGAATTTAAGTAACCAAAAAATTTACTAACCTAACGACGAATATTGATACTACGAGCGTACTATAAGCGGGTTGTGATTAATCCATTTCAGATATTAAAATTCCAGCCGTGCGACTAAATGACAAGGTGAGCGACTAGAAATACAGAGAAGGGGACTCCAATATTAAGATAGAGACGATTTTTCCAATTGAGGTTTTACATAAAGAACTGCTAAAAATGTCACTGTAAGTTAGGTTTTGTAAGCTGCTTTATTAATGATTATTGGTTACTTAGAGAACTAAGTTTAGAGAACTAATAAACATAAGACCTCAAGTAGAATTTGAGGTCTTATGTTTATTTATTTGCTACGATTTTTTATGAAAACTACAGATTGTTTGTGCGAGCGAATTCGAATGGGGGCGGGTGACAAATCAATGCAGTCAGATGAGCAGAGTCAGAGCTGACGAAGGTGACGAAACTGATTTTGACGACCTTCATTTCGAAAATCACGATCTATTTATTTATGAAAAAAATCTCATTCACTCGGGAAATTTAATAGGTTATGTTAGGTTTTCTTGTGACCCTATAACCAAAAATTGGAGCCCTGCGTAGGGCAGGACTCCGTCAAGTTAGCTTTAAAGACTAAAGCGTCCTATTTTATTTTGTTTTTTGTTCATTTGATTTTAGTAAATGTATATTGCTTATTTTTTTCGGAATACATTGTTTCATTTAATTACTTACCCTTAAATACTTAATTTTTTTGGCTAATAGAGTTTCTTAAAATAGTTATTTTATAAGAAAATTTTCATAAAAATGGGATAGCTCATAGTGCTCTGCTCATTATAGTATTTTTCAAAGTGGTTTTTCTCTATTCGAAACACTTTATTGAAGATTAAATGTCGCTCAGTATATATAAATCATTAGCTACATATTGAAAAAAAATGCAGGACGGAACGTTGACACTGTCGCTCAAATATTATGAAGTTTCTCACTTTGTATTTTAAGTAACTCAAATTAATGTTTGTAAGTTGCTGTTCTGTTGATGACTCATCACTCGCAGTTAGTCGCATACATAGTAATTCTATAACCTAAATTAATTATTTTTGTCACTTAAAACTTTAATTTAAAGTTACTCGTTTAAATATTAGCCATTGTTTTATTATGTCGAACTAAATATCTTAAATATGTGAAACATTTATACAATGACTGTGCAAAATTTCTGATCAAATGTTTTATTAATGATATGGTCAATTACTTGCAAGTTTTAATGCTTGAGATGCTTGAGGTGCATGTTCTACAAGCGTAATCATCTCTATTAACCGGTAAAATACATATCATTTGAAAAGAGCCTCTAAAACGCTCTTAAAACAACGAACTCAAAACTTCATAATGTTTGTTCCGATGGGTTTACTCCGTCGTCTCAACCAGTCGTGTTTATAAGAGGTTTTGTTCTATCCTTGAGCGTTACTTTAACTTAATTGGTTATATATTATGTTAGATAAATAAAGATATCAGTTTTATCAATTACATCCTACAATCGATTCTAGCCGCTGAGATATATATACCTAACTAGTCTCAAACTGGACCAACTCTAATTGACGTTTTTGATTAAACAAGTTCGCTTTGCTATGATTTGAGACGAGATCGTATTCTCTAATCTTTTTATTATCCCAGATCTTTCGAACCATTAAGAGTTTTTGCACAAAACTATTTTGAAAAAATTGTTTACATTGGACATTTTACAAAAACGTAGTTCTCGGTATAACCGTTACAAAAGTCAGTGCAATGCAAAAATACATAATATTTTTTGTTATTATCTACATACCACTGTTATGAAAAGTCCGTGGCATTTCCAGTTATATAAATTTCATAACACTGATACCAAAACAAACAAGCCGGAACAACATTGAAAGAGAATAAAAATAAAATAATGCTGTGCAAAATCCTACTATTTCAAGCAAAAAATACTGCTCACATTTTAGTCCACAATTGATGTTTTAGAATTCAGCTATAGTTCTTGTTAGCGCGCGGTCTCACGACTCTTCACTTAGCAATATCCTACTAATATTATAAATGTGAAAGTTTGTGAAGATGTATGTATAGATGGATGGATGGATGGATGGATGTTTGTTACTCTTTCACGCAAAAAGTACTGAACGGATTTGGATGAAATTTTACACTAATATAAAATAAGAATAACACATAGGCGACAATTTATAAAGATTTTGTATAATGTTGCCATAAAGGAAAAGTATCAACTAAATCGGCAAAAATCCTGAGCTCTGAAAGCTATCTTCGCGTGCGTTGCCTAAACCGTTAAACTTACTTGAAGATAATGTACGGTGATATTGTTTATCTTAAAAAGTTCTAAACAAAAGTCCGCGGCAGCATTTATTTATTTGTTTGTTTGGGTAAAATTTTGTAATTGGAATTTTACCCCTTTCCTGATGACAGATTGATCTGATATTTGGTATACACTCTTAATCTTGATGACATTAAAAGATAATATAATTCCTTATATTACAATCATCCAAGATGGCTGCCGATACAAAATGGCGGATCACATATAAGGTACTTCACAACAACCTCAATGTGGGTATCAAATGAAAGGGCTTGGTTGGTAGAATAGAGCTCACTATGAAAAATGCCAGATGGCCGCCGCCACAAAATGGCGGATTACTTATTTTCCACAAATACCTCAATATGGGTATCAAATGAAAGGGCTTGATTGGTAGAATAGAGCTCACTATGAAAAATCCAAGATGGCTGTCGCAAAATGGCGTATTACATATTTGCCACAAATACCTCAATATGGATATCGAATGAAAGGGCTTGATTGGTAGAACAGGGCTCACTATAAAATATCCAAGATGGCCGCCGCCTCAAAAGTCCACAAATAGCTCAATATGGATATCGAATGAAAGGGCTTGATTGGTAGAACAGGGCTCACTATAAAATATCCAAGATGGCCGCCGCCTCAAAAGTCCACAAATAGCTCAATATGGGTATCGAATGAAAGGGCTTGATTGGTACAAAAGGACTCACCATGAAAATAGAATGAGAAGTATCAGCTAACAACAAAACTAAAAACTTGAAAATAAAATAACTATATTTTTTATGTTAAACGGTTTTATTACAATAAAACTAATGTAGTCAGGTTATGTACTAAAAGCTAAAAAAATTTTCGGTAAGTCCTAGCTACCAGATCGCACCAATCTTCTGATCAATCTGGGGTATTAATCAGACAAATATAAAATCGGCGGCGGAGGGACGGTCTGATATATACTTTGTGGTAATGCTTTCAGTTTTTATTTTTGCTGCTATTATATTCAGTAGCTCTTCATAACTTCAATAATGTACGTTCAAACATATTTTTACCTGAAGTTCACCGATTATGAAAACTATATACTATCTGTTAATATGTATGCTACACGGCTAATCTGCAGAGCCGTTTGTGATGAAATTTGACATGCACAGTCTGAACCCCGGGCAAGTAGGTACATCTTTATTAAAATTTCATGCTGGCGAAGCCGCGGGCGAAAGCTAGTATCTTAATATATGTGAAACTTGCATGTGCAATATAACAAGACGCTCTACTAAAAGTAGTGAGGTGTGACGACAAATAAGAATGTTTCTTTTTTCACTATGCGGAAGCGTGTTAGGCCATCTTTGATAATACAATGACAAGGGTTGGTATTTGACACATGTGGATTTTGCATCCTTCGAATATTTTTCTTTCATTTTTGTTTTGATTGCGAGGATGGGATTGACAACTGTTTATAGATACGGTACTATGGAACTATGCTGTATAATTGGGTATATTTAGATCCTGTTTACATAATAAAACAAATGACTAGCGTTATTTCATACTATGCGAATATTTCGCGTTTTTTGTAATAAGTGTTAATATTTGTAGAAGCAAATAAATTTAATTATTTTAGAATTACGTTATTGATTGATAAGTATATATACGAGGGTCAAACTGAAAGTTCTTAGAACTGGCCACTTATAAACAATATAATAAAAAAAATATTCTAAAATTTGAAAATAGAACTCTTTGCCAATATTACTGAGTATATATTTCATTCATTTGTCATTTGTTTTACGATTTGGCGGCAAATTGAAAATTGTCTGTGTCACGTCAACATGAATTTAACACGAGAAAATTTTCGTGCAATGATTTTTTATGACTTTCGATGTCATTTAAGTCAACAAGAAAGTTATGATAGACTACGATTGGCCTTTCACGATGAAGCCTCATCTCGTGCGACTGTTTACAACTGGTTTAATGAGTTTAAACGTGGTCGCACTAATCTCACTGATGATGTACGTGAGGGACGGCCTTCTACGGCGACGACTGAAAATAACATCTGTGTTGTGCGGCGTATGATAGAGACTGACAAAAGAGTGACCTATCAGCAGATTCGGACAAGCTTAGGCATCGGTATGAGTCAAGTGCACAAAATCCTCCACGAACATTTAGCGGTCAGGAAGCTTTGCGCCCGGTGGATACCTCATAATTTGACTAAGGCTCAAAAACTCCATCGTGTGGATTGGTGCCGTAAAATGATTGAAAGATTTAACGGAGGTGACTCAAATGCTGTGTTCGACATACTAACAGGTGACGAAAGCTGGATTTACTGTTATGATCCTGAAACCAAAAGACAATCTGCTCAGTGGGTGTTTCCTTTCGAGGAGTTGCCAACTAAAGTGAAGAGAGATCGAAGTGCGGGAAAAAAATGGTGGCCTCGTTCTTTGGAAGGATAGGTCATTTCGCAACAATTGTGTTAGAGGATCAAAAAACAGTTTCTGCAGAATGGTACACTACCAATTGTTTGCCACTTGTCTTGGAAAAAGTTCGAGAGAAACGACCTCGCAGTAGGATCCTCCTTCACCACGACAACGCCTCGTCGCACACCGCCAAGCGAACGATCGACTATTTGGCGACATCAAACGTTGAATTACTGGGTCACCCGCCGTATAGCCCCGACCTCGCGCCTTGTGATTTTTATTTATTTCCAAAAATTAAAAAAAAACTTAAAGGAAAGCGGTTTATGAATGCTGAAGAAGCGGTGGCTGCGTATCGCGATGCCATTGAAGAGACCCCTAAGGACGAGTGGGCAAAGTGCTTTTCCCAGTGGTTCCATCGCATGCAGCGGTGTATTGACGTCAATGGACAATATTTTGAAAAGAACTTTCAGTTTGACCCTCGTATTAAATTGCAATAACAAATAACTATATAAAACTAGCTTTTGCCCGCGGCTTCGCTTGCGTAAATTCGGGGTTCTCTAGTTATAGTATATCATCTATGTTCGGGGTAACACAAATCTCCTTTATTGGGCGGATACTACTATAATTGTCGTTTTAAATGTGTAAGAAATATAACTGCAAAAAGTATTTACACATACTTACAAACTTCTTAGTACTAAAACTTAGTAGTACCTACTGAAAATGTTATTCAGTATCAGTGACGTATCGCTAGAGTGGCCAATATGGCGACTGTGATTTGTCTGTCAGAACGTGGTCAGAACCATTAGAATTTAACAAAATACCCGACAATCCGAATTTTGCGGATATATGTTGTCGACTCGAAATCTTTGTTTTTATGTTTTATTATTCAGGTAAGGCTTCGATGTACTTCTTGGCGAAATTATTAATATAAGATTTGACACTACGATAGCAGCGCAGTCCGTCGGTTCCAATGTGAAACATTCCAAAATCCACAACTATTTACAAATTAAAAATTAAGTAAAAAAACATTTTCCATTGGACTAAATTGTGAATCTAAACCATTCTCAGCTCCTTTTGAACATACACAAAAATTTCGTCAAGATCGGTCCAGTCGTTTAGGAGAAGTTAAGTGACATACACACGCACACAAGAAATATATATATTAAGGTAAGTAATATAGATAGCTGAAGCCGTATACATATTGCTGTTATAAACAAAAAGGAGGTGACTACAACATTAGATAAGCGCAGCCTATGCCCCTTATTTAATTTTAGTATATTATTTTATTTTACTCAGCAATACATATCATACTGTAGATATATACATACATAGATAGGAACATTTTAGTATCTTAATATAGAGCTGAATATACTGCTAAATCGTCCAGTTTTAATAAAATATACAACTGCAGTGAAAATTAAAGTTCTTTTGTGTACAAGTTGGACGACAACAGGAAGATTGTACCTATTGTGCAATCTATTTCTCAAGTTTTCACAACTTGCACGATAATGTTAACCAACAACTTTTTCAGCGCTAAGTAGGTACTAAGTACCTAAGCATTGAATACTTACATTGGCAAGTTAGTTTAATTTATTTATTTTATTTATTGCACAAAACTAGTTATAACTTTTAATTATTAAATGTATGCAGTTTATAGTGAACTAAAATCTAAATTGCAACTCTAAACATGTACTCATAGTAAAACAAAGAAAGAAAATATGCAATAGGTATATTTACAATATTTATTTACCGTTTACAGGTGATTTTTCTTTTGCTTGCAATAAATATATTCTAAAAATGATACAAACATGGTACTTTTTCGGTGAATAACTAAGGATGTACTTTATTATGGCAATCTCGAGAGGCTAAGCTGAAAGGAACAGGCAAACCCGTGAGTATAACCTCGTACAGTATATTCATTTGATTTGTAACCAGTCAATTAATAGTTCCATACATACTTTGAATAAATTTAAACTTGTTTTTGACATCTCTAGTAATAAAATGGTTTGCCATAATTATAATAAGCGGCGATAGCCCAGTGGTGTACGTAACGGACCGCCGAGACGATGGTCTCGGGTTCAATCCCCAGGTACCCCAGGTACACATCTCTGACTTTTCGAAGTTATGTGTGTATTAAATATGTATGTTAATTATCGCTCGCTTAATAATGTGCCCGGTAGATGGCAATAGGTTAGCCCCCTATTACATTGGGACCGAAACATAACTGGCGAAAAGTGGGTGTGTAATACACCGTTGCCTACCTCTTCGGGGATAACAGGCGTGAAGTTATATTATTTTGATGCAATATATGTGGTTATACTTGTTATTTTATTTTTAATCGCATCGAGCTAATTCATAATGTTCATGTCGTACATAAACATGAAAAGATCTACACAAAATTTTATTAAAAACAAAAAAGTAAGGTTCGCTGTTAATAAATAATTTATATTACTTTGGGTCCTTTGCCCATTCTTGCATTGAAAGATATCACACCATTCGGATATTGTAAAGTACAAAGTTGAATCTTTTTACCACCGAACGTGTAAGTCGCCCAGCACCTAAAATGGAAAACTTAAAAATATTAAAATTCAGAACAGTTTATTTAACTTAAAACTTGCATAAGTTATTTAAGTAAAGAAGTGTTTTCTTAGCAGAAAAGTCGTGTCTTCTAAAACAGGATGTTGAAAAGCTAGAGGACGTGCAACTTTCGAGAGCTTTGTCTACTGCAACTTGAACAAAAGCATAGTACTCGTAGTTCAAACAACATGACATTTGGTCAACTTAGTTTTGTGTACTAGTTTATTACTTTTTGGTCATGCTCTCTTCATTTTTGTCATATACAAACTCTATAATGACTGTAGAAAAATTTTAAATGTCTGATTTCAGAATCTGTTTTATCGTAGTTTCATAATTCTAAAGAAAGAAAAAATATTTAAAGCAACATTTTACCTTGAAAGCCTTTTGCTAAATAAATAAGTGTTGAAAAGTTTAATTTTTAAAAGAAAGCTGGCTTACCAGACTGGCCTTAAAATCGTTCTTGTCGCTGAATAAAGGTGAAAACATTTTCAGGTACCTAGGTAAATAGTGTAGAGTGAGCTTTACATTGAAAACTGTTTAAATAGTGCTTAATATATTTTATGCAATATTTACACCACTGCCTACCCCTTCGGGGATACGGGCGTGAGACTATAAATAAATAAATAAAAAATATTTTATGCGGGTAAAAATTTGTTTCTTCTAATTTAAATGTACGGTGATGCTTATTTATGTTGCAATAAATAGCAATATTTGTTTTCGATGTTAATTATGGATAATAACAAAAGATATATTTTTTTAAATAATTTTATGTGTCTGTGTACCTACTCTCTGTAGGTAATGAAACGTTCAGTGCTCTGAGTAATAACTGCGGTTATGTTTAACAACAACTAAACCGAAAATACCAAAGTAAGCTGCATTTTTGCGGTTAAGTTAATCCAGGTGAATTCAATAAAATTGTGATTTAACTGAAACTGAAATGACTTTTATACGACAAAATATTTTTACTTAGTAGGTAAGTACTTTCCTTTTCACGTTTACACACCGTACGTACTGATCATCGTCAACTGCATACACCATGTCTACAGAGCAGAATAGAATACAGGGCACCATTCGTTCTCTACTTTGTGAACGGCAAAGGAAGCAATACGAGTATCATAACAGAATATGTATAATAATAACATATGCTTACCTATCAGTATTCATAATCAAACTTTTCGGCGAAGAATAGGTACATAGACATTCTCAAATTGGGTACATCAGTACATCAGATTGTTAATAGGTATATCATAGCCGTAGATCTTAATATTGTGAATTTAGTTTGTTGTATAATGGCCACTAATATCAAACCAACAGGTTTTCTATAACATCCACACCTGCCGTTACTCTTTGACATAAAAATATGCATTGATCCAAAGTAAATTCTGCTAAGTAGATTAACACTAAACGGCAAACTGCCGCAGTGTATTCGCGTAATTAGTAAAACTTAAAAAGGTAGGTGCCTGCTACGTGATAGTATTCCAAATTTAAAATAAGTATCATGTACTTTACATTTTCGAGGCGAAAACTGTTGAATAAGCGAACGTAAAATTTAATCCTCTAACGACACTTAAAACCTTATTAGTCCGCATTTTGTAGTCCCTAACGAATATGACGGAGTTGTACGAATTTTCTGGCGTAGTCATTTTTAGGCGTCGAACGTTCGAGAAAATAGAAATTTGATGAGC
Organism: Euclidia mi; assembly: GCA_944739405.2. NCBI lineage: Eukaryota > Metazoa > Arthropoda > Insecta > Lepidoptera > Erebidae > Euclidia > Euclidia mi. Next base: position 94,512,310 of record OX123183.2, on the reverse strand, counting down.
TTTATTTTAAGCCAATAAAGCCGTTTTGGGCAATAACGCTAATAGAAAATTCCTTTCGGAATACTGTTTTCGATATTTACATATTTAGATAATACTGGCTGTCCCTCGCTGTTTATTTTCGGGTTTCACGACAGCGTCGTCCTAAAAGATTGATGTATGTTTAAGGTGATTAAATAAAACCTGAAAGATATAGGTAGTTTATTATCTAGATTTAAAAAAGCATAGCTTTATAAGAAACTAATAATTATCAAGTGACCATCTCATTAGCTGAAGACTGAGCTCATTGGCGCGCCATAGGAGAGGCCTACGTCCAGCAGTGGACTGATGATTTTTTACAGCTCATTAGTTGAATTATCTTAAAGTAACTTGCTATTAATCTGAAATTCATAATTGATAAACAGTCAATATTTGGTGATCTGGGAGCACGCCAAGTCGAGCAAAAAAGCGGCACGGCCGTACCATCCTTTTCTCGAAGCAGTTCAGGCCATTTTCGACCCCATATAACTTCATTGTGGATAAAACTACAAACCTAATTTTTAGTCACTATGCAGGCATTATATTAACATACACCAACTTAAAATTTTATTCAATTTGAACCGGTAGTTTAAGAATTAAAACGAGTCAAAGTTTCTTAATTTTGTCACTCACTGACCGATCATCAAAAGTCTAAGGCACTTTTAGCAGACATTGAAGCTTCAAATTTAGTATACAATTAGTGTTTAGTCTATGAATCAAAGGAAAACTAAAATATTTTTCAATTGCTGTCCAGTTTTCGAGATACATCAACTGCAATAACTTTGTAATCCTATATAAATATATATGTACGGCCGAGTCAATCTATTTATATAAAACATTAAAGGCTGTTAATTAACCGACTTGGTATAACATGGATCTCACAACTTACTTTTTACGTTAGCGAGACTTGTTTTTTGACAAGTATTGTTTTTTATGGGATTTGTATTACACAATCTTAAAACCACAGAAATTACATACAATTTTATCATAATATTTTTTTTTGTTTTACGAGGTGGATAATCCCTTCGGATTTCCTACTCTTGAAGAAATGAGAGCCGGAGTATGTGGTGTTACCACTAAAAAACCATCTCGACTTTCTCATGTACCAGTGTGTCGGAGGGTAGGGTATCGCCGAAGCATTCGTCGCTACCCCCGACGGGTATTGGCCCGCCAGACGGTAACCTCCTTGGCGGCGGATTAAGGTGTTGGGCTCCGCCGCCAAAACACCCAGCGGCCGCAGAGGATAGGGAGGACGACAACGCAGCACCGCATCTCCTCTTCCTCTGCGGCCTCACCGCGATGCATCGAATGGTGCGCCCCCATTTGGTCGCGGGAGATAGGGCGTGCGGCAACGCAACACCGACATGCCTCTCCTCCCGCGACCGCGCCCGACTGCGAGGGACAGACAGAACTGTCCCCTATTTCACCATAGTTTAGTCATTAATCTCAATCTTCAAGTCTTAAGTAGCTACATAACTAAATAAATGGCAATAGGTTGTGTGATAGCTATCATGTTAATTTAAATGTGATATTATTATTTTTTGTTATAATGTATAACTTCATATTTAACTACGCAGACAGTACTGTGTTGCTGGGGAGTTTGTTGCGCTGCTTCTTCTTCCTAGCGAAAATACATAGGAAGCAGTGAAGGGTTGGGTTTTTTGGGGGACTGTCTATTGTACAATTTAACGTTCAGAGAGAGCTGTTTACCAGCCAATTTTGAATAAAAGATTTTGAGTTTGACTTTGACTGTGACCATAAAACAAATCGAAACGTAGATATTGAACGAAAATTGCTCACAAAGTTTCTAGTAATCATGTTAAAACTCTCACCTAAATAGTTCCTGCAGCAAATAATTTTACCCGCTAAACCATTTTACGAGTTCATTATTGACATGTCCGAAGCCACGAAAATATGCCCAAAAATTATTTGCTTCGTTATCTGTACCATAGAGTTGATCACATGACGGTATCGGCCTTTTCGAGACCACTTGGCTGCGAGCCCGATAACCTTTTTTAGTAGTTTTTATGATCTACTGGATAATTTTGCGGTGCAGCTCTCGTGCCTAAATGTCTTATAAAATGTACCGTTTGAGTTCATGGAATTGTTGCAGTCTGTTGTGTTCGAAGTTGTGCTTAACATAAAGTTTATAAGTTATGATTTATTCTGGAATATTGTTTTATACCATTACTTTTCATTTAAGCTTTATACCATTAATTTTTATAATGACTGTCAAAAATCTTCATGACAGCTGGGACCGACGGCTCTCTGAGCTCTGTGCTCACGGGACTAGCGATAATTAACCATTCAGAAGCACCTAAATCCGAAAAAGCATGCCGTGGATTCGAACCCGATAACCTCTGCATGGCAGTCCGTTGGTATCTCCACTAGGCTACTAATTGAAGTAAAATTACGCAAAAGAAGTACTAATTGAATTGAAAGTACGCAAACGAAGGTACCTTAACGACTGACGATTTCTTAATAAATTAAGTTAAGACGAGTATTACAAAGATAGAGTCAAACGCTGTAACTTTTGAGTATCTCAACAATTTTATTTAAGATCTTCTGTTAGATTGTGAATTCGCAATTAAAGCGTTATTCGTGAACCACTTGGTATTTTGCGGCTGTGCTCGGTATTAAATCATAAGCTGTAGATAGTGATGTTTCTACATGCTATTAATTTGAGGCTCTAACTATGGCGTGTGAACAGATTTATTTTATTTTAACACTAATTTAAAATTCAGTTCATTAACACAGAAGTTATACAAGTTTGTTTAGCAGGTCTTCATTGCGATATCTAAGATTTTTAAGGCATAAGACGTAACCTCGGTTTTTTCGACGTTTACAGAAGGACTGTGAGCGCAGTATATGATTATTTTAAATCTTGCGCGTTTGTACCACATAGGAATATACGGGTTATGAAACCACAAACATTACCGAATTTAGGTGTTCTTTGTGGCAGTTTTTTAACTTGTTTCTAATATTTCTTAAACATAACATGATACACACAGTTATCAGCCTGCAGAGACTGTAATTTTTCAACAAGTACTTCAAACTTTTACTGTCTTTTTAGTACATATAAAGTATAAACTACTTATCTATCAAAACCTTGGGTAAATGTATAAAAGTTTCTAATTTGTAAAAGGTATTTAGTAATGCAAAGGTACATTAACACAGGTGCTATTCTACATGTTTAACTCGAAATAAAACAAAATACTTCTCGGAACGTACCATAACTTGTACGACTATTACAATAGATGGTCGCCATGTTCGCATAAGTAAGCATATAGCATCCAACTTGCTCCGGCAGTTTGCGTCCAGAGCGAAAATTTAGACTTTCCAAATGCTGTTTTCGTGGCCTGACACACTTTATTACTATTTATTCGAATAAAACACAAAAACGGATATAAATTTTATTTTATATCTTGTTTTATGGCCGCATATTCACCAAACGCCAGCTGCGGCTTGGTTTCTGCAACTCGGGTCCATGTGTAGCAGCATTTGATGCGGAAACTTAGTTAGTCCGGCATGTTACAAATGACGGTCCGAAACGGTGGTCAAATGTTTGCAATACTACAGTAATTACATAAATTAGATAACACCGTATTACCTTTTCTAGTAGTCTGGCTCTTTGTTTTTTGGGTAGCGGCACTAAGATAATGAAAAGATAGATTACGGTAAACCTTAATGTCTTTGACGTCTGACAATGGCTTTGGCGAATAAAGTATTCAATATTCAGCATATACAAGTACGTATACTCAGAATATACATAGGTTCACTCAGTGTGAACTATATTTGTAACACATTTAGTCGAAAACCGCAATAATCACCGTACACAGAGATACATATATGTACCTGGAAAAGATCATTGTAGATTTTATGAAGGGTTAATACGAGTGTTTCCTGAAACGTGAAAATTGCCTTGTTCAGTGTTACGACGTACTTGATGATCATAAACACTTGCAGTGGATTTAAATGGAAGGAACCCTGCGAGGAATAATTTAGGAAAAATAGGTCACATTTTTTCTCGACACCTGCCTACTCAGAAAAAACGGACAAGGCGAGTAAGATCCGCGCGGCAATAAGGGAGTTTAGTAAAATTGTATGAAAAATGCTTCCCTATAATCGACGTAGGCCACAGTTAATTAACTTACTTCAAAATGAAAAAACGCAAAAATGTTGGAATGTATGTGATATTTTGTTATCTAATTACAAATTACTCATTTTTGGATCCGTTTCTTTATTTGCTATGAAAAATTTTAAGCTCTTACCTAATTTTATGACTCCAAGCGAACTAGAAGTTTCCGATAGAGCTTGATTTTAAATTGAGAGTATTTGTTAAAAAGCGTATAGATGGCTCATATATTATAGAGTCAATGTAGAAGCTTCGTAGTTTTAGACAGCACAAGGAAACTATGGAAAATCGTACATATTTCAATACATGTTCGCGTTCTTGAGGGAAAGTTACTGATACAATAAGCGTGCTGTTTTTTTAAATACGGTATTCAATAGCGTTTAGAGAAAACAACAACTGCATATTTGATCTATTTCGTTTCAGAAAACTACCAATGCATCAGAATTTTCGCCATATCACAGCTGCCTAGATACTGTTGGGTGTATATATGAGTATTCGCACAGCTGCAGTGCTGACAGCTTGGTATGCTCTGCGAAGTCTCGACATGCCAACAATAGCCACCTATATCCTGTCCGTAGTTAAGTTAGTGACGGTTGAACGATCTATGCAATAGGGCAGAAGTGTGGATACGGACTATATAAATAGTAAATGTGTCTATGGGTGGCAGAGCTTGTCTGATGGATGATGGTAGAGTGAGCTTTTGTTTACTTGATCTATATATTTACCCCCTTTTTCATAGGTCTGAAATTATTAATCGTGCAAATTAATATTTGTTTATAACAACTTTAAGTATTGTTCTTCCTATGAAATTGAGTTTGTAGATGATCGTGATTTTCTGGGAGAGTCTTGACGCTATTTGGGACGAGTTTTAATGGGGAGTTTCTGATAAGAACCTTTCATCGCAGATCATTGAAAAGTGCTGCCAACCGAATGATTATATTTCATTCAAAATAATGCGTATCTAACTGTTATTGTCACTATTACTTTTATTGTTGTCAAGCACTAAGCACTATATTTGGTTGATTGCTCTTGGCTAAGAAAGGTTCTTGATTCAGTAGTTTTTATGTGATCAGTACATACATTTATAGACTCACGCTTGTTTCCCAAAGGCGAAGGCTGAGACTACGGACCACTATATGCAACGATTTTGACATATCTCTCTTGGCTTGTTTCATTCATTCTCATAATTCTATTCATGCATGTTCTGAGGGGATAGTATTGTAGGTGTGTAGTTGAAATATAAACGCCGTTCAAATGCTTACAAATATATTGAAGAGAAGCGTAGAGATGTACAGTTATGTTCAGAAATTTGTCAAGCTCTAGTATTAGCGAAAGGAAGATATAAGAAGGTTACAGATTGATAGATAGTCTAGAAAATACAGATTTACGTAAGTACTATGTTTAAACTAATTGAGCGTGCTGCCGCCGCCGTCGGACTTGGGAATCGACTGTCGCTTCTGACTGAGCGGTAGCGGGCCGTCTACCTCGCCGCACGGGAGGGTCCTGCGCGGGCGCAGGCGGCGACTCTTACACACGATGCGACTGACTACGGTGGCACCGCTACACGACGAACATAGGTGCGTCCTTTCACGACGAGGGTGCCACAGTACTCCCCCGCTGAGACCGCTACTGCGGGCGATAATAATCAGGGGAGTGTACTCGTCGTCCACATCTCGTCCTCTTCTCGCTGTCACATCTTACTGGTTCTTCAGCAGGTGTCCCAGGTGATGATGGTGAAAGCATAGTGCCGTCTTCTCGAGTAAGGAATGCAGGTTTCAACCGGTCTACGCTTACTGTCAACTCTTTGCCTCGTACGTCCAGTTTGTAATACTTTGGATGACTGGACTGGTATGTAGAATGGACCCTTTCGATGCTAGGATGCGGGCCTGGGCGTCAGCTTGTTCATGTGGCTTCGCAGACGCGTTGCCAGGTCAGTGATGTCTACCATATTGTGGTCGTCCGTGGATGCGAGGAACTGGCCTGGTAAGCGGAGCGGCTCTCCGTAGACTAGGTCTGCTGGTGACGCCTGGATATCAGCTTTCCATGCACTCCTGATGCCTAGAAGTACTAGTGGAAGAACTTCCGTCCAATGTGTCGTTGAGTGGCACATAGTAGCTTCCTTCAGCTGCCGATGTTATCGCTCGACCATGCCATTTGCAGCTGGGTGGTAGGCGGTCGTGCGAAAGTGTTGTGCACCAACCATGGATGTGATGGCCCTGAAGAGGTGACACTTAAATTGACGTCCATGGTCAGTTGTGATTTTCAGTGGACAGCCAAACCTGGCGATCCAGCAGGACACGAGCGTAGCTGCGCAGGTTTTCGCTGTAATGTCTTTGATAGGGTACGCCTCAGGCCATCGCGTGAATCTGTCGATGACGGTGAGACAGTACCTGTAATCAGAAGAAATTGGTAAAGGTCCGACAATGTCGAGGTGGATATGTGCGAACCTTGATGAAGGAGTTAGGAATGAGGAGGTTGGGGATGATGTGTGACGGGTAATCTTACTGCCTTGGCATTTAAGGCATTCGCGAGACCACTCTCTACAGTTTTTTCGTATCCCTGGCCACACGTACCTCTGCGTGACAAGTCGCACTGTAGCAGTTCTTCCTGGGTGACTCAAGTTGTGCAGGGAACTGAAAGCTTGTCTTCTAAAGTCTGGCGTGACATATGTACGAGGTGGGTGAGTAGAAACATCGCAGAAGACCTTAATCAATGTTCCAGGTATGTTTACCTTTTACACCTTGAGTGAAGATCCACTTTTCAATAGACCCTGCAGCTATGGATCGATGCCCTGAGATTTTGCTAAGGCCTGATAGTCGATGCCATGTGTTACCTCCTCTATTCTTGACAAGGAGTCTGCGACAATATTCTGCTTCCCAGGGATGTATCGAATGTCTGTTGTAAATTGTGCAACAAACTCCAGATGCCGAAACTGTCTAGGTTTTCACAAAACTGTCTAGGTTGTTACATTTTTCATTTGTGGTTCTAAATGCGTGTGTGAGAGGTTTATGGTCAGTTGTGATACAAAAGTCACGAGCCTCAACCATGTGGCGGAAATATTTAACGGCTTCGTACATAGCTAACAGTTCTCTGTCGAATGGGCTATATCTCTTCTGAGACGGTGCCAGCTTTTTAGAAAAAAAGGCTACAGGTTCCCAGCTGACATTCTTCCGTTGCTGAAGAACAGCGCCGATAGCCACATCTGGGGCATCAGTAGCGATACTTAAATCCGCATTTGGGTCAGGATGAGCTAGCAGTGCGGAATTTGACAAAGACTTCTTACAATCTTCAAACGCCTGTAGCAACTTGCGAGTCATCTGGATTGGATGTGAGCCTTTGTCATTTGGGCCTTCTAGCAAGGAATTTAACGGTGCCTGACGCTTCGCTGCCTCTGGTACAAAACGACGGTAGAAATTAAACATACCAAGGAATCTTCTTAGCTCCTTTACCGTTTTAGGTACGGGATAGTCCGTGATGGCTTGTACTTTATGCTCCAAAGGTCGACTGCCAGCTGTTGAGACCTTGTAACCTAGAAAGCTTAGCTCAGGTTTACCCAGAACACACTTGGATGTGTTGATGAGAATACAATATTTAGATAGACGCGCCAGCACCTGTCGTAAGAGGTCTTTATGAGATTTTTCTTTAGAGAATATTAAAATGTCATCACAATACCCGTAACAGAAGCCTTCCAGACCTTGCAAAACTTCGTCAATAAATCTTTGGAACGTCTGCGCCGCATTGCGCAAACCGAAAGCTATGAAATTAAATTCAAATAATCCAAGTGGTGTAGTTATTGCTGTCTTCATCCTATGGGTTCAAGGGTATTTGATTGTAGGCTTTTACTAAGTCAATTGTAGAGAAGATTGTGCAGCCTGACAACCGGTGAGAGAAGTCTTGTATATATGCCTGACTGGATACGGTATCTTTTTTATTTTCCATATTTGAATAAAACGGTACCATAACACGTGTATAATTATTTTCTTAATCGATTTTAAACTTTTGCGATTTGTATACATCATACAAAATAAATTAGCGGGTCTTAATCGCGTACAATTGATTTATTTGAGGTATAAATACCTATTTGTTTCCGACGTTTCGCTCGTCTTGCACCGAGCGTGGTCGCGGAGAGTCTCTCCGTTTTTATTATTAACTAGAGGACGCCAGCAGCTACGCCTGCATTTTTTTTAAATTTACCCGTTTTGGCCGATCCCGTGGGAATTTTGAGAAATCCCTTCTTAGTGCATCCCTACGGTCCCCAAGGAATATACATGCCAAATTTAAGCTTCCTGCACCCAATAGTTTCGGCTGTAGCGTGTCTGTCAGTCAGTCAGTAACGCAAGGATTTTATATATTAAGATTATTTTCTTCATGTCGACGTTGACCTTGCGACCCGGCACCGCAGCCTAGCCACGAAAGAGGATTTTACTTAATTATTTTTTAAATTATTTATTTTGTTCTCCTAACGACTTTATTGTTTGGATTTTATTATTCGTTCAGTGAAGATAAAATGGCTGGGAATGTCAACATGGCTTTAATTTACGGCATAACTTTACGGATATTTTAATTTCAAATTAATCAATGACAAGAAAAAAGAAATGAACAGAATACTTGTACAAATAGATAAATTGATTTTTCTTACAAACAATAACAACAGATGTTACTTACTAAATAATTTGAAAATTTCAATAACTTTCGTTCTTGAAATGGTCTTCGATATTAATCTTATTGTATATAAAACGAAGACATCACTCTGGAAAAATACACTACACCTTTGACGTAGACTAATATTAAGTGAAAGGGCGATTTCTTATAGATATTATGTAATTATATTTCTTCAAACAATCTTCTGTATATTTGTTAACATGATAGGGAATATGCATGTTTTTTTAATGCTTCAATATAATTATGTTTATTTTTAATACCTACCGTATGAAAATAAATGGAAAGTTCAATATTTATCTGAATTAAATATATCAACCTGCAAAAGCGACTAAACGCAGACTAAAACGCCTTGTTGTAGTGAATTCAGCGTTCTCATTTTTTAGCAATAGATGCTTTTAAAAATAATTTGTTTCTCACAAACGTGTGTTGGACAAATCTGACATGTATTGCTTTGCGTGTTCATATCTATATTGCTCTTTTTGGCAAATTGTTTCATTCTTAGAATTTTTCCGGAAAATTTTAAATTAATTTTTCAATCATGTACTGAGTCACTGGTATCGGTTGTCATGTCATCCCTAAATTATATTTATTCGTAGTATCTTACATAAGTTATTTATTAGTATGAATAAGTCGTTTTCCATGAAAAATGAGTTTTCTATGAAATTTTGTGTGTTTAATTACGCATTACTTATATGAGAATACTCCGATTAAGATAATTCTTTTACATTCGATAGGGTAAAGATACCATTAGAGTCACATTGAATATTGCAATATATAAATGTAATATGCAAAATATAATTTGACTGCACGTTTGACGACTGGCCGTGTTTGTATCTGTTACTTTAATAATAGTATCCTGCGATACAAGATACACTTTGGTAGAGAATTCGCCTTAAAAAACGAGTTGAACTGCCGATAGCAATCGAATAATGTCCCATAAATATGCAATACAGCCACTGTTTATTTCCGTATAAATGTGTATTTTATTTTTTGCCATAGCGGAATAGTATTCAATAATACACACATCAACAAAGTCTAGGGATATTTTATATTTCATCAAATATCTAAAAATCTATGAAGAATTTTCTGATACAGTAAATAGAAGAATCATAGATTATTTTAAGGTCTTTAATAAAAATAAAAAACATTTCGTGTTTTTTTTTGTTTTAAATAAAAAAATTAATTTTTTTAATCATCATGGAAAATTAGTATGATAACAACAAACATTTCTTCTTAAAAAACTATTAATTTTAATAAAAATGGAAAAAATCTTGTAAAATCTAATCATTAATAATCAGTGTTGCCACCTCTTACATTGATTACACATCGACATCGATTGTTAATACTTAAAATTAAATTGTCAATGTCTTGCTGCGGTATGAGGTCCCATGTCCTTTGCAAGTGTTCGTAAAGTTGTTGTTCAGTCGTCAAATTTGGTGGAAAATCTCTCAAAGCTTTTCGTTGTAACATGTCCCAGGCATGCTCGATAGGATTTAAGTCGGGCGACTGTGCAGGCCAATCCAAAACTTGAATATCGTGCTCTCGGAGAGCGGTCGATACCAGCCGCGCCGTATGGCAAGGAGCATTATCGTGCATGAGTAGAAATTCATGGCCTATTTGAGTTCTGTGTGGGACAATAACGGGCTCTACTACCTCCTCGTGGTATTTTTGTGCAGTCATGCTGCCTTGGATCCAAACGAGTTGGGTTCGTCCGCCAAGACGAATTCCTGCCCACACCATGATTGTCCCGCCTTGGTATGGGTGGACCTCCTGAGGGTGCCGTAGACGGCTAACTCTCCCTGGAGCTCTCCAAACGCGTGTTCTTCGTGAATCCGGGTGAAACCCAAACCGGGACTCATCGGTGAACAGCACCAAAGACCATTGTTCGTCACTATGGTAAATGCTCCCGAGCCCACGAAAGCCGCCGACCGCGATTGCTACGTCGCAATGCTGGAACACGCAATGGTCTTCGAGCATGAAGATCAACTTCATGTAACCTTCTTCGCACGGTTTGGTCGCTTACCAGCAGCTGGTGGTCCTCCTGGAGCCTTTGCACTAGTTGCAGCGCTGTGATATTGGGTTGTCTTCTGGCGGTCATTTGGAGAAATCGATCCTGTCTCTGCGTAGTAACACGATATCTACCTGTGTGCTGTTCGGCCACATCTCCAGTACTGCGATAACGTGACCACAACCTTGATATCACATTTTGACTGGTATGTAGGGCCTCAGCAACGACGCGTTGAATTGCACCATTTTCTAACATGCCCACGGCTCGTAACATTTCATCTCGACTCAAATGACGACGTGACATGACCTTTAAAGTTCGTACGTCACGTTAAATTAAAAAAGAAAAACAATTAAAAACCCTTTTCATTAATAATTATAATAAAACAGTTTTAACTTTCTTTAATGTAACGAATTACTAGCAAATTTGCCGCCATATTTTGTTTATTATTTTGTTTTTTTTTCTTTCCATGTTCAAATTTTAAAAATAGAATAAAAGAGGTTTTAATCTGTATATAAACTTTTTGTGGAAACTAACAAGGTTCTAAACTATAAACTCGTAAATAATTTAGGATTAAGATATCCCTAGACTTTGTTGATGTGTGTAGGTATAACATCTTAAGTAAGCAATAAACAAATACATAAAATAAAACAGATTCAAATTTATGAATGTACTTCCCACTTCATAGGAATTTAAACTGTGGTAATTTTGCGGTTAATTGCGCGAACATGTCTTTTGCAACAGTCCTGAAGTATCGGATTCTCGAAACAAAGGTACGTTCTATATATCCCGAAAGACAATTATTAGAACTAATATTTAAGTACATACATACTTACTATTCGAACACATGTACTTATATACTTCACACAAATGTACTATACTTCAGAAACAGGATTTGTGCAAAACCTCATGAAAGATAAATCAATAATACAGAAGCATTTCCCTGTAACGACTGTATGATTGAGGTGGAAGATACAACGACATGACTTGTTTGCGCCTGTTTAGTTCTAATTTCCCCTTTAGTTGCCACTACTGTCTGCCGACAGGTAACCCAGTTACTGTGGTACAATGCCCGCGGCAAAAGTTCCTTTACTGTGATCAAAGCAGTTTGTACCTACAATAAGGGTGATTTTTCCGTGTTTTTGCGCCCGCATATGAATTCGCTACCGCTTGAGAGTCGTCTACAACTGAGTGTTTTTACTTACTCTTCGTATCATTGCGTGCTACGGATGTCGCCTCTCACTTCTACTATGTGTGAGAGATGCACGTATGCATGCGTACACGCTTATAGTTAATGAAACAGTTATAATATGACAAATGCTCAAACATACACTTATTATCCAGACAAGACAGTCATGCTTATTATTTTACTAGACAGTTTACGAACTGTTAAGAATCTAATCATTAAGACAAAGAATTTGCCGTAGACATCTTCTATGGTCAAGTCATTTCCTTAATTTTTCATTTCTTTTACAGCTATTGGTTACGTATACAACTAACATAATAAATGCGTTATTTACGAAAATAGTCATGTTTAAACGAAGCGTAGAAACTTTTTTCATATGCCTCGGTTTTTTTACTCGTGCAATTAATAGTTGATTTAAAACCGGCGATCGAAAACCCAGGGAGAACACTCGTTCATAAACATGATTAATGAACATCAAGTCATTAAGTTCTGACAATAACGCAGATATTCGCATATTATTCGATAGCTTAATACATACACTGTGTAGGTACGGAGGCAATAGCAAATTATCGCAATTGGTCGTCGTTATCGTATTTAGTCTATATGGGCGATAGAAGCCTATAAATATGACACGTAGTACCCACGGCACAATAGCTGTCTCTGTATATTTATATGTAGGTATTAGGATAATGAATCCGGTTAAGCCCACAAATTCGTTTAATTTAGATGGTTTGTTGATATTTATTGAACTATACTTATTAAATTTCTAATATAATAGTAATCATCATCATCATATCAGCCGAAAGACGTTCACTACTGTACATAGGCTATAGTTGATTGAATAAGGCGTTACTTGGCGGAACTCCATTGTAACCTAATTGAATGACCCAAGTCAGGTATCTTCCTGAAACCCATACCATTCCTATATCCCTTATCCTTTTAGGGGAGTCCGGTATTGTCAACCTTTTCCTATTGCAATAGTTGGGGTTGTCAATCCGAGGGTGCGGGGTGGGTTCCTCTTTCCTTCCATTTGGACATAGGCTGCCTCCAAGTCTCTCCACAAGGACCGATCTTGAGCCAACCGCATCCATCCGCTGGCCGCAATTCCAACAAGGTCATAATTATACATAAATATAAAAAGTATAAGTTGTCATCCATCTTTGTCAACATTCTTTGACCGCATAGTTCTTCATTAATGTGTTGGATGACGCTCAGCATCGCCTTAAGTGATAGTATTAAAGAAATGCATTACATGACGTAAAAGGCCAGCTTATCGCTTAAAATTGCGTCAAGTGTGGGTTTGATACTCATGTCCTTTGCACCCAATTGTGAAATGTTGTAAAGTTCCTCAATACAAGATCTTACTACTATTTACTATTACTTGTGTAGTTGTCGTCGTTAAATAAAAAAACTAATCTGTACCTGTACTACTCTTTGTTAATGTGGGTTGAGTGAGTGGCAGCACCGGCGGCCTATGAAGATTATGAAGTTAAGATTAATTTTAGCCATAAATGTGGAAGTGTGTTTGTTTCATGAGTATAGTGGGACTGGAGAGTATTATAGGCTTTTTGCCACGATTACCTACTCCACGCATGCGTAGGTTTGCAAAGTCTAGTTACTTGCAATATTAATTAAGGTCACAAAATACACCTAAAAACTATACAGGTATTCAATTAACATCATTGTATTATGAGGCTCTATAGACTGTTACAAGCTAACCCGAGTTATATTGCTGTTCTACTAGTCTGGTCAATCTTGGGTATAAACAGGATTGCTATGTGAATCACGCAGATGTGTACAGTAGTGTTACGTATACTTTATCTCCCTGTATCAATCACTGTTTAATTTTTTTGTTTAGGGCATATCCTTTTAAGATCTAAGTTTTTGTAACACTATATGTAAGTGGTTAAAATGAAGGTATATTTTTTGTTTTATCTGCTACTTTTAAAGCTACCCCAAGGCAACAGCTAGTAATAATATGATAAGCTTAAAAGAAAAACATACTTACTAACTATACAAAGTTTAAAAAGCTCCAGGTAAAATATCTGCAAATTTTAAATTAGAAACATAATATAAGTAGAGTACGTATCCGCTAAGGAAAACGACTATGAGAAAATCCTATCTAAGGCGGTAAAAAGGAGGTTAAAGTAAAAATTTTAAGATTTATGGCATTGATAGGTCATAGGATAATTGACGTAGGATTGATCATATTATAATATTTAGCTACTGCCGGCGGCTTGGCCCGAGTGGGGATCGGTTGATTATCGGGGCAAAAGAAAGCTCATGTGCTAATTTATATGCTATGTTACCGCACAGTTTCATCAAAATCCGTTCAGTATTTTTTGCGCAGCAAAGTAGCAAATATCCATTTATCCTAACAAATTTCACTTTTATTATATAGTAGTCAGTTGCCAAGCAAAAGCTGGCCAATTAATAACCAATATACAGCTATATATACATCATCAAATAAGCGAGACCATTTCCAATACTAATTAGCTCACTCGATAAGTAATTTGCGATCTTGTACCTCGTATAGCATTGATTAGTTTATAGCAAACAAGCACTTGCCTCTACTTGACATGAACAAAGTACTTGAAGCGACAATAGCTCAACGAGACGTTGATTGACGATCAAAAGGCCTAAGTTTAGAGCTATCAAACTCGAGAGCTGGGTCACGAGTGTTTGTATAAGATGATTATGGAACATGACTATGATGAGGCTTTAGGGAATTCTGTGAGCTCTGAGGGTAGACCCCATAAAAGGGCAAGGATAGCCATATACTAATATTAAAGTATGAACTTCTCTCTAATTAGGATTAAATTTATTACTGATTTTGGTTAGAATTTTTCTTTTTTGACAAAATAAAACAAAAATATACAATCATCATCGAGTCATCCCGTGAAGACAGCTGGTGGACTTTTGCCAAAGCATCAGGCCAATTAGAACAAAACATAATTCTCCTTTATTTGTAAAATCATTACGTTACATATATTAGTATAATTATGTAAAAATCGTGGAAGTTTGGAAGGAAGAAGAATAGCCATAATAAGATTAATATGACCACCGTAGTTTAAAAAAAATACTACGATTTTAGCTCACAGCACAAATCTGCCATCTCTTTATATAGCACTTTTAAGGGTTAATGTCCCAGATGTCAGAGGAGATATCAGTGGCCTTAGAGCTTTCGACGATGCTAATCATATTTTATAGAATCGAGATGTGATATATTTTGTTGCAAGAGATGTTGTATCATCATACTATCAGAAATATAATATGCTTGTTTATCTGAATTAGAAAAGGCTTTAAAGTAACCCTTACATCAGCAAATATACCAAGAAATTATTTACCTATATTTGGCTCCTAAATATAAATTTGAATTTCGATTTATTATATTTTTGTTTTATTATCTCAAAAATGAAAATAAATCTGACTAAAATCAGTCATAATTTTAATCCTTTTAATATAAAACTCTGATTACTTTTATCTAATATTGAAAGAATGTGATTTGTACACATACCTCCTCTTACAAATAACCAAAATATTTAAACTCATAAGCTTCATTGTATACTGTAACGATGAAGGATGAAATTATATATTAATAACGACAACAAAGCAGTGATAGCGAGTTGTTTCAAACGGAAATAAAAACAACTACAATGCAGATGTACATAATTGCTCGCTGTAATTTATTAGACGGCCGTCAGCTATACAATACAGACGCTTTATCTATATGCTAAAACTGCGGAGAGGATATAAATAAGTCTTCCTTTACAAGTAATTTTCGGTGAAAACTTATTGATCTGGCGCCTGTTAGTGTGGATTAAGGACAAATTGATGTTCCTGTAACTTATTACGCTGCTGGGAGTGGCTCAGTATGGACAGTGCATATTAATTAAGACGCTGGTGTAAATATCGCTCTGTTTATCGTGGGCCCTGAAGTCGGTGGCCAATTTAACTAATAGATATTGTTAAGTGGAAAATACTGCGCGGGAACACTAATTGTTATACAACATGCTGTTGCTTAGAAGTTAGTTTTTGCGTCGGATAAAACTGGTTTTAGCAATTTCAAGGATTATCTGTTTAATTTTATATGATAAGGTCTATACGCCAAGTTCATCATCATCAGCCTTTAACAGTCCACTGCTGGACTTGGCCTCTCCTTAGAAAGGAGGAATTGGCCTACTATAATAATAATAATAGTAATAATATTTATTTATTTCAGGTAATAAAACCCATAAAGATATATACCTTACAGACTAACATACATACTATTACAATACAATTTCTAATAATAATATAATGACACAGGTGTAGTATACATCGGCGTGTTTCGCTGTGTGTTGTTGCGTAATCTTCCATAAAAACGCCGATAGACAACACCTTTCGGCCAAAACTCTTCCTTGAGGAACGTCTGGAGATGATTAGTCGGCACCCGCACCACGTACGACTTAAAGTTCGTGTTATGGAGCGACTCCAATCTCTCGACTCTCAAGGTCCAGTTGGTCTTCTTGCGCAAATACTCCACGACCTTCTCGTCCTTTGTGGAGTAATGCAACCGGGACACGTACAACTGTGTGGTTGGTATTGCAGGACGTAGCAGCAAGTTAGGTCCTGCTAGTTCGGTACCACAAAGGTTACGGCAAGATGGCTTCTTCTTCTTTTTCTCCTCCTTGACGAAGTCGTCCTTGTCGCAAATTGTCTTATCTGGGACTGCCCGTTCCGCTTCCTTATTACAGGGGGGTTCACAAACTTTCTGTTTGCCCCCTTTTTTATGCTGCCGATTTGCCGGCGTTTTGCTTTCGGCGGTAACAGCTGCATAGTCGCGCTTAGGGCTTGATGCACCTAAATGCGACAAAACCTTGACCGGTGTCGACGACCCGAGGTCATCCACAGCACACGTTACGCCGCTTGCATTACTCGCGTCGATAGGTGACGCAAGTAAATTCGCTGACTCGAAACGGCAGACAGATGCATTTTGAGCCCCGCGTCGTGTGTTGACGTTTGACTCATGCGGTGACCTACTTGCAGACATAGTGTTTCGTAATAACACTACCTCTGCACGTAGTTCAGTTATGGTATTATCCAATTTCTCCAACTTACATTGTACTTCGGCCAGGCTGGATTTCAGGGATGTTATGTCTTTCAACAGCCTGGTTACATCGACGTGGTCGAAAGTGACGGGCGGCAGCTTATGAAGATCTTTTGCCACGAAAGCAGGAACGTCGTCCGGATCAGTCACCTTTAATAAAGTGATGATGTCCTGGACGCTCTTCTCCGTGCCATCCCTTCGCTGAGACGGCATCTGGTCCAACTTGTTAAGCGTCTGATATAGCAGCTTCTTACCAGCACTAATCTTATTTCATTCTTAAACTTCTTCTTTAAAGTTGGACTTGCAGATCTGCAGAATGCTGACCTGGTCCATGGTGTCGATGGCATGTTGTATGAATGCCAACACCTCGTTGGCTATGAGTTGCTGTGAACAACTTATAGCTACAGTATCGTGTAACCTCTATAGCCGCGAACTACATTTATTAAATAATTACTATTTAATAGGCGCGTAGCCGCGCAAGCACGTCCGCGCTCAACGACAAATTATTAAAAGAACGATATACTATACGACGCTGGCCAAACGGGTTGGTATAGGGTTTGTATCAAGTTTTTCCTCTCTTACAGTGTTGTTCTCTGCATAATAGCTAACAGAAACAATAAACTGCCAGCTATGTCGGGGTACAATATATTCTACAGCACAGTATCTTTAAATCAGAACGACGGTGTGGTCATATTTGCAAAAAAGTCCCTACTTATCACTGTTAAAGAACCAAAGGTCAAAGAATATAACTGTCTACAGATAAATATTGGTGATGATACTGCCATCCTTGCTCTCTACAGACCCTCATGTTTCAAAAACTTAGATCTTTTTAATGACGACTTAAATTGTATATTACAAAGCCTATCTCACTTTAAAAACGTCTTACTAACCGGTGACATAAATTTAAATTTAAACGCTGACACCTGTAACGCGGGTACCCAAAACTACCTAAACCTATGTGCATATCATGGACTTTTTCCTTCTCATACTTTCCCTACACATCAGAGTGGTTCCTGCTTAGATCACGTCATGCTTAAAACTAGACTTCCATCAATAACACTTGTCACTAACTCCTCCATAACTGACCATTGCGCTATCCTTATCATTCTGCATTTAGCACAATCACAGAACATTAGACGATCACAACGTAAAACTAAAATAAACATGAGTGGCTTAGAACATGCGTTGCGTAACATTGACTTTAGCCCAGTTTTTAATAGTGCTGATGCGAACAAATCACTGGCCTACTTGATTAACACAGTGCAAACTAGCATTTTTAGAAATTCTACTATCTATACAGTTCGTAGCAGAAACTATAATATTAAACCATGGATAACTCCAGGTTTGATTAGATGTATTCGGCATAGAGACAAACTACATTTAAGAGCGAAACAGAACCCCGACAACTCTATCCTGCAAATTACATATAAAAGGTATCGCAATTTTTGCAATAATCTCCTAAAGAAAATTAAAATAGAATACGACAAACAACAAATAAATGTCGCTGGCAATAATAGTAAAAAGCTTTGGAAGTACCTTAAAACCGTTACATATACATCCAATGAAAATATAGTCGACACGAGTTTATTAAGTCTAAGTGAGTCGCCTCAATAGTCGGCCGACGAAGTTAATAATTACTTTATCAACGTAGGAACCTAACTTGCAGAAAGAATACAAAGTCAATGTGGCATCGACCTTTGTAATAAACACTCAACTTTCTCAACCTATTTTAAGAGCGGTAGATCTTTCGTTATGCTAGATCCAGATGAAAAAGAAGTGGAACGTGTTATACTAACCTTAAAAAATAACAGCGCAGCAGGGTGGGATAACATTAGTAATAATATTTTAAAGCATTTTAAACACATCCTTGTGCCTCCATTGACTCACATTTACCGTCTATGCCTTGCTGAGGGCGTTTTCCCTTCATATCTTAAAAAGGCAGTGGAAGTCCCCATTTACAAAAGCGGTGCAAAAGGTGTTATATCGAACTACAGGCCAATTTCTCTATTGCCATCAATTCCTAAGGTCTTAGAGAAAATAGTCAACCATAGATTAATGACTTACTTAGAAAATAACGCTCTGTTATCCGCGTCCCAGTTCGGCTTTAGACCTAAGTTGTCTACAGCAGACGCAGTACATCAGCTAACAAATTAAGTATCGGAAGAGCTTGGCAAAAAAAATCACGTCATTGGAATTTTTCTTGATTTAGCTAAGGCCTATGATACGGTGTCTATACCTAAACTTATAAACAAGCTCGAAGCCGTAGGCATTAGAGGCACTCAATTAAATTTCTTTGCTGATTATTTAAATGACAGGTACCAAAGTGTTCGAATCGGTGACGTTTCTAGCACAGAAACAAAAATACCTCAATATGGTATCCCTTAAGGAAGCACCCTCGCATCAACGCTTTTTCTAGTGTATATTAACGACCTTTGTGATCAAAAACTAGACCATGGCAAAATCATAACATATGCAGACGATACTGCGCTCCTATTTGCTGCTGACACCGCCGAGAAGGTACAGGACCTTGCTCAACGGGGATTTGACATCGTAAACAATTGGCTAAAATATATATTTTAACGCTAAATGCAGAGAAAACAAAATTCCTCAAATTCTCGATGCGCAAGACACAAACTCAAACAAGTAATAACACATTATATGCCCATATTTGTAATGACCCATCGCTTAACCTTTGCTCCTGCCCTGCTATCAATTACACCACTAGCATTAAATACTTAGGAATAATACTCGACGATGGCCTCTCCTTTAAGCAACATATAACGGCCCTAACAGCTAGGATACGTAAACTTTTCTACGTGTTCTAGAAGCTCCGTTTCATAGCAGATAATAAGCTTGTTATACGTGTATATCAAGCCTTGTGTAAGTCTATTATACAGTATTGTATTACTTCATGGGGCGGGGCTCCTAAAACCATAATGCTGCCGATTGAACGGGCTCAAAGAGCACTTCTAAAAGTTGCAACGCGTAGTCCCTTTCGCTTCCCCTCGCACCAACTGTATGAACTATGCAATGTACTAACTGTACGACAGCTTTTCCTACTTTATATTGTCCTAAAACAGCACACCACGCTTACTTATAACACCAATCTGACTGTCAATAAAAGGCGTAAAGATATTGTATGCACTGCACTTTCCGAATCTAAATTCGTCTTCACGAACAGATTTTATGCCTTCTTAGGACCTTTTGTATATAAGAAACTAAACAAAATACTTTTTATATATGACGTTAATTATTTCAAATGCAAGCAATTAGTTTATAAGTATTTGCAATCGTTGAATTATAAACAGACCGAAGATTTGCTAGCAGTGCTAAAAAAAATTGGACCTGTCTTGACATTGTTTATATATTATATTATTTAAATAATATCGAGCTACGCATTTTTCTTGAAGGTATTCGTTGTTATGTAACTTTATAAACAGTATAAGCAGTAATAATAAGTATTGGTATATAATTCTAATTTGTTATCAACATAATACATATTGATAGTGCTCTTACCGCCTGTGGCACAGGTTTACCCTAGTACAGGCACCCATTGTTATCTAGAACATATTTACCCTTAGAAGTACATATACTATTATTGTAGAAAGATGAATAAATACATTATTATTATTATTATATTATTAAAATAATATGCTCCCTCTGTCGGCTCTTACGACACCCATGGGATGATATGGGGTGGTGACATTTCGTATTCTTAATCCGTCATCATACGGACCAATCGCCGAGTTACTAATAGATATATATCAGTTACATAAAGTTTACAATTTTAACAGTTGGTTCAATTCAAAATTTTATTTTGGATTTAACCGAGTGTTTTGAATTGAACCGACATTTCGTTTTTAAGATATTATCCGTTATTAAATATATATTTAATATCATAATCTCCTGCTAAATATTTTTTTTTGTTATGCCAACTTCAATTTAATATACAAGTTATAACGTCCTTATTATCGATATTCTGTATTTCAGTAATCCAATTATTGTCTCACCCCTTCTTATAATTACATCTTTATTCAGCTACATTGTTAAGAATTTGAAGTTGAATACGTCGGTCAGAACGTCGCCTATATATATAAAGTACTAAAATATTAGCTCTCACCTCCAAAATAGTCTGAACAGGGCAGACAGCTATGTAAATTAACACAGTAAACGCAATGGAGCACACACAATAGAAAATCTACTGTTCGCGATGATGGCCTCAGGCGGTACCGATCGGAACGCTAACAGCAATTATTACGAGTCTTGTTAGTTTTACTGTATCCCTACTATTGGCATTGTAAACTGTATATAGACATAGATATATACAAACACAATAGAATCATGTCCTCATATCTTCATAAATAAGAACATATGTGTGTAAATTCAAGTATGTTCTGTTTTATTTGAATAGTTAAAAGACTGATTTGATAAGTAGATTTTACTCATAGAAAATTGCCTAATAGAATATCCCCAGCCTAAACTAACGCTTTATTGAGTTCTTGTGTTAATTTTGATTGCTCAATGTAAGACTCTTTTATTCTTTATTATATTTTTAACTTGTGAGGATCATTGAGAAGCTACAGTTCCAATATGCAAAACGAACACAGATTCGATCGATTAACCGCCGGATTCAATATCCGATCTATCCATGGTTTTGGAGATAAGACATGCAAATTGGACATAAGTGCAATACAAAATGTGTAGAATATGTATCTATATCGAAAGGCAGCGATAGCCTAGTGGAGACACCGACAGACTGCCACGCTGAGGGTCCGGGTTCGAATCCACGGCGTGCACCAATGACTTTTCGGAGTTATGTGCGTATTAATATTAAATTGTTAATTATCGCTTGCTAAACGGTGAAGGAAAATATCGTGAGGAAACCTGCATGTCTGAGAGTTCTCCATAATGTTCTCGAACGACAGTCTGCCAACCCGCACTAGGCCAGCGTGGTGGACTATGGCCTTACCCTTCTCATAGTGAGAAGAGGCCCGTACCCAGCAGTGGGACAGTCTATATACAGGGCTGATGAAGATGATGTATCTCTACTCTCCAAATCCATGGATATTGGCCCGGCAACCGGTCGTAAGTGGTTCAGAGACTGAAGAATACAAAAGCCAGTTCCATTACTAACCGGTATTAAATAATGATGAAAAATTTGAACTTATATAACAATAAAGGCTGCTACACACAGTGCCGGCGGCACGGGCAGCCGGCTTTTGTCGCGCGGCTAATGCCGCCGGCTTTTGGCGGGCGTCGGTGCCGCCGGCATCGGCCGCAGAAAGCCGCCGGGCATCATTCCAGTTGTGTAGAACGTAGGGTTGCCAACTTTTTTTACAAAATTTTTCTATCTTTAAATGTTTCATAGCTTGTTTGACAATAAAAAATAAACAATTAGTTTTTAATTACGGTAATAATTGACATTCTGTTTCTTTCTTCTTGGCACTTTGGATTCATCACTGAACTCTTTAATTCTGAACTTCTGAAGTGGCGGAGTGGAGATATGATTTTTTGTATAAATTGCCTCCGTGATCCAGTGGATAGCGTATGCGACTGCTGATCGGGGGTCCCGGGTTCGATTCCCGGGTTGGGCAAAGTGTTACTGGGTTTTTCCGAATTCTCAGTAGCAGCACGGAGTCTGGTGATGTGTCCGGTAACGGCAATAGGCTCGCCCCCTATTACGTGGAACCTAAAAAATCATGACGAAATGTGGGTGTAATATTACACCTCTGCCTACCCCTTCGGGGATACAGGCGTGAGTCTATACTATTCCCAATTGCCTTTTTCTGTAAAAAATCTTTACCATAAGTGGCGAATTTCTTTTAGATCTCTTTGAGCCTAAATAGTTTCCATCATCCATTTAACTTATTTGTAACGTAATATAGATAAGTACTCATAATTAGTGTTGTAAGAGTTGGAGATAAAGTACTTCTATATACTTTATTTGTATATACAAAAGTATAAAGTATAATTGCCAAAAATAAAGTAGGATGCGTTATTATAAAGTATGGTGGACAACCCTAATAGAACGACCACACACAAGTAGCAAGTTGCAACCCGCGGCCGGCCGGCGGCTTACCCGCGCGGCCATGCCGGCGGCTCATTCGTGCGGCTAGGCCGGCGGCTTGGCGTGCCGGCGGGCACACGCGGCTCGGCCGCCGGCCATGCCGCCAGCACTGTGTGTAGCAGCCATAAGAGGAACTTACATTCGCATTCCAAACTACCACTCTATCCGTTAATCCACTATCTAAAACTGAAGCATTATATTTAGCTCAAATTAAAACGTAGTGCTAATAACTCTGCACGGAACTTCCCTGGAGAGCTTCAGTAGGTTTTGATTGCTACTGAGTCGCTTATTACATGGCCCCACTGCGGTATCGTTAGCGTCTGAGTAATAGTTAATTGTAATAGTAGTTTGAGCATTCAACTTTTTTGTCGTTTTCATTCAACTTTATTCACTGTGTTTTAGTTCGGGCGTCTAATAAACTTGTATACAGCAACACTATAAACCAATTTCAACGGAAGAGTATAATGTCATCTCTCATTTCTACAATCGTTGAGTGAGATATTTTTGGAGCAACTCTTAGTTAGGGTGCATAGGGTTCCCACCAAGAGCTTAGGGTCCCAAGCCAACCTCACCTACAAGTGGTGCACCTGCCGATCAACGGACGAGGCTCTGGCAAACAAAATATCCCGATAAGCGGCAATAGGCTCGCCACCTATTACGTGGGATCAAAACACTGGCGAAAGGTGGGCGTTTAATATGCCTCTGCCTACCCCTTCGGGGAAGCAGGCGTGAGTCTATGTATGTATGTAACTCTTAGTGTAGTGGAGCTACAATGCAGTACAATGACTTCGCAGATTGATTAACTTTACCTCGTATACCAGTGCATACGCAGAAAAGCGCATGACGCAGTTCATGCGTGTTGCCTTCAAACACATTAGAACAATGTTTCGTCGACTAGTTGTGCCGCTTCGCCATAATATAATGCCGTCCAGTGCGGTCGTGGCATTGAGTACAGATTCAATGTGCGGGAAAACAAGAATGCATCAAGACTGCAGCGATTTTGCCAACAGTGAAGATCGCTGAAGGATATTTGTGATGTGAACAGAAATTATTCTATACAATATTCATCATCGTCATCAACATCCTAGCGTTCTCCCAGTTTCAACCTGGGTTCCGCCTACTAGTCTAACCGGATTTGGCTGAATATTAGCTTTTCCACAGAGCGACTGCCTGTCAGGCCTCCGCAACCAAAAGGGATAGCAATATGCCATGCTTTAGACTAGTGTCAGTTTATTTAGAAGGTACTGACGCCCAGGAAGGTATAACAAATGTCAAAAGATCTTCATAAAAACCGGGACCGACGGCTTAACGTGCTCTCTGAGGCACGGGCCAAGCGATAAATTGACAATTCAATACGCACATAACTCCAAAAAGTCATTGGTGCGCGTCGTGGATTCGAACCCGATAGTCTCTGCATGGCAGTCTGTTGCTATTTTCACAAGGTTATCGCTGCTTCATTCTATACAATATTATTTCGTTTAAATAGACGACACTTCAAAGTGGATTAAAAAAAGAAAATTACAAAAAATATTGTATATATTTTGCAGAAAATTTAGTTTATAAATTCAATCCAATTATCACAGAAAAACTTAAAAATAACTAAGTTTCTAATGGGTTTGTTTGTCGCAAACGGAATAGGAATGTGCGGCTAATGTAATTATTATGTAAACAAGATACTTAAATACTGCACCTTAAGCTAGCAGAGTTCTAGGTACCAGTGGAAGCAAAGCCGTTGTGAGTAATAACGTAATATTGAGACATTCTACACTTTACAGAAACTTAATGTTACCACAGTAGTGTTAGAACTATGAAGTACCGTGTGAGCACAACTCTTTGAAATATTTTGTCTTTTCAAATAAATATTCGCAACCTTATTTTTAAAGCTTCGTACCGATTAGAAAAGTGTACAAGTTCAAAGTCTATATGTTTAAAAGTGCCATCGCTTGCATGATTTTTTAATTTGATAAAGGTTCTTGGACTTGACATGTTTTGTTTTTTACGAAATAAAAGTGTTACTAGGGACTTTAAACAAAATCTCACAAAGAACTCTCATACTCGAATCATTAATTTGTGGATTCCCAATGTTACTTACTATGTAAATCAAACCCTGTAATCAAAGTAAATCAAAACGGCAAGACTGCTGCTTAAACTACTAAGCCAACCGTATCGTCAATATCTCAAAAAATATCTACAATTTCTCGCATACGGCAAATGGCTTTCTTTGAGCTGAACAAACATCATTATTACTATAATAATTTTACCTTACCTATACGTTATATTCTACTCTGGTAGCGGTTATTGAGCCTGAAATCTTGTCAGGCACTATATAGTGCTCAGAATTAGTCTATCATGATGACGTAGTGAACGTGTCTGGACGCTTTGACCGTAATATAATTATTATTGAATATTATGTTCCGGTTTTTATGATGGCGATCAAAGCTGCCTTTGACAATTAATACTCTTGAGTTCTTCAAAGGCACTATGGCTTCGTTTTAACATGTACTTGACGGAACCGACATAGAATGCATATTATTCCAAGAAAGCAGCTCTTATGTAGAAACCAAAGACTAAGTACATGGAAATAGTCCTACCTATTTGAAGTTCGTAAAATCTTTG
The DNA here is from genome assembly GCA_944739405.2 of Euclidia mi. Lineage (NCBI taxonomy): Eukaryota > Metazoa > Arthropoda > Insecta > Lepidoptera > Erebidae > Euclidia > Euclidia mi. The sequence goes on along the minus strand of OX123183.2, from coordinate 94,486,535 downwards.
AATTCCAACTAATCATTAAAATTTCATAAACTATGTTAACAATATTTACTTAACCTTAATTTTACAAGAATATGTAGAGATTTCTCACTTAAATATTTAAGTACTATATTTTAATACCAGTATCCGGGCGGAGCAGCGGCAACGCATGCTATCCGCATCATACGACGAATACCGTGGTGATTTTAGTGGCTGAGCCCCGAAGTCTCAGAGGAGATTCACGCACACCTATCTACCGGCTGAATGATATCATCATCATCCTAGCACTGTCCCGGTTGCGTTCCAAAAAAAAAACGCCTTGGAGCCCGGGGTCCGCTTTCCGGCTGTGTCTCCTACACTTTGCACGGTCTTCAGCATCCCTGGTGGTTAGTTGATAGATCGGCTGAATGATATGGCGTAGATATAATGTCATCTTCATCGTCCTATCGCTATCTCGGCATCCAATCATTTTCATCGTGGCTGATGAAAACCAATCTTAAAACCACTATAACTTAATTAAATAACATTATATAGCTTGTAGTTTATGTACAATTTGCAGTTGAGCTACTCTAGATTTAAGTAGATCCTAGTTAAAACTAGTGCAGTCTTAATATAACGCAAAGAGATTCAAACATACTGAGAAATCCCCCGAGAGGCATAGACACCGAATATTATGTTGAAAATAATTCCCTAGCAACAGAGTATGTCATCATCATCATATCAGCCAAATGACGTCCACTGCAGGACATAGGCCTCCCCCAAGGTTCTCCACACGGACCGGTCTTGAGCCGCCCGCATCCAACCACCTCCCGCGATCTTGACTAGATCGTCGGTCCACCTTGCGGGGGGCCTACCTCTACTGCGTCGTCCGGTACGTGGCCGCCACTCCAGAACCTTTCTGCCCCAAAGGCCATCGGTTCTTAGAGCTATGCCCTGCCCACTGCCACTTAGTACAGAGTATGTAGCCGGTTTTATTTTCTAACAGCTAAGTGCTTTAATTAAATTCTCACGGCAAGTAAGGATTTACTTTAAGGATTTTATTTACACACTAACTAAGCCAGCGTGGAATTTAGATTTATTTTGAACCACACAAAAATTGAGTGTTATTTTTTCTATAATAAATTACTAAGATTCTTTTAGTCATTTTAACTCATGTGATTTCGTATTTCGATTTGAATAAAACAAATAAAAGCCTACATTCTGCTCGCAATTATACTCTGCCCATCTATTAAAACATTATAAAAATCGTTTGCATAGGGTTCCCACCAAGAACTTAGGGTCCCAAGCCAACCTCACCTGCAAGTAGTGCACCTGTCGATCAATGGACGAGGCTCTGGCAAACAAAATATCCCGATAAGCGGCATTAGGCTCGCCACCTATTACGTGGGATCAAAACACTGGCGAAAAGTGGGCGTGAAATATGCCTCTGCCTACCCCTTCGGGGAAACAGGCGTGAGTCTATGTATGTATGTATAAAAATCGGTTCAGTATTTTCGAGGGAAAACAAACAAATAAACTAAAATACTCTGATCTGTATTCCTACTTTTCTTTAGTCTCCTATTACAGCCTTTCCACTGCTGGACATAGGCCTCACCTAATGTACACAAATTAATTTGTGTTCAATATTTTACTCACTTTTTTATTTTTTACTTTCGATATGATAACTTTGCATTGTTACTAAATGTGTATATGTAGAAACATATTTAATTTTCACATTTTGTTACGTTAAGTCATCCCTTTACGACTGACCTTCAAATAAAAAGAACGAAGAAAGAATTCTAAGTCTTATAAATATTATCAAAACCAGATACTATGAAGAATATTTCTCTTTTCCGTTATCTTTTGTTACTTTGTTACGTATCCCTTTTTTCGGCTCTAATGCGTTTCGATAATTGTATTTATTACTTTTACGAACTACCTCAGCCTGTTCAGCGTCATTGATGGTATTATTTATCTAATGAGCTGTTCTTTATTGTAGTACTTCTGCTATACTTGGACTATTTAGTTGGATTTTCTCTATGAAGAGCTTATACTTTGTAGTAATAGAAAAATACTAGGGTCAAGAACCCTAGTATTTTTCTATTATTTAATATTAATTGGAATATAGTTTAAAGATTAAATATTTAAACTAGAAAGAATGATATAAACTTTAATTTGTGTATGATGCTAGTACAATTATGTATAGATATTTATACATATGTTGAATGTTGCTTGCGGCTTCAGATGCGATAAAGAACCAAAAATATTAATACTTGCAGACCTGACTTTAGTTACTTACTTATTCCCCGCTTATTTACCTATCAATTGCAGCCACGTAACATTACGAACCATCGACACAATTGTCCAATTATTCAAATACATACAAATTAAAGCCAAACACCTACACAAAAACACACCTACCCACATTACAAACGAATCTCTAGTTACAAAACGAAATTACAGTCTCTCCACAAACATTAACAATAATTTGATATTTTCTTCCTAAACGTACATCAGTGAAGAGGATGATGTGCCGAAAAACATGCAACTCATCCGCTATTTATCAGAAGCCTCCAAGAACGCCTCGCACTGGCAGTGAATCCATTAAATCTCTTAAACAACCATTGTACACACCCTTCGCTTCTTCAAAATCTTGTATTTGTATCACTGGTATTTTATTCATGATAAAATGTGTCTATTTTTAGAACTGCCCCGTAAATATTATCAAATGAAATTTTCCATAGATTCTAGACTGCTCAGGCTTTTTAAGTATTTGTATTTTTTAATAGTATTGAAAACGGATTTTAACCTAAAACTACAAGAGTTTTTTAGTTTTCCATATTTTAAAGAGGTAGTAATGCTTAAAGCATCACTTTTTGTCAGTTCGGCCGTCTATTCTGCTTGTCATTTTGTCATCTTATAAAATATTAAAATATTTGGTAAGAACGGTATATACTGTAAGACAGGTTGTCTTACAGAATGTACACGCCTTCCATACAGTAGTAAAGTTAGATTGAACAGTGTACAAATACGGTATCACTGCATTCTCGTGCGGATCGCTGTCAATCACTAACCAATCTATTTACCCAATATTACTCCTCCAATTCTATTCGATATATAAGCAGGATAGATATTGTTCCGTGTATTTATTATTCCTACATCTGTTCTAGATTTATGATACAAACAATGTTAAATCATGATTGAAATTTTTTGTTGATATAGACGAAGTAATTTGTCTCTATTTGATAATTTCAAATTCCCTTCGATTATTGCTTTGAATATGATAGCCACTATGAGACACCTCCAATGCTGAACATATCCCTTCACAAATAATTTCCATAAGGACTGCTTCCTGCTCCAACACCCATCAGTTCTTTGAGCTGCGCCCTGCCTACTGCCAGTTCAGCTTGACTGTCCAGAGAGCTACGTCGGTGAGTTAGGTTCGCCTGCGATATCCAGCAATGATATAAAAAATACAAGCATCCAAATAATTTCATCCGTGTTTAGGACAGTCATAAAGTTTAAGTACAGTTAAAAGAATATCGTACTTTGTAAACAAGCATCTTAGTTCATTATAAGAACGGTAAATAAACTGAATCCGGGGGGACCAAAAACTTTCTGAATTCATCTTCATTACGAGTTGCCTTTATAAAATTACTGCTTATTAGCAAACTCGTAATAAAAAATATACTCATAGTGAAAAAAAGCCCTAGAGATCCCTATAGCTAACTTTATACACAATTCTACAAATGGATTTATTTATGCCTTATATTCTAGCAAAACGGCTAAACTACACTGAGTGTCGATGTATTATTTACAGAGGAATAAACTACTCTGAGTATTTTATTTTTATTTAAATACGAGTCTTCCATATTTACGAGCGGTGGCCACCTCTCCGCTTATAAAACTGCGACGGGTGTAGTAGATTCGATCCCTTGTGAGATAACTCTTTGTGAAATCTACAAACTCTCGTTTCAAGTCTGGGTACTCTGAGTATACCTACTTTGGTTACATATTTGTAAAGTCGCCTACCTCACAGAAAAAGAGTGGGCAAAGCCATCTATGGAAAAGAAACTTGCGTCTTATTTCAGTTGCCCATATTTTTAGCATTGGCTGTGTGGCTGATTGAAATTAAACTACAGTTTACGGATTTTATCGCGATATATTAGTTTCACTAAGTTATTACATTTAAACTCATACATTGGACAAACCAAGAGAAGCATAGGCAGTCGACTTAAAGAACATATAGCTGACATAAAACATAAACGCTCAACACAGTCTGCTGTGTGTGAACATGTGGAACAAGGATCCAACCACTACCTGCGATTTGATGAATCACAAATACTCGCAAAGGAACACTGTCTTCTTGCAAGGATGATACCTGAGGCTATTGAAATTAATAAACACCCTAATTTCAATAGGGAAGACGGTTGGAATGTTCCTCCAGCTTGGGACCCTGTCATAAGGCTAATGAAACCCAAGAAGGACAAAGTCACCAGAAGACCTAAGGACACTGTGAGCTCATTCTGCGTAAATAGTAACACCAAAAGTTGAAAAATGCTCGGGTACTTTTAGATAAATTATGCATTCAAGAAAAAGACAAAAATCATCTCAATTTGCCGTGAACATTAATCCTGTAAAGAATTCGAAACGTCGGCTAGTAATCAATTAAAAATGTAGTTTCTAGATCATTCGGTTTAAATGTAATAACTTAGTGAAACCAATATATCGCGATAAAATCCGAAAACTGTTGTTTAATTTCAATGTGTAACATTCGCGTAAACCCAAGAAGACCCCGTATAGTGGCTGTCTTATACTCCAACATTCCCCAATCAGAATTATGGTAAGGATATATTTATCTACTGTTTTAATTGGCTTATTATTTATTCTAATAGAATATATGTGTAATACGAGTAATACTTATTCATTAAACACAGTCCGTCATTAAGTACATGGTGTCCATGGCCACACTTCATTTAAAATAGCTGAAAACAACAATACACTTAACTTAGTGGTTATAAAGATATTGAAAGGCTTTAATTGTTAGTAATGCTTACCCGTCATTCGTTTTAACGAGCAGCAATATATATATATTATACTGTTTTTCTTCACAAGCCAGTCATAACTTCAACACCATATACACAACACTGCTGTGAAAAGAAACTGTCAACAAACCACACGAACTTCAAAGAATCGTACTTCATTAGGCGACACTATCGTGAACACAAATAAACTGGTTTAAAGTTCATTTTCCAGAGCAGTCATCACATTCAGTACCACTTTATTGTAAGTTGTTGTTCTGTTTAACATCCGCAACTTTGCCATCGACCGTATTGCATTGCGACATTTGCGACAAAGATTTTAACTATCTAGTTTTTACTAAATGAGAACATTTTCTTTACAAATAAAGAAGCGAGATTGTTGTGTTGTGCCTGTAGTAAAGAGTCTAGTTTTCATCTACCTAAATGAATTGCGCTACAAAATCTAAAGATATCATCGGATTCTGTATTCTGCTTAGCACGGGCCTCTTCTCACTATGAGTAGTATTAGGCCATAGATTTTGAGATTGGCATAAATCACATGTCTTTCGAGAGTCGGTGCGGCGTCGGTGCGGCGTCGGTGCGGCGTCGGTGCGGTGGCGATGCGGTTTTGATGTGAATACACAGTATTGCGGTGCGGCACCGGTGCGGGTCCGGCGGCGTATACAGGAAGCCTGACACTCTGTTGGTCTCTCCCCTAGGCTATCGTTGCTTCGATAATATATATTAATAGAAATATAATCTGTCATTTATTAAATACAATCACGAGCTATTCATCAAATACCTATTGAATTATGTACGATTGTCAGATACATTGTAATTGTTTTATCAAGACTACTGATACTGGAATTAACCGCTTTTATTTTATTGAATTTGATGTCTTGTTTTTCTGGACATCTAAGAATTATTTGTATTTCTCTTAGAACTCATTTATTATGTTGTATTTTTGTATTTTCGGAGGAAAAATAATATTCCGTTACTTTTTCTACATAAGGAAAATCGTAGACGTATGTATAAGTAGGCGAATGTTAACAGTTTTCTCGGTGAACGTTTGCTTTCGTCTTAATAACATATTTTGTTGAAACCACACACAGCCATATATTCATATAACTAGCTATAGACTTGTAAGCGGACGGCTCCAAAGCAACTTGGATGTAACCGGGATAACGTTAGATCGATTATTATGATATTTACATATGTTTAGAATATAATTATTAAACAATGTATAATAACCCTGCCAAATATTATTATGAGCCATCTAGTGCTTATAGTTGCCGCGTTTCGCTGCGGACATTGTTTAATAATTATATAAAAGAATTTTTAAAGATATTTACTTACTTTTGATAACAGTGTTATCTGTGAGTCGTTAGGGACCAGTAAAAAAAAATACTACGAAAATTTCAACGTCTATAATTCTTTCACATATTTATTCTTATGTGTCGTTTTCACAAGTGTCGAACTTTTTAGGCCACCTGAAGGTCTACGGAAGTCATTAAATATTATCTAATATTAAGCCTCTCGACAACTATATTTAATTTTTACCAAGTTAAATGTCTTTGTTACACTAAGTTTCAACTGCAATTGAATTTCAACGTACTATTAGCACAGTTTATCGATCAAGCGTACTACGCCGATGACCTTTGGGTTCTTAATGAATCCTAGTTGAATGTATATGTCGGCGATACGCCAGGGTGTCCAGACTCCATAATTAAAACACTCACGTAATATTACTTGGTTTATTATCAGTTGATTTCTAGCACAGAATTGAATTAAAATGCGAGTTACAGTCCTTTTTATAAACTAACCGTCATCACTTAATGTTTAACAACTGCCACTTCCTTTTCAACATATAATTGAAATTACGGTACAATTAATTATAAACTAATCAAAAATCGACATTAATATTGTAATGAATTTTGCACAACACCAAATGATTTATTTTACACGAATAACAAATTTATTTTATTAACCAAACGCTGCTTTATAACATTGTCAGCAGATGGCGCTATCAACAGAATGCAAATATAAACGCATGTTATTTATTACCGTAAAAATAAGTCAGAATAATGTTATTTAATACTAATTGATTTTACTTTGAAAGTTTCTGGAATTATCTTAATAACTAAGCGATAAATTAAACACTCAATCTTTATAAAACAGTTAAGCAGCCAATACAGTGTCTAATATTGTAAAGTAGTGAAGTTCTCAGTTCTGTGTTCACAAATAGTTATTTAAATATCAATCTTAAATATTATTAATATTTTCGTAACAATATAATCATTATATATTAATTTGCGCCCATATATACTTAATCTAGACAAAAGGAATATCCAAGTGTGTGAGCTTACGTCATGAATAATTGAATGTGACCTGTGACCTGGAGCAAAGTACTACATTATCATTATGGTTAATTAGTGCAGGTACATACATTATGAATAAAATTGAATTGTCCGTCTGTGATTTACCCACAGTTATTTACATGATGTCAAACATAAACAGCCTTTTGTGATAAGAATAGTTCTGTTGTCCTTTCGTCTGTCTGTTAGTCTTTTTATTTATCCGGGGTAGTTTGTGGAACGGCGTAACCGATTTTAATGGGACTATAACTGAGATAAGCTAGAAGAATTTGTTGGTTCTACATAAAGGCTTATCCAAGAAACATTAAGGGAACCAGTCAAGAAGTTCAAGTTTTATTTTCTCATCTAAACCTATAATTAACACCGAGATACGAGAATTTAGCTGCAGTAAAAAGCTAGTCTTTGATTGAAATTTCAGGTAACTAAATTGCCAGCAAGCTAGTGCAGATTTTCTTTTTTACCCGACCACGGTGAATCCATAATGAAGAGTAAGCGAGTCGTGATGATATGGGCTACATTGTTTCCGTAATCGGTTTTCCGTAATTTTTCACCGTAGGTATTGTGATGCTCCTGTACAAGCGTAGTTTGGTCCAAGCTTTGTATTCTGTTGAATTTCGGTACGACAATCTCTTTTTCATGCGAGATATTACTGTAGAGTTACGATACCAGAGTGCAACACTAGCGTGAATAGTAGAGACGAGACTTTTAAAGGTGTTTCATAGAATGCAATGACATTAAAAGAATGAATCTACTATGAGTGCACTATGCACAAGAAGTACCTGTACAATGTGAACAGACATCTTGTGTTTAAAAATATTTTGACAGATTAGTAGTTTTCTGTACGTGCTCGTAGCGCCAAATAGTCCTTGTGTAACATTCTACAATAGTGCATAAACAATCTTATACTATAATATAATTTTTAATTTTAGTGAGACTAAGATGTCAATAGAAATAAAATAACAAAATGGAAAAGGTACATTCCTAGACTTGAAAGAAAACTAATTTACAAGGACCACTTCACATTTATACACCCTTTCATACAAGTCCCACAATTGGGCCAATTGAAAATATTCGTGGCAGTTTAAGATGAAAAATGAAGCCTGTAAAAACTGAAACCAAAATAAATATAATATTAAATTTTCCTCCGCATCTCGGCACATTTAGCAGTAAATGTTTATCTAAAAAATTACGCGCTACTCGCAGTATACAAGAATAATTTTAAAAGCTGATGTGTTTTCAAAGATTATTTGAACTCATCATATTATAATAAAAACTAGCTTTTGCCCGCGGCTTCGCTTACGTTAAATTCGGGGTAACACAAAACTCCTTCATCGTATGATAGTAATATTCGTGTTAATTCTGTTCATAGGGACTAATAAGAAATATAACCGCAAGAAGTATTTAAAACATTTCTGTAAACAGTATTTTTAGAGTTCCGTAGTAAAAAATGGCTAAATACGGAATCCTAATAGACGCGCTATGTGTGTCAGTATATCCGTATATCACAGCCACTTTATGCCGAAACTATTCACTTTACACATTTGAAAATTGGTAAGTAGATGTATTCTGTGAACCGCTTTACGACGTTATTGAAAATAAAAAATATTGCATACTAAGGTGGCTCTTCATACATGGAACTGATGTGGAAAATGGGTCGTTAAAAATTACTTTGAGGTTCTTAAAACCATTGTATATACAGTTTCAGATAAATGGGCGTGTGTGTCACTCTAACTTTTAAAGTAAGAGAGTGACAAATCTAAAAAAATATATATGCTTTAGATCGTTGTAAAAACTTCCAACGAAAATTGGTTTGAACGATATGTAGTCAGCAGTTATTGAAATAAAGCACATCTTAAAAAACGCAAATATAGCTTTGTCGTTTATACAAATACTATTAATAGTTAGTCGAAGATTATGTCTATGGTAAGGGAATGCCTCCACTTCGGAACCCTTCATGAGGGTGTCTGACTCGCAATAGCGAAGAGCTTTTATAATGTTTCGTCCTAGGTGTTACTTGTAGCCGTTTGCCATTACAAAGTTTTGGTGCATTAAGATTCCGCATTAACAGGACTGGAACACCAACGTTCAGTCTTAAGTTGCGTGAAGGTACTCTTGATAATTGTAAGGAGTTCAAAAACTCTATAGGGTACGAAGTAACTTGGTCAGTATTCATGACATTATCTACCGCAAGGTGCTCAACAACATCACTTTGCATACAGTCAAAGCCATGGTCCCATATATCTCTATACACACTTTCGCATGCATGAGTAGAGAAAATTGGTTCAGCCGGTTTAGCGTGAAATCGGTACATACATACATACACATTTTCGCATTTATACCTCATATTAGTAGGTATTAGCCAAGGCTGTTACAATAATTATTAGTTTATATAAGTAAGCGAACGAAGTGATGACAGTGCACCATATGACAATGTATAATGTGACAGTACTGACAGATATACGATAGCACATGCGCAGCACTCAATTATTACAGCCCATGCGTTCTTACTGTCAATAGGTAGTAGCTTTGTCCCTACAAACTTCTCTAAAATCTCTCCCAGATTATGTTTTGCAACTAATTGTATCCTATGTGTTTTTCCTGGTTCTGAGCTAACTCTCCACCAATTTTCAGAAAAATCAGTTCGGCCATTCTTGAGTTATAAATAGTGTAACTAACACGACTTTTTATATATATAGATGATTTCTGTTTCAAACATCGGTTGCGTAAAGGATAGTTTGTCTTTATGATAGGAGTAAAATATTTAGTGACTAATATTCAGCCAAATCCGGTTAGACTAGGAAGCGGACCCTAGATTGGAACTGGCATAACGCTAAGAGCATGATGATGATGGAGGTTGTTTTTTGTTGCTATAATCGTAGTTGTACTATTTCTACGTGCAAATATAACAGCGATTCTGACTTATTATCTAAAAATATAAAAATTGTAATCATCATATTTATCCGCCAAAAGGCGTCAAATGCTGGACATAGGCCTCCCCCAAGGCTCTCCCCCTGGACCGATCCTGAGCCACTCGCATCCATCTGCTGCTCGCGTTTCCAACAAGATCGTCGGTCCACCTTGCGGGAGGCCTACCTCTGCTACGACGTCCGGTGCGTAAAATTGTAATGCGAAACCAAATTTTAGAAAACTGAAAATGATCATACTTTGTGTTTCGTGTAAATATTGTTTGATTAAAATCTGGTACCAAAACAGCTATCTCGATAATTACTATAGTACAGTCCAGTTTAATGTAAATAGGAAATTTCCATTATAACACGAACATAAACTTAATGCTTGTGTAGCATTTGGTTGGATTGGGGGTTAAATATTACTAATTAAAATGAAATTCAAATGATAGAGCTAATGAAACATTCACGCATCTGTAGCATGAGCAGCGGCTAAACTAAGCTTATTTTTACATTATAAAGGTGACTTAATCTGTATATACCTATATAAAATCCTTGCGTTACTGACTGACTTACAGACAAGCCAGAGTCAAAACTATTGGGCGCACTAAGCTGAAACTTGGCATGTACGTTTCGTGGGGACTGTCGGGGTGCACTAAGAAGGGATTTCCCTAAGTTCCCACGTGAACAGGCAGAAACAGTTAAATTTAAAAAAAAGGTGCGGGCGTAGCTGCACGCACCCCCTACTTTTATAATATGCTGAAAATTTAACAAACAGGTATTATGGTAAACACAATAATATAGTACATACATGTTTTATTGATATTGGACTAGCGTAGGCAGGGAAGGAAAAATCTGCACCTTATTAAATATATCAGTATCTGTAATAGTATATTGTAACGAATAAATCACAAATTTAATGAGATCCATGTTGGCGAAATATCGCTATCAATCTCGAAGTATTCGATATGAAATTTAGTATTTGCTACGAGAAACCTCATTATTATAATATTCTGATATTACGATATTCAAAGATTCGGGCCAGCTTGGTAGGCCACTGATAGGCATTAAAGTTTAATGTAGATATTATAACGTAAGGGCAAGTATAAGATATTATAATACCTACGATTAGGATAAGGCTTTATTGACCAAAAGAGGGTAGTCGTATCGAAATCCTTGTAACAATAATATACAGGTAATAATATTCAGTTTTAGATTCAGTAGTTATGTACCTGTAGGTAATATGTACCTAATCACCTAAAGTACATATATAATTAACATGTACTGTATAACAAATGATATACCTATTCTTTACCTTACGTTCACACGTAATCTATGTATTTGATATCATATAATTTTGTTTGCTGGTTATTTAGGTATGTGAGTAAATACTCACATAAATAACCAGAAAGCAAAATCATATGATATCAAATAAGTACATATAGCTATCTCGATAATTATTTATTAAGTGTTGAAGATTTTTTTACAAACAGCAGCTATTTCTATGTTATTTGTTCAAAGAAACGAAAAATATTTAATTCACCTCAGAAAATGGGCGTCTCGAGATCGTTCTATGTTAGAGTCGTAGGGGAGGCCTATTTCCAACAGTGCACGTCTCTAGGCTGAGATAATAATGATAATGCTCACATCATTCTGAGTAAGTGAGTAGGTACTATGCTGAACTTGTATGCCTTTAAATATTGACTTCTAACAGAATTACGAGCTACTCCAGTTTCGAGTCGTAGTCACCATTTCACGAATAGAACTTTAGTTACAACGGTTGATGTTCGTAAGTATAAGATTATACAAACCAACGCATTTATTGGTGTAATATTTTATCGAGCAATTGTAGCATGCATGACATTATAACTAATAATAAACCCTGAAATTTACAAGCACCTACATAAAAGTTCAGTCGCCGTCAGCAAGTTGGACACAGAGTCAAGCGTTCACAGGAATTTCACACTAAATGTAAACGCCTTCTTATATTGAACTCTTGCCTATATACCATTTGCTAGAACATTACGTGGACATACTTTTTGAATTGAACTTCTGCATGTTTTCGACTTAATGTAATAATATAGTAGATATATTATATAAAAATGCTTTTTTAAATTGTTATTTTGATTACATTGCCTCATTCGCAAGAACATTACATTACATGTAGGAAACTGTAGAGTCTTGCGGGTTTCAGAATAAAACTACCCTCTCTCAGAATATCGACATAAAGTATCAGTACATATTTATACTGTTGCGTTTCGTTCGGCAAGTGAGAAAGCCGGAGGTTCCTTCCTTTTTCGCTCATACCGCTCTTCCTTCTGTTCCTTTTCCCATCCAGGTCGGCAACGCACTTCTGACTCCTTTAGTGAAACGTCTGTCCATGGGCGGTGGTAATCGCTTTTCATATGGCGATTCGTTTGCTTGATTACCCCCTATATATGAAAATCCTTTTAAAATTGTCCTTTTGCCTTCGTTGCTCCATCTGAAATAATTTTATAAATCAAATTTTCAAATTGTTTTTTTGCCTGTATTGTACCATTCACAGGCGGTTACTGTACATGAAAAGCTCTACGCAGCACAACATACTCTCTACTTACTCAACGTTAACTTCACATACCCAATTATATATAGAACACTCAGATTTTGGTCAATATCTACGCCGTACGTAATACGATGGGAGTTCTCTATTGAACAGTTGCAAACTTGTCCGCTAGCTTTGCACGAAAATAGATCCCTGGGCATAGCTCAATAACTATTTAGGCGCGCATTCATACATCTGGTTTAAGCGGAGAAACTGGGCTATGCGCCTTCGTCATCATACAAATTGACATCTAAGCTTACATGTTCTGATTGTTTTAAGCATATATTGTTGGTCTAAATACTTTTGAACTTCACGATCTTAACAGAGGATGTATCCGTCTGGTAATGGATTAAGGATACATAGTGTCACTACCCTATTAAATTTGATAGATGTCGTAAGAAACAACAAAGGTAAAATACAAGAATCAAAAACAATCTCTTTTGGAAGAGACAACAAAGAGCCAACATGATTTTAGGCCAAATTATTTTATTGATACAATCTTATTGTGACGCAAGTTTAAAAAAACCTGTGTCCATCAGTGGACTACGAAAGGCTGTGATACATATTTAAGTAACGGAGTAAAACACTGTGACTGACCACGACTAACCAATGTTCAAAGGTAACGTTGTATGTTCTGAATGAAATGGATATGTATAGGTACCTACTACAAAAATACAGTGTGATAATGTTGCGCCTTCCATCCACAAAATTGAGCATTTCATTAATGGACGTCGTTGCTTCTTATAAAGTTAATTAATGAATCGTAAAACCACGATAGCAGATAATCCATTAAAATTTTCACTCCACATGAAATTATGTTGTATATAAAAATACGTTCTATTACTCGAAGCCATTGTGTGCTAGCACTATTATGACGGAAGGATTTTAATAAATAAACTTTTCCCATTAAAATGTACTCAAAATAGTATTGCAACAAACGGTTTAAGCGTGTGCTCATTTATCATTTTCTGCCTATATGTTGCGTAGAAATAACAATAACAGTACCTAGGTTGTAATTACTGACTCGAGTAAACATGGCAGGAGATGTAATTAAATGTCTAACGGTATATAAGGAAATTATATTTCATAAGTAATATGAACTATCAGAGTTGTTTTGCTGAATCCGTGGCTTTCTTCACGAGTTCGTTTCTGTTAACTCCGTCACAAATTTCACCTAAATTGGTCGATTGCCTTTAGTTGGCAATACAAAAAAGATCACTTTACTTTCGTTTTAATACTATCGAAGATTCATATGATTACGAAATTATGCAGAGCAAAGCGACAACACATATTGATGTACATACCTACTTTGTTTCATACAGGAAGCAGTCAAAATCGCCCGATATATTTTCTAATTCACAATACTCCATTATCATACAATATTATTTAGCCCGTCTTAGTCACGATATGCCTTTAAATGTCAATTATCGCGACTAAAACTCGCTAAATAATATTGTATGATGTATACAAATCGCAAAAGCTTAAAATCGATTACACTTCATTATTTCCATGCGTGCAGGTACTAACTTTTCCCATTCTTGAGTGTATATGGGAAAGAATTATGATACATCATAAGTTAACATCAGGAAGTTGCTAGCATATTTAAAAGATTGCTGATCGAACAGCCAAGACCTCCGCATTCTGCATTAGAATATCCCGCCGATATTTGCCGTATACCAAACGTGACCACTTGAATTCTTTTCACGTCAGCAAACTTATATTATGCGGCTTGATTTATTGTACGACACAGAATTTCGATATCCCTTGCTTGGCACGGAAGTTGAACTATTTTTGTTTCATTTTTGTATAGTTAGTATGACCATGCAGGAACAAAGACAGGGAGAAATGTGAGAATATAAAATTGATTTCACCTTTTCGTGAAGAAAAGCTGCTCAGAAGGTACTAGTCTGATAATTCCAATAATGACTACAACAATATCAGAACCGCTATCTCTATGGGTTGCGGAGGTCAGATGGCTGTCACTCTGAGGAAAGTTGATATTAAATAGGTAAGCGTATTCCAAGCTTAAAGACGAAAAGTATGAGATGCAACCGGGTTAAACCTGGTTGCATCTAAGCAGCGCAGAGTGAGGATGATGGTAATATAATGCCTTCACTGGCCAGTACATACACATCCTTAATACCTCATACATTTGTATACATTATGACAAAGCCAATCACCCTGAAAATTTATTAAAAGAACATATTGCGGTATATTCCTGGTGTCCACTCAGTAATTAGAAGTGCCATCTAGTAATTATAAGCGAGACCATCAACAGCGGTTATTTAAACTGTTCCTAACACAACATTGTCGATTAGCGTGCGTACGAAAACACATAGTGGTTTAAATTTAAGAGGATTGAGGATTAACTTCACTCAAAGTACTAGAGTAACCTGCATGCTATTTAGTTCTAACGTAGTTTCTGTGGTCTGTTCTGTTTAGAGAACTAAGACGTCGTTCGCGTCCCATGTCGAACATATTCAGTGTAATTCACAACTGTAGATGTGTCTACACAGCTGGAAGAACCACTCAAGTGTATAGAACCTTCACTTATCTTTGTACAGCAATATATACTTCACACGGAGAGGGCACGTATAAAACGTAAATAATTCGATCCTTTTTTATTTCGCATCTACTTTCGATGAATCGCGACAGTCCAATGACTTACGTTTATTAATGTGAGGACTTATATAGATGGATATTGTTGGAAGTTTATTGTTTTATTTTATTGTTCTTGAGTTACTAAGTTGGTGTTTTCAATTGATTTTATAGTCTGTGATCAATTCATCAATCTCTATAGGCTACAGTTAGGGTTGAGCTACACCTATCAGCACCGCATCGCGCTTCTGCGGAATCGATCGTGCTGATAGATTCCGCGGCGTTCCCTCTCTCTTTCTCGCTCTAGTAAATGACGGTCCTAAGTGACAGAAAAGGATAGAAGCATATGAAAGTGCGATGCGGTGTTGATAGGTGTAGCTCAACCCTTAGGCGCGTACCATTAGGTGGGTTGCTACGTTAGTTCATTGAAAAGTTACATTTGGGTCGCAATTTTATTTTATAAAAGTGTAGAGAGGGCAAGAATAAAGCTTAATCCAAATTTGAGGGGTCGTACCTCTTGTCCCTCAGCCGCCATCTTGGAAAGACTGCAGGTGCAGATAGACGGTTTTTCTTGATATCTCGTAAAGTATAGGCTGCACCAAGATTATGTGAAAAAGTCTTTTGCTGCAAAATAAATTCCCTACAACTTTGGTCATAAAGCTAAAAATAAAAGTTATATCTTTATTATTGTAGTATTTTGGCAATTTAACGCTTTTGCATTATAACTGTGTCCCCAGTCTTTGAGATGAACCAGGCTTTGACACAGGGTCTGACCAAGCGCTGGTATAAAATTTTTGATGAAGAACTTTGCAATTCATGATTTCATCAATTAATTTTGATATCTCCAATAATTTACCTTTAGATGTCCGCAGAACAATTAGGCACTGCAGAAAAAATTGCACTATAGTCTGGCTGTGAAAACTATCAACTTCAGATGCCTTAGGATAGAGGTTTTCTTTTCCAACTCCAGTTTTTAGGATCTTTGTGATAAGTGAAAATAGGACCTTATGGTTCTGCAGTAGCAGAGTCTCAAATTTGAAGACTGGGTCTTGTTTTGGAAGAAGAAAAACAAATTAAATGTATTTTTTTTTATTTCTGACAACGAAAAAATTATGACACATTGAAAAGAAATTTTCTTGCAAATTTCATTCGATTTTCGTTTGTTACTTTGTTATATATCATTTTATAACTAAATGGCATGAGATCAAAGGTGTAGATAGTTTAATTTGAAACTAAATATGTTTTGATTTTTTTCTGTAGGGCCAATAGTTTGCCAGATAAACTAGAAAACCCATTTGTAGCACTCTTCTTAAGATGGCGGCCGCAGGACAAGGGCTGCGACCTCACAACCTTGGATTTAACTTTACACTAACCCTCTCTAGCCATCCATACTGTACGTGTCTTTGGACTGAAAAGTAGGAATTTAATTTTACAGTGAAGCCATACATATACGTCAGAATAATAATATGTATACTACACGTTATTTCTTTTATAACAGTTACTGTCCAAATTATATTTCAGAGCAACGCCGGAACATTTGACTCGTAGGCGGTATATTTCAAATTCCCCGAAATTGCAAAATATAATCGTACCTATGTCTCTAGATGCAAATATTTTGACCCAAATAGATGTTACTAACATCTCATCTCATCATCCTTATCATGGCACATTTAGTGTTCCTATTGTTATAGGCCTAGTCCAGCAGTGGACTGTTAAAGGCTGATGATGATTGTTATAGGATGTAAAGCTAAAAAATACCGTTTGCCATACATTACAATCGAATAAACAACATATTAATTTATAATTCGTCTATTACACTTTCATTATTCATTATAAGACTCATCAATATACAGGTCTCTTATTTCTAATGAAGTGTGTCTCCGTTAATCGACATAATTATAACAGTTGTCATGATGTATTAAATCTACCCTCTCATAAACAGTTTCAACTTACCGGTACTGAAGCAAAATGCCATTCATTAAAAGAAACCCAAATTTTCATTTGAATCAATTTAACCAAAAGCTTGCGTAAAATAAATCCGACAAAAATATCACGTAATTATTTTAACCAAAAGCATTATTAAAGTTGTCCATGTCCATTTCAAAATTTTGAAATTATGGTTAATTAAAATTTTATATTATACTGTTTACATATTTTTTAATTGGGCTAATTACTTACTGTAGTTTTAAAGCGCCTCATATTTTATAAAATTGGGCTTAAAGTTAAACGGGACAAGCGCTGGCGAGTAAACATGATGTAATATAGACAAGGTTATAAAGCAGCACACTGTTTATTTTCGGTGGAAATGTCCATTAAAATGTACATTATCGAGGACCTGCCACATATAAGGAAAATGGTCCACAGCAATTCACTTTGATGTAAGCATCCAAACATTACCTGCGAAAAGTATTTCAAGGGAAAGACAGACGAACATTTTCGCTATTTAGAAAGCGCTCCTATTTAGACTAGTCTAAACACACTTCAAATACAAGTTTCGTCTGTGGCGATAGTTACGGCTAATGATCAAAGTTAAATATTTTGAAAGCGATTCTTTATTTAGTAAAAACATAAGACATATCCAAAATATCTTGGAATAACCCATATAGAGTTGATAAGAAAGAAATACCGAAATGCATAATACCTACTGAAATTCAAATTATACCTACCTTCTTGAATTCTGCTTTGACAGGAATATCTACAGACAAGCATCGTATCGTACATGAAATCTAGATCGCTTGGAGACCGATGGCTCAATTTATTAGAAAAAAATAGAGGAAAAGGTCACATCCGTAATAAATATTTGCTCCTCGATACGAAATTGAGTAACGTCAAATATTCTATCATGTGGTCTAACCTATGAATATCATTATCCTTTTCAAATGTATAGTTCAGATAGCAGTTGCTTCTTGAAAACTAATATTCAATCGCATCAAACGAAAATCAATATGCCAACTTTAAATAATGTTGAACACCAAAGCGCAACAGAATGAACAAATGATAATTGTATACTGTTAGGTTTTAACTGCAGAATTAGCACACTATAAGACAGGTAAGAATTAAAATAATTTAATTAAATTTTAAATTATCTCTTCTTTATCTGTAAGCTATTCAAATTTAGGTAACTTGACCGTGAAATTGCCTTAATTGAAACAAACGGCCACAAAACAGACCCTTAAGTAAATGAACCTTATTGCGGGCTTGTGGGTAACAATAAAAATTGATTGTAAGCCAAGGCTTTGTGGTTTACTTCTTTATATACAAATAATACACGAATAATTGACTGTATGGCAAAGTCTATCAGTGAAAATACTACTTAATAATCTGACAAATCTGGATATCTACATTAAAATTTATCCTGAAGTAGGCAGAGTCTATAATAATTAATAATAATACTACATTAATATTCTTAAAATCATAAGACCAAGGATGATAATGAATTCCATTTAGATTGTGGTTTATATTGATTGGATATCCTTAAACACTGGTGCTTCCAACACTGCTGGGAAATATCGCCCACTTGCAAGGAAGTAAAGAAAACGTAACTTAAATTTCTATATTGATCATGAATTGACGGTTGGTCATGCGACCATACATCGGAATGCTATTCGGTTTAATCGCCCCTCTAAAGCTATCCACAAATTGTAGTACCAAGTCCGACTATGTCCTAGATTTCTATGTTTATGCAGTGGCCATGACACAGAAATTAACCTGGACAATGTAAGTAGGGCATCATGTGACTAGTTTGTTTTTGTTGGCCCCATTTTTAAACTAACCTTCAACCCCTATATAAGACCATTTACGTCATAAAATGAACCCACTGGTTCATCACACAATTCGTCAAATCAGCACGGAATTTACTTGGCACATAAAGTCACCGCCGACTAGGTAGCTTCTTTTACCATCGGCGATTTTGCAACTGTATCGTTGGACTTAGACGCGGCGACCGTAGTGCTGTAGTATGTTGTTGGTGATCGGCCGAGTCGACTATCGATAAATTGATTTATTTTTTCATCGTTCTTATACAATAATTGTACAATAGCAGTAATATAGGTTGCTAGCAAAAGACATTAATATACCAGTATAACTAAATGATGTTCGTTACAATGATGTGAATTCATGTTCTATTAATATAATTATACGATCGAAAACTGGCAAGTTTTACTCTACATTTTATGCTCTAAACAATAGATGGCATGGAAAGTACTGCACTAATTTCTTCGTATTAATGTTAACGTATGAATTGATAGTTGATGCTCTCTGAAAGTAATACGAGAACTGGTTTTTGGATGTAGGTAACAAATACTGACTTTAGCTTTCTTAATATTTTTATCAGTATAAAGAAAACCGTAGGTAGTGTAGCTTTATCATAACCTTTGAGGGGGTTGCCTCGTCAAAATCTGTACAACACCCTAGGGCGTGTACTGCCTTAATAAAAACTTACATATTTATTACGCTGTCATAATTTTATCGACATTTATTCTGTTAAAGCCAGTCACTAGTCAAACCCTATAATAACATCCTTATTTTCGGTTACAGAATAATAAATAACACTTTGGGGTAAAATTACCCCAAACGGCTAATAAAAGTTGTAGTGTACAAAATATATTTTTTTAGTTTACATTTGGGGATATTTTTAACAATGCATCAAACATTTTATCTATCTATCTATCTATAACGTCACGCCTGTCTCGCATTGGGGTAGGCAGAGACTATGGAACGCCACATGCTTCGGTTCAAACATACCTCTTTCGCTTCATCGACATTCATTAACCTCGTCATGCATGCGCGTCGGTTATAGGTACTTTTTATTTTGCCCTTTATCAGTAGATCACCTATTTGGTCGGCGTACGTGCGCCTAGGGCGTCCCCTACCGACATTTTTATTTATTCTCGCACGATACACTCCTTTCGTATTTCTTCTTTCATCCATCCGCTCCAGATGTCTAAACCAACGTAACATTCATTTTTCAATCTTTGTCACTACATCTTCTTTTAGACCACACTTTTCCCGTATCACACTGTTACGCACTTTATCTTTCAAACTTATTCCGCACATACTCCTTAAAGCTCTCATCTCCACAGCATTGATTCTACTTTCATGCTTCGTCTGCCGTACCCATGATTTGCTACCATACATCAGTGTTGGCGCCAAAACTCCCTGCAGTACAGCAAGGCGAGCCTTACTTGGTATAATTTCGCTACTGATGATGGACCGTAAGGCGCCATTCACACTATTTCCTGCTTTCACTCTCCTTTCAACATCTCCCTCACATTTCCCATCTCTCGTAAACAAAGACCCTAAATACACAAACTCATTAACTTGTTCCACTTTTTCATCTCCTATCATTATGTTACATTCAGTTATACTGTCTTCTCTCTCTATGACCATGACCTTAGTCTTGCTTACATTCACTTTCATGCCCTTCTTCTCATACGCCTCATTCATTACGGTGACCATCTGCTGTAAATCAGACGCTGACGACGCAAAAAGAACCTGATCGTCAGCGTATAGCAGGGTCTTAAACACAGATTCACCCATTCTTAATCCACATTCAGACCCTTTCAGATCGGTCAAACAACTGTCCATGAACAGATTGAACAGCCAAGGAGACGCTACACATCCCTGTCTAACACCACGATCAATGTTAAACCAGTCCGTGTATGCCCCGTTTATTCTGACACAGGCACTTGAATCCCTATATAAGGATTCAAGTGCCCGTATCAGACTGCTGCTCACTCCATACACAGAAAGTGTTGACCAAAGTTCATCCCTCACCACTCGATCGTAAGCCTTTTCCAGGTCAATAAAGGCGCAGAAAACCTTCTGGTGTTTACTTAAGGTTTTCTCTGAAATGCACCTTAAGGAAAAGACTTGATCCGTACATCCCATTCCCTTTCTGAATCCCGCTTGCACATCCCAAATTTTACTATCCGTTTCAGAGATCACTCTTTCAATCAGTATCTTTGCATACAATTTGCCAACAACACTCAGGAGGCTTATACCGCGATAATTTTTGCATTCCTGCTGTGACCCTTTTCCCTTGTACAGTGGCACAATTACGGCCTTGTTCCAGTCACCTGGTACACGACCGGACCGCCAACATTTATTGAAAAGTAGGTACAGCAGGCTTGCGGTGACGCCTTCGCCTACCTTGAGCATTTCAGCAGATATTCTGTCATATCCCGCAGCTTTACCCGCTTTCAAACTTTTCATTGCATACCGTATCTCTTCCATACTTATATTACTTGCACAATTATCATCCTCATTCGCTACTATATTCCTAGTGTCACTTTCTCCTCGTTCAAATAAATTCTCAAAATACACCTTCCACTGATCCAAAACTTCCCCATGCTCTCTTATAATATTTCCATTTACATCCCTGATCACACCAACTTTTGAGTCTCCTGCTTTGCCTCGGGCTGTTCTAACCAAGTGCCAGAATAATTTGATATTGGCCCGAAAATGCTGAGAAAACTTTGTATCAAATTTATCCTTACATTCTTCTTTCTTTCTTCTCACTGTCTCTTTTACTTTATGTTTCAATCTGACATACTTTTCTTTCACTATCCTTTCATTGTCAGTCACACTACCTTGTACCCTTTTGTTGGCTCTTATGGCCAGCAAGTCCATCCATGCTTTGCGCTTTTCTGCGACCACATCACTTACTTCCTCATCCCACCATTCATTACAAATCTTTTTAACATGCTTCCTCTTGCTTATGCCACATACTTGTATAGCTGTCTCTATTACTCCATTCTTAAACTCTTTCCAAAATTCTTCTATCTCGCAATCATCTTCCTCAAACAATTATTTAAACCTTTCTTCTAACGCCTCTTGATACTGACTACGTACATCCTCTTCTTCAAATCGTTCAACTTTCACTCTTTCAATGGCAGCTGAGTGTATGCGAGGGCGATGGCGCCATTTAGTGGTTAGTCCCGCTATGCGGCTAACTACCAAAAAATGGTCAGTACCCACATTTAAGCCTCGATACACTCTAGTATCTTTCACTTTTCCTTTTAAACGTTCATCTTCCACAACAAAATCTATCATACTCCTTTCTGTCTGCCTTTGCCATGTATACATATGAATCAACTTATGACTAAACAAAGTGTTTGTCACCACAAGCTTTCTCTCCATACAAACCTCCAGCAAACTCTCACCATTTTCATTCACTCTCTCGTCACCAAATCACCCTAGAACCCTTTCACATCCATTACGAGACACACCCACCCATCCATTAAAGTCGCCTAACATAATTATTCTTTCATTATTCTCACACCTAGCAAGCACATCTCTTACCTTATCCCAGAATACCTCTCTGACATTCAATGGCTTGGACATGTCCGGAGCATAAACACACACAACAAAGACTTTCATTAAGCCAAGTTTTAATCGCATCCAAAGAAGCCTGGAGTTGACATATTCATATTCTTTCACACACTCATTCATCCTATCCGACAGAATCATTCCAACTCCTCGGCTAGCTCTTTCAGACTCAACAACTCCAGACCAGTATGCATGATACTGGCCATGAGTAGTTGTTGAGCAACCTTTCTTCTTCGTTTCACTCACTCCTAGTATATCAATTTTCCTGACATCCATCATATCACACAATTCATCGATCTTACTATCCACTCTTCCACAAACATTCACCGTTGCAAAAAGGCATTCCCTAGCCCTCTTTTTGCCTCTGTTGGAAGGGGAGACAAAACGTGACGTGTGGCAAAGCGCGTCGCCGTTGGGAATTTTGCCCTCCCCAAACATTTTAAATAACACTAAAGTGCGTTACGCTAAAAAACTTCATTCTCTCATTAAATTACTAATTGTACACCAAATTAACGATCGTTCTACAAAATATCATTTAATATGAAAAGTCTCGTCCGCTCCGGAAACTTATCTACTCAGGAAACTTAATAGGTTATCTTTGGTTTTCTTGTGACGCTGCACCCGAAGTAGGAGCTTTGCAGGGCTCCGTAAACTTAGGTTGTCAAACATTTGACTGATTTGATGAGAAATTATTGCATGCGTAACTTACACCCTGGGGTAATTTTATCACATAGCTAAGCAGACTAGATGGAAGTTTTTTTAACGCCACCTGACTGACAACTTTAGGAGATGAGACTACCATCGTAGAAAAAAAATACATGTTGTGCCCCTGGGGTGAAGAATTACCCCACGGTGCTATTTAAGGGTTAACAAATAAGTTACAACCTATGGTAAGAAGTCGTCCTTTAATCACGTGAGTCTCGATAGGTGGAAGGGAGAAATAAGTATAGATAGATATCAAGTGTCCTTATTTTTCTTGAGCCAGAGATTTTTATCCTATACGCATCATAAAACAACGATCATTCGTCCGATTGGCAGGGTTTCAGAAAATACCAACCACCACCGTCCGTTCATCCAGAAAACACCACCGTCCTGTATTTAGATTTTTTGTTGCTTTTGGATGCTCTGGGATGCTTTAATCCACCCACTTCAAAAAGGAACCCTCCTTTTTGAAAAAGAAAATATCCAGACCCAACTGAGGACACCCGTCCTCAGTTGGGTCTGGATATTTTCTTTTTATATAGGTGCATCGGTCTCTGAATTTTCTGATCCATTTCTGGAATTCCTTATTTTTGTATGCGATATGCTTTTATATTTTGCAAGTTTATTCTATTTTTCAAGATCGTATTCAATCAATTATTGCGAGTTAAGACTTAATGAGCCAGTATACTTTTAAAATAGCGTTCTTAAAGGTAATGAATAATATGATGCATGATGTATTAATATATTTTTACCATGCCAAAATAGAGAAAATATCAAAATAGTCTGCAAGTAGCGTCCATGGATGAAAAGATTTGCATTTTAGAAACAGATTATGAGAAGAGAGGATAATTATGTAATAAGGTTAACAAGTGATAAATAGGAGGGTAGAGAGGAAAAGGGTACCAAATAAAAGATGGAATGACTGTGTGAGAATAGATATGTAAGAAAAGGGGGAAGTGATCGGATAACTGGTGACAGAGAAGTATGGAAGAGAAGGACATACAGCGCCGACCCAAACAAATTAAAGCTGGGTAAGAGATGAAGAAAATAATGAGTATAATTTTTTTTTTATTTTAGCTTCAACTTCGGACTACACAAGTAGCTCGCAATGTCTTATTTGGATAAAATATTTTTTTTTATATGAGGAGGTAAATTGTTATATTTTAATGAGGAGAGGTGGTAAAGCCTAAAACCTAACCAGGTATCATCATCACAGAGTAAGTTTAAAATTGGAAAAATATACACGTCGCCGCGATCGGCATCTTACAGTGTGCGGTTTATGAATTCGGACGCTGCATCTGGATGCTAAAAAGCGACTGAATCGCCCGTCGCCGATGCTAAAAGAAGCTAGTAAGCGTTTTTGTATATCTGAATTATTACAATAGGAGCATGTACAAACAGTGATATCAACCTAAGCGCATTGACTGTGGGCGCGTTCCAGTTATTGACATTAGGCACATCCTTAGCCTTAGGGTCAAAGTTGTCCACGGGTCAAAGTAACCTTCACATCAAGCATTTTTGAATCTTATGAAAAAGTTATTTAAACTACGTTTAGTGTGGGAGCGCAATTGCACAGTACGGTTGCAAACCGAACCATACTAGAAGAAAATATATATATATATATATATATATATATATATATATATATATATATATATTTACGTAATCCATAAATCTACTTCATAATGAAGACGTGTGCAGTATGTAACGTCCATTTTACTGATGGCGCTCAGTGCGCTAGCTGCAAGAAAGAGCTTGATTTTGCTTGCGCAAGTATCTCAGAATCGGGCTGGAGAAAACTGGGATCTGACAGGAGAGCTCAGTGGAAGTGCCCTAAATGCAGAATCTCCTCCTCACCGAAAGCGCTTACTCCTGAACCGTCTACTACTTCGTATGACATAATGCTTTCTGAGATACGCTCCATTAAGCTGCAGCTGCAGAGCTTACCCGTCCTGATTGAGGATATTCGTGCTATCAAAAGCGATTTGGTGGAGTTAAAGGATGCGTATGCCCATTCTAATGAAAAACTTGAAGACTTTGGCAATAGAATACAGGAACTCGAAACAAAAGCAGCTGAATTTGATAAGATTCAGGAGAGATTCGACTCGATGCAAGCAGATATATCGCGAATTAAACATGATCTTCTCCATCAGGAACAGCGTTCTCGTCTGAATAACGTGGAGATCAAAGGAGTTCCTTTCAAAAAGGATGAAAATTTATTCTCCATTTTGGATGCCATTGGTCGTAAGATTGATAACGTCTGTCCGAAGACGCAGATTAATTATATTTCCAGGGTACCTATGCATAGTACCAATGAAAAATTAATAGTCGTTAGTTTTCTCAATCGCTATGTTAAAGAGGATTTTATAGCTGCCGCACGCATGGTAAAGGATCTGTCGGACATACAAGGTGGCCATCGTATCTATGTCAACGATCATCTGAGCGCGGACTCTAAAAAATTGTTAACGAAAACTAAACAACTTGCTAAGGAAAGGAATTATGACTATGTATGGGTAAAACACGGTAAAATACATGTACGTAAAAATAACACCAGTAAATCGTTAATTATACGTAAAGAGTCCGATTTAAACAAATTACTTTAAAGTGTCACCCATTCATGTCCTTGTTTTTATTTTTGCATGCTAGTTTATTTGTAATATTTAGTCATTTGTGTATTGCTATTATTGCTTATAAGTTCTATGATACAACTAACTGCTTTAAAAGGTTTAGCATATCTGCTGTGCTTGTGCGTTTGACACCTCTTTGTTTGTTAGACTATGCACATTTCATTGTTGATCGCGTTGCTTGCTATATATCTGCTACGTTTGGAATTATGCTTGTCTCGCTCTTGCTTGCGCTTTCACCGGACTGGTTGCGCTATTGTAGGTTTTGTGGCTTGCTGATCGTTTTATATTTTGTATTGTCGGTAAGTATCAATCACTCTATTATTAAACAAAGATTCGTGAATAGACACGTTAACGATTGTTTTTATTCATTAGTTATCATGTTTGTTTCTACAGCTGTAATTTGGATAAGTAATGGCTAACGGATCTAATAACTTGAATGTATATTATCAAAATGTTCGCGGATTAAGATCGAAAACAGACGGTTTTTATCGTCAAGTCTTGATGAACAATTTTGATATTATTTTATTAACAGAAACATGGTTATTGGATGGTATCCGTGATTCTGAAATTTTTGATGATCGGTACATTACGTGGCGTCGAGACCGTGATTGTACACTCACGGGGCAGTCGCGTGGAGGAGGTGTACTTATTGCTACGCGTAGGGACTTATCAGTTTGAAATTAAACTACAGTTTACGGATTTTATCGCGATGTATTGGTTTCACTAAGTTATTACATTTGAAACTAATGATCTAGAAACTATATTTTTAATTTATTACTAGCCGACGTTTCGGTTTCTTCACAGCAGCTATTACATTCTACAGCAGAAGACCTTTGGCTAAAGATAAGTGTAAAAACATTGAATTCGCGCGACTCTATAAATTTATATATATGTGTCTTATACCTGTGCAATCAAAATAATGGCCTTTCATTCTCGTTGCAACTACGTAACTTTCTATCTAAATTAAGCGACTTATCTATTAGTAAAAGTAATGATGTCTATTTAGTTGTGGGTGATTTTAACATGAGCGGTATATCATGGATCTCGTCGATTAATACTGCCTCGCTGGTCCCGACCAATCTCTCTACTGCCGATGAGTATCTACTCGCAGATGAGCTATGTTTGGCGGGTCTTGAGCAATACAATAATGTTACCAATAGGTATGGCCAATTATTGGACTTAGTTTTATCGAACAATGTTGTAAATGTATCAGAATGCTGTGCTCCTTTGGTGCCAATAGACCCCTACCATCCAGCTTTATAGATTATTATCAAGGTAATAGTGATTTTCAGTCTTTGAACGACGCTATTGGTCAAGTTGGCTGGCAACGCGAGTTTTCACATCGTTCAATGGATGAGGCAGTAGACTTTTTTAATGATAACATTTTTAAATTGCAAAATATCTACATACCCCAGAAACTATATTGTCGTGGCAGGTACCCTGCATGGTACAATTCATCATTAATAAAAGCAATTAAAGAAAAATACAAATATTTAAAAAAGTTTAAGAGGTATGGCAATACATCTGATAGACGAGCATTTGAAATTCTACGTGAACGCATTAAAGTAATGGAAACTACTATAGAACTGAGTCATCTATCAAAAATGATCCCAAGTGTTTCTGGAAATTTGTAAGAAACCGTTTTAATACTCATTCTATGCCTAGTACACTAACTTATGACAGCAAAGTAATTCACACTGGTGAAACTATATGTGAAGCATTCTCGACTTACTTTCGTTCGACTTTTCTCAATCGTGGTACTGATAATGGAACTTTTAATTCTGGGAACTCTATTTCGGATGGCGCTTCGTGCAATTCAGTTGCTGATATTTCGCGCGTTGAAGTAAACACTCAAGTTGTCACTAACTTACTTCGTAAGTTGGATATATCCAAAGGTTGCGGACCTGACAATATATCATCTCAACTGCTGGTGAAATGTGCATGTTCTATTGCCATGCCTATCTCGCTTCTTTTTGAAAAGTCTCTGTCTTTGTGTGTAGTTCCTAGGATATGGAAATCAGCCTATATTACACCTGTGCACAAAAAGGGCTCTAAAAGTGAGATTGAAAACTATAGACCTGTTTCCAAACTATGCATTGTAGCTAAAGTGTTTGAGCGCATTGTATATGACCAGTTTTATTCTGCAATCTCAAATGAACTTAGTCCTTTTCAACACGGTTCCCTTAGGAGTAAATCCACAGCTACAAATCTAGTTTTACTGAACGATTTCATCACTAAAAGCATGGATGATGGAAGGCAGGTTGATGTCGTTTATACGGACTATAGCAAGGCCTTCGATAGGATTGATCACAACATTTTAATTGGAAAGCTTTTTAAAACTGGAATTCATGGCGACTTACTACGTTGGTTCTCGTCTTATATTGAGAATAGGTCACAAGCTGTAGCACTTAATAATTATAGGTCTAATTGGGTGTCGGTTTCAAGTGGTGTCCCGCAGGGCTCGTTGCTCGGTCCGCTCTTGTTTGTGGTCTACGTAAGCGATATTGAACTCTGCCTGCAGTCATCTAACCTACTTAGCTTTGCAGATGATATGAAAATATACGCTGGTATATCATCCATGAATGACACTAAAGCACTCCAGAGTGACCTTTGTCGATTGCAGGATTACTGCTATTTAAATAAAATTGACCTTAATCCAGCCAAATGTTCCGTAGTATCATTCACAAGAAAACATGACGTCATTAATGCTTCATATTCTCTGGGAGGTCATATATTACCGAGATGTAGCACTATACGAGATCTAGGAGTATATCACGACAGTAAGTTATTATTTGATACACATATTGACACAATAGTTAAGAAGGCCTCTAAATCACTTGGATTTATAATGCGTTTGAGTAAAGCTTTTACCGAAGTAAAAACTCTTAAAATACTTTATTGCACATTTGTGAGGAGTCACTTGGAATATGCTTCCCAAGTTTGGAACCCATGTTATTTTAAGTATATTGATCGAATCGAGAAAGTACAAAGGCGGTTTGTTAGGTACTTGTGTTTTCATCAAAAGATTCCATACAACCCTGATGATTATATTAAAATGTGCAGACAGCTGCACATTTTGCCACTTAGCAACCGACGAGAGATTGCCGACTTCACTTTCCTGCTCAAGATAGTGAACAACGAAATTGATTGTCCTGATTTACTTGAGAAAATCTATTATAATGTGCCATTAAGATCAATACGTTATAATCCCCCTCTTCGGGTTCCTATTGCATCTACAAATTATAGGCAAAATAGTTTCATGGTGCGTGCAAGCAGAGCTTTCAACAACTTGTGTAAACAGCGTGATATTGATCCTTATACCTGTAGTGTGTCTTCGGCAAGGAGGTGTCTAAGTTATCAATTTTTCAAGGAATAATTGAAATGCGTTCGATATGTATAATCTTAATATATAAAATCCTTGCGTTACTGACTGACTGACAGACACGCTACAGCCGAAACTATTGGGCGCAGGAAGCTGAAATTTGGCATGTATGTTCCTTGGGGACCTTAGGGGTGCACTAAGAAGGGATTTCCCGAAATTCACACGGGATCGGCCAAAACGGGTAAAGTTAAAAAATGCAGGCGTAGCTGCTGGCGTCCTCTAGTGTATGTATAATGTAAATATGTAAAAAATGTCGGGAATTCTGTTTTGCTCACTAGAATGTGCACTCTATAGCTATAAGTGAAAACTTATAATTGGCTTACAAGTGCAAAACTGATGATAAACACAATATTTTTAGCTGTAAGTTTTCCATGTATGAAATTAATAAATAAATAAATAAATAAATAAATAAATGTATTCGCTATGTGCACGACAGTAGCGCCACCTAGCTCGCGCAACTATACAGGATTATACCAAATAATGACATATCATATATATCAGAATTTGTAAGATCACATGAAATATTCATGAGATTGTGGTTCTGTGTACAACAAATAATACACTCAATGCTGAAAATGTCAAGCCAGTTTTCATTTTCATCAAAAAAAATTGGAAGTCGGTCTTTAAGGAAAACTATATTTTTTTTCATAGTTTAGTCGGTACATATGTATCTGACGGAAGATGCGTCGCGTAGCGTCAAAACAGACAAATATATAACAAAACATTCAACCTTTCTGACCTAACCAATGATGCGTTAGTGCGTCGAGCGTACGGCGTCTGTTTGGTTTCCGTCAACGCATTGTCGGTCGACGTCGCGTGCGCCACGCACCACGTGTATTTTGACTGACGCGTTGGGCGTTTTCAAATTAAATATCACACAACGTAACCGCACTATAGATGCTGAACGCTGCAGAAACTGACTAGACGCGTAATTTGGCAGATTAATCTTGTTAATAAAAACTCAAAATTGCTTAATGACAGACCGGCAAGATCTAGGAGTTCTTGATCATGTTTTATTTATGAAATACCAACATATTCTTGGCTTTTGTTTCGGTAGATTGTTCTATAAAAAAAAAAAAAATTATTTAGATTCTATAAGAAATCGGGCTATATCACACCGCGGCCATATTATCGATAATCATAGTTTATGCAAGCCATGCCCAACACTATTTGTCTTGCATACAAGCTCATTACACGCACACTAGTGTTTTCTTGTTTTGGTCTCACTTTACTGACTCCACTGCCAATCTAACGTTAGTATATAATAAATCTATGGTACATATATTATACTGTTTCTCTCAAAATATAAGTTTTAAACGCGGTTGTACTTACAATTCACGCGACTTAGACACGTTGAGGTACCTATTTTTCATTCTTTCTTTCTTTAAATGTGACAATGTACCTAAATATTGGCGCCATTCCTGTACGAATAATAATTTTGCGAAAAAAGTATGAAACACGCGTGTTTTTTTTAAATGTATTTAGAATAGAATTGTTATGATATTACTAAGTTGGTGAGCACTGGTACCTTTTAAGAAGAAAATAAGTTTGAATTTCGAACGCGCGTAGAACTCTGTGAAAATATGTAAAATATGTCATTCGCTTTTGTTTTCATTGTTGTCAATAATAAATTAGTAATACTGTTGTAAAAAGTGCGTTTTTATTCCATATCCTATCAGGTTATGGGCCTAGGGACTGCCAGTAAGTGATATTTAAACAGTTTTGTGAACAATTGCAGTGATTTGAATTAAAACAATTCGTCGCCAAGGAACAATCTTGTTACGAAGATTATTGTTCATTGTTATTGTTTTTTGGAGTTGAAGAAACTTCGATATGGCTTCATCTATTAAGATTGACCGACTAACTGGTGATAATTATGGTACATGGAAGATACATACATATGACGACCGGTTGGCGCAGCGGTAGTGTAAGCGACTGCCACGCCGAAGGTCGCGGGTTCGATTCCTGCTCAAGTCAAACATTTGTGTGCATGAACATGGATGTTTGTCTTGGTCTGGGTGTTTCTATGTATAATATGTATGTATTTACAAAATAAAAAAGTATATATGTATGTTTATCCATTGTCTAGTACCCATAGTACAAGCTCTGCTTAGTTTGGGACTAGATGGTGTTGTGTGAATGTGGTAGAATATTATTATTATTATTATATACGTCCCATATTGATTAAACATGATTTATGGGACTATGTATCGGGAACTTTTCCGAAACAACAGCTGAGCGATCCGAAATATGCTGATTGGAGAAAGATGGATAGAAAAGTCGAGGCCGACATCGTATTGGCGGTAAGTCCTTGTGAATTAGCTGCATTAGATGGTTTGGATAGTTCTAGGGCTATATGCGATATGCTGAAAAGTATGTATCAATCAAGCGGGCCAGGTAGAAAAGCATGGTTATTGAAGAAACTTGTATTAACTCGTTTGCAAGAAGATCATGACTTGAAAAAGCACATAGCGGATTTCTTTGACGCAGTTAAGCAACTAAAAGAAATTGGTTTGATAGTTATAGACGAATTATTAGCTATATTACTCTTGATAGTTTGCCGGATTCGTTCGCTATGTTTAGAACGGCAATGGAATCGCGCGACCACTTCAACAGAGACATTAAAGGTCAAGATTATCGAGGATTACGAGGCTCGTAAGTCCAAGACGATTGACCAGGGAGCAATGTTTGTCAAACCTATCAACAAACAGAGGCAAGCCAATCTGAAGAAGAGTAATGGTAAGCCAGTGCATATAAATAACTTTGAATGTTATCGTTGTGGTCGCCGCGGGCATTTTGCGAGAGAGTGCAAAAGTAAGATGACCCATAAGTTTAAGCAAAGCGCACAAAAGTTTATCATCATCATCACCATCAGCCTTTAA
Organism: Euclidia mi; assembly: GCA_944739405.2. NCBI lineage: Eukaryota > Metazoa > Arthropoda > Insecta > Lepidoptera > Erebidae > Euclidia > Euclidia mi. The sequence goes on along the minus strand of OX123183.2, from coordinate 94,454,177 downwards.
CAGTCCACTGCTGGACTAGGCCTCTCCTTTGAAAGGAGGAAATTGGCCTACTATACCACGCTGGCCAAACGGGTTGGTATAGGGTTTGTATCAAGTTTTCATTCTCTAATAGTGGTGTTCTCTGCATATAAGCTCCCTCTGTCGGCTCTTACGACACCCATGGGATGATATGGGGTGGTGACATTCCGTATTCTTAATCCGTCACCACACGCACAAAAGTTAGAAGGCAGTAATGACGAGCAAAAGGTAACAATGTTAACAAGTACTACCGAAGAGGTCAACGTCTCGGACATCTTAACGAACGTAAACCATATAACGACTTCTTTAACAGACACACACTATTCACACATTCATCAAAAGCTTTATACCAGCGTTTAGCTGTCTGAAGAATGTTATTTTTTGTTATAATTTTATCGTCCTCAGTGTCGTCTAAATTTTAATTAGTAATTAGTATTGAATTGACTAAGATAGTTAACGGTATACGCAATGTCTGGTCTAATCGATACTGCTAGATACATCAACGCACCTATAAAACTCTGATATGGATACTGTTCCATTATATCGTATCTAACACACTCAGGTTTCTCTAATTTAACATTCACATCTATAGGTGTGATAACAGGTTTACACTCACTCATACCGAAACGTTCCAACACTTTGTCTACAACAGAGACATTTCATTTGACTTATGAACACTCTATTTTCATCATCACGAGAAAATTCAATTCCTAAGCAAGTAGATATTTTGCCCAATTCTTTTATTTCAAAAGCATTTTCTAAGTGTTTCTTTACATCTTGCATCCATAAATCATCATCTGAAGACAAAATCAAATCATCGACATAAACACCAATTAGCATAATTCGCACACCTTTACGTGCAATGAACACACACGGATCCTGCGGCAACGCTTCAAAACCAATATCACACAACTTTCTCACTAATTCCTTATGCCAATGCAATCCCGACTGACGTAAACCATATATAGACTTCTTTAACAGACACACACTATCCGGGGTATTCCTAAAAGCGCAACTATTTTTGAGCGCAACTAAAAAAGCGCAACTACTTTATTCCACAAAGCACAACTAAATATCAAGGTGCAATAGTGCTGGTTAATAACAAACAAAAAATATCGATAGTTGATAAGACAGGTAATTTTAGTTTACTTAATAACTTTGCTCTCGTGTAGCACACATAACTTTTTGCCTCAGCAAAAATTAAATTTTAGGGTATTACGCGTTACCGAACGTGTTTTCTTTGAGGTTGAATTCCAAAATCGAATTTCGAAGGGGTTTGTTTTTTTCACTCGCTTTTTTATAAACATTTGAAAGAGACAGAGCACAGTAAAATTCGAACGATTCAAATTTATAGCTGAACAATGTCAATTCGGGGCACTGAATATTGAAAAATTAAAAAGCTACTTTGACCCACGCTCGAATCAAAATCGCGTTTTGTTCACTGTTGTCTCGCAGCAAAAGCGGCATGTTTGAGCTGCTGAGGTGAAAATAATATTTTGTTTGGTCAGAGAATTTAATTGAACTAAATCATATAATCATTTTCGCGTACACACATAACGACGGTTCCTAATACCAGTTTACGGCAAATTCCAAGAAGTAATTCTTGTAACTAGTAGAAGTTTGCATCTTAACTGTAACAATGTGATATGTTGGATTATTACATGGTGTGATAAGTATTGATTTAATTCCACATAATCTTACATAGTCAAATTATTATGTACTATATAAATGCTAGCTCTCTTTTTATAAAACTTTAAAATAGTTATGTTTTACTTCAAAGGTAAAATACAATTGGAAACATGGATTCCTGAATCAAAAATAATGATTTGTTCCCTTCATGCTTGTTTGTATAGATATAGTGTGATATAATCAAATTGTATGCTATTTAGTTGAACGCCTTAAGTATTTGTAAACATTTAGAGCAATCGATTATGTCAAACATTAAAGATTCAGCTCGATCTTGTAATGAACAATTGTGCCATTAGGGAGCCCAAGTAAATTGATCCTATGGACTGAAACCAGTGGGATTACAAACTTAAAACTATGCACACAGATATCTTGCTGTAAATACAGACGCACAGGGGCGATTGCCCAGTAGTGTACGTAACAGACTGCCGAGACGATAGTCTCGGGTTCGATCCAAAGGTACCCTGGACGTACAACTCTGACTTGCCGAGTCTTTATTTAATTAAATAAAGTGTTTTAACAGTTTCCCCGTACCGTGTATCATATATGATTCATAACAATTGATTTTCTACAGTGTCTCGCGCCGGACAGCGAATGGGTTAATAATAGTAAATAATAAAAAATGCAGTCTTATATGCGAACTAACAAACTATTGGACTTTGGCCTTAATATTTTGCTAACTTTACATAAAAAATAAAAAAAAACATAATTACAATAAAAATGGAACGATTAATCTCCCATAAGATCTTGAGTTATGTGTCTTTCTTAGCACATATGACACATAAAAGTAACATGCACGGTACACTCTGATATACTAGACAAAATGCATGTATTTTTTACGCATTTTGCTAATATGATGTATAGGAAGTGTGGCATTTTGCGCCCATGTGTCATTTTGCGAATGTGGTATTATGCGCTTAATCCTACTGGTATCTACTTGTGATACAACAATTGATTTGCCTAGCATGATATGCATACTTTGATTCTATACATGCCAATTCTTAGTGTTCGCTCCAACAAAACCGCGCAAGTTTGATTTTTAAACTACTATAACACACACATTTTCCCTGCACATTATATAGAGATATGATATACAAAAAAATTACACTCATTGAGATCTTTCATCTGTATATACAAAATTCTTGCGTTACTGACTGACTGACAGACAAGCTACAGACAAAACTACGGGGCGCAAGATGCTGTTTAGCATGTAAGTTCCTTGGTGACTATAACAGTGCACTAAGAAGGGCTTTCCCGAAACGCCCACGTAATCCGGCTGAAGCAGTTAATGTGCGGGCGTAGCTGCGGGCATCCTCTAGTTTGATATATAGGTCTCAAAACGTTACAACACTTGGGACGAAACCACCCATTCTCCTTTGAGGGGCTTTCCGATGACCCATTGTAGACCTTGTTTACTGTAAGAAACAAATAAAACATTTAAATAATATATCCACTAAGTAAATCTATAACGGTGCACAATAACTACGAAAAAACAATCAAATCAATTTAAGAAAAAATACACGTACGGGCACCCATCACCACGCTATGGTGGTGGCACTGAGCAGCACGGGAGTTGTGTCAGGGGAGAGGGGGTGAAATTCTAGGAAGGTGCTGAAGCTTGTATTGCCGCAGTATAGCTAAAGTTGAAATTTACAGCAATGAATTAATGCGTGAGCAAAATGCTCATAGCGCGCCTGCTCACGGGTTAACAAGCACAACATAATTAACATTATATAACCACAATCACACGCGCAAAAATAATTCCTTTTTATCTTCTATTTGAATACACCGACCAAGCTAGCGTACTAACTGTATTTATAGTACTAATGTACTAATGAGGTGTGGCACGTGTCAAGCGAAAAATATGCATCTTTATTGAACATTACAATTTAAAGCAACTTTACAATAACAACAGTTCCGTCACGGAAGTAAGACTTTGTTAGCTACAAACACACAGAGATAAATCAAACCCAACTGCAACTGCACACATTCCATGAACAACTATTTATCAACTCCATCCTACGGAATACTAATAAGTGCTCATACGTTCACAGTTTGAATTTACAACTTAATTTAATTGACTGAAATAAAATTTCTTGCCATACTTTTTCGAGTCAAACTGATTTTGGTTGATAGTCGGATTTCGTGTTAACCTAAAAATTAAGCGTTTTTTTTTCGAATGTTATTGCCGTTGCATGCAAGTATTAGATTTAAAATATACATATAAGTCTAAATTATTTATTTTTATATATTGTCAGCGTCCATTGTAGCGTAACAGATAAATGCAAATATTGAAATATCATAAATTGTTATTTAAATTTATTGCGTTATACAACTTCAGATGTGTCGTTTAAGTCAATCGCATTTTAATAAAACGCATAGTGGTTTGATGGTATAGTGAGCTTTTGCAATAATCTAGCAGTTGTTTCAATTTCTAATTTAGATTGTTTCAAAGACAGTAGTTAGTCCATGTTGGTTAACTGATTCAAATGCATTTGCTGTTACTTGAACCGACTCAATACAAAATGCTGTATAACAAGATAATATGTAAATTATGTAAAGGCGGAAAGTTTATATACACATACATAGAAGCGCGATATGCACGATATGAAATTATTTTGTAGTGACAGGTCATTTCTACCATGTACAGATATACACAGAACGCCATATAGTTCAAAATTAAAAAAAGCTTGTACTATGGATAAACTTTCATGCATACTTTTTATGTAAATACATAAATATCATACATAGAAACACCCAGACCAAGATAAACATCCATATTCACGCAACAAATATTTGACTTGAACGGGAATCGAACCCCGACCTATGGCGTAGCAGCCGTTTACACTCCCACTACGCCGCCGGGTTGCCATAGCTGGATAAAACTAAATCCTACCGACAATATTTCCAAAGTAGTTGCAATATGACCATTTTACGCCACTACTGCGAAGCCAAAAGGAAGGGTAATGTTTTTAATTATAGTGGTATTCGTAGTATTTAGCATGAACAGTAATTATTTCATAACTCACTTGCACACGGGTATGCTTAATGCTTTGGTTCGTAGCATTATTAAGCGTTTCTGTACAGAATTTAAGTTTATCGCAACGTAACCCCAAAAGTTTGTTATCCATTTGCCTATCTGACTATCTCTCATTACTCTATTTGTCAGGACCACGTAAAAGTATTGAGGTTAAATGATGTCCCCCTTGTAACTGAAGACTACTTTAAACAAAATAAAGATTTATTTTCATTCAATCATCACTAAAATCTTTTAGCGATTACAAACTTATTTAAGTATGTTCTTAGAGAATTGACCGTGGCCTATGTACGGAACTCTCAGTGAACGAACGTACTCGCATTCACCCAGTCTTTATTTCCTGGTAATCGAACTGGCAGTCCAAGCAACCACAATGTTGTACTGTTTACCACATTTTAAGGAAACGGTCAAACCGAAGACATTACAAACATTTGCAAAATAAATTGTTTCCTTTATAAGGGTAACAAAACTACTTTGTAGTTAGTATATATATATCTTGCGTGAAACAGTTCAAATGGACCACCGGAAACAGGAAATCCATTTAGAAATTGTTTTTACGTTTTCGGTTGGCAACTCAGAAACTATTCGTTGTTCACTAACTGCGAATAGTTCAGAGGAACCTCCATTTCGTTGTTTATTTACTTAACTGTTTGTAGTAGATAAGTAGACTGTTTGAATATTATTATGTTTTTTTGTTTTTTTTTACTTATTAAACTAACCTCGTTTTGTCTTGATCACGATTCGTTTTTTCGTGACCACGGCTATGAAAGTAATATTACAATGTAAGTAAACTAGTCGCCAAATATTAGACTTGGCTTTTCTTTTGGGTTCACTGTTGTATCTTTTGAAAAAACCGGTTTAATTGCAAGCATTATTTTGAACATAAAGAGCATATGGTAAACCAAATCCTTCACGGACAGTGACATCATAATTCATAAGTCACAGCAAATAAGTAGAGTACATTCTTATTAATTTTAACGATAACATCTCGCTTGCTAAGCCATTAACTTCTTTGTAACATTCATTTGTAGCCTGCAATTTTCTTAAAAAGAAGACTGTAATTTAAGCTCATTTGAGGCCTTTAAAAGCAACACAAGTTCGTGAAACAAAGAAACCTTACAATAAGCATAATATTAAATCCGATCACTATCAAGTATACCGTTGTAATAATGATAATATAGTTGCTTATAGCACGCTAACCGCCGTATTGCATCGCTCACCCATGCTTTCACAACTCCTAAGGATCTTAGATCTTTAACAGCAGCGATAGCCCAGTGGATAGACTGAAAGACTGCTACGCAGAGGGTCCAGGTTCGAATCCACGGCACGCACCAATGACTTTTCGGAGTTATGTGCGTATTAAATTGTTAATTATCGCTTGCTAAACGTTGAAGCAAAACATCGTGAGGAAACCTGCATGTCTGAGAGTTCTCCCTAATGTTCTTGAAGTCTGCCAACCCGCACTAGGCCAGCGTGGTGGACTATGGCCTTCTCATAGTGAGAAGAGGTCCGTGTCCAGCAGTGGGACAGTTTATATAATTTATAGAGTTGATGAAGGATCTTTGCGTCATGTTTCATAACAATCATAACCATGAATGTGGCTTACATAATATATATAAGAAGAACTTCAAATCTGACTTGCAGTTCGAAATACCGAGGTGGACAAAGAAACAAAGAAATCCTTCAACTTTATTATAGATGTATTTAGTCGCGCGTTTCATTTTATACTACAAAGTTCGATGCTCTTACATCATATCGAACAAAGCCGTATTTGCTCTCCACACTACTCTACTGACACCGTTAGGCTATTTTTACTTCTTTCGATGTCTTAAAGCAGCAGAGGTAGGCCCCCCGCAAGGTGGACCGACGACCTATGATACGACGATATGATGATGATGATGTCTTAAAAATCTTTGCTCCCATAAAACTTTCAAACTAGGAGTACTGAACTACTGATAACCCAGTCGGAACAATAGAGACGATGGGATCAACTGACGATCGCTGCTAACCATAAAATAGTAAGAACTAAAGTCTGGATAGTAATTTCAAAGATGCCACTAGTATAATTTCAGGTTCCTTTTTGCATTTATAGTAACTACTCCGCTTTTAAATTAGTATATCAATATGTAACAGTTTTAAATGAACACTTCATTGTCTAATTCAAATAATGCAGGTTTTGGAAGTATCCATGAGAGATTAATAACATTACCTTGATAACTGGAGAACTGATTTTGTTATTCCTTGAATAATGGAATGCTTTACTAGTACAGTTACATTTAGCACTACAAAAGCTAAAATACTTTCATAACATAGCATTAGTAAGCAGCTTCATATGCAAAATATAAGTTACACTGTTCATTTACTGCAAATAAACTCGGATTTCTCCAAAGATAAATGTGGTACAGGTTACGGACACTACCTCATTGTTGTTTTAGTTTCACGATTCGATAAGATTTAGTCGGTATTAAAAGCTAAAATCTCTACGTCGAAATACGTATGAAATTGCTATATTCTTCTGAATAACTATATTAGGGACTTATATACTATCTTATACCTCATTAATGTATAACAGGGTGGATTTTGGAGACGGCTAATGAGCTCGAACTCCAACTCCTCCCCATCATAAGCATCTGTGAGGCAAAAGAGTCCGGTCATGACAAATGACATTTAGTGACGCCTTTAATATAGCCTACTCTCACAAGGGTGAAGTCCAACTCCCATTCAAATAAGCCTTCCCTCCCCTCGAGACCAAAATCCAGATGCCGAATATACTCACATAGGTATACCTACATAATAATAGTATATGCGACATTCTGATACAAAATAACTACAACATACGATACATATCTAATTTTATTTTTCTCCACATAAGAATATATTCATGTTTCAGGCGAGGTAGAGACCTCTCTGTAAACAAAGAAGTAAAATTGTATTGTGGAGATTTTTCTATTCGCGAATGCATGGCTAGGGAGCCGTGTGCCTGTTATAAGGATCGCAGTGTCACAAAGAAATAACGTTACCTTGTTCGAATTTTGAATATTACTTTGAATTCAGAAAAAAATAACTGTGCTAACATACAAAGTTGCCAAAATCTTGATATTCGTTGTTAATCAAAGGGAACAGAATGGCAATCAAATATTCAAACTATAATAATAAACTTCATCATAATTCTGCGTCCTTTATAATTACGTAGGTAGGTACTTTACGTACGTCTTGAATTTCGTATAATTGCGATAACGTATTTACACATGACACTCAAGATAAAAGGTATTCCCTAATTTAATTTTCACTACTAACACAAGGCAATGATAACTATACCTGTTACACTTAATCAAACTATAGTTGGTCCTTCATTGTAAACGTTCAAATTCTGAATATTGCATTGAATTTAGAATTGTGCAGTTATACTAAACTCAACTCAAACAGAACTCAAAGTAATAAACACAGACTTGACAAATTCTTAGCATTCGTAAATTACCAATACTAGCACTAGGGAATGACAGCAACCAAATAGTATAATATGACCAAATAATCAAACTAAAGCTAGTACTTCATAGTAAATCCCCACATAATGAAACATTTCGTGCCCAAACTAATTAGCTTAGCCAATGCCCGTAAAATCCACGGGTATTGCGCTTAAAAGCCATTACTTAGTGTTACCAGCGGTCGAGTGCCACATATCAGAGGCGGTGTGTAATTTATGCACGACATTCATTGCTGCGTCACTCCTGTGTGTTTGATGTTGCAGCCGTTCCAGCCAGCAATGAGACTGTAAATGGATTTATAACGTAGGTTGTGTCCGAAAAGGATAGTTCAATGAATTATAGATTTAAGCTGCCATTTAGGAACGATCTGATATTGGGCTTTGGTTTGAACACTGTTAATTAAATGACTGGATTGGTACTGAAACGTGGACTGCAAGCTAAAGTTGTACTTTATAATAGTTAGCTATGCGATTGAACTTTTCCTATGTACCACGAAGGTGTTCCTTGACAACGTAAAATACAATAACGCCAACAAAAGGCCAATTCTCGTATTTTATATGACATTGAAGCTATATTTTGAACGAAATGACATTAGATTTTAAATTGACTCAGAATCGGTATTCTGCTTATTTAATGTCAATCAATGATATTGACATGATAATGACATTAAATTATTTTGTAACATCATTGATGTCAATCGTCTAATTTGACTTCTATTATTCGACATTGTCCGTGTGGTGACGGATTAAGAATACGGAATGTCACCACCCCATATCATCCCATGAGTGCCGTAAGAGTCGGCAGAGGGAGCATACCTATTATGCAAAGAACAGCACTGTAAGAGAAGGAAAACTTGATACAAACCCTATACCAATCCGTTTGGCCAGCGTGGTATAATAGGCCAATTCCTCCTTTCAAAGGAGAGGCCTAGTCCAGCAGTGGACTGTTAAAGGCTGATGATGATTCGACGTTGACACATTGATCAATTTACCATCTAGTCAAGATAAGATTAAAATATGAGATCATTTAGAAGAATACCATTTGTGACATGAGTATGACACTGACATTAGATCGAAACTGCATTTTGAATAAATACCTATGATTAGGAGAATTGGGCCCCTGAGTCTTGAACGTTTTAAATGGTATTAGTTCTCGCAAAAGAAGCGAAAACCAATCCAGTAGGATAATTCCGGGTCACAGTTAAGTATACTAAGCGCAACCGGCGTGAGGTCGAAGACACCGCAGTGGTTTTAGCGAGACCCATAATTAAACTCTCCTCAGTCGTTACATCGTACTTTTGAGAGCTGCCTGACGCCCAACGGTTACCACTTACCGCCTTGTTGGTGAACGACACATTTGACATTACTAATTATTATTCTTAAGCTATAGAATATTGTAGCAACAGCAATGGAAGAAGATAATCAGCTAAACTATCGGTTTACTTGTTAATAGCATAATGACTTTAGACTATCGAGAAATCTCACTTATCATAGCTATACTGATAAATTTTATAAACGACATTCAGCTTGTTTAATGACAACACATCAGTATCAGAACAATGGTAATAAAATGCAATAAAGTATTGTATTTAATCTGTCATAAGATTGTCTAATAATGTCATAATACACGACTTACTTAACAACCTCTGACAAAATAATAGCGCAAAACATATAAATGTCAGCGAAGTTTTAAAACATAATGGAACATCCCGCTGAAAATGTAGTAAAATAAACCTAGTTTCTAGTTCCTTCTATCTTCTGAACACGAGTAAAAACTACTAACTTTCAAACATTAAAACGTTAATTACTTTCGCAAAGTTTTATTTTCGGCACTATATACTTGCTTTGTCCGTGTAATTATTTTACGTGGAAATGGAAAGAAGCATCCTCAAACATGAAAAGTACGTGATGTAAAACCTCGCCGAGATCGAGATTGCGCCTTATGAATAAAACTAAATTAAGTTCCGGGAAATGAATAAGATAAAACAGCAATTAAACATTGTTTTCGTATAACGAACTCTGGTGCAACTCTCACAGGATAACCAAACCCGGCTAACTGACGAAGATTATGCAAATTATTTAATTAAGTATGCACGGGTCCAACCGAAAATACCCACTTGATTAACAGACGTGGCGAGGATTTCGTGGGATAGTTCACGTGAATATTACAATGTTGAGGGATGTACCATGTGAGTCCATTTTGATTTATTTCCCATGTTCAGTTAACTTATTTATTTTTAAACTTCCTGCTATACAATTTGCACAAGGCGGACTTAATGCCAACTTAAAGGTGTGTTTTAGAGAACTAACTATAATAATAGAATATACAAGGTAATTCATGTTTGCGAATAGAGAATGCCTATACATACATAATATAACATACATAGGTACTTACATATGAATAAATATATTTCATTATATAGAAATAAATATTTATATGACATATATGTAAATATTATATATGTCGGAGAAGGATTACTTTCATCGATATCGCCATTATTGTTTGCAGACTTAGTGGGCGTCATTGGGGTAAAATGCGGGCAACAAAACACAATCAGCTAAGCTTGACAATATTTTAATTAGTATTGAACAATATTTATAAGTTTACACTGTTGCTTAATACAAATAATATTATCAGACAAGACCGAGCAGCGGGTTCAGGGCAACTATCTTAATTTACTTTCTCTATACTCAATAATCCAACTCGATCTGCCGATTGCTCTCAAAAGAAAATGCACAGAACACCATATACCAATGTCACCATTAGCTGTCAGTTCTCCTTTTAAATAAGATGGCACCTCGACCCCGCTCAAGACACGCGTCCTGCTCTGATTGGTCATTATCTGAACTAGTACATTCACAACTTTTTGAATTACTAAGATAAATAATGTTTTAAGCTATAGAAATATTTCACAAATCAAATAAGGTTAAATTATAATTTTAAAGTGAATTATTTATAAAATCAACAATCATAGCTTCCTCCGACATATATATATATATATATATATATATATATATATATATATATTTATCATTCTTACATTTCTAGTTTTAAGGCTGTTCCACTGCTGGACATAGGGTATCTCCTTATGTAAAGGATCGAGATAGGCCATAACCAACTACGGTGGCTAAGCGTAGGTTGGCATTATTCTTATACTACATAATATATTATGGATTACGGAAACATTTCATACACCTACTGTACTCCTTCTTGGATCAAATACTAATTTTTAACTTGCTTCGAAGAGAAATAAGGTATTATGTACATTTAAAAGTACTTCTCTCATTTGTTCACATACCTACATTTCCAACACCGTTGGTTATGTTGTATGTGATACCGTATATCGTATCTAGTTGAGTCGACAAACAACTCTGTGACGCTAGGCAGCGGGCTGTGGCTCGCTCATTTTTGCTTAGTATTGGATATATAGAAATCTGCAATCCCAAGGGAACGCATACGCCAAAAAGCCAAGGTTGACTCTTACCATCGGGTTTACGAATTGACTGAAAAAAATGTTTAACTGTCTGATAAATAAAATGTCACTTTTCATTCGATTCCGCTTTCTAAAGGTTTTTTAAGGAGTCCGTGACGCTTCTGGGTACTCAATCAAAACTCAATTAAAGGGACAATAGGTGGAACGACTAAGGGACTGATTAAGAGGTCGAAGTTCAAATTGTGTTAACTCCAATTAGTGACAAGATCCCTTTGGACTTCCGTTAATAACTGTTAATGAGCCTTCTTTCAATACCCTTCACGATGATCCCGGTATCTATATTTTACTTGTACAGTTACAAAAAAAATTTAATGTTGATTTGAACATTGAATTCTTAATTACACGAATAAAGAACTCCAAATTTAAATATAAAGTATTTAAAAAAAATACTTTACGGTCAAGGCCAAATATTATAATGAATGGTAATAAAATTTTCCTAGAAGCTGGCATTATTCAGTAGACTAAAATAACGAAGAGAAACATTCTTGACGGACAGCCCTAAAACGGTGTTAGACTGTTCCTGTATTAAATAAACAAGACTAACCTGAATGCCAAGGAACTCAGAAATGTTGAAACTGTAAATTAACAAATCCATGACTGTCGTTAATGAACCAGTTAAATTTGCTTTTAATATCGAACCTTCAATTTATTTAGGGAGCCGAAGTGTCATGAAAGATTAAGATTGTCATTTTGAGAGGTCTATTATGGCTATTTTATTTAGAACAGCAGATTTAGGTTATTTATAATTAAGGTGAATTTGTATTATACCGATCCTATGAAAAAATGAATGACAAAATAAAATTTTAACATAAGGTCTTTCAAGCCCAGATTAAAAAAGCAACCCACTTCACAATTTATAAAATGAATACGCCAGAATTCCTAATTCCTTTGCTAAGAATTTTGAATATTCATCTAATTGTCTCTTTTACACTATCCATATAACAACGAAACGTGCGTTTTTACCTAAACCTGCGCATAATATAACAAGTATTCTTCCGCCCCAAGAAATACATTATATTTTATTTATCGGCCCGTTTCCCTGTACCTAGACTCTTATCGGACGTACTCAGAAAATGGAAGAATCAATCTAGATAATAATGCCATACCTTTTTATTACGATATTTTTTTTATTTATTTGGTTTGACAGCATTTCATTAATACTAGAGGGCGCCCAGTGGTCGAAATTCGACCATAAGGTTCGGAACATATCTGACCAAAGATCCGTCGCGTTTTATCGGTCGCGTAACGCCAATACATACAAATGTATAGAAAAACGTTCAACCTTTCACACCTGACCGATGATCCGTTAGTAAGTCGAGCGTACCAACGGATTATCCGTCGACGTCGCGCGCACCACGCACCACGTGAATTTTGACCTTTGAGTAAGGAATATAAATGGAGAGGGCAAATAGTACATGTAGAAAAATTACATTATACACATATATTATAATATTTTTTATTTTTATAGACTCACGCCTGTATCCCCGGAGGGGTAGGCAGAGGTGTAATATTACACCCACATTTCACCATGATTTTTTTTGTAGCCACCGAACATAGTGTTTTCTCGTTTTGTCTTAGGGATATCTCTGTCAGAAAAAAGAGATAGTTACCTGAACCCATGCCATAGTTTACTGAATAAATTAATCATGACGATATTTTATTAGAAATATCATTCGTGCCACCGTCGCGGTCGCCATATTTTTCGCCAAGGTTTGTGGTACATCTGCTGGGAAATCGTTGTATATCGTACATAATAATTTTGTTTTTGTGCATAAATATGTCTAAAAACCAGATGAATTAGTGCTTCAGGCTGTGTGTTTCATTACCGTATGTATGGTGCCATTCATGTCCGGTACTTTCTCAGCGACACAGCATCGATATTGGCTCTCAGAGAATATTTTGTTACATGTTTGATACAAGGGTCCTCTTTCGCTTTGCCATATTCGCCCACATTTGCATTATGGAATAAACTAATCTGGCAAAAGATTTAAACTAACTAAAGTCCTACAAAAATGTATTATTTTCCTCTAACCGGCTCCATATCGATTTCGATTACATTCTCGAGTACAACCCAAATGGCAGCCATTTTATTTGCCTAACGTTTCGTAGGTATGCACGCTAAATTCGTAGGTATTGGACATACTATATCCATGTCATTCCCAGATCGGTGATTTTAAGACCGTAAGATTCCAGGGCCGCCAGACCTTACTTATTTTTTCAGAAAAGAAATGTGTAGAATAATATTGTTAGTATCTGCTATGAGTGTACGCATACTTGCTAGCTTGGATTGTGGGCCAATTTTTAGGTATGAGGTGCTAAAGGTCCAAAGGAACAATTTCCAAACATACCTACCTCTTCATGGACAGTTGTTTGCAAGATTTGAAACATAGTGATTGTGGATTAAGGATGAATGAGTTATTTGTCAAATGCCTCCTTTATGCTGATGATCAGGTTATACTTGCGTCTTCAGCGGAGGAGTTGCAGGAGATGGTAACAATCATGCATGGTGCGTTAGAGAGGAAAGGAATGAAAGTGAATGTAAGTAAAACGAAAGTTATGGTTTTTGAAAAGGAGGAATGCGTTACGGCTTGTAATGTTATGATCGATGGACAGCGAGTGGAGCAAGTGAATGAGTTTGTATATTTAGGTACGTTGTTTACAAGAGATGGTAAAAATGTAAAAGACATTGAAAGAAGAGTTAATGCAGGTAATAGAATGAATGGAGCTCTGAAGGCGTTTATGAATAGCCAAAACGTGTCCAAAAAGGCACGTTTTGCTGTGCATAGAGGTGTTAGTACCTACTCTTACTTATGGTAGTGATAGTTGGGTATGGCAGAAGCCATGAAAGTAGAATAAATCCTGTGGAAATGAGAGCACTGAGAAGTATGTGTGGTGCCTCTCTGACTGACAGAGTAAAGAATTTTGTGATAAGAGAGTGTTGTGGGGTAAAAGAAGATGTAGTGACAAGCATCGAGAAAGATATGCTTAGATGGTTTGAGCACGTGGCAGAGGATGGATGACGAAAGACTGACCAAGCACTCTGCCTACCCCTACGTGAAACAGGCCTCTAGGCGTGAGTCTATGTATGAATGTACCTATATAGAAAACATTTTGTGTCATGCTCTGCAACTATAACCCCTTCTATATCATTTGTATACATTTTGTTAAAAACCGTAACCAAATCGTATCATCGTCTTTTATTTTTGAACCTCTATATCGGAAATATATTCAAATAACGCTTGTTGGCTACTTTAAAAAACTTTCGAAGTCCGACATATTTTTAATAGTCAAACTCGAATTGCAATATAAATAACTACAGGACTTCAGTGACTACATAACATCAGGGAACACGAAAAATGATTAGGTTGTGACAGTTTATTTGACAGTAAAATATTGAGCTGCCCTGATTACGGCCCTGCACGAACAAACTGATATGTGTGCATAATATAGCCACGCTTTCAGCGAATGTGTGCAGATACGCTTGACGCATTTCCCGTCAGATGTGTACCGATTCATTTGACGGAATAGACGCGACCGAAGATACGTTCGTCGCATCTTCCGTCAGATTTGTTCCGACCCTAATTTATTAAAATATTAAGTTTCTACAAAGCCCACAATCACAGACTTCGGCGCACAATAAAAATAAAGAAAACTTTTATGAAATTACTGGAACGGCTATTAAATACTTGGTTATAAAACTCTAAAACAGATTTTAACATTATAGACTTTTACTTAATAAAAATGTCATTCTCTTGCCCTTGTGCAGTATGTCCTTGGCTTCTATACTTCTTGTTATCTAATTATTTATAAAGGAGTAAATCTCTTTCATCCATATCCTATCCTCACACAGTCGACTAATGTTTTCCTTGGCCTGATCATCCTTTTCGTGCCTTCACATTCACACTGTCTATCCATATTTTCTGTGGAAACACTCTCCACTCTCCTTTCGACTTCATTTAAGACTGCATAGCTGGTTGACACTGTGCAAGTATTGTGGTTTCGATACCCACCCGAGACACGCTTGTGCGATCCATGAATTGTTGTTTTGAGGGTGAGCCCCCGCAACACAGGATTTATTCTCAGAGCGAAAGTTGTCTTCAAAAGAAATAAAAAAATATATTAATTTGTTTACCTCCATTCATATAATCTCTTCGCATAACATGTCCATACCAAGGCAACCGATATTTTCCTTCACTTTTAGTCTATGGGCACCACTTTCAGGATACCTCATATATACAGGGTGTAAAAAGACCCTTAACGAAAACTGAAACCCCATATTATACCAATCATTACGAACATTTTTTACTTCGGCACCATACCTGGCAAATTACTGGTTCAAGAGATATTGAGGCTCGAAGTTACTATGGAACTTTTGTAATTAGGTACAAAATCGATGCAATTACCATGCCAACCTATGGATGTCCTATGCACCCATGGATAAGCAGGTATTTCGAAAATTGTACGCGCATAATTTTAATTGCGGCTTAAAAAATGTGATTATTTGAAAAAAAAAGATCATTTCCCAAGTTTTATTTTTACTTAGTATGACTTGGCATGATGTCCAGAACGAGTAGACTTGGGCTTGGTGATGGGTCTTGTGCCACCCTATATATATATATATACCTCAAATATACGTACTATCTTACATACTCATTCCTTCTAATTCTGTCCAGTCTCGTCACGCCACACATCCATCATAACATTCTCATCTTTGCTGCAATGTACCAATAATAGAGTCATTCGGGGCAACTGTGCGCACTTTTGCCTTTCAGACCTTGCTGTGTTTTAAATATTAACGCTAGAGAAATAAAAAATATATCTTTGAATAGAGTATTTATTCATTTATAAATAAAAACAGAAAATGAAACTAATTTAAAGTATATCTTTTTGTAATAAGGAATTATAGGGTAAAAGTAGGAATGCGTTCACTTGTCCCTTATTGCGGGTAACTGTGCGCACCCCTGTGGGGCAAGTAAACGCATATGGGGTAAGTAAACGCATTCCTTAGTATAACACAAAACAATTAGAAAACAAAAATTTTTGTACACATTTTTCTCGAAGTTCTAACTGTTTAATGTTACTTAACTGTATTTATTGTAAGTCCGAAATATATTTCACCCATTTTCTTGCAATAAATTACAAATTCTGCCTCTTGTTCAATATTTAATAGTGTCTTAAAACGGCCCATTGAATCTGCAGCTTTATCCAGTTTAAATCTTTTGCGCAGACAGGATTCACTGAAACCAATGGCATTGGCAGCTGCAGCAGCTCTCTTACTTTTGCTATTTTGGGTATGCTGTTTAGCCTTATCAATTTGGTATTTTGTCACTGGTGCTAGTTCAGAACTTTTCCTAATATATGTTCGCGGCATGATGATTTTTTATAGTGCCACATAGAACAATGTATTAGCACCTTGAAGATTTGTATAAAAAACTTATTCAGTGAATTAAGACTCGGTATCGTTCTAATATATTGCCCATGAGGGTAAGTGTACGCGTGCGCATACTTACCCGCGCACACTTTCCCCAGGAAGCCAAAATACAATTAAAACTTGATACAAGTTTAGAAACCAAACATAACCCCAAAATAACTTCTCATAGCTTTACAAGAATATGCTAATTATCAAATAAAATATTATTTACCATTACTGGATCACAAACGCGGACGTGACAGGGTTTGCCAAAATGCCAAATGTGGTTGACGGCATAGAATACAAGTGTCACCACCCCCTATCTTCCCGCGGGTGTCGTAAGAGGCGACTAAGGGATAACACGATGCAAATACCATCTTTGCGTAGAGACGGAAAACTCGACATCAAACCCTATACGACTGCCTCGTTGGTCTCGCGGCATAAATGTGCGCGTGAGATCGAGAGGTCCCGGGTTCGATTCCTGGGCCGGGCAGTGTTATTGGGTTTTTTCTGTCACGAAATTCTCAGTAGCAGCACGGAATCTGGAAATGTGCCCGGTACGGCAAGAGGCTCGCCCCTTATTACGTGGGACTAAAGTATATCTGGCGAAAAGTGGGTGTAGAAATACACCTCTCGGCACGGCAGGCGGATAGTAAAAACACATGCCACAACCCTATTGCAGTATGACCATTTGCAAGTGAAACACTGAAAAGTCTGAAAACTTACCAATACGATCTGACATTGATACAGAAAACTGATAGATGGCAAATGTATTATTTCACTTTTGCTTTGCTTTGCTTAATAGATTTTCAACTATAATAAAACACAAGCATTAAGATTAAGAAAGCAAAATTTCCCGCGCGTGGCGTTCTGAATTCAAACTTTATGACAACTGCAATTATGTTTTTGCCTACGGATATCAATAAACAGATACAGTTTCGTAATTTACACGTCAGAAACTTATAATAATAATTTAAAAAAACCATACACTTAATACGTTAATATTTTATTAATTTATTTTAATTTACACGCCAAGATAAATTATATTGTGAAAATACAAAATCTATTAGGCAGAATAGAACAAACCTTCGACAAAAAAATACATACATGTAATAATTATTTCATCTATTTTCAGTTTTAAACTCATATTTAAATAATAAAAAGAAAATTAATGGATTATACCAATTATAATATCTACCTATGTGCTTTATTAAAAAAATGGCAAGATAAATAATATATTGTAATAAATACAAAATCTAATAGGCAGAATAGAACAAACCTTGAACAAAAAAGTTTCCTTATTTTTTTAATTTTATATATTCTCCTCTTTATTTTTACTGGATATTAAGGCGAGGTTGTAGTACAGTGCGTAGCTCGACCTCACCCCCCGCAAAAACAAAATCACGGCAGTGGCGTCAGCGAGTGAGCGCGGGGAGGGGAGGGGGGGTTTCGTGTGTGCGTGTGACACAGCGCAGCGTAAAAAAACTGTAGATGAGTTATGCGAACTTCAAAAGTGGCACATTAAAAACTGACAAATTCATGACAAACTTTTTTTTACTAAATGTCTCATTTGGCTTTAGTCGCGTACGCGCTGCGGTCGGAAGCGCTCGTTCTTTTTCTCGCGTGTGTGTACGTTACATTTGAAAATGCCGTCGTGTGTAATGAGATTATGCTAAAGTAGTTAAACTATAGTAGGAAAATGACTAAAAGTTATGGAATCACTTCTCATTCATGAGTATTACAATATTACAACGTTTTATTTTCAATTTATAATAAATTCAGTATCACAAATAATAGAGTGAATAAAACATTGGCATTTAGCGAGTGTAAAAGAGAAGCAGTATTGTGCGTGTTTAAAGACTAAAAAACAAAGTATCCAGATGGGACATTCGTAATAATAAAACACTGATGTGTGTTTTTGTCAAGTAATAAAAGTGATTTGAGGCTGAATCAACACAATATATTATTATTATAGAAATACAAAATCATACGTAAGTTACAAACATTGACGGATGATCAAAGTCCATTCACTTGTTCTTGTTTTTCTCCTTTTTGTATTAAACAACTAAGTAGATTGTACTGCACAGTTTTCGCTGCCGATCCACCGTACCCCTGGCAGTACCCCTGGGGGTATGGTGGGTCTTTCAAAGCTTAACCGTACGCCCAGATAATATTGTTGTGTAATTAGTTTATTAATTTCAGTTCGTTAATTTCAAGTTCTACTATTTTGTGGGATCATTCCCAGTATAGTAGTAGTATTGAACAATTCAATGATAGAACTGTCCTAATTTTATTAGCACAACTTGATGAGGAGAACAGAACTAACGGGATAAGTAATAGGAAATGTCCCAGTTTAGTTCTATGTATGTTTTTACAAGGGTATTCAATAGAACTACTGGGAATGATCCGTAGTGTCACGACATCGCGCTCATATATCCGAATAAATATGTTTTGTAGACGTTCATTTGTTTAATGTGTAAAACAAATGAACGTCTACAAAACAAATGAACGCCTACAAAACAAATGAACGTCTACAAAACAAATGACTTACAGAAAGTGATCAGCTATCGATAGTGATTGCAGAAAACAGGTGCATGCGATTTTCAACCTAATTGACATTAGTCAAAATTTATAATTTTATTACCCTAATATTGCCAGAAAGCGAGAAAAAAAACAAAAAAAAAGTTTGTCATGAATTGTCAATAAGGTTGAAAATCGCATGCACCTATTTTTTGCAATCACTATCGATAGCTGATCACTTTCTGGTTGTCATTTGGTTTGTAGACGTTCATTTGTTTTGTAGACGTTCATTTGTTTTGTAGACGTTCAATTGTTTTGTAGACGTTCATTCGTTTAACACATTTTTATAAATACATATTTATTCGGATTTGTGAGCGCAATGTTGTGACACTACCCTTGTAAAACATCCATAGAACTAGTGGGAAATTTCCTATAACTGTTTCCCATTAGTTCTATTCTTCTCATCAAGTTGTGCTAATAGAACTAGTGGGAAAAAAAGTATCACTAGTTTTATCATAGAACTGTTCAATAGAACTAGTGGGAATGATCCGACAGCGCTAGGATGATGATGATGACGGGTCTTCAACAGTACCACAGATTATCACTACGAGCATTTCAGCCAGGAGTACGGTTAAGCTTTAAAAGACCCACCATACCCCCAGGGGTATTGCCAGGGCTACGGTGGGTCTGCAGCGCACAGTTTTTATATTAACGTACTGTTTTAGGTTTCCATTGAATGAAATGTACTTGTTTAATAAATGTTATAAATAAATCACATCGACTTTTTATTTCCCTACCTTAAATTAATTAATCAAATTTACTTTGAGGTGAATTGAATTTACTCAAGACAGACAAAGTGATCATGTCGCATCTGAGTCAAATTATTGTTTGTGAAACGGTCAGCATGATGTCACAATGCGCTTCGGTCCAGAGAGTATATGTTTATCTCTATTTCGCGCTTGCGATTAGATGTGCTATCTCACTTACACTTCTTATCTAATTCTTAGTGTGTCGTTTTGACATATTTATATTAGTGTGCGTACGCTTTTCGCGATGCGTGCCACTCGTAAGCTCCGTCATGTTACCTTGTCAGTAACCTGTCTACGGTTTCTTACTAGTATGTCTATGGTTTGAACGATTGAGTTTGGAATACGAATTACTTTGTACTTTTGCGAAAACGTACATGCGGGGGTGGAGGGGGATTTTGCGGAGCAACGACGTACGTCCGCCCTCAATCACGCCTAGACAGGCACTGATTAACGGCCGGCGAGCGATATTTTTATTTATTTTATTTTAACATTTCAGGAAAACTTACAGCTATATAATACTATAAAATATAATGATAATAGGTTAAGGCCAATTAAAAGTTAATAAATGTTATGTTAAAGTTAAATAATGCCAACATTTTGACTATTTTTTTTCTTGGAGAAAAATGATAACGAAATTACGAAAACTGTTTTTACCATTTATTTTAAAATAAAGAGCTGTTTCTATTGATAATACTTTCATATAAATTCATTATGGAATCTCTAAGCAGTACACGTTTAAAATTGTGATTTAGTGCCATGTTTGACCTTTTTTTTTATCGAACCAATCATTCCAAATCGTGTTTCTATCTTTACGATTTACTAGAAGATATGTTCAACTTTTATCCTTTAATTTTTATTCATTAAGAATATCATAGTTCATGGGACTTTCAGACGTTCAAAAATCTTAAAAAGTACTGCAACCTCGCCTTAATATTTAATTTAATTGTAGTTTTAAGTACTTAAAATTGTTTTATTCTAAAATGAATTTAATACTGTAAACTGCTTTCATAAAAAAAGTATATACATTTTATAATTAAACTATTTTCAGTTTGCCAGTCTATGGGTCTGTATCAATAGTATTGTGGTAAAAAGGGATAACAATTTTTGCTTCACGTATTTATACTTAGATAAAAATTTAAATTAATGGACTATTCATAATACAGGTATGTATATTTAACGTATAAATAAAGAATGCCAAGTTCAATATATTGCAAAAAATACAAACTCTCTTAGGCAGAATAGGACAAGCCTTGAACAAAAAGGTATATACATGTATAATTAACCTCTTTTCAGTTTGAAAGTCTGTGGGTCAATAACCGTTAACTAAAAAAAAATGTTGTATACATATAAGATGTTATGCATGTGTGTGTGCGAAATCTAAGGTAGTAGTGGTATCGTTTATTTTCATTAAAATCATATATTTCTTATGCATATTAAATAAAAATATTAGCATTCTACACACCTTCTACATGTAAAGCAATAAGTGTGCCAAATTTCATAATCCTTCGTTCGCGCTTTTCTCGTAAAAAGGGATCACAAAATTTCGCTTTACGTATTAATATATAGATTATGTGGCAAAAATATGTTTACTACCTATAGCTCAAATAAAGCAAATAGTGATAGGTTCAAATTTGCTAGCCTTTCAAATAAATTCTTAACCCCAATTATTTTACGCCTTTATCAAAATATCCTTCTTAAAAAGAGTTATAAAAAGAGACTTAATACTCAGTTTCATGTTTGTAGCTTTGGGATTTTCCATGATATGTCAGACTGAACAAGTGATTTCATAATATGATCATATATTATGATGATGATATCAAAACAGATATTAGGCGTTACGCAGATAATTATATGTAAGCTCAAGAGGGAAATTAATAGACTGCCTCAGAGACAGCGTTTAAACTGCCATGGTGTGTACACTGGCTTTTAGAAGTTATGTGAGTAATAAATTGTAAATTGTCATTTTACACGCCTGAGAGAGCACGTTAATCCATCAGTCGCGGCTGTCATAAAGATCAACTTAATTATTCTGGCACTGGTCTAAGTCATAGAACACAGACAGTAAGCAAAGGTTGAGTTAATGTTTAACTTTTAATGGCGTCAAGGCGATACGCGACATATTCAATGGAAACGAAAACGAACTCATAATACAAATAAATAAACCGGTCAAGTGCGTGTCAAAATCGCGCACCGAGGGTTCCGTACAAACCTGTAGGTATATATAATTATTAAAAAAAAGATGTGATGTAACAAGAAATTTAAGGTTTTCAAAATTCTTCCTATGTGCTATAAAACGTTGCTTTATGCCAAATTTTCAAGATTCTAGATCGACTGGAAGTACTCCTTAGTTTTGACTTGAGCATTTGATATGAATTTCAATTTTATATCTCGACGGGTTCATGAGGAACGGGGTAGTACCTTTAAAATTATTAATAATATTTTAATTATATTACGTAACAAAAAAATTACGTTTTTTTGCAAATTTTCCTTTATATGTGCTATAAGACGTTGCTTCGTGCCAAATTTCAAGATTCTGAGTTCAAGGGAAGTACCTTGTAGGTTTTGATTCCCTTGCGAGTAGTTGCGAGTTTTAAAATATGCCTAAATTGCTGTTTCTGTTGATTGCGTTGACATAGAAGTTGGAATTTCAATTTATAACTCTACTCGTTCACGAGGAAAGAGGTAGTGACTTTAAAATGTTAAAAAATGTTTTTATTATAGGAATGATAAAACTAAACATTTACATTTTTTGAAATGTTTCTTTAATCTGTGCTATAAAGAGTTACCTCGAAAAAAAATTTCAAGATCCCAAGTTCACGGGATCCCTGTAGGTTTTGAATCCCTTGTGAGTTTCGAAAATTTGCGAGAATTTGCGGCATAAACAGCTGTATATTTTGTTTGCGTTGGCTTAGAAGTTTGATTTTGTTACAGCTTAAAGATATTATAGACTTAAGTATTTGATATGAATTTCAATTTAATACCTCTACGCGTTCATGAGGACGGGGCTAGTAACTTTAAAATGATTATTATTATTTTATTATACGATGTAACTAAAAATTTCCGGTTTATGCAATTTTTCCTTTATCTATGCTATAAGACGTCAGTTCGTACCAAATTTCAAGAAACTGAGTTTGCGGGAAGTACCCCTGTAGGTTTTGATTCCCTTACCAGTATTTGCGAGTTTGAAAATATGCTAAAATTGCTGTTTCTTTTGATTGCGTTGAGATAGAAGTTTGATTTTCTTACAATTTTAAGGTATTATAGACCCAAGTATTTGATATGAATTTCAATTTAATAACTTTACGCGTTCATGAGATAATGGTAATAACTTTAAAATTATTAAAAATATTTTTATGATATGATGTAACTAAAAATGTACGATTTTCGCAATTTTTACTTTATCTGTGCTGTACGAAATTGCTTCGTACCATATTACCTTCGTACCAGTTTAAATTTTTTTCCTATGAGCTATATCATAGGAAAAAAATTTAAACTTAAAATTTTAAGTTACAATTCATATTTTTTTTAATTATTATATATACCTACAGGTTTGGACGGAACCCTCGGTGCGCGAGTCCAACTCGTACTTGACCAGTTTTTATTTGTCATTAATTTGCTTCAGTTTATGTCTTTACTACGAGAATACATTAATTTTATTGCAATTCATTATTTAGATAGCTGCTCTACGCAACTTATTTATCGTTTGGTAAATCAACCACTCAATAATAAAACCCTCAGAAAACCGTCGGGTCTAGTAAATTTTTTGCATTATATTATATTACTAGCCGTTTCCCGCGGTTTCATCCGCGTCCTGAGGGAACTACTTCGCGTACCCGAAAAACCATATAGCCTATGTTACTCGCAGATAATGTAGCTTTCTAAAAGTGAAAGAATTTTTAAAATCGGTCCAGTAGTTTTTAAGTTTATCCATTACAAACAAAAATACATTTTTTTCCTCTTTATAATATTATTAGTGTAGATGTAGATATATAAAAAATGTGCCGTAATATTATTATATTATTACGACACAGCACAAACTGGAAATTGATTTATAGTAAACACTACGTCACAGCCATTCTTGTTTTCATAAAATGAGTTGTTGTTACAGGCCAGATCATAAAAATCAAAGATACAAACTGAATAAGTACTGTTCAGAGTCTGGCCTTGAACTGGGTAAGGTTTGCAGAGATTAGTGGAAGCGATTAATTCATCCAGTCTTTAGCCCAGGGCAAAGGTCTGAATATATATACTGTGTTTTCACAGCGGTGAAATCAAACTAATAGGTACATGTGCAAATTTACCTGATATCTTCCTGTGATGTTCCGGATTCCTCGGATCCTATAAGATTACACTCATAATTTTGGCCAAAATGACAAGCAAATCGTTATAGCCGGTCCAGCTCGGAGTCCTTCTTCAGAACACGATGCAAGTGGATGACGACACACAAATTTTACAAGGGTTCAATAGTTCACAATTTTATCACAATTCTTGCCGGTAATGTTCAAGGGGCAGATACAAGAATTTACAAGACACGAGACGACGACAATTTAAATCACTAACTTTATCAGTCGCTCACAACCTTTGTCGGGCACTTCAATAGCGACAGTTGCAAGGTTATTAACCAATTTAATTCTACAAATCACAAAATTCAACGTGTTCACAAAAGGGAATTTTCCAGAACCACGAGAGAGAGAGAGTTTTTTGTAGATCCGACAATGAGTAAGAGAGTGAATGAATTGACAGTTCATAGTGTGGCCATAGTCAAAATTTACAATGGACAAAGTAACACGCTACTAAACTGATATAATCGATTTAACTTATCATAAACAATATTTCTATTTCAAACAAGTGCTTATAGGTCATAAAAATATTTAGGCTGTAATATTTCTTCAATGCCGATCTCAATTGGTGGAAATAAATCGTATAAGCTTGGCATAAAAGGAAATTGTATCATCCGTAACGCACAATACATCCATTTACAACGGTTGGATGGATAAAAAATTACAAAATACTTGCTGAAGCTTTAGAGAAATAACTAAGAGCTATTTTTAGTAGAAAAATATTATCTGATCAAATCTCGTTGATGTTGTTGTATGTTCTAATAACGTGAGAATATACGGTTTTATCACTCATCAATAATCTTCTTTTTTCGTTATTTTCTATTAAAAATAACTCCCGCGTGGGACTTTACAAACATTTAATTGAACTCGTTACCAGGTACATATTTTAAACTACATAAATCTGTTTCTCAGCCAACTAGTTTGGTAACCATATTATAAGCTCTACCTAGTTTAGAATTAGTTAGCCTTGTGTGCGATGTCTTAGCATATTTGAAAGATTTGCTCACACATACCTAGTTACTTCCGGCACGTATTAAAAAGACTTAAAAATATACCTATTTTCAACATAAGTAATGCACACCTCAAGACGTGGTAATATTTTATGTTTTGTTTTGTTTTAGTGACTTACTTCAACGTCAAAGAAAGTCGTTCAGATACTTACGCCTAAAGGGATGAATACATCAGCGGTTGCAACTGTCAGATTACGGGCCCTAACATCCCGCAAATTGTTTAAGCCCGATATAAATCGTGGACCCTTGCCTCCAACTTGATGAGTGGCACAATCAAAAGGTTTTAATTAGTTCCGTAATCATCATGTTAGCCTTTTCCCAAGCGTATTGGGGTCAACAGTTAAACTCAATACGGCTGGTTAATGAATTTGGATGGATTGTGTTCCAGCGACTGCCCTGACGGTGATTTACAAGCTTTGATTAGCCTAATACTGATGATGTATGTAATTTCGGTTACTTAGGCTGCATATTAAGTGTGCTGTCAGAAATATCACTGATTATTCAAGGTGCTGAGTGTTTGCGAAACTGAGAATCTTTGGAATAGGAGATCATTGACAAATTTATTCATGCTTGAAATACCTAACTGAGGTTTTTAAACGTTCGTGGTCACAGATTTTTTTTTTATAAAAAAAAAATAATAAATCTTTCGTGGTCACTGAAATTAATGTTAAAATGTCTTTTAAGATATCACGTAGCTTTGATTAGATTATACGATATTTTTGCATCATGCAAGCTTGCACCTTGTTCACTATTATACTGGTAAAGATACGGGGAACAAATCCCGAGAGAAAGAATTTGAAATAAGGTTTCAAGATAAAAATTCCTATAATCTATAATATACGGAAAGCGAACAAACTATATGAAATGCTCCAACCTCATACTTTACTAACGATGTTTTCATTTTGTTGCAGGTAAAATTATAGTGAATATAAATGCAGTATGTGCAGGGCTCAACGTCATATACAGGTAGTGTATAAATCTTCCTTACCCTCGAACGCCGATACACAACCCACCTATAATCTCAATATAACGCCGTCTATTTATGAACCGAAGGAAACTATACATCCTGATTTATTTATCTCTTTTTGGATCATTGTGATAACGGTATTTGAAAGGGGCAAATGCTAAAATCATTATGTCAAAGTACTACTAATACTAACTCTATGACTACTAAAGATCAGGCAGCATAAGATCATTATGATAGGCTACAACAAAAAAAACCTTCTGAGACCTATAGCAAATCAAAATTTATACTCTATGTAGTTTAATTTTGTTGTTACAAAAACTCAGCCTCTCAACTATAAAGAAAAAAACTATACTTATATAGATAATTTATCTATGACCTCATCGTTCGCTCCTCTCTGCCACGAACTCTTATTTACGGCTCCATAGCCATAAACTACCGATATCAAGATATCATACACAAAAGCACCTTATCATCACTCCGTAGGCACTAAAAGGAATACTTAGGTACTACATAAAAAAGTTCCGAGCAAAAAGGTCAACAAATTCTTGGTGGCAAAGAATCACTCGTAGCAAATACATGATTGAAATGAATAGGTTTTTTTGTGTTCGTTTGTCATCCTCATAAGAACTTCAAGATTAAGTTATGCTATTCTAATTGCCACTTAGGTAATAACCTATGTAGCTTCTGCCCACGACCATGTGATAGTATGTAATGTACAATGTACGGTTCACCAATTAAAAGGGTGTCCACCTTTATATATCTAGGGCATTTCCTTGCCTTTACCTTAAGGACGATGTAGATATCAAAAGGGAACGTAGGGCTCTAGCGGTGCGGAGTAATATGTTGGCTCGTAGATTTGCCTGGTGTACGGACCTAGTTAAAATTACACTCTTTCAGGCCTACTGCAAGAGTCTGTACACGAGCAATCTATTGTCAATTGTACGAAGAGATCGCTGGACGCCCTGCGCATCCAATATAACAATGCCTTCAGGATGTTGCTGGGATTGCCTCGCTACTGCAGTGCGTCGGAAATGTTTGCGCAAGCACGAACCGATGGCTTTTACGCCATGGTATGCAAAAAGACAGCCTCGCTACTGACAAGAGTGAGGGAAAGTCCTAACAGCATTCTGAGAACTGTTGCAGAGAATTTACACTCGCTAATTTTAAAAAAGTTTGTCTATAGGCTAATTTATACTAACAATAGGAAATAAGTTCAAATTGTATTACTAACAGTGTATTGATTTTAGTGGTCCAAAATAAAAAATCTTATTATTATTATTATAGTAGGGAACGATTATCATGACAATATTTTCTGTTGCACATAGGATACCTCCTATGTAACCTAATGGAAGGAAAGAGGAACCCACCACGCACCCTCGGCTTGCCCACCCCAACTATTGCAATAGAAAAAGGCTGACAATATCGAACTCCTCTAAAGACAAAGGATAAGGGATATATGGAATAATGCGGAAATGGGTTCCAGAAAAATACCTGACGTGCAGTATCCGACCGATACCGATGGGCAACGACTGAGCATTGGCTCTGTCGAAAGGGTTTTAGGTGGATTTGGTGATGAGAGTGTGAATGAAAATGGAAAAGTATTGCTTAAGGTTTGTTTAGAGTGGAGCTTTTGTGTGACAAACACCATGTTTGATCACAAAAGGATACACATGTATACGCGTGAGGCTAAAAATGTTAGAAGAAGTATGATTGATTTTGTAATTGTAGATGAACGTTTGGTAAAGAATGTGTTAGATACAAGGGTGTATCGAGGGATTGGCATCCACACAGACCACTTCTTGGTGATGAGCCGGATAAGTGGGCTCTTTAAAGGATAGCGACACCGAGAGCATAAAGAAAATAGAGTCTTAGAAAGAATAAAAGTAGAAAATCTGCAAGAGAAAGATGTGAAAATTGATAGCAAGATTTTAGGGGTTCGATGGCATAAATGATATGGAAGAATTATGGCAATCTTTTGAAGAAGAGATAGTATGTGTAGCGTCTGAAGTATGCGGTGTGATCAAGAGAAGGAAAATACGAAAGCTTAAGAATACATGGTGGGACAAGGATGTGTAATCAGCAGTGTCGGAGAAGACGAAAGCTTGGTTAGGTTGGTTGGCTGCCAGAGCAAATGAAAGACTGAGAAAGGCAACAAGTGATGACATACATGAAGCAAAAAAGAGTTTATTAGGTCAAAAAGAATAGTGAAAGAAATTGTAAAAAGGAAAAAAGAGGAAAAGAAAGATGAGTTTCATAGCAGACTGTCTGAAGATTTCCGGAGCAACATAAAGTTTTTATGGAAATCCGTTCGTGCAGTTCGAGGAAGAACTCAATCCTCTGAATACACGTCAATCAGAGACAAGAATGGTGAATCATGTGTGCTGAAGAGATGGAAGGAGTATTTTGAACGTTTATTTGAAAGAACGGCGATAGAGACATCGATCGACGAAATGAATGGTAATAATAGCAATGATGAAAGCGATATTGGCGTGGATGAGATTGTGAAGGCGCTGGGAAGTATAAAGTTAGGTAAGGCTGCAGGATATGATAGGATTACAGATGAAATGTTAAAGGCTGGACAGGGCATCATAGTTGGTCAACTGCAGCGCTTATTTAACTTGTGCTGGAGCACCGGCCGAGTACCTGCTGACTAGGCCACAGCGGTGGTTGTGCCTCTTTATAAGGGAAAAGGCTCGCAAAAAGACTGCAAGAACTATAGAGGTATTAGCCTTCTCAGCATTGTTGGCAAATTGTATGCGAAGGTACTGATTGAAAGAGTTATAAAAGTAACCGACAAGAAAATATGGGATGTACAAGCGGGATTCCGAAAGGGTATGGGGTGCACGGATCAGGTCTTTTCCTTGCGGTGCATAGCCAAGAAATTCTTGGCCAAAGGTCAAAAGGTCTATTGCTCATTCGTGGATTTAGAAAAGGCTTACGATACAGTGGTGAGGAATGAAATGTGGTCGGTATTGTCGATGTATGGGGTGAACAGCAGCCTGATACGAGCTCTGAAATCCCTTTATGAAGATTCTAGAGCTTGTGTGAGGATAAATGGGTCGTACACTGATTGGTTTACCATCGAGACAGGTGTTAGACAAGGATGTGTAGCGTCGCCGTGGCTGTTCAACCTCTTCATGGACAGTTGTTTGCAAGATTTAAAAAATAGTAACTGTGGATTAAGAATAAATGAGTGACTTGTCAAATGCCTTCTTTATGCTGATGATCAGGTAATACTTGCGTCTTCAGCGGTGGAGTTGCAGGAGATGGTAGCAATCATGCATGGTGCTTTAGGGAGGAAAGGAATGAAAGTGAATGTGAGCAAGACGAAAGTTATGTTTTTTGAAAAGGAGGAATGTTTTATGGCTTGTAATGTTATGATCGATGCACAACGAGTAGAGCAAGTGAATGATTTTGTATATTTAGGTACGCTGTTTACTAGGAATGGTAAGAATGAAGAAGACATTGAAAGAAGAGTTAAAGCAGGTAATAGGGTGAATGGAGGTTTGAAGGCCTTTATGATCAGTCAAAACGTGTCCAAAAAGGCACGTTTGGCTGTGCATAAAGGATTGTTAGTACCTACACTTATGTATGGTAGTGAAAGTTAGGTATGGCAGAATAAAAATGAAAGTAGAATAAATGCTGTAGAAGTGAGAGCACTTAGAAGTATGTGTAGAGTGTCTTTGAACGACAGAGTAAAGAACTGTGTGATAAGAGAGTGTTGTAGGGTAAAAGATGTAGTGACAACCATTGAGAAAGGTATGCTAAGATGGTTTGGACACATGGAGAGGATGTATGACGAAAGACTGACCAAGAAGTTATATAAGTCAAGTGTGAATGGGACAGAGGAAGGGGAAGGCCTAGACGGACGTTCTCTGACCAGATTGGAGACATTCTAAAAAAGGACATGGTAGAAGAACCCTTAACCGAATAGCATGCATGAGTTTAATGGGAGTGAATGAAGCAAGAGAGATACATAAGTCAGGATCGTTGCAAATGGCGTTCCGTAGTCTCTGCCTACCCCTCCGGGAAACAGCAGTGAGTCTATGTATGTATGTATGTATGTTTTTATATTATTTCTTCCTTTTTGCTTTGTTATCACGTTCGGCAATCCAATACATTAATAAACTCATAAGTCATTGGTGTTTTGTGGCTGTCGACACGATTCTAGTTCCGTATATTGAGTAGTATATATTTTTTCTTTTTTTTATAGACTCACACCTGTGCCCCGAAGGATTAGGCAGAGGTGTAATATTACACCCACATTTTGCCATGAATTTTTAGGTCCCACGTAATAGGGGGCGAGCCTATTGCCGTTACCGGGCACATCACCAGACTCCGTGCTGCTACTGAGAAATCGGAAAACCCAGTAACACTTTTGCCCAACCCGGGAATCGAACCCGGGACCTCCGATCAGCAGTCCCATACGCTATCCACTGGACCACAGGGGCAGCCCCGATTTTATTGCTAGTAAAATACTTCACGACCTCGTTTGATACGAAATTATAACTATCGAAAAATACGTAACAATTATTGTATTTAAGGAAGTCTACAAAACGTAGACAAATTAAATAAACTAACAAAGGAAGGAAAACACCAAAAGAATAATGTTATTTTTCATGAAAGAAAATTCTATACAATGTCCGATGTAACATCGTTTTTAACGAGATAAAATACGTGTGTGGCTTAAACAAATACACTGTCCGGCGAACCAGACCACAAGATTAACAAAGAGTGTTCCACATACCTGTTTATGTTGTTTATATTTTCAATAGCGGTAGTTATATTTATTGTTGTATGCAATGCAATTCTATTTAAAATTGTCTGCTTTAGAAAAACTACATTGATGTTGTATCATTATTTATACCAGGCTGCCACACGCCACTATTAAAATCGAAATATATTAATGATAAAGCTCTATATGACACGTTGTGAACACTGCGTTTTATTAAATTTAATAAAGTATCGAAATGCAAACGTCAATGCAACATTCATATAAGTAATTTATGTAAAAAATGTTCGACAAGCCATTTTATTTCAATACAGATGTCTGCCAAAACAATGCAGCACAAATCTTGTCCTATACGATTTTATGTTTCTGGGATGAGTACTATATCAATGTGAATACCGAATGGTAGCCAAGTCGGGTCACACTGGCGACGGCATGTCTCGCCAAGAAACATAGTCCATGAAAATTTGCTGCAGATTAATAGAATAACTTAAACCTCATGACCTATATCTGAACCTTATACTGCGAAGCAGTTTCGGTAACAATATGAGTTTTTATATAATCGTCTGCTCGCGGTTAATGTAGGAAGCAACTCATACTTAACTTCAGACGCAGTACAGTGTAATATTGCCAATGATAAATTTACTTAACCTTGTTTTTTGGTGTTGTCGCGTCGTTGCCAAGCCTTTGTATCAGGATTTGGCACTGAAGTGGCATTAATTAAACTATCAAAGACGCTTAGAAATAGAAGCGTCACGAGAATTGATTATGTGCTGATTGTATCCGTATGTCCGTAGCACACAGAAGCGAGTTAATAACTTTAAGATTATCAAGTACTATGTATTTTTTCTACAACAGACTGTCATTCAGTCAATAATCAATATATTAAGCCTAAGTTACGTAGTATTTGTATTTTGGCAATAGGGTAGTTTCCAGGGTCAAAATAATTACATTTTATTTAGTCCGTATTTTAGATTATAAAATAATATTGGACACGTATTTTTTCCTTTTTTCGATTAAATAAAAAATAACAAAGATATAGCCCATTAAAGTTACGTGTGACGTCATCTAGTGCTAAAAAATATAGCACGGCTTGACGTTATACGTAACTTTAATGAGCTATATCTTGGTAATTTTTGGTTTAATTTACAAATAAAAAATACGTATCGCTTATTTTTGAATACTCTAAAGGACGGACTTATAAAAGTTTTTTTGTCAACTAGCCTATTTATTTTAATATAATCTGTGCATAAAAGTTCACAAACAGTAGCGTGATTTTATAGGTCTGCACTCTGCAGTATAGTTGCAATTACAACTAGTTCTCGTATTGAAACCTCGGAGTTCGATTCAAAACCTACTACTCTAGAAATAGAATCAATATCGCATTAAAAGTGTAGTTTGGCATACTGGCATTTTTGGCGAATTGATTTTGCACTGCCCGTATAAAGTATTCTGGTACCATTAAAAATAATTGCATTATGTGAACGACTGACTACTACTTTTATTTAAAAACTCGTCAAATACTCCAAAATCTGTACATAAATCCACGAAAAATTTTGTTAATCTGTTAAAACATTCGTTAAAAGCACTTTGTCCGTTTAGAAAACGACTTTTAAATGCGTTTCATTTATTGTAATTACCAACGTTTGGTCCCAAAAAGTCCTACATAAACCCCTAAGTAGATACCTAATATCCCAATGAATCTTTCTCAGACGCCGTAACGGTTGGTAATATTTTTAAATCCTTTAATCCTTATTGCTATAAAACGTAAGCATCGAGAGAGATTAAAATGAAACTAATTTAGTTTAGTTGAAGAATATTCAATTAAATTTTTCTTTAAGTTATTCACTGAGTTTTATATGTTAAGTAGTAAAGACTTAGCGGTGTTAGCTCAAAGAGCTGCTTTGAAAGAGTTACTACCCACATACAGAATTCCGGCTTAACTATATCGTTGTAGCGTTCATAGCGACACTTAGCTTGTCGTTCGTAACAGATCGGCAATGTTAAGTAACGCTTGCACAGGTCGCCACTTGGGTGGGTGACAAAGCGTGGCATTTACATCTGAGTGCTACCGTGCTTCGGAGGGCACGTAAAGCTGTCGGTCCCGGTTCATGTCTTAGGATAAGAGTCGTTAGGCCACGTCGAAAGCCTTCGGGCGGTCTAAAACCTCCGACACTAGAGTTGGCCACACAATCACACGAAAAATAAACAACTATATCGTTGGTGTTTCATGGGCTTCTGTATATTCTCTATCTTTATCATCATCTTAGCATTTATAGCGTGACTTGACTTCCCGTTCGTAATATATTACGAACGGCAAGCAACGCTTGCACAGGTCACCACTTAGATGCGTGACCGCATGTGGCATTTACACCAACGCAACCGTGCATTGGCTAACACGGCAGATTTACGGTAAATCAGCTTAGAGTTGTCCCAGTTGGGATCCGAAAACAGCGCCTTGCCCTAATTATAGCCAGCTTAGTTAGAGCTCCAATGTGATTCAATGGATTGCATTAACTCTATCATGCAAAGAAAACAAATCAAAATAAATTTGATTTGTTTTCTTTGCATGATTCAGCTACAGTTGCCACTTATCAGCAAACTAGCAATGGTTTGCCTCCTCCGTAAATAGTTGATTCGTCTATTTACAAAACTTTATACTAAAATGTCAAAACCCACATCATTGTACATATTTTTGATAAGTAAGTAAAATGTAAATGTTATTTTGATATTTAGAATTACAAGCGTCACACGAAATATTTAATAGGTAGTAGTTTTTGTCTGGTGGGCGTGAATATTCGATTTCAAATATAAATTAATTAAATTTACCAAGAGTCGTAACGAAAACCTATTTTATACTGCTTGCTTGTGAATGTTGTAGCATTATGTGTGCTGGGTTGATATATGGATATGTAGTAAGCATCTAGTTCCTAAATACATATATGTACGTACAGGTTGTAAAAAGACCCTTAAAAAAAACTGAAATCTCATATCGTACCAATTATTACGAACATTTTCCACTCCGGCACCATACCTAGGAAATTACTGGTTTAGGAGATATTGATTCTCAAAGTCACAATTTTTTTTTTTATTAGGTACAGAATCGACGCATTTACCGCGCCAAATTGTTTTATAGATGTCCTATGCACCCATGGATAAGTAGGTGCTTCGAGCATTGCACGCGCGCACTTTTAAATGCGGCTTAAAAAATGTGAAATCTCTTCCAAAAAATAAATCTTTCCCAAGTATTATTTTTGCTTAGTAGGTATGACTTGGCATGCTAGCATGCTATCCAAAACGATTAGGCTTAGCCTAAGTGATGGGTCTTGTGATACCCTGTATGTATATTAAATTCAATCTATCAAATATTACATACACGGTTGGCGTAGTGCTTTAAGCGGTAGCCTAGCCGCTTGACACCGCGTGTCGTGAGTTCAATCCACACACGGGACCTTGTGTGTGCAAAAATGTCCTGGTTACTCAACTTTAAGTAGGTAGAAAGGAAGACCTGCAACAAGGGTTTCTCATCGCGATACAGGACATTATTTTTGACCGAATCTTCCCTATTCCGTGGGAATTACGGGGAATTATTAGTGCACCTCTACGGGCCCTAAGGAACATACATGCTAAATTTAAGCTTGCACGCACTAGTTTTGGCTGTACGATGTCCGTCAGTCAGTCAGTAAAGAAACAATTTTATATACACAGAATTACATTTTTAATTCGAAATTAACAACTTTTGACTACTCCAACTTATTCAATCTAATGGCATTTCTCTTTTCGTCAATACAAAAGTAATACCTTTAAAGGTAAAATCAAGAACCTAACTGTTTATAAATAATAGCAATCGTTATACAGTAGAGTTTGTCGTCTCAAAGTTTTCAAAGTAATATTAGAAATTCTACAACTCTTGATGGAAAACTAATTATCTCCTCGTCTCTTCGACGGGAGACAAAGAGTACGACTCACAAATAAACTGTTCTCAAGTTACTTAAAAAAAAATCGACCTTTTATATAACGAACTAAGTCCGCGACTGGTTTAGAATGTCTGTTCTTTATTAAGAACTTACACCCTAACTCAAAGTAAAGAGGATATATTAAACTGGTTAAGCTTCTGGTTTCTTCTGCTTTGAATTGAGTTTATGACAATTCAAAGCATAAATTAAAATATTAATTTCCTTGCTCCTTCCTTGTGGATCAAATGCAATCTGTACCCATTTATTTTTAATTGAATTTATTGCAGCTTTTGTTCAAACACTCAGACAGAGTCAATTTAGATTTTTAGTACCGACTAATTTCTGACCATGACTGAACTCGGGTACACATCGGTTATTGCGGTGGTGCTAGTCTCATATGTAAGCTATGTTATTGCAAAATTTCATGAATATCTGTTCTATAGCGTGAAAGAGTGACAAACATGGATAGATGGCTATCCTACCTCGGTAAAATTATTTATTTATTGTGAGATGTGAGACTCGTCCGTGTGGTGACGGATTAAGAATACGGATTGTCACCACCCCATATCATCCCATGGGTGTCGTAAGAGCCGACAGAGGGAGCATATTATGCAGCGAACAGCACTGTAAGAGAAGGAAAACTTGATACAAACCCTATACCAACCCGTTTGGCCAGCGTGGTATAGTATGCCAATTTCTCCTTTCAAGGGAGAGGCCTAGTCCAGCAGTGGACTGTTAAAGGCTGATGATGAAGAAGTATGAGATGAAACTGAATGGCACTGAATGCTAAGTTCAGTCAAATATTTTGTTCGAGCTTGTATTCAAGTTAAAGTTCGTCTGAACTTTGGTCTGTGGTGAATTTGTTGAATACAGCTAAATCTAAAAGTGCCGTATTGCAGAACAACCAATGTTGACTAACATTTCGGACCAACAATAACGCTTCAGCTTTCAATCTACTTTAAAAAGTGCAATTTACATTGTTCAAATCTAGCAATTGCAACAATTTCAAAAGAGTAACTTTCATTCCATCGTAAGCAGAGCGAGCACTGAATTTTGAAACTTTAGTAGCGCGGAAGATATTATCATTATATTTAAATGTGGATATATCTATCGTTTGAAAACTTATCATCATCCTAGCGCTGTCCCTGCAGCTGCGATTCAAGATTCCAGTTCTTCTTTTTCGCTTTAGAGCCCTGTGTTCGCTTTGGGTTTGAGATCCGCTCATTATTATTATAATTATATTATGAAGTGGACACCGTGCTCCAATGTATTTATTACATTAACTTTGACATTTTAAAAAAACAAAGATCGTCCAATATCAATTGACGTGCGTGACGTTTGTTTCTATCTACCTACTTTGAATTTGAACACATAAATGCGTAATAAAATTTAAAAGCTTATCTAGAGCGATCCACGAGAATACACGTGCCTACATTATTTAATTCATAAATTCTATCAATGTACTATTTATAGAAATCTATATAAAGCAAAGACAGAAAATCATTATCCAAGTAACCAAAGCGGTTTCACTTCTGAAAATAGCTCTCATTGTCATTCCTCATTACACTAATAATTAATTCACCTCAATATTATAATCAAAATCGCTCTCTCCATTTATATTATTTAACCTGATGACATGACAGCTCACGGTTACCATGGTAAAATGTCTTTGAAAGGCTTTCATAGGCGACGCAATATTCATTACGTCATGCTCGCGGTTTGTCGCAGCTAGCTAAGGTCATGATTTAAGGTGGAGGCCATTATGGTAGACAGGAAATTTGCACGCTTCGCGTTTCGCGTGTTACATGCTACCTTAACCTACCAAATTAGTAAAATTATCATATTATATTAAATCGGGTTTTATCTCTTGTTATATTGTGTGATTTATGGGCATTGCGAATTTTGAAGTAGTATAAGTGTCTGCATATCTTTCTTTATTTTAAATAAAATTGAAGAGGATGTGATAATTTCAACTTCTAAAGTCATGTATATAATCATTGTTGATAAAAAAAATGATAAGATTATGATAGTGTACAAAACTCTTTAGCAGATATTGTATGTTTATATCGCGTGATAAAAGCCTTCCTAGGAGGCAACTAAAACTGTGGCAATTAATGAGGTGTTAATGCCATTTTCCCTCGCTATGTGGTGTCATCTCCACAAATAATGCTCTAATAAATTTATGATTCTGAACATTTTTTCTATTTTCTTTTATTAAAATAAATATTATGTAAGTATATTGTAGTTCTACGACGTTTAGAAAATGCTTTTATGTAGGTTTCGAATAAAAAAGTAAATTGCGAATCATAGAGAAAAATTGCCTAAAATGTAAGATTACATGCAAGAAATTAAGTTAAATTCAATCATAGTTTAGCGTATTGTAGATAGATTCATAAAAATACAAAATCTTCAACATAACCCACAGGACAGATATTATTTCACGAATTCAATATACTCTAACATTGAATGTAAAGCCTGAAAAGTAGCAATTTATTAAGCAATTTATTTTGTGTTAATGTTAATTTGTGTCTTTGAACGAGCGACAAAGTCCATGCTAAAAGCCATTATCTTTTCAAAAACTAATTAAAACTGTAACGCAAAACTTGAGTAGTTAAGCTTTCACCAGAAAATAACAAAAATAATCAATAAATGCTACAAGGCCAGGTACCAAGTCCTAATCTGTATATATAAAATCCTTGCGTTACTGACTGACTAACAGACAAGCTACAGTCGAAACTACTCGGCGCAAGAAGCTGAAATTTAGCATGTATGTTCCTTGGGGACCGTAGTGGTGCACTAAGACGAGATTTTCCGAAATTCCCTCGGGATCGGGCAAAACGGAAAATTCGAAAATATGTGCGTGCGAAGCCGCTGGCGTCGACTAGTATAAATATATTTTTCGTGTGACAAAAACAAAATTTTCG
Organism: Euclidia mi; assembly: GCA_944739405.2. NCBI lineage: Eukaryota > Metazoa > Arthropoda > Insecta > Lepidoptera > Erebidae > Euclidia > Euclidia mi. The sequence goes on along the minus strand of OX123183.2, from coordinate 94,415,793 downwards.
TTCTTTATTTCCCAAGTGACATTAATATCTGTTGATGATAAATAGAAGCCATACTTTTGTATGTCGCGAGGTTCCTTTCAAAGTTTCTGTGTCATCTTTCGCTCCATTGAAACAGTCGAAGCTCGTACTAACAGCCATACGACATTATTCTACAGCTTCAATTTCCGAACAACCTACTTCAAAGGATTCAATGATACCTCAAATTTCGCCTCGCGCTTGTATAATAACAAAATAACTTACCGTAGTAAATGGTTGTGTTACGTTTGGTTGTCGCTGGGCTGATGAAAGCGCGTTTTAGGTTTCATTGCCATCTTAAATTAATAAGGCGGTCACGCGAACATGGCATATTAGTCACGAGGTCACATGGCCTTCAAAACGTACGTCGTGTGTTAAATAAACAGAGGTATCACGTCACTTTGCAATGGCGCACGGCGACGCTCCAGCTAAATAGAACGCATGTCGCAAACACACCCTCTGTTTAATCCTGCAGTGTTAAATGTAAATTATTATGAATCTAATTAGTTTGCAGAGAATATACACTGAATACAGCTAAATACCGTTGAATTCTTTTCAAAACTTTTCCATGAAAATTTTGTTCAGCAGATAGGGTTTTAAACAAAAAGACTTTTTTTACTGGATCAGAAGATTTGCCCACGCTGAGTTCTGCACATTAATATGAATAAAACTAGTAAAAATTTAATCTTGCTAAATGAATCTAGAACCTTTTTAAGATTTATTTCAGTTTTTCGAGGACGGTGAATATCAATTATAAATTAATAAACTTTAACGATCAATAAGGCTCGAACCCAAAAAGTCGTAACACAAATGCCTATTTCTTATATATCTACTTAAATAAAATTATACAAGTGAAGAATCCAAATTACATCTTTATATTACATAGCCATCACACGAAGCGATCTCTAAGGAACGCCGATATCAGATACCCGCTAAAAATAAAAGTACATAAATAATTTATATCATTCAAAGTCAGTTTATTAAATTTTCCCTTTATTCAATATGTTCAAACAAACGTCTTTATGTCCTTGGCTGTCAATATTGGTATCGACATGATGATATTGCTTTCAATAAACAACTTCGATGAACAAACAAGTCTATCTTTCAATTTACATGACTACCGGCATATCGGGTTTGGAGTTGCACGTGGAAGATACAGAAATGTGTTTGCAATTTATGAACGCTTTGCAGTTTAGTCAGAAACTGAATTTCTAGTAACTGTGAAGTAGTAGAATCGTGCTTTCTACCATTCGTCTACCTACAAATATACAACTATATGTTTAACTAATAGTAACTGGCATATCGTCGCAAAGCTTAAAATATTTCATCTAGAAATATGAAATTTGGACAGTTAATAAGTAGGTAACATCATCTACAGTTTCTATAACATTATAAAATAGAAGCCATTTAAAATATTACAGGCTGCGCTAGCATCCAAACATAGTAATTGCTTTTTGAAGATCGTTATAGAGCTAGTAGATGATGGTATCTGAAGAAAAAGGTTGTCAAAGATTTATAATGGCGGAACATCTTTATAATTATGTTTTTGATAGAATTATATCATCATCATCAGCCCTTTATACTGTCCCACTGTTGGGTACGGGCATCTTCTCACTATGAGAAGGGTAAGGCCATAGTCCACCACGCTAGCCAAGTGCGTGTTAGCAGACTTTACATGTCTTTCGAGAACATTATGGAGAACTCTCAGACATGCAGGTTTCCTCACGATGTGTTCCTTCACCGATAAGCAAGCGATAATGACAATTTAATACGCATTAAACTTCGTAAAGTCATTGGTGCGTGCCGTGAGTTCGAACCCGAGACTTTCTGCATAGCAGTCTGTCGGTCTCTCCACTCAGCTATCGCTACTCTCAGGTGGCTAAATATAATTCAAAGAGACCTCTGCACAAGGAAATATTCCGTAGAAACTGTGTTGTACTTTCCTCTCCATTGTTACTAATTAATTTTCTCGGCGTGAGTGTCGTCTTAAGATAATTTAGCAGTACCTATTTAACATACGTAATGAGTAACTCTAATCATTCGTCATGCGGTATACTTCGTAGTTTAAAGTACGGTGATATGACATAGACACGAATTATGCGTTCAAATTTTAAGACAATGTAGAATTTTCTGGAATCTTATTGGGTAAAAACAGAGTAAAACTAGTAAAGAATAGCAATTTTTCGTCTCGGCAGCCTAGATCTCTCGACCTTTTTTAACGTACCAGTTAGGCTCATCTAAAAAACTCTGATAAAAAATAAGGTAACACGATGCAAATACCATCTTTGCGTAGAGACGGAAAACTCGACATCAAACCCTATATGACTGCCTCGTTGGTCTCGCGGCATAAATGTGCGCGTGGGGTCGGGAGGTCCCGGGTTCGATTCCTGGGTCAGGCAGTGTTATTAGGTTTTTCTGTCACGAAATTCTCAGTAGCAGCACGGAGTCTGGAAATGTGCCCGGTACGGCTCGCCCCTTATTACGTGGGACTAAAGTATATCTGGAGAAAAGTGGGTGTAGAAATACACCTCTGCCTACCCCCTCGGGGATAAAAGGCGCGACGATATGTACGTATGTATGTAAAAATAAGGTATACATTTTTGTAGCAAAATGTAGTCCTTTTTAATATCTAGAAACGAATTTCATAGTATTATAATCCTGTAGAGTTTCTGTATTCATCTTTCCTAATATAGTTACGTCAGATTCCAATAGATATTATAATTATGATACTAATTTGCACTGAAATATTAAGCCATTGTAGCAATATGGTATATTCAAATTCATCAGTTAAGACTAAGAGTGACTGAGAGTTAAGACCCATTTCACCGCAGTCTGCTAAGTTCCAGGGTATGTGATATATAATTTGGTGTACAATATTAATTGTTATACCTACTTTTGGTGTCTTATAATTATATGTAACTGTTACCACAAATTAGTGAAATATATGCAATTCTAGGACATTTTGTAGGATATAATAAATAGCTGTGATATTCACAACACACAATGGGTACACGGCTTAAAAAAATGAAAAAACAACGCGTTTCAAAACAAAGCCTTCTTAAACCTAATACTTTCCTAAATCCTTTAGTCACCTTTGCTGGTGTATCTTAATAGAACATTAGGCTAACCGGACACTGGCCTGAAAACAACAATAAGCCACCTGTACTAGCTGTGTATAACACCACCTGTTTCGAGCAAAACCCAGGTGTAAATTGCATTAAACTCCCACATCTACCTGGCATTTAACTTTGGCATATCAAATTCTCTTTCAAGTTCCGTAATAATAAATCATGATTTAATACAGGAAAGTCCTATCCGAAAATAGCTGTAGAAGCAGATAGATTTAGGCGACATTTTATTGCTACAGAATATTATTTCTTGAGTTCAATTTGTCGTTTTCGCTCGTCCGGATTTAGGCACCTAGATATAAGTCTTTTTCATGATAAATTCAGAAGAAAATATAATTCATTCGCTTCCGGTCTCCGGTGAACTAGTTCGACAAAATTTTGTTTGTTTTCCTAGGAATTTAACCATTCCTACTCAAAGCATAGCATAAACTATCCTCACGGACCTAATTCTTTTTTACTTGATTTATAATTACATGTTATCTACGGCTGGAAATAGATGAGTCATACATATTCACCTGTTCATGTTGTTGTTGGTAATCTATCGACAAAGTTGAGCAACGCCAGCACAGGCCTTTACTTTAAACGTTTGTGGCATGGGCATCAGAGCGCTATCTTGCTTCGAAGGGCAAGTATAGGCCCTTAAGAGGCCTTCAAGCGCTTTAGCTAATGTTTTCCCACGAAAAACATTAGCTAAATCCTCGAAAGAAAAAGATCTGTTCGAGTTACAATTTGCGATATAGCAATGATCCGCCGCCTCGTAATCCTTGAAAAATGATCAGTTTATTTTAAGCATCGCTTTATTTGAGTTAGGCTTGAAACGTTACTCAAAAAGGGATTGTACCTACCATCATAATATTACAAAACATTTAACAAGTAAGAACACCTTCAACTATCACGAATATTTATTTATTCCCTAATTGAAGTCTAATGGAGAAACGAGAAGTTATACAGACAAATTAATGAAACTAGACTAAATAGTCTATTAGGCTTTAAGAATAGACACGAGGCCAATAACTTGACTCTATTTAGCCATAAATATTTATACACAGACGGTCAAAATTTAATATGTAAATTGCGTGTCAGTTTTATCTAGTTCAGGAGTTCCTAACAAGAGCCTTCCCTACGCTCTTTGTAAAAAACATCAAATTAACACTTGCATTCACTACATTTTGTCACTGATTCCATGATTTAGGAGAGGTTTGACTATTTCGCTGATAAATTTGACGCTTTGAGTAAGCTAAACTTCAAAGCAATTCAGGGCAGAAACTGCACTTAGATCAATTAGAATATATGATCGTATAAAGATGCACAGTTTGGTGTTTTAAACTGTCACCTTCTACATATGTTGACTGCTGTGGATTTGATCGCCATTCGAGGCAACACTTTGTGTAATCTATAAAATGTTGTTTCCAATCTGGTTGTGCTTTGTGTTGCTTGAATGTTTGCGAAGCTTCCCGTGGCACAGGGTTTACACCTAGTTGTCTTTTTGAATTTGACGTGATATTCAGGAGGTCATATAAATGTTTCCAGGTCGAAATCAAAAGACGACTGTCACTGTTTACAAAAGTAATAAAAAATAACAAACTAAATATAATACAATGTTAATACAGCGACAAGGCATATGGCAATATTATTTATAAACCTAGGGAAGCTTAATGAAAGAAAAAGGTTGAGAAACCTTGATCCAGACCGTGAAATATAATTTGAAACTACACTATTCAGTCTACACTAGACATTATAAAATGAGCTAATTACCTACACACCAAAATGGCAGTCAAGGATACTGTCATAAGTACCTACCTACCTACCTACTTGTTTACTGGTATTTATTTAGGTTCTTCTGGCTACAAAATATTTACTGTTTATTTCATGAAAACCCTTAGAATATTCATTTGATGTTCATTTTATTGTACTTCAAGTTCCCTTTGAGGATTGTTTAACCCACTTTCATACGGATCAGCTTGAATGTCCACTGTGTTCATTTTATGAAATATGAATGTCAATGTGCACTCACTGCGGCTTCCTATTGTTGGAATGTCTACAGTGTGTCTTTCATTAACTAAGATAGAGCTTGTGTTGCATTTCTAAGTTGAACAGGATTGTAAGGATTCGTTATAATAGTTTCATAAGGATGTTTCCTGCTGTGACATGATTATCGGCAAAATTTAACGAACGACATAAGATTTTGTTGGAATTTTAAAGCCGCATACATGACCAATTTAGTGATGTATTAGTGGTATTCAATTTGAGCCAGAAAATTCTCAAGACTTACAGTGCATAACATTTGAAAAATATTAATTAATTATCCGCGGGAATTAATTAAATATTTAACAGTTAGATTAAATCGATATTTTACGTTTTAATACTACATTATATACTACATACATAGGTAGTTTTACTTCTAATTTAAGTGTATCTTGTATGCAGAGTAATTGCTATTGGTATAACTTGTCACATTGGATTTAAAATAACAGAACTGAACTGACGACGCATCGCCAAACGATGCGATCACTGTCTAAGTTTATCATCATCATCATCGGCCCTGTATATAAACAGTCCCACTGCTGGGCATGGGCCTCTTCTCACTAGGAGAAGGATAAGGCCATAGTCCACCACGCTGGACATGTGCTGGTTGGCAGACTTCACATGCCTTTCAAGAATATTATTTAGAGCTCTCAGACATGCAGGTTTCTTCACGATGTTTTCCTTCACCGTTAAGCAAACGATAATTAACTATTTAATGCGCACATAACCTTGAAAAGTCATTGGGTGCGCGCCGTGGATTCGAACCCAAGACTCTCTGCGTAGCAGGCCATCGGTCTCTCCACTAGGCTATCGTTGTTTATATTAGAACTTAAATAATATAGTTGCAACTATATTATACGGTTTGTCAACATAATCATCATCTTGAATAATTTCACTAAGAAAATAATTATTTCTGTCTGCTCTGAACGAGATTATAAACCATTCTCTGTGTTATTAACTCATGATCATTCGTAGTCGAACAAGAGGTTTTGGTTTAAATGTATAAATATGTAAAGCGGATTAAAATCGCAAATCGCTCAAGCTGCCAGCCGTGCCTCGCTTCGTAAATGTAAGCGACCGTATTTTGGTCGCTACCTTGGTCGCACCCAGGTTTCACCAGCAAGCAAGTCACATCTTCTTCGCGTGAGTTTTTATGCCGCCGCCGAGCAACAAAAGCATCAAAGAAATTGTTTATTAATAATTATCTCTGCCATCGTGACAGTTCTTGACATAGTGTGACAGTTTGTTTTGTAAATATTGTTAAAATGTGAATTTATTTTTGTGATTTTTTTTTTGTAAATATTATATATAGGTAGTAATATAACGAATGCAATGTTGTGATGGCACTGGCGATGTGGACGTGAGTGCTAGTCAACCTACCACATCGTTGACTGGTCTGGTGCGCTGTCCGGATTGCTCCCAGGACCGCTTTTTCAAAGGTAAGCGGGGCCTGAAAGTGCATTTTGGTAAAGTACATAAATCCCAAAATGCACTTTCTGGCTCCACAATATCTTCACAACCTGTATTAGGAGACACCACACAAATTCCTTTTTGGCAAACGCTATCAAAATTTAAACATTCGATCCCGGTTGTGAAAAGAGTTCCCCGTGGGGCAAGACCATCAGTATCCAAAAAATTAGCGGAATGTATTGGTCTTGTCGTCAGGGAGAACTCGAGAACAGCCTGGGAGCAATTACTGACTTTCCCTTATAGGATTCTACATGTTGATAAAAATCAGGCAGGCCAAAATTCGTTGACATCCCAAATTAAATATAATTGTCAAGTTTCGGCACACTCTTTAGATTCAAAATTTACGTTTAACAAGCAGAAGTCGCTGTATCAATATGTAGAATCTAAATTAAGGGAGGGCGATATACGGGGCGCTTCTAGGCTCCTTTTCAGTAGCGATGTGGTGGCGCCTTGCTCTCCAGACACGCTTGCGGGTCTGAAGAGCAAGCATCCAGCGCCTATTAATGATCTCTCCTTCCCTGAAGCTCCCGACAGGGAATCAGAACATCTGATCACCACAGCCAAGGACGTGTTAGCAGCGGTTGGCTCCTTCCGGAGTGGCTCGGCCGGGGGCCTCGATGCACTGACGCCCCAGCACCTGAAAGACCTTGTGTGTGCCAGTGCTGGGGTGGCTGGCGATACACTTCTGAGGGAGTTGACTGCGCTAATAAATATGATGCTCTCCGGTAATGTGGACGACGCCATCGTTGACATCTTGTATGGGGCGAACTTGTGCGCCCTTAACAAGAGGGATGGTGGCATACGTCCCATTGCCGTGGGTTGCACATATCGGCGTATAGCAGCCAAGATATGCTGTAAATTTTACAGCAGGGAGCTATCGGAAAAATTCCAACCCCTCCAACTAGGTTTTGGTTCCAAAGGGGGTTGCGAGGCTGCTATACATGCCCTTTCTACGTACCTTGGAAGTGGTGATGGAGAGGTCATTTTGAAGGTTGACTTAAAAAACGCCTTCAATTCAGTGAATAGGGACACTTTGTTGGCACAAGCAAAATTAGAAACCCCTAAAATTTTTAAATTTCTTTGGCAATGTTACAGGTACCCCACAAAATTATTATATCAGGATAAGCTATTGGAATCAGCAGTTGGGTGTCAACAAGGTGACCCTCTTGGACCAGTCATTTTTAGTTTAGCAATACACCCCATAATTCGGCAAGTAAATTCTAAATTTAATGTATGGTTTTTAGATGACGGGACCCTAGGAGGGGATCCAGACATTGTATTACAAGATTTAGCTCTTCTTAAAAATAAATTCGCATCTATTGGCTTGGAACTAAATTCTAGTAAATGTGAGCTGTTTATAAATACAACAGACTCTTCAAAAAAACATTCGATTATATCTAAATTTAATCATTTGGCTTCAGACATCAAAATTGTTGATAAGAGTTCTCTTCGCCTCCTAGGTTCTCCAGTTTTTGAAGAATCTTTCGATTCTTTCATAGAGGAAAAAATTCAAAATTTTTGTGATATTTCAGATCGCCTATTCAAAATTAATGTACATTCGGCCTATACTATTATTCGATATTGTCTTTTCGTCCCAAAATTCACACATGCTTTAAGATCTTCCCAACTTTGGAAAAAATATGCACTTTTAGAACAAGTCGACAAAATTATCCAAACTACTTTAAAGAGAATACTAAATGTGGACTTGGACGACCGAGCCTGGCTACAAGCGTCATTGCCTATACGTCTGGGTGGGCTCGGTATACGCAAAATTTCTAGTGTCAGTTTACCGGCGTTTCTGTCTTCGGTTCACAGCACGGAAGAGTTAACTAGGAAAATTTTATCACCTACACTAGTTAACTCAGAAGTGCTGTGCAAATCCGAAGCTGTAAACGCCTGGAAAATGGCTTGTCCAAGCACTGTTTTGCCTACCAACCTATTCTCCCAAAGACAGTGGGATGCGCCGCTTTGTGACATTGTAAGGAAAAGTCTTTTAGATGCATCTTTTAGTGTTGCAGAGCGTGCTCGCTTGCTGGCTGTGGGAGAATGGGAATCGGGTCTGTGGCTTCAGGCACTACCATCGTCCAACACTGGAACCATGTTGGACGATGAGACGTTCCGTATCGCCACTTGTCTTCGTTTAGGTGCTCCGTGTGTTTCTCCGCATCGATGTCATTGTGGAGAAGACGTCGATAGCCTCGGACACCATGGGCTATCTTGCAGCAGAAGCGCTGGTAGAATTCCCCGTCACGCCCATCTGAATGACATAATTCGTCGTGCTCTTGTCGCGTCTGGCGTACCAGCTGTACTTGAACCAAATGGTTTGGTACGCGACGACGGTAAGAGACCTGATGGTATGTCATTGTTGCCTTGGAAAATGGGTAGGCCCTTGGTGTGGGACGCAACCTGCGTAGACACCCTCGCGCCATCACATGTTCCAAGCACCGGAGGCCATGCTGGCGCTGCTGCTGCAACTGCGGAAACCCTCAAACGGCGCAAATACAGTAATTTAGTGAGTAATTACGTGTTTGAGCCGTTTGGGGTTGAAACGCTAGGCTCATGGGGTCCGAGCGCTCGTTCACTATTCCGGGAAATTTCTAAACGTTTAATCGACGTCTCACGTGACCAGAAGGCTGGTTTATTCCTTGCTCAGAGAATCAGCATTGCCATCCAGCGTGGCAATGCTGCCAGCCTTCTGGGCACGTTACCCGATGACATTGATGCGGAGGCATTTTACGACGCCTAAACCTTGTAAATATTTTAAATTTTTTATTTGTTTTTACGGTTTTTTGTACATATACTATTTAGACATTAAGATTAGATTAAGCTACATATAGATTATAAAATTAAATACCTTGATAATAAAAAAAAAAAAAAAATATAGTTGCAACTTGGTGTAATATTGATTTATATATGAGGCCATGAGAACCATAGTGGCCTAACTAAATTTTTTACAATATTGAGTTTATGATCTTTTCCAGTTCAAATTGATCATTTTGATAGAACCAGAGTGGCCTGAAAGTGATACAACGAATATTCACTAGATGGCAACATAATCACTGTTACCGTTTTTAGTCTGCGATCTAAACTTGAAGTGCCATACTGGCCTAAATAAGATAGGCCACTATGGCTTAAGCCCTCTAAAACTTCACTGTCATGATGAAATTAGTTAGGCTACTTCTTGACAGTCTATTCATGATAAACATCATTATTCATACACTTCAGCTTGTCAATTCTTTGAGCTATTTCGATTTACTTGATTTTCTGTCGGATCACTTCATTACAAATTCGATCCTTCAGAGAAACTCCGAGCATAGCCCTCTCCATAGCTCGCTGAGCGACCTTAAATTGGTGGACTAGTCGCACCGTTAGTGTCCACGTCTCGGCCCCGTAAGTCATAACGGGTAGGAGGCACTTGTTGAAGACCTTGGTCTTAAGGCTTTGCAGTAGGGTTGACGAAAAGACGTGACGGAGTTTCCTATAATATGGTGCCCAGCCCAGCCGTATCTTCTGCCAGCTTCCTTCTCGAAGTTGTTTCTACCCAAATGCACGATTTGCCCCAGGTAAACGTACTCCTGAACAACTTCGAGAGGGATCCCATTTAGGATAATCGATTCCGGAGAGACATGTTCATTGAACATTATCTTGGTTTTGTCCAAGTTCATCCGAAGACCGATGCGACCAGAAGAATCAGCTAGGCTGCTCAGCTTATACTGCAAGTCCTGCACGCTTACAGCCACGATGACGATATCGTCTGCAAATCTTAGGTGTGAGAGGTCCTTTCCAGTGCAGCGTCTTGAACATATTCTTCATTGTATTTATGTACAATTTGGGGGAAATAACATCCCCTTGTCTCACACCTCGATGCAGGTGAATAGGTTCAGACTGCCGGTTCTATACTTGGACGGTCATAGTCGCGGCATCATACAGACCTCTCAGCACTTGGACATATCGCCAATCGACTTGGCACTGTTGCAAGGACTCCAGAACAGACCAGGTTTCGATGGAATGAAAGGCCGAATGGAGTGAAAGGCCTTCTCATAGTACACAAACGTTAAACACAGGGACAGATTATACCCCTCTGTCTTCTGTGTCGTATCCTCCTAAAAGTTCGGGCGGCAGAAATTCGTAGTCTGCGCGCGAATCGGTTCGTAATGACCGTTGAGAACAGCTTATAGTCGTGGCTCAAGAGCGAGATAGGTCGATAGTTCTTCAAAGAAGTTTTGTCTCCCTTTTGGAAGAACAAAACGACAATGCTCTTGCTATTCCCTTGGAGTTCTCTCCGAGAAGAGGACAAAATTAAATATGCGCTCCAACGCATATTTGATTCTGTCCTCTGCAGCTCCAGCTGCACAAGTATATGTTTCCCACCTGCCTTTAGCAGCTCCGTCGTAATTCCATCGTCCCCGGGGGCTTTCCCATTTTTGAGCTGCCTTAGGGCCACCACGATTACCTCCTAGCTGACATCTGGCAACTCTTCCGTGAAGTGGCGGGTTAAAGTGGCTCTAGGATACGCGAAAAAGGGACTTTACAGATTTGACTGGTATTAAGCTGGATCGTTAATACCCTGATGGAAAACCCATCAGCTGTGAGAAAAAAAGGACTTATTAGATCTTTTGCCCTTTTTACCTCCAGTGCATCACAGCTTTTATATCAGTATCAAAGATAATGTGTCAGTAAGAAATGATCAAATAACATAGATGTTGAGGATGACAATGATAGTAGCTAAGAAAACTTTTATTGTTAAGTGCACTTGCTGCTTATGTTGTTTTGTTTTATTTTTGAGCTGTTGTGTTTAATAAACAATTGGCCTAATAACCGATTTATTTTTATCTACTTCTAAAAACCTACTGCCAAAGTGGCCTATCTGTGTATAAAATGTAGAAAAATAGCAATAAAGCTATTTTGTCAATACTAAAATCATAAATTGGTACTTTAATAGGTCAAATAAAACAAAACAGTAATAAAAAGTATGTATTCTGAAGAGTGCTAGATGATTAAAAAAGTACAGTTTTTATTTTCTATGGTACTCAAAAAGCTTGCCTATTGAATTAGGCCACTATGGTTCTCATGGCCTCATATATTTCTTGTGTGCGTGTGTATGTCACTGAACTCCTCCTAAACGACTGGACCGATTTTGATAAAATTTTTGGTGTGTGTTCAAGAGAACTTGAGAATGGTTTAGATTCACAAAAAAAATGCCAATATAAAAAAAAAATGTACGTAGTTCGCCGGGTCAGCTAGTTGATTTATATGAAGTTTTATTTTCATCACTATCATACATCTTGAATTATCTTTCAAGATAGCTCACTTGCGGCAAAGAAATTAATAGACACTCGAAATGATACCTTCGGACCTCATTCGTAGAAGTAAGTATTCAAAAAAAATATTTTATGAATTATGTTAATATGCCTCATGCTCTTTAATAACGTCCTAATGTATTAGAGCCTTGTGCGTTATTATAACACATCATAATATTTGTGAAATCGGGTGTGAATAGCGTGTGACACGACTGTGTCGTGAACATTTTAATGTTATGTAAACGAGCAGCCCTGCTTTAAATTTCGTATCTGAACATTTATGGCTGTAAGATATCAAAAACTTTGATCTTTTATATAGAGCAACACATGCAGTCTGCTTATTGGTTTATTTTCCTAATATAAAGAAAACCTAATCACTTAAAACCAAATGTTTACAAATTTGTTTAGTATTAATAAAAATATGCCCAAATGCTAAACATAATATGACAACTTTTCATTTGTTCTTATTGATAGCTTAACAATAATGTGATAAAATAAATAATCAAATACATTTTCGTAATAACAACCAAAAGAAAAAGCAAAGAAAGAAAGAAAAGAAGAAGAAGAGAAAAAAGCTATCAACAAACTAAAATCAGGAATAATATTGCCACTTAATATATTTTACTTGTAAATAAGTAAGGTAAATCCAACAAAGAAAAACAATTCAATAAGTGAGTACGCACAGCCGTATTCAGCATGCGGCGCGGATATTAAATTCATAGCTTGTACCTGCAGTATATCCAACCATAAATAATTTAAGTGCTCGCCCACTTGTTGTTGTACTAACTTCCACGGTATACAGCCGGAATAATAACTGATAAATACATTTCATACAACAAAACTTTGCCAGTACCTTTTGAATAAAATCGTAACACATGGACAATATGGATATTAAAATATATGTATATACCCGCTAGTGCAAAAGCCACATGAATTTCAATGTTTTTATATATTTCTCCCTCCGATTTTTGGGCTAAGATAAACACAACACATAAATTGCATTTATCGCAGTAGGTAGCAGCAAAGGTCACGTTTTTCCTCCACATACGTTTACCCTGGATACGAATGTATTCCGAAATTCGCGCTACGAAACCGATTCGGGAAAATGACGTGACATTCGATTTATCTGGATACAGGATGTTAATTGGTATAAAAAAATCGAATTTGAATTGGATACAGGCATTTCGAAATTGGATATTTCAGCGAACTGTACATTTAACCATTACATCAGTAATGGCACAAAAGGCTACATGCACGATTTTGTAATGGATTGACACTTGACATAAAAAGGGTTCATCAGATTTATTGAATAATTATGGAAATGCTTGAATCAGTTAAGTACTCCAGAGGCCACCGATGCTAATTACGTCGAATCGTACCTTATTTCTTTGATCGACTGTAGTACTATTTAGAACTAACAAAATAAATGGAGCCCTGCTGGGTAGTAACAATCAAAATAGTTAACACACACAAAACTTACGAAGCCTCCATTTGGTTCCAACGTGGATTCCATTCGAACTTTCTAAAATAATACGCTCAAACCAACATGACCTGAATTTGTGTCTCTTGATGATAAAGGAAAATGAAAACTTACTTGGTTGTCAAGAGGTTTTTGCGTGGGAATTAATCTTCGTATTCGTACAAACTTCTTATTTTTTCAGTCAGGTACTAAGTATAAAAGAATATACTAGCTGGAACGTTTTGCTTAAATTCTGGCTCATATCTATCACCTTAGAGCAAAAAAAATATTGTAAAAGGAGATGTTTACGTAATTACTAGATTTGGTTTTTCTGCATAATAATCAAAGTCTGCCTTCTTCGTGAATACATCAATGCTCTAGGTACCTAAATTGTGACTGTTTTTTTGCCTGATTAGTCAAATCAGGTGAACATAGCATGAAGCCTATACATATTTACCGGCACCATTAAGGTAGTGCCAGTTCCATAAGACAAATAGAAATCCAGCTGACTTTAATTAGCGTACTATAAGACCTAAAATGTTTGGAGGATTTTTCGTTTTACTAATACATACAAATTTACTGATAGCTGAGTTGTGTATTTCTTAGACTTTCAGAGGTCTTGAACACAGATTATAGACTGCCATGAATTCACTAAGGTGAAAAAATATTTATTTTTGCACTCGAGCCTGGAAAGAGCTTACCCAATGTTGCCTATGAATATGTTTGGTTCGATTAGTTTGGTTAATGTATTATTGGGTGGTCGATAATTTAATGTGAACAATAAATATTGCCCCGCTAATATATTGCACGGTTTGCATAGCAGGCGTTTTCGAACAAAAGAGATCGCTTTGCTTATTATAATTAGTTATTTTCATAACTAGTTTATACACGATTCAGCAAAATAGGTGACTATTGCTTTTACAAGGATATTATTGTTGTGGTCATTTGTGTTTTTGAGCCAAGTAAAACATACGCTGTTTTTATCATTGACATGCTTTAGGTCGTCATATCGCTGGGTACATTTTTATTTCAAATGTAATATTAAGAAATGTTAGATTAAGAAATAGGTATAGATAACTGTTACTACTAACATTAGCTTGTAAGAATAATGTAATACTAACACAATGGGCTTTAGTCTGAAAATAAAGAATTTATTATTAATAAATTAAAAGTACTACAGTTTATCATCATCGTCCTAGCGATCGCGTCCCGGCGGTGATCCGAGACATGCGTCCGGAGTCCGCTTTTCTAATCCAAACTCTCTTAACGTTTCCATTTTACCCGGTCTTTTTGCTACTTGAGTGGTACACATAGTCCATATATTTTTTAATGTAAAATGGGGCAGATTCTTCGTTTTTATTTAAGTAAATTATATCCTTTGAGGCAACGTTCAACGTCAAAATTTATGGCAGTAAGATTTGCCGAACTTTTTGGTGCTTTTGGTCGCCCTGGTAGGTAATCTAGGAAAATTGATTTGCGCGGTATTGTTACCTAACCGACGTTATTCAGAAGTATTGTTGTGGAGTTTAATAGATGTCTGTAATTTGCTATACGCGTTGTCAATGAATAATAATCCCTTCATTGTTGGCGCTAAGTGCGCTTCAACATAAGACTAAAAGCTATAAACAATCAATTTATTGGCGCCTTCGGTTTTTTAACCAATTACGGCGAATTTCACAGCAAGGGTAATTTTTGCAGCAGTATAATATACCTACTATAAATATATTATATTTACATGTATTTTTTATACTCCACTGTAATCTCTAAACTACTCATTCAGTTTAAATGAATGAGTTATTGGTTGCTTTTATTACCTACTATTTGAGCCACATAGCTTACATTTTTCCATAGCTGGATTGCCAACTTTCGTAAAGCACTGTGTCATATAAAAGATATCGAAACGATTTTGTTTAAGTCAAGGTTCACAAAAGTGACCACAAACAGAAAGAGAATAGCTTAGTTGAATCCCTACGAACCTTTGGATGCAAGCAGCGATATCGACCGCGTCACAAGTGGTTTGTGATCGCTGGATTCTCCTTACGTGCAAATATATAAATCCATTTATTTCGGACTACGCTCATAGCAATTCAATTGTAGGTCACAATTTATTAACATAAATTGTGACCTACAATTGAATAATAGTAGGACATATTAAACTTGGTAACTGTAAGATGCATACTACGCAAGCCAACTTCGGAGCACAATTTCTAGCTTCGAGCTATGCCTTAAGACACTCATGATGAATATAACTACAAAATAGTGTCGGGCTTTTGTCAATAAAATAAGTGTTATAATTCATTTCAGGCTACAAGAGGCTGATGATAATGGTGATGATTTAGTTTGGTTAGCATATGATTAGCAACTTATGGACGATATTTTAAATGAAGCCAGAGAATAACATCAACAGGTTTTGATATCGTATGGCAAGTGATCTGTGTGCAGTGATTCAAATCTGCAACACAAAATAAAGGCCAATCTAATACCCAGCTATTTTCATTATTCAAATTGTGCTTCCTATCATATCATTACCAGTTTTAGTTATCAGTGTCATTACCAGTTAGTACTGGCTCGGCTGGCTCGCCGCTCAGTTAGGCAATAATATCATACGCGTTATAATCCAATATATGAACATATTGGCACGTGTTACCGTATGGTTCTATGGTTATTTTGACGTGAGCGTGCCCTTCTCGTGTTGTATCGACTAACCTTAAACTGTTTGTCATCCTTGTGCAAGTATAACGTTTGACAACAAAAATATAAACGATACGGCCAGTTGCAAATAACCGGCATGCGGGCACAAACACATCACAACTTTCAACAATATTAAAGGACTTTACGTGACTGTCTAAAACATACATTTTATGGGCTTTCTCATCATACGGCCTTCTTCAGTCTACTGCTAGACAAAGGCCTCTTCTTAATTTTGTCACAATATAATTGTGAGTCAATAGAAGAATTTGACCAACTATGCTGTCCAGACAGGTTGGAATAGGTTTGATGTGTTCCGTCTCTTTGCAAATATTTGTTATCCGCTTCGTGTTTTTTCTTCGTCGTCTCTCCCTCGGCATGAAATGAGGTAGAGATACTTACTTAGTCTTTGTGTTCTTAAGTTAATTTAAACTTGTTTTCATGCTTGCATCAAACATCGCCAGCATCTCCTTACGCTTTGCAATAAACGTTGTATCCGATGGTCACAAGATCCCATTAGCATGCAATAATGTGAGTCCATTTGTATCGCATAGTTGTTTGTGTTTAGCCAAAGGGAAGCATTTAATGGAGCACGTTTTGGTTGTAGGTATTCTCCTAGTAAACCACAAGAAGTTAGTTGAGTAGTGCAACATACCTCTTTACGTAGCACAATGCTATATAACTACTCTGCTGTGGTACATTTCCTTAAAATTAAATAATTCGTACGGCAAGCAAGACATACTTGCTTGCCTTGCGAATTATTGGATGCCTATTCATCTGAGAAGATTTTCGTATTTTTCATTGACAATCCAGCTAATCGTCAAATACATAATTATGTTTAGATGCTTATCACACATCGCGCTACAGTAGGTTATTTATTTTTTTAAGGTAATTTTGCGCTAAATGCTGTGTCGCGTAAGCTCTCCTCAAAGGACAAAAAAACACTAGGCCACGAAATAACAAATTATAGGGATCGAATTCTTGCTTGACAGTGAGGCTATCCCTTTAAATTAATTATATCCTACACCTGAATTTTAGTGAAAACCGTACAAAAATCTGTTCAGCAATTTGAGTTTATCGCGATCATACAAACACAAAGGACTGTATTTTATAAAATGTATGTTCATTTTTCACCTCACAATGCTTTACTTTATTAACGGGAGCATTCACCTTTTGGCACAGTGCAAATAAAGCAGTCCTCAAATAAATACATACAGTTTCCGTAAATATGAGTAAATATTATGTCTCTTTTTGGAGAAAATCGCACGGTTTCGATCCTTATATACTGGAAACAGAGTTCGCTACATATACTTAAAGGATAAATAAAAATAATATCAGACTTGTAAATAGTGACCCGCCGCCGAGCACGATGCGTCTTTTGATTACGAATAGATTTAATATACAGCCCACTGTTGGTCAAGTGCGGTTTGGTAGATTTCACATAAATTTCGTGAACATTAAAGAGAATGCTCAGCCAGGCAGAACTCCTTATGGCGGCTTCTTGCACCGTTTAGCAAGCCGTAATTGAAAAGTCATGGTTGCACAGCGTGAGTTTGTAATTGTAATTATTTGTACAATCAGTTTGTGCGTGTTTACTTAAAATAAATTAAGTTTACCTTTATAAAAAAATGGATTTTGTAAGTTAAAGCAAAAAGTAAAGACAAACAAAGTAATTTCGATATCAGAAAAGCAAATACGATCTACCTTCTAGTCTATCGCTGCTATTTTGGATCAAAGTATTTTTTATGACAAAAACGTCCATACTTATATTACTTATACATCGAAAAATTCAAGGCCACTCAGTAATATAATTATGTGCTATCTATAGGGTTGGACTCGAAATAATTTATTGCTCCACCTGAAACCGGGTCCCATGGAATAATACCCAGCTTTATGAACTAATCGCTTGTGAAATTTATTTGATAACTTTGAGAAATAAACTTCAGTTTATTCGGTTAATATACGTAATATTTATACGTAGTTAATTGTGGCTCTCGTCCGTCAGTTAGCCATTTTATCGATGGAATCATTTGAGTATTCTGAAACGGTTTGTGTTTTCGATGATGAGTGCTGGCTTTCAATCAACTTAAGGGCTTCCTTAAAACATGTTGTTCATTTAACATATTTTTTTGCTGGACACTTTTGTAGTTGACGGGTTGTGTGAATATAGAATCATGTTACCTTGTTACATAAATCAATATTCTGGTATCTAATAAGTTGACTGTAGGTACTTGTTTGCCTCTGTTTCTCCTGTTCCTGAGCTATGATACAGTTTATTAGGTAGTAAAATAAGTTGCAAAGAGCGTTAAAACAAACAATAAAGTTAACGTAATAAATTTTCAGTGAGTTGTGTAGATTGGCGTAAAATAAAAATATAGCCTACTCAGGCTACATTTAAATTTTACGCCTGCGGTGTCTAGTCTGCGATGTCCATCGACGACATCCATGTCGTCCATCATCACCATCACATCCATCGATGATATTGGTTTCCACAGTGAAGAAGAAAATAGTATAAAATATCCCTGGTTGCGAATTCATGACCAAAAATATTATTAGAAAATACTTTATCGTATAAAAACTCACAAAAAGAGAGTCATCATCCTCTTAGCGTTATCCCAGTTTCAATCTGGGGTCCGCTTTCTAGTCTAACCGGATTTGGCTGAATATTAGCTTTTCCACAGAGCGACTGCCTGTCTGACCTCCGCAACCCGAAGGGATAGCGATATTCCACGGTTTAGACTAGTGTCAGTTTGTTTAGAAGGTACTGACGCCCTGTAACGACTGTCAAAGATCTTCATGACAACCGGGACCGACGGTTTAACGTGCTCTCCGAGGCACGGGACAAGCGATAATTAACCATTCAATACGCACATAACTCCGAAAAGTCATTGGTGCGCGCCGTGGATTCGAACCCGATACCCTCTGCATGGCAGTCTGTTGGTATATCCACTCGGCTATCGCCGCCTATACTCGGCTATCGCCGCCTAACAAAAAGAGAGTAGTAGTACATAATTTATAACTTCGTTTAGAACCATTTGTAAATTAAAAATAAGAACTTTGCAAGTAGGTACAGTGACCTGTGTGGTGCCGATATTCAACTTTATTTTATTGATAAATATTTCAGGCTGCTCGCTGCACTTTTCTCTAAGGACATGATTTAAAGATCATGGCTGGAAACAAATAATTTTTACGTCAAAATAACTATAAATATTACTATTGCCTCTGAAATGAGTTTGGAAGTTGCTTTTATTATGAATGTTTATATTTTGTGGTCGTTTCCACGGATATAAATCGACTTCGAAATAAAGCAAGTCTTTAAAAACTGAGTCTGTTTTGCTAGTACATCTTCATAGATAAAAGACTTTGATGAAATTGTTAACCACCGCTTGGTCCGTGCCTCGGAGAGCATGCTACATCCGGCTGTCCTGAAGATCTTTGATACTCGTAGTTGTTGTGAGGAGTTAGTACCCCTGGAATATACTGACATCGGTCTAAGTTACAGAATACCCCTATACCTTTTGCTTGCGGACTTCAGACAGCAGTCGCTCTATTGAAAAGCTAATATTCAGTCATATCTAGTTAGGTTTAAAAGCAGGCTGTTTGATGCAATCGAGATAACGCTAGAACGATGACGATGAAGACATGTGGTCAGTAAATGTAAAACTAAATAAATAGAACTATCAACTTTATAGATATGAAGTACTAATTAGCTCTCTTGGAGTCGCCCACTAACGCGCTTACCGTTATTTTTATTTTTTTATTTTATTTATTTAATACTTTATTGTACACTATATTATGGATATTTAAAAATGAATAGTTTTACAAACATAGTACATTGGGCGGCCTGATCGCTAACAGCGATTTCTACCAGGCAACCTAAGGATGGATATTATTGATAAGAAAGAAATGGTAGTTGTAAGTGTACCTGTTTTTTTGTTTTGTTTTTCGTGTGAGTGTGTGGCCAACTCTGGTGTCGGAGTTTTCAGACCGCCCAAAGGCCTCCGACATGGCCTAACGATCCTTATCTTTAGACAAGAACCGGGACTGACAGCTTTACGTGCCCTCCGAAGCACGCTAGTGCTCAGATGAAAATGCCTCCCGCGGTCACCCATCCAAGTGGCGACCTGTGCAAGCGTTGCTTAAGTTTGCCGATCTGTTACGAATGGCAAGCCAAGTCTCGCTATGAACGCTACATACATACATAAGGGTGTACCTGTAAATTATGATTATACTATTATTATATTATTATTTAGTATTTATTATATGTAGGTACATACATAATAAATACTAAAATAATATACCTACTCAAACATAAATAACTATACATACACATACATAAATAATATTTAATAAATACTTACAATTTTATATACATACATACATATCGTCACGCCTTTTATCCCCGAAGGGGTAGGCAGAGGTGTATTTCTACACCCACTTTTCGCCAGATATACTTTAGTCCCACGTAATAAGGGGCGAGCCTATTGCCGTACTGGGCACATTGCCAGACTCCGTGCTGCTACTGAGAATTTCGTGACAGAAAAACCCAATAACACTGCCCGACCCAGGAATCGAACCCGGGACCTCCCGATCCCACGCGCAATCGCGATCACAATTTTATATAAAGAATGTTATAATGATAGCTAGTGATCCTAGACTAGAAGATTTGAACTTTGTTACACAGTATATTGTACAGCAAAGAGAGAATGTGTTTTATTTATACTGGTCATTTTATTAGCTATTTTTTTTGTCATTTCGTAAAGAATAATTATATACTTTTTTAATATGCTGTGTTAAAAAACTTATAATTACGCCATATAAACCATATTTGTACCAAAGCTATTTGAGTCTATAAATATCCAAAATGTATTACAGAATATTCGAAAAATAACTAAGTATATTATATTCTGCGTCTGAAAATCTATGTACATAGACATCTATGCATACATACATACATAGACTCACGCCTGTTTCCCGGAGGGGTAGGCAGAGACTACGGAACGCCATTTGCAACGATCCTGACATACCTCTCTTGCTTCATTCACTCCCATCAAATTTCTCATGCATGCTCTTCTGTTTAGGGTACTTCTGACCTGTCCTTTTTTTAGGATGCCTCCAATCTGGTCAGAGAACGTCCGCCTAGGTCTTCCCCTTCGTCCTGTCCCATTCACACTTGCCTTAATATCTTCTTTGTCAGTCTTTCGTCATCCATCCTCTCCGTGTGCCCAAACCATTTTAACATGCCTTTCTCGATACTTGTCACTACATCTTCTTTTACCCCACACCACTCTCGTATCACACAATTCTTTACTCTGTCGGTCAAAGATACACCATACATACTTCTCAGTGCTCTCATTTCTACAGCATTTATTCTACTTGCAAGTCTCTTCTGCCATACCCAACTTACACTACCATAATTATATAAGGGTAGGCACTAACACCCCTCTATGCACAGCCAAGCGTACCTTTTTGGACACGTTTTGATTGTTCATAAACGCCTTCAAAGCTCCATTCACACTATTACCTGCATTAACTCTTCTTTCAATATCTTCTTCATTCTTACAATCTCTTGTAAACAACATACCTAAGTAAACAAACTCATTCACTTGTTCCACTCGCTGTCCATCGATCAAAACATTACAAGCCGTAACGCATTCCTCCTTTTCAAAAACCATAACTTTCGTTTTACTTACATTCACTTTTATTCCTTTCCTCTCTAACGCACCATGCATGATTGTTACCATCTCCTGCAACTCCTCAGCTGAAGATGCACGTATTACCTGATCCTCAGCATAAAGGAGGCATTTTACGAGTAACCCATTCAACCTTAATTCGCAGTCACTATGTTTTAAATCTTGCAAACAACTGTCCATACATCTATGCACATACATCCTTTTAATTAACCAAAGCAAATTTCATAAAATATTCTTTAATAATAATTCTTTAATAATAAAACATTCACTTTCTTAGATGCGCTAATTACTATAGAATAATCACTGATATATTTGTAGCGTAAGCAATAATAAATTAATCAATATTTTATATGGAGAAGATTGATACTTACACGATTTCGCTCCTTCTATTCTCATAATATGAGAAACTATGACACTTTATTATAAGAAGATATACCAGTAATTATTCATCAAACAATAAGATTAATGTGGAACTTTCTAAAGGTACTTCAGTACCTTTAGAAAGTTCCAAATTAATCTTTTCTAGCTTATAAATAGATATCTTTCAAGGAAAAGCTTTTTATGGCAAATTCAGCAAAAAATACCCGGTATTGATACTTGCAACGTGGCACGCCTTTCAATGCTTGTAAAGACAAACATTACAAAAAAATTTATATAAGAAGCCATGTCTTCACCAGTAATTTTTCAATGAAAAAAGTATTACGACCCATCTCGGTCTTCAAAAAACCGTAGTAAGTGGAACCCTGCACGGCTCGTAAAAAGTGTCGAAGAAAAAGTTTTACTGTTATGTGTAGTAGATATCCTATAGGCTGGCAATTTGTCACCGTATATTGGATATTTTTGTCGTTACTTTGTCAACTGAACTAGGCAGAGATAACCTAGTGGAGATACCAACAGACTGCCATGCAGAGGGTATCGGGTTCGAATCCACGGCGCGCACCAATGACTTTTCGGAGTTATGTGCGTATTGAATTGTTAATTATCGCTTGTCCCGTGCCTCGGAGAGTACGTTTAGCCGTCGGTCCCAGTTGTCATGAAGATCTTTGACAATCGTTACAGGGCTTCTGTACCTTCTAAATAAACTGACACTAGTCTAAACCATGGAATATCGCTATCCGTTGGGGTTGCGGAGATCAGACAGGCAATCGCTCCGTGGAAAAGCTAATATTCAGCCAAATCTGTTTAGCGTTATCCCAGTTTCAATTGGGGTCCGCTTATTAGTGAAAGCGGACCCCAATTGAAACTGGATAACGCTAAGAGGATGATGACTTTGTCAACTGAACTATCTATACACACGATGTTTCACCTCCATATTTTGTCAACATTATTATCTTTCCATTAGTCATGTTCAAACAGAATATATACAATTCATACATAATTGGTTTCGTTGCTACTTGTGAAATATAAAACGGAAATCTATGAAATTAAACTAAGTATTTCATTTTCGACAAAAGTTAAAGACACTTTGTGTAAAAATCTTAAATAACCACGCCTTAAATGAACGTAGAAAAACATATTATGTCAGTTTTCAGAAGCTTTGAACTTATGTATACATCGGCACATCTTTATTTAATGTTTTGTGTATATCAATAAACATTATAAGAAAATATATTTAAATTCGTTACAAAGCGACCACCAAAATAAAGGTGTGAAGCCTAAAAAGTTTGTGTATCAAAATTCACTAAAATATAACGCAACCAGAGATATAATTGGTTGTGTTTATAACAAACAGTTTAGTCAACGCAATTTAATAACAGGTGTTCGTTTTTAGGGTTCCGTACCTAAAAGGTAAAAAACGGGACCCTATTACTAAGTCTTCGCTGTCTGTCACCAGGCTGTATCTCATAAAGCGTGATAGCTAGAAAGCTGAAATTATCACAAATACTAAAAATAAAAAATTTGAAAATAGTAAGGGGGGATCCCATACAATAAACGTGATTTTTTTCGTATTTTTTGCTCATAGTTACTAACGGTAACAGGTAGACGCTTAACATTTTTACAGAATATGTAGTTGTATATTACCTTTCAAAATAAATAGTTACATAAAAAAAAGTAAATAATAAAGGGGACTCCCATACAACAAACGTAATTTTTAAGCAATTGGTTACTCGATCTTAATAAACAGGTAGAAACTTGAAAAATATTTAAATATACATACAACAAACGTGATTTGCTTTTATAGGTGATGGTATGGAACCCTTCATGCGCGAGTCCGACTCGCACTTGTCCATTTTTTCCATTTATTCCTGCCTAGTAGCAGTATAGTACTCGTTAAAAAGCTTTTGTTTTGTATATGTGAATTAAATAAACATTCAACTATACCCAATCGACAATAATATAATTGCTACTCGATAGTGGACATTGTAGTTAACAATGTATTGAAAGTGCAAACACGATGAATATCAGTAAAAAACTATCCTAGCGTTTTAGAACGTCTAAAAATACCAGATCACGCCTAACTGTGTTTATTTCTAGATAGGTACGTAAATATACTTACCATTATATTAATATCCTGTTAACGATTTAAAACATCTACGTTTACCTTAGATAAAATCCGTCTCAGTTAACACAATTAGGTCACAAAGTAACACAATAACAAAGTTTTGAGACGAGTTGCCGTTTTGACTCGTTTATATTAAATTTACTGTCGACATTTTATAGCTTCGACAATTAATCTGAATCCAACGACGGATTATTTGTTTGAATTAGTAAAGTAAGGATAAATCATGGCTACATGGGGTGATAGATGGTCTTACTGTCATTATAGACTCTTTTATTAAAGCTTAGGCTCAGATCCACAATATTTAAAAACAATATTTTTAAGAAATTCGCGTTTGGAATGGCTACGAACGTGAAACAGCGATACATCGAACATAAAGAACATACTAGAGGACCCGTGCTGCTCCACAGCATATTTTAATATTATAAAAAAGCCCTTACATTCATGAATCACCTAACAACACTATATTCGCTCACGACAATAAATGTCATTCATCTGCTGACGTTGCATGCACCTGCCCTACTTTAGAATCTACTCAATGTATCAAGTACCTTGGAATAACACTTGACAATAATCTTAATTTCCGCATTCACATAGATCTCTTATGTAAACGGGTGCGCAAATTAATATTTATTTTCAAAACAATGCGCAGCGCTGCAAATTTTAAATTAATTAAACAAATCTACCAGTCGTTGTGTCAGTCCATCATATCCTATTGCATTACTTTATGGGGAGGGGCATCCAAAACTGTCCTATTGCCACTAGAACGCGCTCAAAGAGCTATTCTAAAAGTGGCGACGTTTCGACCTTATATGTTTCCTACCTATGATTTGTATCAGTCCACTAATGTCCTAACTGTACGTCAATTGTTCATACTGCATGCGTCATACTTAAACAACACGCACTAACTCCATTCAAACCACTGCCCCCGGACAAGAGACGAAAAGATCTAGTCTGTACTAAGTTTCATGGTAAACATGTCTTTATAAATAGATTTTTCTTATTCATAGGCCCTTTTTTATACAATAGATTAAATAAGTTACTAGATATATATAATTATAGTTATAAGCAATGTAAAATAATCATAACTAGATACTTACAAACAATGACCTACTCCGATACTGAGAATTTGCTTAATGTCATAAAATAATTACCTACCATTGAATAGCTTCGATTTTAATTATTATTGCGTCAATGTTAAATTTAAGAGTATGCACATTAGTTATATTTTGCACAATTATATTACGTAAGAACAAAACAGCCTGAAACACAGGTGAAAACCTAGTTCAGGCAATTAATTTTAAACCTAGATAGCAAAGTAAAAATAACCTATACCGGCCTTAAACTATATGTTAAGTATTTATTGTTTATTAGATTATAAAGTATTATAGTATAAGATTATCCAGACATAATGTATCCATCCACTGAAATGTAAACATTTTTGAATAAAGATTATTATTATTATTATTATATAGGTATAATGAGTACATTGTAGCCTTATTTGTACCAAAACTACTATTCGTACTAACACTATCATATCTACCAATTTTTTTCAAAACTACCATTTCTACCAAAACCGCCGGTGCAGTCAAAAGTACCTTTTCTCTCAAAACTACTATTCTTGCCAAAATTACAATTTCTACCATAACTACCACTTGCAGTATAATTATATGACAATAGTACTATGAACCGCTGTAATATGTTCCACATAAAAAAAGTTAAGATGCCCGAAGAAAGTCCGTAATTTAAAAACACAAAAATTTTCCTAACATAAAACGTAATTTACCTGTCTGTAGGGTTGATTTTCCCAACATTAGGTGGAAATTTCACTACATTTGGGGAAAATTCCTCGGAATTGATGACGTCGTTACCGCGACCGCGTCATAAGGGTCGATAGAGGAACACCGCGGTATTTTAGTTGGTATTCCCCCCGAACATCTAGGTGGGAGAGCCGAGCCACACATCCCCCCTCCACGTGCCCCAAACTCGGTACAGAGTTGGCGGAGGGGTCCCTTTGAGGGACAGTCCGTAACTGGATTTCATCGCGATACAAAAAACAGGGGGAAAATTCCTCAACATCAGAGATCAGTTCACTCAACATTAAGGGTTAACTGGTAACATTCGGGGAATATTACCCATCAGCGATAATTCACTATACTTAGTGATAATTTGACCAACATCGGGTATAATTTTACACACCACCACACTCACACCCGTTTGAAAGTAAGGCAAGGTCACCTTAAGGAGGCATAACGTTTTTTTCCTGGCAGTTACCGCAAGGATCTTATTAGATGCCATAAAAATATTTTTGAATTAAGAACCGTCCATGTAGAGAGAAAGCAATGGAATCTTAAGAAATTTATAGGAAAATATTGAAAAATAAGTTCAATGTCCACACCTATCTTCCTTCAAACTTTTCCAATTTTAATGAGCATAACATCAAATGAAAGGGCTCTTTTCAGCGCGTGTTTTAGGCCTATAACGAAACGCCTACCTCAATGAGAACCAGATATATTGAAGCAGAAAGTAATTGACTACGGCTACGAAAACGTAATAAATGTATGGGAGAAAACTGTTTTTGCATATAACTTGATGAATGTGCAAGTTAGGTAATTTCTAATGCTTGATGACAAATCTATGCAGCGAGAGCTTTCATTTAAAAAACAAATCATGCGAATCGGTTGGGTAGAACGGGCTGGCCGACTCGTATTATAAAACACAAATTCTTTTAATATATAGATTCTATCAGAACGATTTCGCCAACCGTGTAGTCAAATTAAAAATAAATGCATCAATTTTCCTAGAATTCAAACAAGTTTCACTCTTAAGCGATGATTTCAGAAGCGCTTCCATGCATAAGTGAAATGTTGGTAAATGTCTCTTGTTCCTCAGCTATGCTTTTATGAAACCGACAACGTGAGATGTCATTAATTAATTGCTTTTCTGGACTTTGAGGAAACCTTTTGAAGAATCCATTTCTGTACTACGCTTCCTTTTGATAGATGAGCATGACCGTCAAGCCAAGTTTGTGTCAATTTTGCTTCTACTAAATTCTCGGAGATTTGTTAATGGTAAAGTTTCAATGCGGATGGTTAAGTGTTTGATTGTAGTTGTCATCAGCCCTTTACACTGTCCCACTGCTGGGCACGCGCCTCTTCTCACTATGAGAAGGATAAGGCCATAGTCCACCACGCTGGCCAAGTGCGGGTTAGCAGACTACACATGTGTTTCGAGATCATTATGGAGGGCCTTCAGACATGCAAGTTTCCTCACAATGTTTTCCTTCACCGTTAAGCAAGCGATAATTAACAATTGAATACACACTTGACTTCGAAAAGTCATTGGTGCGCGCCGTGGATTCGAACCCGAGACCCTCTGCGTAGCAGCATGTAGCAGTCAATCAGGCTCTCCACTAGGCTATCGCTGCTATTTGTGATTATAAGATATCTTCTATAACAACAACTGCATTAAAGGCACACTTTTTGCTCGAAACATTTGAAATCTCACGTTAAAGTAATATAACTCTTCGAAAAGAGCTAGACTGCCCCGGTTTCAGTCACCCATTGATCCCATGTTCATCAAACGAAAATATTCATGGGCCTCTGCCTAGCTGTGGGAGATTATATATACAGGGCTGATGATGATTCACAAATACGATATCATGCACATATTCCAAATATTCCATATACTTAATGAAAAATAAACACATAATTATAAGCTATTCCTTTTGTATTTGTACTGTTGATTTTCTACTCATTTGACGTTCTGAAGAATTTTATCTACTGTAAAAAGTATGTCTCTTTGTCTTTCCATATTCTCCATATTCACCTGCACATTAGAAAATCGATTAGCTACGTAACATTTGTCTTTACGGCAAAAAAAACATCTTCAAAAAGCTATACGCTTGAAAATTCCATATATATGTAATTTGCTATGTTAAACGGTTAAGTTACATCTTGAATGATACATAAAATAAATAAGTACTTTTTTATGAAAATATCAATAATTTAGGATGCTGATTTTATCAAAGAATGCACTTCAATCAAAACCTTTTAGAAATCCTGCTGGAATTTTATAGAAATCTCTTCACAATTCAATAGAGAATCAATAGTACCAGAGCACATAAAACTCATTGAAAACTTTTATAAACGTTTGCAACTAAGCCCTTTCAAATTCAATAGAACAATATGACTATGAATTATATTTGTAGGGCAGCATAAGCCCTAAATCATCCCTTAATCTTGTCTCAAGTTCCAATCTCGCTAACACGAAGAATTAATAGGAGTTAAGTCTATAATCCTGTACAAGTTGTAGACGGTGGATATTACAAGTTATTAGCGCGCTAACAACCCATTATCGCTAGGTGACACGGAATCTGTCTCATTGGACTATTAGTAGGCTCAAATATGTTACACGGGTTCTCGAAAGCTTTACACTGTACCGAATTGCCCTGTGAATATGTTAGTGATGAGCAGTTTGGTGACTTTTTGTTGCATAGTGATTCATTTAAAGTCTAGTCACAGAATAGATAGTACTTACGTACAGAAGCATCACTTCGCAAACCAATTTATAGAAATGGTGACTCTAGCTACTAAGCAACAAAGTGCAATTCAGCTCGCATAAGCACTCAGTGCCTACCGCGATATTCACCTAACCGTTCCCGCTCTTTTCTAACACATAACGCTGTCGCTGTCTGGCGCGGAGCGGTGCACTAGCTGTCGCTACTATAATATTTATTCACCGTCTATCTACCTACTTGATCACGTAATAATAAATTGTTATCCTATAAGTATCGTATCCCACTTTTTGAGCTCGTAGAACAAAAACACAAAAACTCTGGTCATTTGCACTATACTAATTCTGAGTTATTTCCTAAACGCGTGGACCGATTTACATGATTCAAACAGATAAAATGGTTTTTCAACTAGATCTTTAATTTGACACCATAATCATTGAGATATCTCAACAAACAAAAAATAAATTTTCAAGTTACTCTCGTAAAATAAATAAAATCAAATTTTCAAGTTGCTTTCGACACACATCCACTAAATGAGCAATACTTTGCACCAGACTTATGATGAGACGTTTTTGTTGTTCACTATAAAAAAATCACGTTATTAACAAGCCCTGCGCGCGAGCGGTGACGACGCGGTGTGGAAGCCGCCTGAAAGTGTAGGCACTTATGCCTGTAGTACGGCCGAGTGAAGGATCACTCGGCCGTACCTAACTAGACCAGGCCTCCTGGCCTGGTCTAGTTATAAACTAATCTTTAGAGTATTTTGAAGTCGCATATTAATGTTGAAAAGTAGCGAAAAGCACACGTTACGGGGAAATTACTACTCGTAGTATGCTATAGAAGAAGCTATTATTCTGGCAAATCTGGTATGACTAGTGGGATACATGACTCCTCACAAAAGTCTTGGACGCAACCGAAGTAACGCTATGATGATGAGTATATTACTAATACAACACAATGAAAACTTACATAATCTTACCGTTGTACGTGTTTGTATTACGCTCCCTTAGCAAAGTTTAGGTGAGACGTAGCTTATTTACTTTGTAGCAAACTAGCAGTTTTTACGTGAAAGTATTCCGAAAAATCAAAGTTATCTATTTCCCTATTACGCAGAGAAGCTTCAGTATTTAATTGCTAATTATACTTGATGTTACAAAAGACCATAAGCAATGAAGCAATTAAACAAATAAATTGATTAATTAAAAATATCCGCTTATTGAACGTGCACAAATGGCGACCGATTTTATGATTTTACACAAAAGCCCACCTTCCATACATTTTTGATATACCAATTTGTAACTGGCTTAATTAAATTACTTCGTTAGTGTATCAAATTAGTTCGCAGTATGACGTGCACATTGTTTGAGCCGTAGCAAGCCCGTTTATTAATAATTACTTGTAAGCTTCACACAATATGCTTAAATAAAGTAGGTATACATTATATTCCTTGTAGGCAAATAGACTTGTTGGATTAATAGTCACATGATTTAATACAATTAGGACCCACTGCAGACTGATATAGCGTTTGTCCTTACGAAATTTGCTAACTATATTTTGGAAAAACTCTAGAATTGGCTTATAGTTAAATTGTTAGTCGGGTTATTTTTGTTGAAGCCTATTTTTGAAAGACAAATTTCACACCAGTTTTACTAGTAGTGCATGGTTTAATAAAACGTGAAATATTGACACATATATGGTATTGAGTCGTTATAGCTAAACAACTTTGAGTTGCAATCTTGAACACGTTGACTCAGCGTCCAATCACAGTTTAATGCTTGACAGCATTTTCAATACTTCGAATCCACGTGACCAAGTGCCATCTTTATATTGATTGTTTATTGTTGATCTAGTGGTTGGTGTATCTAACTGCTAAGCTTGAGATTGTGTGTTCGATTTCCAGCCAGAACAAATCTTCTTGTGATGAGATGTTTTTTCTATATCTGGATGTAAAAATACATACCTAAGTATGTCTATCAGTTACCTAGTTGCAATTATATAACCTTTGCTTAGTTTGGAATCGTATGATCGTATGTGATCTGTCCTGTGATATAATTATTAGTATTCAACTATCCAATCCACCTTGCCGAATACTCTATGCGATATTGTTGCTAGGTCGTTGTTTCTCATTTTTTACCCTATCACTCCAAGAGCCATCAGTTTTAATAATCATGGGAAGTTAATTACCACAGTAGCTTGCTAATTTTGGTTGCTTTGTCGGTTTCTTTAGTTCTTTGACGGATGACCTCGTTTTTCTGCGTTTCCCTCAAAGCAACCATAAGCATGGCTCACTCCGTATGTCTTTATATGGCTTTCAATTTATGAGCTAGCCGTAATATGTGCCAACGTTTTAGGCTAGTACGGTGCGTCTTAACAATAGGCTAGTGGACGAAAAAAAAATTTTAAGGCCGTCCTTTAGATTATTCAAAAATAAGCGATACGTATTTTTTTATTTGTAAATTAAACCAAAAATTACCAAGATATAGCTCATTAAAGTTACGTATAACGTCACACCGTGCTGCATTTTTTCGCACTAGATGACGTCACACGTAACTTTAATGGGCTATATCTTTGTTATTTTTTATTTAATCGAAAAAAGAAAAATACGTGTCCAATATTTTTTCATAATCTAAAATACGGACTAAATAAAATGTAAATATTTTGACCCTGGAAACTACCCTATTAGGACGATAATTTCATTTGCGGTGCTCAAAAAACCTTCGATCACTGCATCAGAAACGTGTTTCTTATGCGTTGTTTGATATTTGGTTATTTTAGAGACATTATGAGGAATAATAAATATCCCGTCGGTTCGTTAACGGCTACGAATTTCGGAGAGTTCTAGCAAAAGGACATGCATAATGTCCGCCGCGCGCCGTTTAAAAGTGTTTTTGTATTGATATTTAGGCTAACAATACAAATATTCAAAAATTCAAATGTATTCATAACTCAGTCATAGCGCAAATTTATGGTTCTGTGAAAGAGAATTCGATTTCACCCATTCGTGAAAAGTACGGAACAAAGAGTTCTATATTGCTACGTATATTATTTTATATGAAGGATAATTGAACCCTGTTTTCACTCAATGTCCGACTAATATCGTTCTATTTATTACTACGTGTCTGACGAACGGTTGGCGCAGCGGAAGTGTAAGCGACTGCTACGCCGAAGGTTGCAGGTTCGATTTCCGCTCAAGTCAAACAATTGTGTGCATGAACATGGATGTTTGTGTTGGTCTGGGTGTTTCTATGCACAGTATGTATGCATTTACAAAAAAATATATATGTATGTATACCTATTATCTAGTACCCATAACACAAGCTCTGCTTAGCTTGGGACTAGATGGTGATGTGTGTATGTGGTAGAATATTATTATTTAGCCCTCAAAGCACTTAGCCCTCAATAAAATTAATAGCTGCAATTACTAGCCGATGCGTTTCAGGCAAATTGCCCGGCTAACTTGATTTATAGCCGTTCACACTGCAAAATCACTGAAAATTCAAGTGTTAATATATACGAAATTACACTTCATATTGTTACTGAACATATTATATGCAGAGGTCAATTGCGTACTTTTTATTTTCCCTAACTTTCACGTGGGTGGACGGCTAGCTATCATGTGATTACAGTGCGTGTTATACATACGTTTTCTGTCTATACATACGTTTAAATCAGACACCGAGAAGGTCTATCAAAATTGTACTACTATTGTAAACGCGAAAGTTTGTGAGGATGGTTGGATGAATAGAAGTCTGTAACAACATCTCATAAAGACAGAACCGATTTTGATAAATGTTTGGAATAATAAAGGTTACATATTAAAATAACTGATTGGCTACCTTTTTATTCCTCCGCTTGAACACCTACGCTACTGCTAGGCCAAGTCACGATCAGAAGCTAAATAAAACATTCTTTACCTAACTCATAATTAACATGCAAAATATAATCCACAAATCGTTTGCCAAAAACTCTGCCTTAACCTACTATACCTGATGTTAAGCGTTTTTGAATAGCCATATTAATGGCTTGCACACTTTAAAATACTCAGTCGGTTTCCTGACTGCATGTCGTTTACTAAGTGTAAAATATTGCACTCCATAAAAATGCTCAACATTAAATCGAGTTGGCAGTATCTCAGTATTTTCTCGCTTGGAATTTTATTTAAATATTGTAACTTCACCCTATTAGTATGGAGGGAATGTGAGACGAGCTGCAATTTGAGAATATACCTATCTGTTAGTTATGCTAGTTTTACGGACACAAACTAATTTGAATACTTATTACTTATATTAACTTATTGGTAGTAGAGCCTAACCGTTTTCAGCATGTTTTATTTTTAATAATATAAATGGGCCGTCTAGACCCAGGAAGGACCTTCTAGGTACTATGTCACAGGACATTGGCATAAAATTCTAGAATAAATACTTGTAGCGTTTCGTTCGGTGAAAGGGAGTGTCGGAGGCCTCATCCCTTTTTCCTTCACTGTCATACCCCTTTTCGTCCTATCCTTTTTCCATCACAAAGTACGGCATTGGATTCCCTTTATGTTGCTTATATCCTAGACAGCGGACATCACTAACCGTACCAGGCTATTCGTATCACCGCTCATAACACAAAGATTTGTCCTGGGTGGGAACCAAACCGATGATCTCTGGTGTCTTAGTCAGGGTCCCTTATCACTAGACCAACATGCACACAGAAGGAAAACTTCTAACCCTGTCGTGCCAGCACATTCATACCGTACCATCCTGGCACTAGCTATGACTAAAGTCGTCGTCGCCATAGCATTACCCCAGTTGCATCCAAGAGTTGAGCCTGGGAACCGTTCACTAGTCTAGCCAGATATGACTGAATATTAGCTTTTCCATAGAGTGACTACGGTCTGATCACCGCAACTCAAAGGGATAGCGATATTCCATAGCTTACAACCGTGATAGTATATTTTGAGGGAATAGAAAATTAAAAAGATTTGCATTCGATAAGGAGGATTAATATAGGTACTGTACATACATACATAGACTCACGCCTGTTTCCCCGAAGGGGTAGGCAGAGGCATATTAATCGCCCACTTTTCGCCAGTGTTTTGATCCCACGAAATAGGTAGCGAGCCTATTGCCGCTTATCGGGATATTTTGTTTGCCAGAGCCTCGTCCGTTGATCGGCAGGTGCACCACTTGTAGATGAGGTTCGCTTGGGACCCTAAGTTCTTGGTGGGAACCCTATGCACCTAGGTACTACAACTATTTTAAGGGTACTACCACAGAATAGATAGTACTAACGCACAGAAGCATCACTTCTCAAACCAATTCATTGAAATTGCGACTCTTGCTTCTAAGCAACAAAGTGCAATTCAGCTCGCATTTAAGCACTCAGTGCCTAATGCGATATTCACCTAACCGTTCCCGCTCTTTTCTAATATATAACGCTGTCGCTGTCTGGCGCGGAGTGACGCGCTAGCTGTCGCGCTAGGGTTGTCGACTTGCCGCTGCTACTATAATAATTATTCGTCGTCTATGTACCTAATTGACCACGTACCTAATAATAAATAATTATCCTATAAGTATCCTATCCCACTATTTGAGCTCGTAGAACAAAAACCACAAAAAATCTGGTCGTTTACATTTTCACTATACTAATTCTAATTATTTCCTAAACGCGTGGACCGATTTACATGATTCAAACAGATATAATGGTTTTTGAAGTAGATCTTTAATTTGACATACTCGTTGGGATATCTCAACAAACAAACAATAAAAATTTTAAGTTGCTCTCGTAAAATAAAGCGCTAGGGTTGTCGACTTGCCGCTGCGGCAACGCCTGGAAGCTGCGCGAAATTGTTGGCACTTATCGCTGTAGGTACGGCCGAGTGAAGGAGGCCTGGTACTACCTCTAATTACTGCCAAAGATCTTCATGTCAGCAGGGTTCGACAGCTTAACACACTCTTCGAGGCACGAGGCAA
This sequence comes from Euclidia mi, assembly GCA_944739405.2. Lineage (NCBI taxonomy): Eukaryota > Metazoa > Arthropoda > Insecta > Lepidoptera > Erebidae > Euclidia > Euclidia mi. Next base: position 94,381,042 of record OX123183.2, on the reverse strand, counting down.
GCGATAATTAACAATTGAATACACACATAATGATTCAGGCCGTGCTAGCTCCCTCAATCAAGGTTGAGCCGTATCACGGCTGTTGAATGCGGGCCATCAGCGGGCTGAGTCAGTTATAAGCGTCAGATGATATCCAGCATTGTACTGGCATCTAAACCTATTATGTCTGGACTTCAAAAGAATATAAAAGAAGAGATGAAATATAATGAAATGACAAAAAAAAGCAATGACTCTGAGTTTGTTTCGGCCTTTCTTCTCAAGAAGTCACTTAGCTAGGAAAAGCCGCCATCATCTAAAATAGGGTTTTGACTTGCATAAGTGTTGTAATCAACCAAAATGCAGAAATAAATATGTCTTTATGTCTTCACATAACTTCGAAAAGTCATAAGTGCGCGCCGTGGATTCGAACACGATAACCTCTTCATAGCAGTCTGTTGGATGACCACTAAGCTATCGCTGCCTTGACCTTCCAATAACTGTTTAGCACTAAAGTAATAATTCCGATATATAAATAATTAATGTTTTTAACGTGACTATTAAAATCAAAGTGTAGAAAATAGGTCTAACATAAAAAATATTAATCTTCATCCATTATTAGAAGCAGCGATAGCCGAGTGGAGAGACCGACAGACTGCTACGCAGAGGGTCTCGGGTTCGAATCCTCGGCTCGCACCAATGACTTTTCGAAGTTAAGTGCGTATTAAATTGTTAATTATCGCATGCTAAACGGTGAAGGAATACATCGTGAGGAAAAACCTGCATGTCTGAGAGTTCTCCATAATGTTCTCGAAAGACATGTGAAGTTTGCCAACCCGCACTTGGCCAGCGTGGTGGACTATGGCCTTATCCTTCTCATAGTGAGAAGAGGCCCGTGCCCAGTAGTGGGACAGTTTAAAGGGCTGATGATGATGATGATTATTTGATGATTATTATTCCTATCTCATATCTGAATTTTCCTATATAACCTACAAATCTAGTGTTATTTGTAGGCGATATTAATCTAGATTATAGCCGAGATGTGATCAAAATAGAGCAATATTTTTATACATTCTCATAATATTAGCAACATCTTTTTGGTAACAGTGTTATCGTATGAATTATGAAAAACTTGATACAGTTTTCAATTTACTTACTGAAATAGTAATAAGTTTACATATAATAAGTATAGGAATTATAATCTAAAGCTCTCGTAAAATCTTTTGCCAAAATGAACAGTTTTGATAGAGTGAATTTACATCTAAAATACTCATGATAAACTAAGGTCCCAAGTACATGTCAAAACAACAAGACATTACCCAATTCCCCAGATATTCTAAAACATCAAACAAGTTCAAACAAGCTGTATTCCAAGACGATAACAAGACAAAACAAATCACCCTCCGAGAATCAAACCCTCGATGGTATATTCTCGACATAAACGACTTTGCAATGCGAAATCGTCCAGAGATCGTAGGAATACCGCAGCATTTTATGCGGTCGCCGGGCAACGTTGCATTTACATAAATATTCGTTTATCGGGACAAGTCTGTGATTTAAGTGAAAATCTTGTTCGGCCTGCGAAAAAAAGAATGGAAGACAATAAAGAATAGGTTTAGGATGACTATCTAGAATTAAATAATGGAGGTACCGCACTGCCATACGAACGAATATGCGTCATACGAGAAATTCTAGAACGCATTATCATTTGTGTACAAATATACAAAAGTTTCTTTGAGAAAATAACAAATATTACTATCCCTCTTCTATTTGGACTTTAAAATGCACATACGAGTTAATAACCATAAATCAATATCTTTTTAAAGAGTTCTGGACTGGGACATCCTCTTGTGTCGCGGAGTACTTTTCAAACACATGACTAACGGACATAAAGAAAACTCACACTCGATCCATCAATTTGTAGATAGCACAAAGTAATGTCCTGTGTGGCGGCCCACAACATTTCGAATAGTTTTAAACGGGAAGGCGAGTGCTTAAACCACTACGCCATGCGAGCAATATTTAACAACCTTTCCTAATAACCCAGTGAAGATACAATATCACTCAATATACAACTGATATATTATTATATAATAATAATATATCAGGTACTTAAACCTACGCCTATACTCATATATTTCTATCAAAATACCCTTCAAACGTAATAACATTTATTTTATAGGTTTCTATTTAGATTTATTTTCATCTAGCAAGCCAAGGTCTATTCCTGACCTCTTGGCTATTATTCTACACGTGTAGTTACATATATAACGTGTTCGTAATGACATATTATATTGATGGGACGAGGCTTCTTTTTTATTTCAATATTACTACTTCATGACTGCCAGTTACATAAACTTTCAAATTGTCTTTAGGGCAACGAGAGATATTAATATTTCAAAGTTAGATCGGTTACGTATCTAACGTAGTATTATTGTTATGTCCAAATGCGCTAAAAATCTCTATTGTGCAATGTTATCAATAAAATTCTCTCCAGTAAAACGGCTTGTAGAACCTGGCTCTCAAATTCAAAAACTACAATAAACGGAGCAATACTTTTGTACCACAAACCACGAAATTTTATCTGATGTATGCCATCAAGTAACAGAAACTATCTGTACTTATAAGATATAAAAAGGCACATAATACTGCAAATCAACAAGCCCTACTACGTGACATGAAAGTCGATCTCGTTCCGGGTATGTAGAGGGAGAATTTGCTAGTTTAGTAGGTACACTATAAACAAAACAGGAACAAATGTTGCTTCATTATGGCGGTCGTATGTTTTGTAAATTATTTTAGAGATAAACCCCTGGACATACCTACATAGGCTTGTAACATCCTGTTTTGGATGTAAAGTCTCACTAAGCTACCAGTGACATAACCAATCTCGCAAACGATAAAATGTATAGAGCTCTAAAAAACTCACTCATCTGTGTCCGCTTGATGGGCAACCAATTTGGGAACGGCAACAGAATCTGATGGCGCATCCACTAAGACTAGCGTATCAGAGGTACATGACTATTTAGATATTAATATACTAGAAAACCAAATAGTTTGCCATAGGCGAGTTCTGCTAAATTCAAAGGTATTTTCATTTTATGGTTAATAGTATTCTATGTTGAATAATTGTTAGCAAAATTCGGTGCTAACCATATCATAGTAATATTTTGGATTGAAAGTTAGCATCAGATTAACGATTTCGACATACATATGTACTTAATATGTATGGACCTCTCAAACAAAATGGAAAACAAAGCATCGAATTTCATTTACAATAAACTTGAATATACGACATTTCCACAATTCCTCTAAGTTTCCTGTTAAGTTAATGTATGAGAATAAGTGTAATTTGATGTAACCAGATTACGAATCCACAATCAATGGGATCATTTATTCCGATAACGTCGCGAACATCTATTAATCTTGTGACTATTTCTCAAAATCACGATAGCATTGTTGAACTGTCTTTAGACTGTAACTGAACAATAAACACTTAAAAGTGGATTGCTTTATCTGGCACTTAGCTAAGATGTATCTTTATTTTGTTTTAAAAGTTATTTATTATTGTTACTCTAAGTAAAAGAATTCTTTGTTTTCTCTTTGATTCGCTTACTTATTAAATTCGGCTACGTATCTATCAATGATATGCGAGGCAGCGATATACGGATAAAACATCTTTTAACAGTATCTCTACCTTTTTAGGGATTTCGTGAATATTTTCCACACTCACAGCTGAACTGCCTGGCTTTGTAGTACATGTACGTAGACTTACCCACTGCCTTCGAACTCATGTATTAGGCATTTTTATCAAAATTTGTTTAGGGCTTAAGCCCAATAAATTATTTCAAAGATTTATTCGCCCTTTTGGAAAATCTATGACCACACGCTAGTTGCGGCGATAAAGTCGATTATTTGGTGGTTGAAGTTATTTTTGATAAAGCGATCGCTATACGGCAAACGATAAAACGCGATTCACCGTCACTAAATCGATATTGCATCTTACTTATCTTTTGGTAAATATAAAATTATATTTCCTTCTTTGCTTTAAACAACACAAGGACAGTTTAAAACGATATATAATGCGCGTGTAGTGGTATCAATAAAGTAATACCACAATCTCGGCAACTAAGCCAGAGCTTTTAATAAATATTAGAACTTAGAATCCTATGAAATATTGCGACAGACGGGCTTTAAATACCGCTGAGTTGTACAACACTTAATCCAGTTATGGACCAGTGAGAACTTCTCAAATTTCCTTTGTAATCTAGGAAGTTGTCCGGTATTTAGTGAAAATCTCATAAAATTAAACCCGAACACGTACAGGGCCGCCATTAGAACGATAAACAACGCTGAGCGTATTAGGTAAATATAATCTTCAATCATCTGCCGAGAAAATATTTCAAAAATACCATTTGAAATCACGCTCAATTGGTATTCTATGGATTTCATTGTCTGATTGGAATTTTAAATAAATCATCTGATCTGAAATGTTGCGTAACTTTTACTATCTAAAACTTTGTAGTTACTTCGTACCATAGATTTTTTTATAGACTCACGCCTGTATTCCCGAAGGGATAGGCGGAGGTGTGATATAACATTAAACTGTTTTCTGAAATTCTTTTTTCTAATATTGTGAATTTCTGAGCATATAGAACAAAGGTAAAATAAAACTATGTAGTTGAGTATAGCTTGCATTCCTATCTTTGCGGAATAGTTAACGTCGTTTTAGTAAAATCTATCATTCTGCGTTTTCTAGAATCTTAACAAGAATAACTGGAATTACTGTAATGAATTATATTCTTTCTAGTATGGAGTTATAATGTCTGTTAATATACATAATTATTATAGTTTATACTACCTGGGAACTACTAGTAGTGTGTTAAAAAGTATGAGTAATTGTTATTTGTTATACTCGCATAACGTCATCCAATCAAATCAGTTCATATTTCTGCAATTATTGAATAATGCAATCAATTTCTGTGCCAACTTATTAGTACAGTATTGACTGTGGCTCATGCATGAATATTAAACTTGCTACTTTGCTACGCTTCTCTTATAGACAATTATTCAAAGGCACATAACAAACGCTGTACGCGCTATAATTTATTTATTCGTTTTATTCTATGAAGTTTAATAATTAGGTGTATGGCCTGCTTCGAGAAAAAGTACCATTCAAGTTTGGTTTTTGTTTTTTTTTTGTGATATGAATTAATTAATTCCTTTTCCTTTCATAAAGATCCTTGTCATACTTGCTAAAACCTGGCCAAAGCAGTCAGAATTTGCTTCAACTGGTAAATGAGAACGCCGTAGCGTCTCTCTAGCCACTTCTTTATAATGGGACTAACCGCCACATTAGTAGTGTACCCAAGTAATTTTATTCTAATCCAACCAATTGCCTACTACCACTTCACACACAATTTTCGACACAAAATTAACAGAAGACTTAATGCTCGACACCCATTTTCCTTCGTTAGTGCAAAATTAATTGCTGAAAAGGCTAATTGATACGGGAACATTGAATGGAGCAAATTAAAACATGCAAAGGTACCGGCTGAGTGTCAAACCATTACGGATTGAAGCTCTGCGAGTCTCGTGCAAATAGCAGTCTAGTTAGATTTTATTGCAATTTGACAATTTAAAAGCAATATATTGAAATCTTTTGAAAAAGCAAAGAACATACATCTTCAATATAATATATAGGTATATATTATTAAGTAATGTCTTCTTGACATATCATTATCATCATCAGCCCTGTATACAAACTGTCCCACTGCTGGGCACGGACCTCTTCTCACTATGAGAAGGGTAAGGCCATAGTCCACCACGCTGGCCTAGTGCGGGTTGGCAGACTATGGAGAACTCTCAGACATGCGGGTTTCCTCACGATGTATTCCTTCACCGTTTAGTAAGCGATAATTAACAATTTAATACACACATACATACATACATATCGTCACGCCTTTTATCCCCGAAGGGGTAGGCAGAGGTGTATTTCTACACCCACTTTTCGCCAGATATACTTTAGTCCCACGTAATAAGGGGCGAGCCTATTGCCGTACCGGGCACATTTCCAGACTCCGTGCTGCTACTGAGAATTTCGTGACAGAAAGACCCAATAACACTGCCCGACCCAGGAATCGAACCCGGGACCTTCCGATCCCACAGGCACATTTATGCCGCGAGACCAAAGAGGCAGTCGTATAAGGTTTGATGTCGAGTTTTCCATCTCTATGCAAAGATGGTATTTGCATCGTGCTATCCCTTAGTCGCCTCTTACGACACCCACGGGAAGATAGGGGGTGGTGACACTTGTATTCTATGCCGTCAACCACACGGCGAAAATACACACATAACTCCGAAAAGTCATTGGTGCGCGCCGTGGATTCAAACCCGGACCCTCTGCGTGTGTACGTTTATATTCTTTAGCCACCTTACTTAGGTGCAATTTTTATCATGTTTAGGAAAATTTCTTAACTTTATAACTATTTGTCGCAAGAAGCTTAAATTCGGCATTCATGTTTCTTTGGGATCGTAGGGATTTCCCACAATTCTCACGGGATCGGGAACAAACCATTAGTTGAAAAAAAAAGGTGGACGTAGCTGAGAGGATCCTCTAGTTTTGGTATAAAATATAACTTAAAACAATGCTCTAATTTAAATTAATAGAAGAATTGTAATTTGCGAAACCGTTTCAAAACTACTATACAAGAAACAGAGCCATTCATTGAAACTTAAATTGTTTGCACGAAAATCAGTTAGCGGGAACCTTACAAATTGTGTTTACCCATTCATAAACCTTTGAAATTTAAAAGCATTAATCATAAGTACAAATCAGCTACACTTTTGATGTTATGACAAAATAATTTGTAAAGGCTTACCTTTAAATATAATTATATCGCTCAATGCTTGTTATTTAATTAATACAGGTTTATTACTCTTTGTAAAGAAATCCTTAATATCAGTAAACCATACTCATATATTAACCTTGATGACCTAGTTTTGTTTGTTATTTTTTGTAAATCATGTTTTCAAACAATGAATCCTAGCTAGATCGATTTATCGCCCCCGAAGCCATTTACATACTTAATTTCCTGAAAATCATTGGAGCCGTTTTCGAGATTTAGAAGAATTGTGCGTTTAAAGGAATTAGATATATAAGCTTAAAAAAAGAACATCAGTCCTTAAAAAGTTGAATATATTATAACGCTAGAGTCGAAACGGTTAAAGTTTTATCTATACAAGATAGGGTCGTGGCCGGGATGTATATAAGCAATGCTCATTCGGTGGCACAAAAAATATTGCTATGTACATGTATATCTACTGGTCCACACACGTCAGTTTTCGGCTGGAGATGTCACAAGGACGCAAAGAGGGTTAAGAGTCACGGGCAATGTGTATGTCCACAGTACGACTCGGTCATGCGTAGATAACATGTACTGTTTCTATAGCTTTGGACTCTTTGATATCATCATTATTTTCTTCCCTGCCCAATTATTGAAGTAACACTTTTCAGTTACAATTATTTACCAGCGAGTATGATAAATAAATCTGATATCTTTAAACGAGCAGTTATTCTTATCTGCGGGCACGGCAGTGCTCCCGCCAAGTCAAGCATAAAAGCGGCACGACCGTACCATTCTCTTCTCCAAAAAGTTCAAGCCATTTTCGACCCCCTATAACTTCTTTGTGAATTAAACTAGAAGCCTGAATTGAGTTAACAAGCAGACATTGTATAAACATGGTATATTTCAAATTTCATCCAATTTGAACCAGTAGTTTAAGATATCAGTCAGACGACTGGTCAGCGCAGCGGGAGTGTAAGCGACTGCTACGCCGAAGGTCGCGGGTTCGATTCCCGCTCAAGTCAAACATTTGTGTGCATGAACATGGATGTTTGTCTTGGTCTGGTTGTTTCTATGTATAATATGTATGTATTTACAAAAAAAAAGTATATAAGTATGTTTATCTATTATCTAGTACCCATAGTACAAGCTCTGCTTAGTTTGGGACTAGATGGTGATGTGTGTATGTGGTAGAATATTATTATTATTATTAATTATAACGAGTCAAAGTTGCTTAATTTTGTCACTCACTGATCGATCATCAAACGTCTAAGGCAATTCTAGCAGACATAGGAGCTTCAAATTTATAATACAATTAGTGTTTAGTATATGAATCAAGGAAAAACTAAAATATTTTTCAATTTCTGTCCAGTTTTCAAGATACATCAACAACATAAATAACTTCGTTATCCCATACAAATAATTGGATTGCAAAATTACATTTGCAGTTAGGACTTTAATTAAGAAAATTCTTTGTTGGTGTACAAGAAGTAGAAGGTACAGGAAAAGACAAAAGTAAGACTATGTACAAAAAGAAATGAGATCCCATAAAAAAACAATACTTGTCAAAAAACCAAGTCTCACAACCGTAAAAAGTTGTGAGATCCATGTTATACCAAGTTGGTTAATTAAAAATCTTTAATGTTTTACATAAATAGATCGACTCGGCGATCGCATGAAAACACAATATATCTCATGAGTATAAATATATATATATATATATATATATATACATATATATATATATTTATATTTATATATATATATTTTATATACACCACTATTTTTAATTAGTACAAAAAATTTAACGGGGCACTAAGTACCTTTAACTGATCATATTTGTGTAGGTAAAAAATAAAAACACTAAGTCCCAAAACTGTCCACAAAAATACGTAATAATTGGTAAATGCATAACTAAAATGACCAACCCGCGTCCCATGTGTAGTACAATGACTACTATTAGTAATTTTCTATTGGCTTGCGTGCCCACGCGGCACTGCTCCATTGATAAATTCGGGCAAACTCGCGTCGAAGCTCGCCACCCCCTGTCCCTCTGCGCCGGCGCCGCGTCCCGATGCGACTAAACAAACAGTGCTAAATTGTTAGCGGAATATCCTGCAAATTCCTCTATGTTCCTGTGAAAGTCCCATTAAACTCGGTCCAGCCATTTCTGAAATTACCCCAGACAAACAAAAAAAAGACAGGCAAAAGGTTAAAAGGGCTGTTTGTGATTTGGTATCGAATAAACAAACGTATGCACGTGGAAAAACAATTGTTTTAAAATCACAGACAGACACTTCAATTTTATTCATTTAAAATGGTTTTTAAGATTTTAGATAAATCATTTTGTGAACAAAAGTCATAATATCTAATAAATTAATATTCACTTAATATCAGAGCACTACAAGAATCCAATAAAGGATTAAAAACAATTGATTATATCGACCCAATACAGTTATGATATGAATTAACTGTATTCATTGTAAAAGCAATTATTTTAAAAGTTACTTATGAATCAACTGGTAGAAATCAGCAGAATACTACTAATACATAAAGCTGTTGTATAAAATGTTAAAGTTCATTTATACATCTCTTTCAAAAATTATTTGTAATTAATACCTAAGTAGTGTAACCTTTGTGGTGGCTTTACTTCATCAAATATATACTTAATAATTTGAGGTCGATACAATTTTTTACAATTATGATGCAAATTCGAATTATTCCCAGTAGTCCCCTCTAGCCCTGTCCACCGAAGACAATTCCCAGCTGTCACCCCGGGGGACAGGGTTAGAGGGGACTACTAAGAATAATTCAAGATTCAAATAAGCGATTCAGCATTACCTGAAACAACTTGCAACAGTGCCGAATTAACGGATACTCAAAACAAAGGTACGTGGTATATATCCTGGACAACAAGATTCAAATGTAAAATACGAAAGAAGTTTAAATTCATAAACTGCTGTTAAGTTGTAATGTAAAATTTGTTCATTTACTAGCATTACATTTAATAAATACTACAGCTGCCTACAATCTACCGAACAGTCAAATAAAACGAAAACCAACTGGCAAACATTTCACTTGTTCCTTTACCCTCTAATTTATGTTTCAGCACCGTCTATTACTATGGCTTACAACCGTCATTAATAAATATAAAGCTCTTAATATCTCCATAGCTAATAATAAACAATTACTTAATGCACTAAAAGCACTTAATATGCTTTATGGAACATTAAGAGGCAAGTGAAACTTAACGAATGAACGAAGAAGCGATCCTTACTAAAAACCTGCTAAGTTCAAGTTCGTCTATAACTTAACTAAGTAATTTTATGTGCACTAAAGCCAATTAGAAATGAAAGTCACATTATAAGGATGCGTGGTACATCCACACTAAACTGCTTACCTACAGGTAAGTAGTTTAGGGTGTGTCTTGTATATGTTATATGCCAGCGTTTTGCTTACGAAAGTTTTGTAACTCACTGATTTATGAACTGACCAAATCGGTGATCGAATCGATCGAATTTTCAGGATTTTATAGAACCACTGGTAAAAAAGTAAGAACTAAAATTAACACATGCTAATTCGCTATTATTTTATGAGAGCATACATAATAGATACAAATAAAATTGGGCAAGTGCGGGTTGGACTCGCGCACGAAGGGTTCCGTACCATCATCTATGAAAGGAAATCACGTTCGTTGTATGTATACTTAAATACTTTTGAAGTTTCTACCTGTTTATTAAGATTGAGTAACAAATTGCTTAAAAATTACGTTTGTTGTATGGGAGCCCCCCTTTATTATTTACTTTTTTTTTAATTTAATTATTTATTTTGAAAGGTAATATAAAACTACATATTCTGTAAAAAAATAGAGCGTCTACCTATTACAGTTAGTAATTTTGAGCAAAAAATACGAAAAATAACACGTTTTTTGTATGGGACCCCCCCTTAATATTTTATTTTTTTTTATTTTTAGTATTTGTTGTTATAGCGGCAACCAAAATACATAATTTGTGAAAATTTTAGCTTTCTAGCTATCACGGTTTATGAGATACAGCCTGGTGACAGACAGACAGACAGACAGACAGACAGACAGACAGACAGACAGACAGACAGCGGAGGCTTAGTAATAGGGTTCCGTTTTTTACCTTTTAGGTACGGAACCCTAAAAACACAATAGATGCAATCGCAAACCAAAATATAGGCCACACTGATAAATCACAATAAAAAATTCAAAATATATACAAATCTCTGCCAATCAATAACTTTAGGAAAAGATAAAGGAAGCGATGAAAATATTCAACAAACGCAAATATTGAATTCTTTCAGAGAAATAAACGTACCAATAATAAGGCATTGTTTGCCTCAGATGAATAAGCATTGAATCCAAGTTACTTGGGCTCGCGCCCGCCGAGCGATCCGTCAAACTAAACAGATGATATTTGATTTTTTATAGGTAGGAGCCTTGCTGATTTCAGCATGAATGGGCCGGCTCAACCGGGGAAGTACTACCCTCTCACAGAAAATCGACGTAAAGTAACAATACTTAAACTTTTGCGTTTCGTTCGGTGAGTGAGAGTGCCGGAGGCCCTATCCCCTATTCCTTCTCCCTCATCCCATCTCTCTTCCCAACTCCAAGGTGCGGCAACGCACTTGTGACTCCTTTGGTGTTGCTTGTGTCCATGGGCGGCGGTAATTGCTTACCATCAAGTGATCCGTCTGTTCGTTTGCCGCCTATTACTATATATGAAAAAAAAAAAAACAACGTCCCGTAGCTACGTGGGTATGGTTATCTGTATGTGCAAATACAAATAATAAAGCCATATAAGTACGAGGAAATGTATTAACGGGTTCTTATATTTATATAGGATATCCAATAGAAAGACTACCTTCACCCATATGCTTAATGAATTAAATTATGTATTTTATGTTAAAATTTGCTAATTAATAAATGCCTATTTTGCGAATAGGTTAGCTAAATAAATATTCACGCTTTAGTCTTTCCTTTGATCTGTTAAACAACAAAATTTTTAAGAAAATACTATCAACATATTCTGTGCTAATGACACAAGGCTTTGAGTTTAAGCAAATCAAATGCAAACTAATTTAAATTGTCTAACAAAATGTATTAATGTTGTACTTTGCAGTGTCGATAAATATAATGTTCCTGAAGTTCTTAATAAAATTAATTCTTTTTAAATATCGCCGTGTAGTAGTGTATACAGACCTAGACCACTGCTAGTCATATCTTAAGTTGCGTCACAATTACATTGAGAGCTATAGGAGGCTCAATGTAACGTGCTACCTGGGTTGATACAGGGTTTGATGTGGAGTTTGCCGTCTCTTGCGACATCTACGGAATGAAATATTGCAGTGAGTATTTATTTTCTTAAACCTAAACTAAAATAAACTACAGTATATTTCACATCTATTTAAAAAAAAAAATTCTGATTGAAACCTGCAACTATTATATTAATATTTTGGTTCAACTTTATCTCAAAGGATTTAGGTCAGCTGATCTCTACGTGTAAAATATAAACCCTCATCTAAAGATGGTTCAACGTTCTCTTCAACAATAATTCTATTCCTCATAGACATCATGAGCACACGTGACATCTCCGTACATTTGCACAATGCCACGCTTTGCCACATGTTTGCGAACTTTTGCCAACCTTTGTACCAACACCTTATACCTCACAAAAGCACACACCCGAATTTTGAAAGCCAATAGATAAAAGTCGTAACTCTTGACGCACAGATATAATTATTTTCCTATTATATTTTTGTCCGACCGTTTTCCCCCGATCTAATCGGAGTGACTTTTGAAATAACTTAGAAATTACCAAAAGTTTCTCGTAACCACTTTTGATAATAATCAAAGGTAAGAAATAATAAACTAAAATGCTTTAAGTTCTAAAAAAATACCTGATAATTTAGGTAGATCTGAGAAATTACACTAGTCCTTTATAGTTACTGTTTATCGTAGGAAGTATTTTATAGTATACAATACAATGACAATAAAATACATTTTCTAAAATAATGTATACGAAAATTGTATTAAAATAAGTATATAATATAAAGTAATAGTAATTTCCATTCCACGTGGACACAGGCAACGATGACTACTTCTATATAAAGCAATTTCAAAGCAACTTCGATATCTAATGAACAATTAATTAATTTCCCTGTCCCGCAATAAAGCGAAAGCAAATCAGCATTGTTTGCAACAACTGTATATCAAACAAAGCTTTCAATTTTGAAGTTCTGTAGTTGACAAGCGTCTCGGCAGTGGTACTTATTATATTATACATTTGATATATTAATATCGAATATAATTAGTTGGGAACTACGAAGCCTCTCAAAGTGAGAACATTAAAACGATATGCGTGTAGCTGTCTGTCCGTTGGAGAAAATTAACCGAGTGTTAACCTGTCGAGGTGACAGTGCCAACCGAGTAAATTACTTTGGTAGTTTTCGAAGATCTAAGGTAAAGTTCCATTTAATCAATTAGTACCGCTTTGTGTGAAAGTTAACTAAACACGTGTGATAACACAGTGATAATTGGAGTAACAAGTTCCTTTTGAACTTACGAGTGTGTGTCGTCGGGTGTGCGGTTTTATCAACATGTTTGCAGTCAATTGTTGGCCCGGTTGTCAAACCTAGGCGACATAAATGTTATTGAGTTCTTAGCCTCATGGCTGCTTTCACCGCTATCTGACAAGGACCTTTTAAATTTGTTTGTCGGATAACTCATACACTGGTGTTGGTGAAGTTAAGACCTTAAAGTTGCAATATCACTGTGAGTAGATATGTTTTATGAGTAAAAAAGTAATAATCTTCTGATTCGAACCTATTTTTAGGTACCATGTAATTAAAATTTTCCTTCTAATAGCTGCTACGAAACAAAGCATTGTGCGTGGGCTCAAACTTACTTTATTTTAGTTAACACAAATAAGTATGTTTCTTAAGCGAGTTGTTCCTTTGTATTTTAAAATACCAACAGATATAATTATAGTTATCTATACTTAGAATTCAATCATTCAGATTCATGGCAGGTATTGAAAAAAGGGCTTTAAAATACTCGAGTAAGCAACCGCGCCTCTATTTTGAATAGTATCTAAATATGAACAGAAGAAGAGAAGGATGTTAGAGCCAGTTTAATACTACATTCTACATAATATATGATCATGTAATTAGGCTTGTGAAGTTCGAAAGCCATTAGTAACAAAACACTCGGCTTACTAAAATGTAACAACATTTAGTTTGTTAGAATACTATTCCTGTAAATACTAAGTATTGAGGCTTTTAATGTACAGTTGTTACTCAGCAGTACCCATTATTCTACATTAATATTTACTGGTAACTACGAAGAAGACTCAAGCAGGAGCAAAACAGACATAATTAATTATTCTTTTTATAGATTTATATTCTATTATTATTCAGAAAAATAATAAATACTGGTATGTTTCACCAAATTCTATTTATTTAGCTCTGTTTATTGATAACGGAGTTTCGAATAGTATGTTCTATTTAACAGTCTTACAACCGGAAGAACTCTGGTTTATATGAATAGTTAGTATTACTCGTACGACGAAACACTTTTATTCCAATTTCAGACTTAAAAGAGCAAGCGTCCAATTAAGTAGAATTTTGAAATAACATAACATATCAGATAACTTATCAAATCTAACGATTTTGAGAGTTTGATAAAATTACGGTAACAATTTACAATTATAATATCTTACATTAGACAATTTTTGTTCCTATTGACCTTGTACAATTGGTTTGTTTATTTCCTTTAGCCTGTACTGTCCCACTGCTGGGCAAAGGCCTCCCCCAAATCTTTCCACGCTCTTTTGTCGCCTGCAATCTCAAGCCAACTCTTGTGGTAGGCATCTAGGTCATCTCGCCACCGTTTTCGGGGCCGACCCCGGCGACGACGCCCTTTTTCTGGCACCCACATTGTCGAGATTTTCGCCCAACGTTCCTCATGCATACGGCTGATATGGCCCGCCCAGTTCCATTTAAGGGTAGCAGCTTTTTTGACCACATTTTCAACTTTAGTTTTTGAGCGCAGCTCAGTATTTCGTATCCTATCTTTGAGTGTAATACCAAGGATGCTGCGCTCCATAGCTCTTTGGCAGACCGCAAGGCGTGACTTTTGCAACTCTGTAGGCGACCAGGTTTGAGCACCATAAGTTAGAATGGGCAGAATACACATATCAATGAGTTTTCGCTTCAGGGAAATTGGCAGATCCCCCTTCATTAGCGTCTTCATGGACCAGAAGCTTTTCCAAGCGTTTTCGATTCGGCGACCGATTTCTCTCTCTAGCCTGTTTTCGAAAGAAACTAGCTGGCCCAAGTAGATGAACTCATTGACATATTGTATTTCCTGCCCATCTACCTCGACTCTATATTTGGTGCTGTTAGTCATTAGCTTACTTTTCGACCGGTTTATCGTTAGTCCAACCCTGCGGCCTGCTGTGCTCAGTTCTTGGAGCATAGTTTGAAGTTCCAGAGCGGTGGGAGCAAAAATAACTATATCATCGGCAAATCGGAGATTTGTAAGTCTCTTGCTGCCGACAAAAATACCTTTTGTATTCCACAAGGTTGCTAGAGTTTTAAAAACCTCCTCGTGGGTGCTAGTGAATAGCTAGGGGGAGAGCGGGTCACCCTGTTTAACACCCTGGTTTGTATATGAAAATTATTATTTTCTTGCTATCAGACAATAATTGCCTTTAATACCTACTTGCGCCTTTGTAAGATAACGTTATTTTTTGCCGTGTCGCATAACAAATGAGTATTTATTTCTATCCTCGTTCTATTAAAAGGAGGTTTTGAGTTTTGTTATTTTGTCTTAGTTTAATGGCCAGTGGTTCACCACTGCCTCATAAAATCCTGTTAAATTAATTTGTTAGATAGCTCTTACAAATTTCATTCTGATTTTAAAATTATCTGGGAGATATCGCCTAACCAGAGGTGGAACGAGGTGGACGTGAAACTGGGCCTCAGTATCGTAAACTTACATTATACGCACCTACTGTAACGGGTTCCGTAGTGTGGCAATAAAACTTTGAACAAGATTCTATGGAACACGTTTAGGTTTGTACAATGCATTTGCATTAAGTAAAAGCTGTTGTTTCTCAATTACAACCAGAAACCTACTTCAATTCAATTTATTTGCATGTATTGTACATACATTAATAACCTTTTAGCCAATGTATTTATATTTACAGCACCAAATAAAGTTTTGTTTGCAATAACTCTTTCACACGGGCTGTAATTATCATACGGCATATTTAATGCTCACTAATTGACTAATTGGACGTACTTTATCTGCTCATTGTGTCCGTTTACTCTTGTTTTATTTTTATTCCAATCACCAGTTACTGTTATCTAAACTATCAATTAAAGCGTAAGTAGCACTCTAATACACTATTGTATAGCGATTCTAAAAGTATAGACTGCTCAATAGATTTTATTCTAAATAAAAAAGTTTTCAGGCCTTTTTTCAAATAAACTATATTTAAATAGAAATACTTTGACCGCATGGATAGTGGATTATGCTATTTGATCGCTACATGAGACAACATCAAGAACGAGTCGGACTCGTCCATAAAGGGTTCCGTAACAGAGGTAACCATTAAACATACCCTTTATCTTAACCTATCACTTTTTCTCCAGCACAAATTTTGTTTTCCATAGTTTGTATGAACGACAAAGTTATGAATACGTGCTATATCTTAAAACTGCAGACTACATATATATCGTTCAAAACAATTTTTGTTTGAAGTTTATGTAAGTTACTTTTTATATACAGCATGTTTTTTGAATAGTCACTCTCTGACTTTAAAAGTAAGAGGGGGGAGGGGCACTCATTTTACCACTTTGGAAGCGCTAATCTTTCAAACGAATGACCTTATGAAACTATGATTTAAAGAACCACAAAGAAAATCGGAAAAACATTTATCTATAGACACGCTCATGTATATGACTGATGGAAAAATATTTTTTACGACAGTTACTCTGAGAACCCCCCTTCCCCCTACCAATTTTCAAAGATGTAGTCTTAATAGTTCCGGAATTAAACGGCTGTGACATAAGGACAGACAGACATGGCGAATATATAAGGGTTCCGTATTTTGCCATTTTTGGCTACGGAATCCTAAAAATGAGACAATGAACGTCACATCTATTTAAACATGTTTTTCATTTGCATAAAGTGTGGTGACGTATGCCTTTATTAAAATAACTTATTCATACTCCGTCCTCCAACTTTTTCACTAAGTAGATCAATTATACAAAGCGTATTACTTGTGTACGATGCTTTTAATCCAGTAGATCGTAACTAAAATTGTCACGGCAAAGTTGCAGTGCAGTGAACCAAATTGGTAAATGCATTTTTGTTATTGATTTCTTAGTGGGAGAGAGTCCTTTGAATCCTTGAATGGGATGAAGGTATGTATGGTGTAACAATTGTATTGGTTGTTTTTTTTTTTAATTGGTAGGCAGAAAAGCAGCTTAACATTGTCTTGTCATGCTCTAGCAATAGTAAATTGGGATAAGATGCATTGGATATTATTATATAGATAAACATAAAAAGCAAGTATCGAAAAAATATAGATTTACATTTTTATCCAATTTGTTAGAGACGATTCATGGAAATGTGAATTTCATTTATTTTCAAGAATGTCTCGCTTATAATCTTAATATATAAAATCCTTGCGTTACTGACTGACTGACAGACACGCTACAGCCGAAACTGTTGGGCATAGGAAGCTGAAATTTGGCAAGTATGTTCCTTGGGGACCGTAGGGGTGCACTAAGAAGGGATTTCCCGAAATTCCCACGGGATCGGCCAAAACGGGTAAATTTAAAAAGAATGCAGGCGTAGCTGCTGGCGTCCTCTAGTTATAAGATAAATACAGTTCCCAGTATCTAAGTTTTTGCGAATGTTCTACGAGTGAGATAACGCGCCATAAATGTACATTATTTAAAACAGTATATTAACACTAAAGATAATATTTCTTTTACGCTTAAATTGTTTAAGCATAAACTTTACTTGTTTTATACTAAAATACTGACAGTTATCCGAGCAAGCATGAACCCCAATAAAACGTTATTTTTAATTCATCCCTCGAGCGCGATATGAGATAGTTCCATATTTTTCATGAAACTATATTTATAGATAGGGGGGTGTCAAAGCGGATTATTCTACTGCTACCAAATATATACTGTGTAACCCAGCTGGAACGAGCTAAAGCGTCCAATAAGACGGTCCTAATAAATCATCTTGACAGGTATTACTTTGCACCTCTAACGTTGCCGTAATTACGTCAGACTCACTTCAATATTCAAAATAAACAGATAGCTTTAATGAAGATCATTTTGTATGTGGTAATAGATATCGAGACGTTTCGCATTGTTTTCGTGTATTAA
The DNA here is from genome assembly GCA_944739405.2 of Euclidia mi. Lineage (NCBI taxonomy): Eukaryota > Metazoa > Arthropoda > Insecta > Lepidoptera > Erebidae > Euclidia > Euclidia mi. The sequence continues at coordinate 94,362,785 of OX123183.2, read as the reverse complement.
TAGCTGTAGTAGTTAACATAGTTTTGGGTTGATTACATTCCTGTCTAAGTTTCAATCGCATGCTTGCTCTAATTTTACAGTTTAGCGTAGATGTTGATAGGGACTCAAGAGGTGATTTATACGTTATTGGAGCATCAAATAATTGAGCAATAATTATTTATGTTGTTTTATAGAATATGGATAGATTTGTAGTGGCAGCAGTAATTTACTGAGCCTTGTTTTTGAGAAAATGATCGTGTATTAGCGGAATGGGTCGAAGTAAATGACTGTACAATATAGGAGTTATTCACAATTTTGGAAACGAATAAAGTATTATTATCTATCCAAGTCTACGTTGTTATTCGATTTTGTCGTAGTGCCTAGTCCTTGTTTGTGAAATGTCCAAACAGATTTTTTTTGTGAAGCAACCTTCTTTAAAATCTGTTAAACCACAAATTTAAATAAAAGCTGTGAATCGACCTTAAGCAATATATGGTTTAAATCTAGTACTATATCTAGTGCCATGTTTAGTCCTTGAAAATAATCCGCTAGAGGTTTAACAAGTTGCAAATTATTATTTGATCAGATTTAATTCAAAGCTGTAAGTTTTCACTATCCCACCAAATTATATGCAAATATCGAACAAAGTAACATTTTATAACAATTGCAGCACAAGATACATTTACATTTATCTTTTAAAGCACGTATTAGTTGTTCCAGAGCCTGTAACCTATATTATTATGTATATAGCCGTACATTAAAGTGCCATATAACGTAATACGGTCACTAAGCCTTTCTGTAAATGTCGTGCTAGGGTGAGCGACGAATATCAATTTTGAGCCCCCACACTCATATAAAGAGTGCTTTAATGTTCAAGGTGCCTTTATTATGTGATGCTAAAAAGGTACTAGCAATGATCTTGGGTAATAAAAAGACGGTGCGAAGTGACGGAGTAACTACTTCAAGTGTTTTCGGTTCTAAAACTTCACGCAGGCTTTGGAGATGGGAAAGGTTTGAACACATACTCGTATGGAAGAAATATTTTGTGTACAATCATAAGCTTGAATATAAGTATCTTTGTTAATGACTGGGCGATGAGCAGATGGGTAAAATAACTGAGTGCAAAAGTAGTATAAGTAGAAGTAGATCTCTGCAAAAAATATTGACATAGAAATATAAAGATTTAGTATCTTTTTATAAAAAACATAAAATTGCCAATAGCATATTCATCATCATCAGCCTTAAATATAAGCTGTTCCAATACTGGGCACGGGCCACTCTCACTATGAACATGGATAAGGCAGGCCATAGTCCACCACTCAGGCCAAGTGCGGTTTGGCGGAGTATACATGTCTTTTAAAACATTACGGAAATATTTCAGACATGCAGGTTTCCTCACGATATTTTCCTTCATTGTTAAGCTTGAGATAATTTAAAATTGTATACGCACTGCAAAATTAAATGTCATTGGTGCGCGAGGTGGATTTGAACAGGATACACTCTGTAAGGCAGACTGTCGGTCTCTTTCCTAGGTCATCGCTGTCCTAGCATTTTATTATTTTAGAAAAAATCTTCTTTTTAAATAAAATCAAATAATTTTATTTGGAAAATACAAGGATATGACACAGACAATATGTTTATGTCACGTACAATTGTACACTCATAAAATGATGAATTTATAAAATTTTATTATATTTCGCGTATAGGTAAGCACAAAGGACTATCGAGATACTGTTTCGAGTAGCATTTTTTTCGCAGCTCTTATGTTGTTTATTAGTTGTAAAAGATTTAACGTAAAACAATGAAATTTCAGATAGCAAAATCTTACTGCCCGTTTTATTGCTTGTTTTTTAACGTTGCGAACTTAGCCTGCGAGTGGCCCATTTGAAACGGTTAGGTTTAATCATATTTGAATGTACTTTTACTTTATTGATAAATAATAAATGATGTAGCTAACACTCTTCTTAAAGGTCTTGAGTTTCACTCAAATTAAGAACAACAGACAACAAATAATTCTCAAAATCCTCCTAAGAAAACAAAGCACAACTTTGAAGATACATAACATTATCGGATTTTCCTAATTTCGCTAAAAGAACCACAGCCATTTGTTAGCTTTGCTCTTGAAATGAGCTAAAACAAATTTCAGTGCGTTGTCGGCCGCTTAACATTCTTCATGGGGTCTAATTTACAACAGCAGAATACAAAACGAATTCGTTTTATTTTATTTTTATAAGGACGTGAAATGTGAATGTTATTGCAGAGAATGAAATCATGTGTAGCTAAATGTTACATTTCGATTTCCTCTCGAGATTTCCTTTTGGAAATCCCGAATGTTATAAATATTACGAGTATGGAGCGATGGAGTAAGTTTAACACGCGTAATATACAGACGCCATTTTGTTATAGGGATCGACCTGCAGTTAGCTACAATAATAAACAGCATATAACATATACATTTTAAGACCAAGTAAGTATTTTGTAGTAGAATCAAGTAGAAATTTATTAAATTGATTTTGTTCTGTTACGAAACTATTCAGTTAAATTACGTGAGGATGAATTGAATTAATATTCGACTACCACATTATAAAGCAAAACAAAAATCTATTTATACTGTTTTTTATATTATATCAATAAAGGATTGTACGGATAATATCAAATACATTATCCGACTTCGTACATAACAAGGCTTTCCGTCAACTACCCACGTGACGCTATAGTGCTCTGTTGAAATGTCAACATTGTTTTGCGATTCAAGAGTGACTGCACGAAAATAAACATATCTATTTTGCTACGTGGCCTCTAATAACTGTGATATAAAGTAGCCATATTTAAAAATATACATACATGGAGTCGTAGGTACATGGTGTGAATTGACTTTCGATTTAAAAAAGATCGGAGGTGTGTTAAGAAACGTTTTCAGAGGTCATGGCTTGACTTGTTAAGTCAAAACATTTACATCAGATCCCTATTGCAATTACGATTTTGAGGCAAACTCAATCCCAGTTATCATCTCAGAGCAGGAATCGTTAGGCCGTCTCGAAAGCATTCTTGGGACCATTTTAATACTGACACCAAAGAACACACACTTACAAGAAGCAGAAAGAAAGTAGGTATGTCTCCGGATAACATGTCGTTGATAATTGTACTTTTGTAACCTAATGGCACAGAATGTTAAACGTTTATCTGAATAATTGTGTGTAATATGTAACACGAAACATGATAAGCTTAACTTTAAGATCCTCACTGAGTTTTCATCAAAGTTCTGATTAAAATCGTTAAGTTCTTACTAACTCTTTGCTTAAAACGATATGTTTATTATGTTAAGCACTGCTTCCTGGCGAACTTATGCAGAATTACTGGGAAGAACAATTTTAGATTTAAGTTAAACTACGTATAAAATGCACTCTCTATATATTTTACATCATCAGAAATTCTGTTTTTAATAGTCAGACTAAGTTTAAGCGCGTTACAATTATTCGATTCAACATTATCAACTTTAAATTCATTGAATTTTAAAATAATGTTATGTATCGCGATCCTAGTAGATTTGGTGTAAGTCTAAAAGTACCTAATACTTTTCATGATTAATAAAAGAGTATTGTAATTTTAATTATCCTCAGTTTTAATTTTATCAATTTCTTGTCTTGTTTTCTATTGTGCAAAATTTTATGACACAGGTAATAACGAACGACGACGTAATCAAAAATTTATAACATACAACTTACAGTACCAATTTTTTATTGCTATTTGCAGACAGCAGACAGATTTTAGAAAGTACAACGAAAACGAACGTACAAACATCCCTTAGCCCAGACTCGACTCGACTCGAATATGAAGAAATATGTAATTACATTGAGTACCTTCTAGAGTTATATTTTCTCTATGACCGTCCCGTATATAACTGGCAGACAAATATTGCTGCGACATATTTGTTAGTATCATTTATGATCTTGCTGAAAGGAACATAATTACGTTTCTGTTAAAATGTTTATATGTTTATATGGCATTTTTTATGTAAAATGGAGGAACCAATGATTTGAAGGAATAGCCCAGTAGTGTACGTAACGGACTGCTGAGACCATGGTCTCGGGTTCGATCCCCAGTTACCCCGGGCGCACACCTCTGACTTTTCGAAGTTATGTGTGTATTAAAACTGTTAATTATCGCTCGCTTAGCAATGTGCCTGGTAGATGCCCCCATTACATTGGGACCGAAACATAACTGGCGAAGTGTGGGTGTGTATTACACCTCTGCCTCTGCCTGCGCCTTCGGAGATAAAAGGCGTGAAGTTATTTTGGTGATGATGATGATTGAAGGAATACCAATAACATAATTAAGGTACATGCTAGACCACAAAATTTTATAAAGTCTTACATCATAAACGTCATACCTAAGCACGTTCAGTTATTTCACAGATATGATATTATATAAGCCTAGACAAATGATTGAGAGCGAGACCAATCATTTATCTATGTGTATAAGTAATAGTCGAGCAACTTGGTATTTTAACACAGTGTGATTTATGTCTGTTTCATAGGATTAATCTACACTAATATTATAAAGAGGAAAAATTTGTATTTTTGTTTGTTTGTTTCTTTCTTTGTTTGTTTGTAATGGATAAACTCATAAACTAATGGACCGATTTAAAAAAAATTTCACCATTAGAAAGCTACATTATCTGCGAGTAACATAGGCTATATTTTATTTTAGAAATAATAGGGGTCCGTAAGATATTTGGGGATTTCGGGTACGCCAAGTAGTTTACTCAGGACGCGGGTGAAACCGCAGGAAACAGCTAGTGGGGTATAACCGAGGTTATTATACTCTGAGACATCGCCCGCATAAAATATTTCATCAGTTTATTCACTTAACTGTGGCCTTCAGACTATGTGTAATAATACGGAAGCAAACCAAATAATCCAGCTCAATCGTAAAGCCGTATTCTCTGACATTATAAAAATAAAAAGACTAAAACATAATTTACAACAATTACCTATAGATTTGATGTCAGTGTATGCGCATTGGCCATAATAGCGACATCGCTAAACTTCTCAACTAGGTATACGATGAAGCGCTCATTGGAATTGATTCCTTAACAAAACATTTTTACCAGGGACTTAACAAAAGCACAAACAAAAAATAATATAAAAAAAACCTTTATTCAGAAATTAACAGAAAGATATTTTACAAAACAGAGCTCGTTCGCACTATAGCGGGTTCTGTTGAACATCAATGTGAACTTGCTAATGGACGCCACACGGCATTAAGATGAAGTTGTGGACTTTATGCCACGCCTGCGTCCAACTTTGACCACTTCTAGTGTCCTTAATGTTTTCCTGCAAGCATTAAACTTTTGTTGACAACTATTCACTTGCCTACTTATCTTGATTAAACTATTACTATAAACATTTCTTGCGGTGGTTTTTAATTATTTGGTTTATAGCTATGAATAATTTCGTAATTCATAAATGACATGTTATCGAAAGATCTATTTGGTAAATATTTTGTTGCTATCAGTGGCAGACGAGATAGCAAACCACCTTTTGATAATGGCAACTGTGGTAGTGTTGAGATACATGACTCAAAAAATAGTTCGATTCAAAACATTTTTGTATACGTTTTACATAATAATATAATCGCTTCTCTTGCAGTCGTAAAGCTTAATATTGTATAAACAAATATTTTCAATTCTCGCCTTGCACCTCTACTAGCTTAAAAACCTTCGTCCTGTTCAACCAAAGATAAGCCTTTCGTGCATACAAAAATTTAAATCAAGAGCGAGTCGGTCTTGCCCCTGCAGGGTCCGTGGTAAAAGTAGTGGAAACTACTACTGCAGAACCCTTTATGGTTATAAACATACTCGTTATGTTTACCTAACCGTATACTACTACCACTTTTACGCAACCACAAATAAATGTGTGCACAGTGCACAGTGTTTGTATAAACGATAAAGCGATATTTGCGGTTTTTAAACATGTACTATATTTAAAAAACTGCTGATTACGTATCGTTGAAACCAATTTTCGTTGAAAGTTTCTATTACGATCTACCTACAGAATTTTTCGATTCACAGAAAAAATCCACCTACAAATTTGCAATTCGTGTACGAGTAGTCCTATCAGCTTTGGAATAAAGTGGCTGAGACATACGGACGAACAGACATAGCGAATTTATATGGGTTCTGTTTTTTGCCATGTTTGGCTACGGAACCCACGTCGGCTTAAAGGTGATAAAATCTGTAAGAAGATATTATTTGCCGAACTTATATCTTGTGCACAGGTGATCAAAAATATAACTTCAAAACACCAAATTAAAAAAACAATTTTATGCCTCTCCATCCCCTTGCCTTAAAATCACGTCGCTTAAGACTTCTACAATCACTGGTTACACATCCCATAGCTGTAACGAGGCGGTCAGCTAGTCTTATTAACAAAACATCATTTTGAACAAGCGGCATCAATAGGCTAGATGACAAAAAAATTTATAAGTCCGTCCTTTAGATTATTCAAAAATAAGCGATATGTATTTTTTTATTTGTAAATTAAACCAAAAATGACCAAGATATAGCTCATCAAAGTTACGTATAACGTCACACCGTGCTCAATTTTTTCGCACTAGATGACGTCACACGTAACTTTAATGGGCTATATCTTTGTTAATTTTTATTTAATCGAAAAAGGAAAAAATATGTGTCCAATATTTTTTTATAATCTAAAATACGGACTTAATAAAATGTAATTATTTTGACCCTGGAAACTACGCTATTACGAGTACCAAATTAAGGTAATGATAAAGCTGTGCTATTTTTAGTATTTTTATCATAAGTATCAATTAATATTTTCTTTATCACGGCTAATCTTCTAACATTTCACGTTAGAAGAATCACCGGCGCTATTGGGAGGCTTTCACGGGGACTTTGATAATCACGGGACGTAAGTCAAATTCGCTGAGTCCCGTAGAAAGTTAAAATCTAATATGATGAGGGATATGCAGTGGGCCCTCGATAACTAACTGTACACATTACTGTTAAAGTGCGTTCATCTTAACCTGGCAAAACTAGTAAACAAACATACCTTCATCACAAATCACAAGATTGTGGCCGCATCACGTAATATATGCTACTAGAAAATATTTACAATGTAGTTCAAATACCAACACATTATTTTCCACCTAAAATAGCTTCATACTTCCCTTTTTAAACATATTTATTTAAAGAAAATCGTAATTGTGATGACACTTCAAACCACAGATTATTACGATGTCTTGTCAATATGACATTTGACTGTAGAGATGGGATGAAGTGAATGATAAAATGGAATGATTATAGAAAAAGTATTAACATATTGTAATCCGTTTATGGTAAACGTGAAAAACATTCAGATCCGTATAAAATGATTTCATAAACTAAACTGAGGTCAATCTTCATAAGGGCCTAAATTAAAAGTTTTTTCACTCTAGACAATATGGATTAAAACCGATAAGTCAATAAATATATTTTTGGCATTATTGTTGTAAAATCCTTATTAATTGGCAACACTGAGTGCAACAATAATGAAAAGAGTCAAAAGAGCGACATTCGTTTTGTTGCTCCGTTTGGTGTCATGCATTTCGGGTATTCTATCTAGAACGATTTTGAAGTTGCTTACGACCGACAAGAAAAATATTATTGTTTTGCGCCTTCTGCCTTATCATTGCGAACTAAACCCAATTGAATTAATATGGGCACAAATAAAATCGCATGTTGGTCGCAATAATAAAAGTTTTAAGATGGGAGAAATAAAAGAGTTAAGAAAAAAGAGCATTGCCAAAATTGATGCTGAATCGTGGAAAAAATGCATCGAACATGTTATCAAACAGGAAGATAAGATGATGGAGCTCGATGGGTTAATTGATGATGCGACGGATGGAGTAACCTTCAGATTCACAATTAACGTCACATCAGAAACAAGTTCTAATGAAACCACAACGTCTCTCGACACTGACGATCTGACATAATAATATTTGTAAATTTAAAAAATAAAACCTTTTACATGAGCAAAAATACCATTATTTCTACTCTCATCGAAAACATTAAAAGTTTGAAATCTCTATCTCTAATATGATTTATTTCATTCACTGAATGAATTTTAAGTGAAACTCGATTTAGTTCACGCAATATTGCCCATCACTAGTCTTACGGACGTACTTATCTGTCCGTCATATTTGTTTACCATTTTTGCCAGGTTAAGATGAACGCACTATACGTACATCACGCAAACAATCAAACGGTAATTAAGAATATTTTCCAAAATTTTGCTGGGATTAAATTGCTTCATTATCTTTTTTAAACGACGAAAAAGCGTAGAAGACTCTGGAGTTGATGTGTATATATATATTTTGTTTAGCATTGTATGTAAGAAAAGTATAAGAAATTTCCGTATCATGGATCCACCATGTACCTACGCCATAATCCAAAGTTTGAGAATATCTCCTTATTCTCACTTTTAAAATGTATTTTAGTTGTTAAAACATAGCCCATTAATTAAACAGACAACAAAGTTAATGGAAACGGCAAAAGCAATAACTTTTCTTAAACTCTAATTATTTTCATGTTTCTTATAAAAAAAACTCCAAAAGTTATTGTTGGTCGTTACTCATCTTAGTAATAAGTGTCAAAATGATTTATTTCTTGCTTACTTATGGAGCGGGAAACACTTTCCATTTTATTATTTTCAACTGTTGCAATACTTATATTTTTTGGCTTGCAAAACTTTCTTTTAACGGGTTTAATCTCTATTCTATTGAGCAAATTTTAAAGCCACAACATAATAACATAAAAGAGCTAATTTGCGTTCAAAGTACTTTGTCCATTTTATGACACAATAACGACCACGCACGCAAATGACTAGGTTAGGTGTAAAAATAAAAACTTTTCGTAAAGGGTTTTATCACAATGTTCTGTGCCTCGCAAATTGGATGAGCCCTATCCAATAATCCAAGTTTCAGTTCATTAAATCCACTAGTTTGGTGAATACTTGCTACGAACATACTGATATTTATAGTGTGATTTTGGCTACATCATTGGATCACTAAGCGAAGGCAGCGATAGCCCAGTGGAGATACCAACGGACTGCCATGCAGAGGGTATCGGGTTCGAATCCACGGCTCGCACCAATGACTTTTCGAAGTATTTATTAAATTGTTAATTATCGTTTGCCCCGTGCCTCGGAAAGCACGTTAAACCGTCGGTCCCGGCTGTCATGAAGATCTTTGACAGTCGTTACGGGGAGTCAGTACCCTCAAATAAACTGATACTCGTCTAAACCATGGAATATCTCTATCAGTCACTCTGTGGAAAAGCTGAAATGCTGTCATATCTGGTTGGTAGTAGTCTTGGATGCAACCGGGATAACGCTAGGACGATGATGATGATTGGATCACTAAGCTTAACCTAGAATATGCTGTAATTTTTTACTTAAAACCAATGCGAGAAAGGCAGGATGATGTTTTAAAGCTGTCGGTCGGCGCGTCTTTCGTCTCAAACCATCAAAACCATGCAATAAAATTAAATGTTACAGATCTTATATTTGTTGTCATCAGAGAATAAGTAGGTAGTCTACATTATTGAAACACAAACAAAGCGCCATCCATATCAACTATTTAGAGAAATTGCGACTTTGTCCGAAAGGAGATCTACACTTCTGATGAGATTATCAATAGTATAGTCTATATATAATTTCATGTAGGTCCAGCTGACACCATCATACCAAACAACTAAATAATTGTTCTAATAGTTTCACTGTGAAATCAGAATAGGTTGACGTAAATAGGTATAATTACTATTGCAATGATAAGAATTATTTGGATAGCTAAATTGCCTGCCAAAATCCACATGCCACAACGACACAACAATAGATTTGATGCCCAATCTGGAGCTAAAAGACTTAGGTCATATTTCTCTCAGATGGTATTGAAATACGGTAACAATGAGAAAAATAATATTTATTTGTTAGTTGCCGGTGTGCAGTCGTGGACTTGAGCTATAATCCCAGATAGGACTATTGAAATGAACTCACTTGTAGCACAAGATTTCATTTATTTTTGATAGAAAGCATAATTAAAATTTTAATTGTATTTCATTATCATCTTCATCGGCCTGCTGTTATGTAGTCCATTGTTGGATATAAGCCTCTCCAATGGTACTCTCTTGAAATTGTATGTATTTTTTGCCTATTTGGAATGCATTTAATTCATTTGAATCTTTACTTTGCCAAATCATTGCCTTTCTTTTAAACCGGTGCATAGTCTGAGCCCCTTAAGAGCTTAGCCGTTCAGTGCCAAGCTATAAAAACCATCTGCTGCTAGCATTTATCAAACAAAAGACACTGTTTTGATTGTAAATTTTAAGTCGTAATTGCAGAAGGCGACTACGTAATGCAATTTCAGTTCCTTTAATCTAGGACTTGGTTCTTTAAGAAATGTTATAACGTTGGAAATGCGCTTATTTCTTTAAGAATGCGGATGAAAGATGGCTATAATGTATACCTATATTAAATGGCAAGTTTTCTAATAAATATAAATATTAATAAGCTAGTCGTTAACATTGTGAGTTGAGCTCAATAGGAAAAGGAAATCCTTATATGATGAAAGACTGGATTTTTGCTTGACGGCAAATTAAAAGTTTAATTCATTTTATCAGTATGAGTGTGAATTTTTTCGCGGCTTTATTATTGGCCATTAACAACTAAATAAATTACTTAAATTATTTACTGATAGATGTATTCGTATAAAAATCTGGTGTGCGTGTCCAAATGTTATTAATATGTTTGAAAATTGTGTTCTTTATGGAAAATATGTTTTGTGCTAAGTATTTTCACCATAATATATTTAATGTTTATCTCTCGTACGAATATGTCGGCGATGCGCCAGGGTTATGGTGTCCAGACTCCATAATAAAAACACTCACGTTATATTACTTGGTTTATTATCTCTTGATTTCTAGCACAGAATTGATTTTAAAATGCGAACTACAGTCCTTTTTATAAACTAACCGTCATTACACTTAATGTAACGTTTAACAACTCGTTTTCAACATATAATTGAAATTACTGTACGATTAATTATAAACTAATCAAAAATCGACATTAATATTGTAATGAATTTTGCACAAAACCAAATTATTTATTTTACACGAATAACAAATTTATTTTATTAACCAAACGCTGCTTTACAACATTGTCTCAACAGATGGCGCTATCAACAGGATGCAAATATAAACGCATGTTATTTATAACCGTAAAAATAAGTGTCAGAATAATGTTATTTAATACTAGTTGATTTTACTTTGAAAGTTTCTGTAGTTATCTTAATAACTAAGTTATAAATTAAATACTTTATAAAACAGTTAAGCAGCCAGTACAGTGTCTAATATTGTAAAGTAGTGAAGTTCTCAGTTCTGTGTTCACAAATAGTTATTTAAATATCAATCTTAAATATTATTAAAATTATCGTATCAATATGATCATTATATATAAATTTGCGCCCATAAATACGTATCTCTACTAAATCAAATTATCTGTCTGACAGCAAGTCCAAATGTTTTAAATAGTACAATAGTAGCTACGAAATTACAAAAAATAAAATATTTAGTACTCTAGATACCAGCGAAAATGACATATGACACGTGTAAAACCTACACAAAATATTTGCATGCTATAACTCCATAGGCACCATACAACATGACATCACTTCACGAACAATTGTCCAGCTCATAGGTTAGCTAATACGATAGTTGAGGTCATTGCTCGACGCGCCCACAGCGCTGTACACACACGCCCAGCAACTCGGCCAATTATTTAACATCACTACCTACAGACAAACTTGCGAGTTTTGATGTTGCCGACATACTAAATACCTAACTTTTTAATGTAAAAATGCTGAAATATCGACATAGAAGAATAATCTATTAATTACACAGTCAGTAACACATTCACACGAAAAATAAGAATATGTTGCGTAGTTTTTAAGATTTAAGTATACATAGGGAAAGACAGACAGAAGACAGACTATGTTTTATACTATGTAGTGATTCGCAAGGTGATTGCTTCCGTATCTTTTTAAATTTGTATTGGGTCAATTTTTTATGCGTAATAGTGAAAACATAATTATCTAGCTTTGCCTATAATATTTCCCTTTGTATTCCTTTTCCTCAGATAAGAAAGGTTTCCCATTACTGAATCGTTTTTGCGTAAATCCATTTAGGAATGGCCTCATTTATGAGCTTCTTTATATTATTATTAATATTTGATAACACTGTCTTCGATTAAGTGTGGGTCAAAACTATAGATAAATCAGAAAGATTTCTATCAATATGTGGAAAAATGTCCAGTGTTTCTGTTTAGTCGACTGTGCATTTTTATGATACGCATGACCTAATTTTATATCTAGCTTTGAGTGTAGAGCAGTGCGATCCTCGACGGTTAAAACCGTCGAAAACCTGGTTTTAGAGAAAATAATTTTAATACGAATTTACATTACACAACTTCACGGCTTTATCCCCGAAGGGGTAGGCAGAGATGATACACACCCACACATTGCCAGTTATGTTACGGTCCCAATGTAATAGGGGGCGAGCCTATTGCCATCTACCGCACACATTGTTAACTCTCCACGTGATTACAGCACGCACGGTCGTGCTCTAATTTTGGTGGTCCGAAGTCTTTGAGGCTCAATTAAAAATCGTTCTATTGGTCGCGGTTTTTTAACGTTTTGTTTTACTTAAACAACAAAACGAAACTAGTAACTATTAGAATAATTCATATTCTATGTATTTAAATCGTTTTAGAAGGGTGAGGGAAACGAAACGCGCCAAAAAATATTGAAATATAATTATGTGTGTCTCAGTTGCGAAAGCGTCCGCCATTGTTGTGTTTTGTTCCGCAATCTTTATAATAAAAGTTGTCTTGTGGAAGAAACAGGTGAATATTTTATAAAGATACTTATATAGATTTACTCAGAAATAAATAAATATTAATTGTGAAGTGACATTATTCGTGACAAATACAAGAAATACAGTGATAAAAGGCAAAAACTTTTTAGAAGGGCTATTTCTACGCTTGAAACTCGCTATTTTCGTAAGTGTTTTATGATAAATATTCTTTTAATAGTTATGAAAGACATAAAAGTTATCCCAGATTATTTATCTGAAAACATATTTTAGCAACTAAATACTAGCATTGTTGTACATTTTCACCTTTATCGTGTTTCAAATGGTAAATAATTCACAGCCACAGTGTTCGTAACAGTAACATGGCTGCCTGGCACCGCGAACTTTTTGTTACGCGTTCGGATTATAATTTTTTTAGTGGCGTTCGATTCGTTTGTTACAAATTAATAATGTATTGTGTGAAAACCTAAAGGTATATGTGATAATGTTTTTGTGTTTATGAACCAAACAAGTAATGAAATTCATTAATATGTGATGAAATGTTTGTGTGAACGAGTGAAAAAAAAACAAACCTCTAAGTTTGTTAGCTTGTTTTGCCGGAAAAGTGAGTATTTAGTAGTAATTCATGTTATTATTATGATAGCTGATTTTATAACCAACACAATGATATGCAATTTATGTGATATAATTATATTAAGGTGTCATAATTATTTTTTTTCCGGTAACCTACGCTAATGAAAATTTGCAGCAACGTGACCTTGCGCACTTGTGGCACTTTGCCTTTAGTTTGATCGCACCTCAAGGGTTAAGCGAGCAATTAATCTTTTTAGGGTTCTGTACCTAAAAGGTAAAAATCGGAACCCTATTACTAAGCCTCCGCTGTCTGTCTGTCTGTCACCAGGCTGTATGTCATAAACCGTGATAGCTAGAAAGCTGAAATTTTCACAAATTATGTATTTCGGTTGCCGCTATAACAACAAATACTAAAAATAAAAAGAATGAAAATATTAAGGGGGGGTCCCATACAATAAACGTGTTTTTTTTTCGTATTTTTACTCAAAATTACTAACGGTAACAGGTAGACGCTTAAAATTTTCACGGAATATGTAGTTGTATATTACCTTTAATAAATAAATAATTAAATTAAAAAAAGTAAATAAGAAAGGGGGGCTCCCGTACAACAAACGTAATTTTTAAGCAGTTTGTTACTCGATCTTAATAAACAAGTAGAAACTTAAAAAATATTTAAGTATATATACAACAAACGTGATTTTCTTTTATAGATGATGGTACGGAACCCTTCGTGCGCGAGTCCGACTCGCACTTGCCCAATTTTTTTAATACATACATAACTTCGAAAAGTCAGAGGTGTGTGCCCGGGGTAACTGGGGATCGAACGAAGTCCGTTACGTACAGCACTGAGCTCTCGCCGCCGAATTTTTATAAATTATACTGAAATGAATGTCAAGTTATCAATAATACGATGAGATAGAATGATTACATAAATAATTTTAACTAGAAGTCAAGATGAGGTGGTGCTTGTTGCGAGCATAGTTGGTTTTTATGGCTTCATGTATTGTAGGTACAGTAAAATAAATGAAAGGAAGGTTGCGTTTTATATGGCAGAACAAACAATCAATTAATATTTAAGTAAGGAGGAAGTTATAAATAAATAGGCACCTAAAGTTAAAATAAGATACATAGTGTAAAACTATAAATCCAATCGTATTCAGACAGCTTTTGCCTGAAGAGAAGTTTGTGGCATCGACGAAATAATCAAAAGGTTGGGACGAATAATTTTAATATAATCCGTTTTTTTTTTAACTATTGACGTCTTTTTGACATTGACATTGATTATGCCAGTTTGATACGGCTGAATATTACAAAAAGATTTTTGGTATAGATTATACGGCAATCACTCAATTTTCTTCATTAGTTCCTTGTACTACAAATTTGCACGAAGAACAAGCGCCAGCTGAGGACACGTATCACGCTATAAAATCTGGAAATAAAACTAAAAGTTCAAGTCTTACTTTAAAATAACTTTGGTAAGAAAATTTCCAAAACTTGCTTTGTTGTACAGTATTATGTTGGGTTACGAACCCCTTAGTTAGGTCTGTATGTATGATAGAAAACCTTTAAGCAATTTTCATTATACTATCTACACTGTTAAAACCGGTTTTGAAAATACTGCCTCTACTACACTTTTTCGTATATCTACATACATACATACATAGACTCACGCCTGTTTCCCGGAGGGGTAGGCAGAGACTACGGAATGCCATTTGCAACGATCTTGACATATCTCTCTTGCTTCATTCACTCCCATCAGATTCCTCACGCATGCTCTTCTGTTCAGGGTGCTTCTAACCTGTCCTTTTTAGGATGTCTCCAATCTGGTCAGAGAACGTCCGCCTAGGTCTTCCCCTTCGTCCTGTCCCTTCCACACTTGCCTTATATATCTGCTTGGTCAGTCTTTCGTCATCCATCCTCTCCACGTGTCCAAACCATCTTAGCATACCTACCTTTCTCGATGCTTGTTACTACATCTTCTTTTACCCCAAAACACTCTCTTATCACACAATTCTTTACTCTGTCAGTCAAAGAAACACCACACATACTTCGCAGTGCTCTCATTTCTACAACATTTATTCTACTTTTATGACTCTTCTGCCATACCCAACTATCACTACCATACATAAGAGTAGGTACTAACATCCCTCTATGGACAGCCAAACGTGCCTTTTTGGACACGTTTTGGCTATTCATAAACGCCTTCAGAGCTCCATTCACTCTATTACCTGCATTAACTCTTCTTTCAATATCTTCTACTTTCTTACCATCTCTTGTAAACAGCGTACCTAAATATACAAACTCATTCACTTGCTCCACTCGCTGTTCGTATATCTTTTATTATAAAAACGACAAAGATAAAAATTTTTTAGAATTACTAACCTGCAGTTTAAAAATGTACCAAAGGTGGATGGAATTTACATACATATGAATGAGACGACATTCTTCTACTAGAAAGCTCAGTTATCAGTTGGTCTGTAAATTTTACAATCTAAAAGTTATAGCAACGGTTGATTTTGGGTGGAAGTTTTGTGGTTGATAAAAAGGGTTGAATTCTTTGTAATGAATGAAATATATGTAGATAAATAAATATAGAAATTGTGCAGAACCCTCGCAAGTTAGACACGCACTTGTCCTGACTTTGCGGTTTTGTAGTGGCAAATAGGAACCCTCTCAGATAAGTCATGACTATGTCCCACACGTCATGTCAGATCAAATTTATTCCGAAACTAATTAGAACTACACAGAATCACATAAGGAGCTTTATACAAAAAAACTAGATCATGACCGCGGTTACAGCCGCGTTATTTAAGGTCACTAATCCGTTCCCATGGCTCATAGTGTCATGTTATATAGCATATAGCCTTCCTCAATAAATGGGCTATCTAACACTGAAATAATTTTTCTAATCGGTCCAGTAGAGTTCCTGAGATTAACGCGTTCAACCAAACTAACAAACAAACCCTTCAGCTTTATATATTAGTAAATAAGATAAGGGGTCTCTTCATACATGAAACTGACTACAAATAATATTATTTTTCATCAAACCTATAACTATGTAGACTAACATGCGGTTGACTGCTTATATGTCTTTTTATACAGGGTGTCCAGTAAACAGCACGACATACTGCAAGGGGTAATAGCTTGGGTCACTACCTATCAATACGACACAATATATGTTCAGCAAAATCTTACGGATTTACAGTTTTAATTTTTTTTCCGAAATATTGAAAAATATCTACCTTGAAACAGATTTTAAAGCATCTCGTAATGAAAAAATCCTTTTCTAGAACTTTTTTTATATCAAATTATTCGTGAATAGGTTACTATACTCATTATAACTTTTTTTAATCAAAAACAAGAAAGTTTTGAAGAAATCGTTTTTTTTTTTTAATTTTCGCAGAACGATTTTCTTTTCGCATAACTTTAACCTACAGTGGTGAAATAAAAATGTATGTGGCAGTTTTGTACAACAAACTTAAAAGATAGCTTGTTTAATGATGATTTAGGAAAGATACAATACTAGTGCATTTTCATTAAAAAAATACAAAAAAATGCTATTTTAGTTCCAGAGAAGCTGATTTTGTTGAAAATGTTATTAACGTAATTTTGACAAAAACCACTACGAGAATAAGTAATAGCTGCTCATTTACGCGAATTATTATAAAACTAGTTGTGACACGTAAAATGCGACATGCACGCGTAATGACTAAGGCTTACTGTCCACGGACGCGTCATTTGACGAATGCATGCAACCTACAAATGACGGCAGGCGTATTTTGCATATTTGCTATGTCCACGCTGCGTCATGTAATCGTCAAGCAATCGTCAATCACGCTACAAAACATCTCAGTATTTTTTCAACTAGCATTGAGAAAGCGTGTCTTTTCGTTGTGAAAATGTCAAGTGATGATGATGAAGTGATTTTAGCATATAACTTTATTAGAAGACGACGAAGGTTTAACTCACTCCAAGCTCTATCGGTTATATCTTTTCTGGAGTATTCCAGCAGTTTATTGTTATATAAACATGGATATTCTTCTATAATGTTAACAAAATTCACCGCCGAGCCCGCCATTTTGTAATACAAATCAACAAGTGTGCGTCTCGCGCGTCGATCGAGTAGTGACATGCTGCCGCACGCACCGCATGACGACCGCATGACGTGCGGTTGACGCGACGTTGCCGCACCGTGGACACAGTTTTGATTGTTTATACCATAGTAAAAACAGAATAGTAAGATAGCTTCATACAAATCGGCCGCTGCGCTGCCGCGCTGGTTTGAATGTACGCGTGATTCGCCGGCGCCGTGTACGCACGCACTTTTCACGCACACAATCTCACGAGCGCGGCAAGCACGGCGCGGATTCAGTACGGGATGCGCCGCGCGTCTGATCGAGCGCATTCATGTAGGTACTTCACTGCTCGCCCGCTTGAATTGTTTATATACATTCAGTTTTGTAATAAACGTTATTAATAATATAAAATGTGTTAAACGACAGTAAATTTAACTTGTTACTTTTTCTCATTAAACAAGGCATTTAGATAGTTATATAACGCTTAGGTAGTCAGTAGGCATTTGAGAAAAAATAAATTCAAGCTTAAATTGTGAAGTATTCAGCGCGATCACTTTAAAAAGCGGCGAAAAAGCGCGAGCGCCGACAAAGCCGGCGCCGCGGTGTAAACAAGTGACAACCCGTGCGTCAACGCAAGAGTAGGCAATTAACTCGCCGAGCGGCCTTAGCTAGCTTACTATTCTGTTTTTACTATGTTTATACGTAAGATGCAAGCATTCGTCTTGCAATCGTCAATTGACGAAAGCGTGCGCATGACGTGCGGTTTACACGGACAATAGGCCTAAAGGTTTTTACCTGCTCGCCGACCGACCCGACCCGACCGGTTACTGTCTAACAAAAGAAGCGCATGTGCTATCCCGCTCTTTCTTGCATTGTGATTTTGTGTCTCACTCTGAACCTTATTTGCGATACTTGTCAGTACGCTACCTTAAACCGTGCGCAACGCATCTCTGTGTTCACAAATTATTGTTTCGTACTGACGACTGTTTTGTGCCTTGGACCCCGGACTTTGTTTGCCTTACGATTTGGATTTTTTATTGTGATCACTACGACGACTTGGCGACCACCTGGAATTTTGTGTTTTATAACATGGCCAACCGCCGCGTTTTTCCTGGTTATACGCAGCGAGAGTATGCTGAGATGCACCTTATTTACGGAGAAGCTGGCCAAAGTTCCCGAGCTGCTGCCACCCTCTACAGGGGAAGGTTTCCCGATAGGAGACATCCACACCATGAAATGTTTACCAGAGTGCATAACTCCTACATGGAAGGCAGACTCCCTGGTCAACGTGGCGGTGGACGGCCTCAAGTTGTTGACGAAGACATAGTGCTTCAGGAACGAGAACAAGACCCGGCAACTTCGGTTAGGGCGATACAACGGCGCACAGGGATACCGAAGTCCACTGTTCATTCAGTACTTAAGAGATCCATTTCACATACGACGCATGCAAACTCTTTTAACTAGAGACTACCTGCCGAGAGTTCAATTCTGCCGCCGCATGCTTGAAATGCATCGGGAGGACCCAAACTTTTTTAATAAGGTGTTATGGAGTGATGAGTCAGCCTGCAGAAAGGAAGGCTACTTGAATTTGCATAATTTACATAGTTGGCAATTAGAAAATCCGTATGTGTCTAGAGAAGACAGGTCCCAGTACCAATTCAAAATAAATTTATGGTGTGGGATTTTTAATGGCCAAATTGTGGGTCCCTTCGAGCTTCCACCTACATTAAATGCCAATAATTACTTGGAGTTTTTACGAGAAACCCTACCCACGCTCCTTGAAAATGTTCCGAGTGAGCTAAGAGATAAGAGAGGTGATGTGGCGTCAAAATGATGGGTGCCCTGCTCATTATGACCGGGAAGTAAGAGCCTACTTAGATGAAGCTTATCTGCATGCAGGTGGATTGGGCGACTGGGACCGATATTATGGCCACCTAGGTCTCCGGACCTAAACCCCCTGGATTTTTTTATTGGGGTGCCATGAAGGACAAAGTCTATGAAAAACCGATCCAAAATGACAATGAATTGAGAGCAAGGGTTAACATTGCAGCAAGAAAAATATCGGAAATAAGCCTGAGAAGACTCAAAAGCTCATTTTTAAGAAGATGCCGAGCGTGTATTAGGGCACAAGGGAAGCAATTTGAGCATTTATTGTAATTTATTTAAATAAATGTTTATTAAAGTTAACTCCTCTGTTTTTTTACTATCACCTTATCCTTCAAGATGTCATTTACAGACCGGCCGGCCGGTCGGCTGTAGATTAATTATTATGTAATTCGAACAGTAGTACGACCTTACAACGATTCGAATTCAAAGTCACATTACTTGCATTTAAAATAAAATGCTCTTATTAACTAAAATAGCTTATTTTTCGTATTTTTAAAAATGAAAATGTACTAGTATTGTATCTTTCCAAAATCACCATTAAACAAGCTATTTTTTAAGTTTGTTGTAAAAACCTGCCACATACATTTTTTTCACCACTGTAGGTTAAACTTAAGTGATAAGAAAATAGTTCTGTGCAAATTTAAACATAAAATAGTATTTCTTGAAAACATTCTTGTCTTTGATAGAAAAAAGACTTATCAATGAGTAAAGTAACTATTCACGAATAATTTGATGTAAAAAAAGTACTAGAAAAGGATTTTTTCATTACGAGATGCTTAAAAATCTGTTTCAAGGTAGAGATTTTTCGGTATTTCGGAAAATTTTGTAAAACTGTAAATCCGTAAGATTTTGCTGAACATATATTGTGTTGTATTGATAGGTAGTGACCCTAGCTATCACCCCCTGCAGTATGTCGTGCTATTTACTGGACACCCTGTTATAGCATTGAGGTTTCTAAAACCATTGTAATCTCATTTCCAAAAAATCTGTCCAATTTATTTCCATAATTATTTTCCAAGATTTCTCACATTGTCAAAAACATATACAGTAAAAATAATAAATTATCTCATCATGTAGCAGTACTTACGGAAATAAAATGTGCTCAGCAAATGTGACGGGAGCAACAACATTTGTAATCAGGTCACAATAACGGGATATAAAACGACTTTTGGTTCCGATAAGGACATTTATCACATTGTTTTATCACATTTTGGACTGTTTCAGGGGAATTAACTTGAACATGATATTTCCCCATCAGTCGTAAAATGGGAGTGTTGGCGACCAAGCCCTGTAAAGATAATCTGCTATTATTGTTGGGCCGGGTCGACGTAACTTTGAACGTACCTAAATTCCTGCTGTAATTGAAGATACCATAATCACCCATTTGCATATCCACGATATTGCAATTCGAGTGTTTCAAGTTTCTAATTTGTAAATTGAATTGCAATGAAATTGCATGTAGAATTAACTCAAGTTCTGTTCAAAATGCATAAACTTGCTGAATTGCCAATACTTAAATATAAAAGCTCAATTTGTGACCTATTATCTGGTCTCCTCTCACGTTCCGTTTATACAAGGCTTGAAATCGTAAAATTTTACGGTGGCTGTTTCAATATTTTTACACTTTTATCCACATTTGATGCACTGTTATTTAAAGAACGGGTGGTAGTGTGCGTGCGGCGAACGACGAATAAATTTGTTTCACTTGCAACACATGTAATTGGTGACGTCTATTGGACGGTAAATGTGCTCACTATCTTTTTGTATCTACGTCACAACGTGAAATTCAATAAAAATGTACCAAAAGAACTAAACAGTAACAATTTGCTCTTTGATACAATTTCCGGGTTTGAAGCAATTGGAATTCTACGAAAAAATCTATAAAATAATTACTCCACAGATACAATATAGTTAGGACTTTTATGATTGAGTATACAACTTTACGGGTGATATTCGTGCGGACATTGTAATTTATCTTTCGGTTAGGTCTCCGTTGGGATTGGGAGAGAAGTTTATAGGATGAAGTCAGGAATCAAATATATTTCTTTCACTTTCTTTTGCTCGTTTAAATCATCAATCATGGCTGATTCATTCATTACACGTTTCACCGCGATTTAGAATGTAAACTTTGGCCGGAATAAGCGTTTTATGTTGATATGTTGTTCTGCTTTTGTGTAATGTTATACCTAAATTGGTAAGATTCCATCAATGCACACAGTTGTGGTTAATGCAATGATCCGGCGTAATCGTCTTAAGTAGATTTGTGGGTATTGATTGTAGTTTGAAGATAGTAAAGGAGAACCACAGTAGTCGTGTTATATCATCTGATATTAATTGGGTGCTTGACACGCCTTGAGGCAGCACGGTAGTAGTGCATTTTTATTTTGTTTAGTTAAGGGTATTTTTCGAGGGCGGAAATTTTCATGAAATAGATATTCTTTATTGTCAATTGAATTGTGACCATTTGTCGTACTGTTATAGTTGGTAGCGTTGTAATAGTAGGTAAGAAGAAGATAAGATAATGAAACACGTTGAAAAGAAATTAAATTATACATCTAGCTCATTCTTAGTACATAGAAAAAAATACACTTATGCTCATATTCCCAGGGTTTTTTATAAGAAACAACTTATTTTGTACCATTATTTTGATAATATATTTTCTTTTTTTTTATAGACTCACTCCTGTATCACCGCAGGGGTAGGCAGAGGTGTAAAATAAATTTATTGTAGAATAAAATATACAAAAATGTTTATTACTCCTTTTAAAGTTTCTACATAATATACAAACGCATAAATTTCATAAGGTCTTATTACTTATTTATTTATATACCAGCACGCTTCGATAAATGAACTTTGCTTGTATTTTCTGATGTAGAGTATTATGAAGGAGGATTGCAAGCTTGTTACACTAAGAACATTACCCGTCACTTGCGGAAACCTAATTATGCGAGACTAGCACTCCGATTCGGCTTGGCCGGGTATTAAGTATATAGACTTGTGTATATAAATCAGTTGCTGATAATCACTATAATGATTTCAATAATCCTTTTTTGTAACAATAAAATAAAAGGAAATGAGGGTGGGAAACACAGATATGAGAATTAGTCAGATGGAACGCGCGGCACAGTTGCGTGCGGCCACTAAAGCAAATACAAAATTGAAAAGCGAATACAAAGTTACAAACTCGTCTCAGTGCGCTACGAAGCATCGTACAGTTCACGCGTCACGATCACTTCAACTTTTAAATTCTCAAAATGCCGTCTTGTGTTCTTAAACACTGTAAAAGTTGTTCCTAAAAACAAAAACAGGAAAATGGAATATCTTTTCACAGGTAACTATTGATAATTTGACTGTTTCCTAATTTAATTTCGATAAAATTCGTATTTGTGCTAGAAATATGTAAGTGTTGCCAGTTTTTGTCGACGCCGTTCTGCCTGAATTAGGGAAAATGCACTTGTCAATATATTATGTGATAATGATTGTCATGTTAATGAAAAATACATTACCGTATTATAAAAGTATATTGTAGATATATCTTCTTTCTCATAAATTTAGTAATAGAATTTCAATTTCCATTAGTATATACCTTACATTATATTGTTTTGAGTTCGATCCCCAAACGATATCCTAATATTCGTGTACACCCTGCTACTCGTCAAGCTTATACACTTTGTCCTTTGCACCGTTCTTATGGCGTAAAGAATAAGTATCAAAATCGTACAGCAACTGTTTAGCTTGACTTGGCGCCGTGTGTACATACATACTTATGGCGTAGGGAATAAGTAACAAAATCGTACAGCAACTGTTTAGTTTAACTTGGCGCCGTGTGTACATACATACTTATGGCGTAAGGAATAAGTATCAAAATCGTACAGCAACTGTTTAGCTTGACTTGGTGCCGTGTGTACATACATACTTATGGCGTAGGGAATAAGTATCAAAATCGTACAGCAACTGTTTAGCTTGACTTGGCGCCGTGTGTACATACATACTTATGGCGTAGGGAATAAGTATCAAAATCGTACAGCAACTGTTTAGCTTGACTTGGCGCCGTGTGTACATACATACTTATGGCGTAGGGAATAAGTATCAAAATCGTACAGCAACTATTTAGCTTGACTTGGTGCCGTGTGTACATACATACTTATGGCGTAGGGAATAAGTATCAAAATCGTACAGCAACTGTTTAGCTTGACTTGGCGCCGTGTGTACATACATACTTATGGCGTAGGGAATAAGTATCAAAATCGTACAGCAACTATTTAGCTTGACTTGGTGCCGTGTGTACATACATACTTATGGCGTAGGGAATAAGTATCAAAATCGTACAGCAACTGTTTAGCTTGACTTGGCGCCGTGTGTACATACATACTTATGGCGTAGTGAATAAGTATCAAAATCGTACAGCAACTGTTTAGCTTGACTTGGTGCCGTGTGTACATACATACTATTTATTTCTCAACTAATCGACGCCAGCGGCTTCGCACGCACATATTTTCTTATTTCTCGTTTTGCCCGATCCCGTGGGAATTTCGAGAAATCCCGTCTTGGTGCACCCCTACGGTTCCCAAGAAACATACATGCTAAATTTCAGCTTCATGCGCCGAGTAGTTTCGGCTGTAGCTTGTCTGTCAGTCAGTCAGTAACGCAAGGATTTTATATATACAGATTTACGAAGTAGTTAAAACTTAATTCGGTACCTACATTTAAGAAATGTATTTATAAAAGCATTAATTAAATCCATGGTAAATTCTTCAAAACCGCAAATGAATATAAGAATATTACATAACTATATGCAAAATACTGGGAGATTATTCATAATCTGGCAACTTTTCACACACATAAACGCGCGTGTCCGTACAGTGCCAGTCGCCAAAGGTCACGCACACATAGCTGTCAACGTGCCACGCTTAGTCTGACGAATGCGCTCTATCTGACTAATTCTCATATCTGTGGTGGGAAACTAAAAAGGAACCGCAAAAAAATAATAAGATTAAATTAGTGTGAAGTAACAGGAAGTATATAGCCATAATACCTCGTTATTACTATACAGTGCTATCAAAATATTGAATTATTATTTATATTTTCTCTATTACAAGTAAATTATAGGTTTTACGTTTATTATATTTATTAATATTTAACCTTTCAAGTACCGCGCCCTCTAAAACGTCAATTTGGCTATACGACCGCGCCGTACGACATCATCGCGCGCGCGGTACTAAACATTGAATGTTATCCCTCTGAGAGGTCTTTGTTTATGTTTTCAAGAGTTCGAGTTATAATTTCTTGAAACCCACTTATATAGCCAATATTAAAAAATTATAATAATAACATTTGAGTGTATATTTAGTTTTGTAAAGCTCTCTGTTTTGAACGGATCTTAGAAAACCGGTTCTATCGACAATTGTAGCATATTATAATCAAAAATAAAATATTTTTTTGTTTATTTTTGTATTTTTATATTCTGTATAATATGGGTTTTCCAATTAAAACTAAAAATATCCATGTATCCATTATAATAATTCCCCCGTTTCAATAGCAAACATTTGCTAAAATTCACAGTTTCGCGCGCATTGAAATGAAATGTCCTTTTACTTTTTAATTTGACATCAAATTGGATCAGAAGAAGGTTTCATAGCTGTCTATGATTCGTAAAAATGCAATGCCATTTGAAATAATTGATTAAAAGTACTAGGCCAGTGTATAAAACGTCATAGATTGAAGGACGGAATTTGGACATGAATTCATGTCGTCGGTAAACAAGGGAACTTTTTTGTAGGACATGAATTCATGTCCTCGGTCGTCGAAAGGTTAAATGAGTAAAAATATACACGATCGATGATTTTTTGAAGTGAGGAAAAGTTTTTATCCCTTTCTCATAAAGCTGTTTAATCGTTACGGTAATTTCGTAATACTTTTAATTATTAACAGCTTTATCCAGAAATAGTATAATATAATTTATTTTATTACAATAATAATTATAGCATTCTACACTTGACATTTAAAGTGCACCAATGAAATATTATTCAAGAGTAACCCACTTACTTGAAAACAAAAAGATTTTATCTACTAATTTCTTTTAAATCTGTATGGATAAAATTCTTACGTTGCTGACTGACTGACAAACAAATCACAGTCAAAACTATTTTTCAGCACCAGATGCTGATATTTGCCGTGCATATTCCTTAGGAACCATAGGGGTGTACTAAGAGGGGATTTTCCCAATATTCCTACGGGATCGAGCAGAAACGGTTAAATAAAAAAAATGTGCGGTTGTAGCTGCTGGCATCTTTTAGTCATTATATAAAACGTGTAGTCCTCAGTTCGATAACAGTAATTAGTCGCACCCACCTATTCTTTAAGTAGAAAATTTCTTTTACCTTTTCCTAGAACATTGGAGTTGACTTCCAGCTTAACTAGCTAATAATTAGACTTTACACTGAACGACTGTCCTTTTCCACTCTACGAAGCAGATTTATATGTACAATTATCTGACGTCATAGTTTCTTAAACTTTTACCCAGTTAGTAGAATTATTAACCTGTAGACACGACAGTTTGTTGCTTGTCAAAAACACATTCTTAAACCCAATCTCAGCGTTTAGGTGACGTTTCACCCGGATCCAATTAACAGTCATAAAATTTGTAGTCAGTCATAATATTGACGATCACAGTCTCTATACTGAAGAATTTGTCACGGAATATAATATCTGGCAAATTGTAAATTACAAAACGCACTGACTAATTATCTTGCGAATAGTCTAATTAAAAGAATAAGCTTTCAAAATTACTTTGGCAAAATATATTGTAGATGCATTTTCAATATAAAACTAAATAGAGTAACAAAATACAATTTTATTATTTCTATTTAAGTTCTTTCTTCCTTTTTTTATAATTATAGGTCATGTTTTTGAGATCTTTCATGTAAATAAAAAAACTTATAAATTATTGAATAAGCCATGACCCTATTTTTCAGTTACTCTACATTATTAGAGCTGCCTATTACAAACTTATTAGAAGCAAGGGTTCTACAAATATTTACCATCGTTCAGTCACTGCACCTACATATACCTAATTTACATTCATAATTCTCCCCGGATCTACAGTACAAGAAATTACAATAGAGATAAACAAAAATACCTATAATTATTACATACAAAGTTAATATTGACACCACTGTTTGAATCTGAATAACATGAACAATAAACCCATGCCAAAACGTAGAGAGAAGTAAGTATAAGGTATTTTACCTTCATTTTCAAATAATTACGCTACATAGACGCGTTACATAAATATTATTATATGAATCTGTTTGACAAAATCTTAAGTTAGGATATCGCGAAAAAAGTTTTAAATTGGATACATGTTTCAAGCGAGAGCAATATTCGTTTTAAAACATGTGCAATATCAGGCCAAAGTCATGCTGCATAATAATGTTGGTCGGTTATGAAAATTTTAATGAACAGCTATTGCGGACGCCGCTAAACAATGGACTTCATAATAGCTCGTGTATAATCAAGGATATCCTATACTAATATATAAAGCTGAAGAGTTTGTTTGTTTTCTTGAACGCGCTAATCTCAGGAACTACTGGTCCGATTTGAAACATTCTTACAGTGTTAGATAGCCCATTTATCGAGGAAGGCTATAGGCTATATAACATCACGCTATGAGTGACGGAAGCAGAGCAGTAGCTTTAAATAACGCGGGTGTAACCTCGGGCATTGTCTAGTACAAGATAAAGCAGTTTCTGGGTATCAAAAGTTATTGCTACTTTAATTTAAAACGACATCGCAGGATTGTAGTAGAGTAAAGCAAGGGCACATTTTATGCGAGACATTTTTAAGATTAAACATTTTCATCTCTTAGCTCGACCTATAGCGTAAGTTCGGGGTTGTACTTTATTTTTATATTAGTATATTGCATTTTTGCAGCAAGAGTAGGCCTCTCCTAAAGTGGACAAATGATCTAGTTAAAAGCACTGGAAGCGATAATAATAATAAGAAAGCTAAATATTTTGTTAACCTTGATTATACTAGAAAGTGGATCCCGGGTTCAGATAGAGAGTTCTAGATCCCGTCGGGATAAACCTAAAACAATGATTGATTTGCGTATGTATATAATTTCTCAGTCTTAAAAAAAATCTTCATGGGCGAGAAGGATTTATTTCCGTATTATCCACAAATATATTTTCAATATTTAATAAGTTATTTTGTAAATTTTGTGTGTCAAATTGACTTCACGGAGAAAATGCTAATCTGCTATTATATCTTATTAGACATAATATCTATACCGGTATACCGTAAACCCATCAAACTTCGCAATAGCTAGTAAACACATACATACACACATACATTATGGTGTACGAAAGACTAACTTTGCTAACGCGTGTGTTAGCTATACATAATTTAATAGAGGTTGGTACGGCTAATATGTTAATCGATATAGGTATGTAATGTTCTGACGTTGGAACTATTTAGATAGGGCTCTTCATGAAGTCATCAAGACACATGCGACTCAGGAGCCTACTGAGAGGGTTAGTAAAGTTCCGCTTACAGTAATTTAGTTGTGTAATGTACAACAGGGAAACTAAAAAGCATAATGTCAACGAAAGTTGACAAACACATAATCTGGTGAACATGAGCGTTTAATGAAAAGTGAAAGACCTGATGTGAAAAATTATAAACAAAAACAATTTATGAAATCGAGCCAAAAATTAAAGATTGTTTTTAAACTCGACGCAAAAAGAGATGTGTCTGTTTGTGACAACGTAGCTCCATAAATAAAAGACCGATAGTGATGCGGTTTTTTAGGTTGAAAGCTGACGTGATCAAAATGGTTCTACGCCGGAGTCTTGATAAATATTATCATTAATAGATGAGCCCGTGGTTACAACCGCATTGTTACGGCTACTGCTCCGCTGCCGTGGCTTATAGCGTGATAAAATATAGCCTATAGCCTTCCTTGATAAATGGGTTATCTGACACTGAAACATTTTTTAAAATCGGACCAGTAGCTTCTGAGATTAGTACGTTCAACCAAATAAACAAACTCTTCAGCTTTTATAATATTAAGTATAGTATTATTATAAATTGTCCTTTTGCGCATTGGAAGTTCCAAATGTGTAGATATTTGTTACTTTGATAAAATAGGTTTTAATATTTTAAACATAATGTCAAACAGCCCGTAGCATGTCTGTATAGTCTGACAAAAATATGAATTCGTAATGTACTCAGCGATTGGGGATCTAGTGTCTACTTGTATTGTTCATGAAAATATATTTCTTTGTTTGAAATGTTTTAGGCATACATAATTTTCTGCCATAAATGTATCATAGAACTGGGTATTGTTATCAAGGCAGATACATACATTAAAATAGTAATAACAGTTTACGAGATCAAGATCTCACACAACTGATAATATCGAAGAAAAGGTGTAAAATAAGGTGTTCCTAGTACATTCATTAATTTCGGGAAAGTGTGTGGCCATTTCTGGTGTTGGAGGTACTAGATCGCCCGAAACCCCTGACATGGCTTAATGAATCTTGTCCCAAGACGAGAACTAACCGTCAGCCATGTGCCACATAAATATCGCTTAGACGGTCACCCATCCTAGTGGGCACCTTGGTAAACGGAGTTTTATGTGATAAAACATTGACATTCGTGTCAGTCATTGTAAGTACCCTATCAAAGTAGTATAGTATAGTAGCTGAAATTTGGCATGAATGTTCTTTGGGGGACAGCTTAGGGTTGCACTAAGAAGGGATTTCCCGAAATTCCTGCGGGATCGGACATAACGCCTTAAACTTGATAAATAATTTTCCGGCGAAGCTGCGGGCATCCTCTTGTATATTTTTAGAAGAGAGTTGCGTCCGTTTTCTTACAGCTATCTACGAGATTCTCGGACCGTTGTCAATAAATGAATGAATCAAACTAGCAGTACCTACAGACTAGCGATTTAAAGTTGCTAACCTCTAGGTTTAAAATCGGTATCAAATTTATCCTGGTGACCATATAATTTACTTAGCTGTTTTTTTCGTGTTTACACGTTCACACTGCAAGTTGAGTGAACACAAAGGTCTCATAAACTGCATTGCGCATGCAGAGTAATAAATGCTTGGCATGCCTCCACTTTTGAGCCGTATCAAGAGTTATGTTTTTTAACGCTCCTTTTTAGTTTCACTATTTAAGAAGGAATTATACAATATATACCTACAATAAGTTGTAAATATCTGCCTTTGTACCTTTCTATACAATAATGTAATAGATTGTTGTCTCTCTAAACTTAAAGTTAAAATTAAGTTGGTTTTCATGATAAAATCTTTGTGCTCTTCAGAGTGCTCGCTGAGCATGTACTAAGTTCAAGAAATTGACTACTTACCCAAAATACTTCATATTATTATCTGTTATTTATGTCATGTCAAAGTTTATCAATTATTATTCGTCACACATAATATTATGTAAACATAAATACTTATAAATTAAATTTAGATGCAGTTCAAGGATATCATAATTTTTATTTTGCTTTATAAAAGTATAATAAAATATAAATATTGAAACATAAATATACATTTCCAAATTTTGTTACCATGCTTTTTTATAACAACATACGAGTTGATGCATGAAACCTAAAACGTCGTTTCCTTATCTTCGTGCTTAACTAAACCTGAACGTGACATGCTATGAATTACAATCGTCAGTTTGTTCCTAACCCTTGCTTAGCTAAGTCATACGTAAGTAGGTAAAGTTGAGCAAAATCCAAAGTACGCTCTATAGATCTCAGCCTAAGAGAAAACGGAGATTCGAACGCACCTCTATCCAGTGATTACTTTGTACAGTCAAACACCAAAAACTGTTGAAGCGAAATAAAGCTTTGAAAGACAAATAATGTATTTCTCTTGCTTTTACGACTGTTTTGAAGTTAGAGATTATTTTACAGTTTTTGGCACCGTTTCTCTGCGGGAATTAATGGGACCTTGCATTTGACATCTCCCACCATAACTTCACGTTCGGTCGTGATGTGGGACTCCATTGTGAATTTTGAAATTAAATTTATGCAATGTTTATGGGAGAAGGCAGTAAATTTTGTTAAGTACCTTTATTTGTTTACCCTTTTTCAGCATTCGGTAACGCGTTTCAATGAAAATTGACATCTAGACGGACGGCCATTTTTGCTATTAAAGCCGCTGGCGCTGTTGTAATATGTTAGAAACACTGTAAAGCTGTTAATAGGTCCGCCAAAACTTCTTAACTATTCTTTAAGAGATGTTGACATTAGTAAAGAAAACATTGTTGCAATGGGTACCGGTAACCTTACCTATGCGTAAGAAAATTACAAACAGGTGGGTAAGCTCATAGTCACCAGTAGCGTACCCGCCTGCAATAAATTTCTCTCCGTCTGTACTGTTATGAAACGAAGGTTTCCTTTTGTTTATTAATTCAATTTATTTTGAACCTGTATAGATTCGCGCCTGCCACCTTCGCTAACGCCTACAAGTCATGTGGTTCAATGAGGCGCTACACTTAAGTGTATGTAGATAAATACCCTTTAGCACACCCACTATTTAGACAATTTAAAAATCACCTGACATGAACAAATCAGCTTTAGGGAGTGTAAAATACCTCACTCATAAGTATAACCGGCGAAAATATCCCAATTCTTGCGCAATCGTTTACAAATCAAAAGTAAGTTATAAAGTCTAATATATGATTTAAAATAAGATGCTTGAACTTAGGTACTTTCTTGTCTAAAGTACGCGTAAGGCTATTGTTAATGATATCTAATATATAACATTCTCGTGTCACAGTTTTCGTTCCCATACTCCTCCGAAACGGCTTGACCGATTTTGATGAAATTTTTTGTGCTTATCCGGTATCTATGAGAATCGGCCAACATCTATTTAAAAAAAAAAAAAAAATTGCAAAACAACGTTTGCCGGGTCAGCTAGTAATATATAATGTTTGCAATCACACATTCATACTTCCGTTTAGTTATTATTTTTCTTGAAAAGTATTACTTTTTCAGCAAGCAGCCCTCATAATAAGTGATGTCAGGCAATTTCATCTCCATAAACATTTTTTCGTGTACATTCATTGAAGAGGAATTGCCCTAATGACCACGCTGGGCATGTATCCAAGAAGCTTTCGATAATATTTTTCCTCATACAGATCGTTACTAACAAAGTTATTACTTAAGTTATTACACTAAAATGTATTATACTTGACTTGACCTTGTTCAAAGTGATTAAGGGATAATGACGTAACTTCTATATTTAGATATGTGTTTCCTGGTCGGCCATTTTTATAATCTGCTCAACCATCTTCGATACTTGTACCACAGTCTAGTGCTTGTACTATGGCGTAGAAACAATGTGTTTTATCCGTGTGTAAAATCCATCTACCAAACTTGGCATGCTTGCGTTGCGGGTCGCCTTCTGTCGGCTTATGTCTTAAAATTCGAGTTTACTAATTGATTGCAACCTACACGCGTGTTATTTGGGACTGACTGTGTGTCACGCTTCAGTCTCTTGTTGAGATGTGCCTTTGCAAGGTTTAGATCAAAGCGCCAAAACCATTACAGAAGAAATCGCGTGCTAGAATCTGGTCACTATTATTCGGTAATTATTATCTAAAATATATTAAATCTATTAGATACAAGATGCTGAAATTTGACGTGTATATTCCTTGGGGACCATCGGGGTGAACTAATATGGAATTTGCCGCAATTCAATCAGTACAGAGTTACTAGTATGAACTTTATACACTTAAAAGTTGTTTGAACCATTGTAAACAAAAGAGACAGAGTCGTAAAAAGGACTTAAATATTCTAATCTCAATTAAGAAAACTCTTCCCGTTTTAATTGAAAAATATCATAGTTTGCTACCGACTCCAAACGAAGTTCTTTGTTTTAACTCGTTAGCCTCTTCTTTGTTCGTATACCTAAACGCAAATAAACAGCAAGGGTTGAGCTACACCTATCAGCACCGCATCGCACTTTCGTATGCTTCTATCCTTTTCTGTCACTTAGGACCGTCATTTACTAGAGCGAGAAAGAGAGAGGAAACGCGTCAGCACGCCGCGGAATCGAAAAGGCGATCGGCAACACGGAAAAAATGCGATAGCATGCTGAGAGGCGACGGAACGCTGACGCGCGCGTCAAAACCCTTACGCGCGCTATACCATGCTATAGCATCCTTTCGCCGTCGATCGGGTGCGAACGCGCGCTGACGTACGCTGGCGCACGCGGCGGTGTGCTGCCGCGTGCTGGTGCCGATTCGTATAGATTTTTCGCATTCTTTTCTTTTTACTCTTGTTATTTTGCATTTCTTGCAAAATGCACGCTATTACTACTGCTCTCTCTTCAGCTGTGCTATCCATTTCGAACTTGAAACATACTGTGACCAAAACAAATGTCAAATGAACGCGGCGGAATGCTTCAGCACGCTATTGCACGCTGACGCGTGCGTTTGCATTCCGCAGCACAAATATACGATCTCACGCTATAGAGTGCTGCAGCACGCATCAGCATGCTATAGCGTGCTGAAGCACAGGCGGAACAAATGCGAATCCGTGCTGACAGATGTAGCTCAACCCTAAATATAAACCCAATTATGTCCAAGTAAATCCGCGACTCCTAGACAAATAACAAACCTTTTTCCTCAAAAGAATTATCCACGAAGAGTTATAGCTCACTGTTTTGTTTATCTATTGTCTATTGCATTTATTGGTATAGTATAGATATATAAAAAAAACACTATTCCACCAACGTCTTCGACTGCAAATTAAAAACACTTTATACTTCATTTTCCATCCTTTATTATACCCATCAAAACATTTATATGTGAAATTTTACTATGGTCGAATGATAAGTTGGCATCAAAAGCGCAACAAAAAAGCATGCATGATTTTCGTTAACATCTGAGGATAAAATTGTCAAAAACTTATTCTGCTCTATACTGAAACACAATACCATTGCAAAGCTCAGCACAGATGTGGCTACTGTAGTAAAGCAACTGTCACGTTGATTGCGTAATCTGTCAAACACATGGTGCTATTAAGGTGCTACTGGTGCATTCAGTAATTAGATAACCCTGGCGCGTTCTTTCAAATGTTACCTAGACTCTACATTCTGTATGTACTCTTGGTGTATGCTTTGTTTGTTGTCCTCGAATAAATAAATTAATAATAAATAAACCTTAATCTGAGTATCAATATTGAGTCAAACATAAAATGACAACAAGTAAATACAATTATTTGCAATGATATAGTATTATTATACACCCTTATTTTTTAATTAGTACAAAAACTTTAAGGACAGATTAGCGAAGACATTATTATCATATATGTGACGTAAGAATTTCATAATATCTATAAAGAGCAAAGTTATTATCATTTGTTTATTGTAGAAAATCTCACTTAAATCATAGTCATATTTTACAATCCATTCACTAATTCATTGATAATATTCGATCCTGCTCATTCGCATTCTCTCTGTCGCACTTATGATGTAGGTAACCTTTGACAATAAAATGGAACAAAAGAATAAGTGATGTAGTTACTTACTTAATGAATTTTCTAAATTCTAACCTCTCCTTCATATTTCATCCGGGCTTAGGACCGGCAAAATTTACCTTTTTACAAGTAATTAAATACGTGGGTATGTAATTAGAAAGCAAACAAATATCAAAATAAAAGAAGGTATTCTGTACTAAAAGAAAACAGTAATATTGGCGTATTTATGAAGTTAGAATCAGCTGCTATTTACAAATATTATTTTATCATCATCATGTCAGCCTAGAGACGTCCACTGCTGGACATAGGCCTCCCCCAAGGTTCTCCACATAGACCAATTTTGAGCCGCCCGCATAAAATTATTATTTACGTAGGTAGGTAATTTTTACTTTACTTAAAAGTATTTCAATAATTGAAAAACTTTTAAGTAAAGTAAAAATTACCTACAGGATAATTATTGTCCTTAGAAATGTCCACCACCATTGTCAATACACAGACGAGCACGTTTTATTAAATTGTTTTTTTTTAGCGAGAGAAGTACGCTTCTCTGACTTTTGACTGCGTCAAAAGCGTCAAAAGCGTCCAATATGCGCTGTTTTAATTGTTCGACACTAACCGGCTCACATTAGTAAACAGTGGTGAGCATGGAGGCCTAGCTACAGGCCGACCAATCCACTGGCTTCCAAACTGTTCCCTGTACAAACGCACAGCTGTACTCGTGTGATGTGAACTGATAAGCCATCGCGTCGGGCAAACGTAAACAAACAATTAGTTGTTGCGCCAAAAAAAGGATCTGCTCGCTTCCGCTATCAATTTAGCACTGCGCCGCGGGCGCAGAGGGACAGGGGGTGGCGAACTTCGAGTTTGCCCGAATTTATCAATGGAGCAGTGCCGCGTAAAATTACTACTACAACATAGTATTTAGTTATGCTTTTACCCATTATTACTTTTTTTTTGTGGACAGTTTTGGGACAGTTTTGGAACTTAGTGTTTTTATTTTTTACATACACAAATATGATTAGTTAAAGATACTTAGAGCCCCATAAAATTTTTTGTACTAATAAAAAAATAGTGGTGTATATCTACTTTTTAAACTCTTAGGCAATTTATCCCTATTTTCCGTATTACAATGTATTATACGACTCTGCGAACATTGTAAGAATTGTACCAGGTGCCATAAGCGTATATTTTCTCTGAAGAACAGAAGAAAAGTTGAGTTTTCAACTTTTTAATTTCTTCATACAAAAGTTTGCTCGGTAATCCCTTGACAGCCTTAACTAAGGTTCATTGCAGGTAAATTAATAGAGGAGATTTTACATGATGTTTTATTTTGTTTAAGTTTTAGGTGCTTAGAGCAACATGTTGCCAAATCTGGATAATTATACTAATGTGGAAAGAGGTCTTAAAGTCGACATTATTCATTATCATATCAGCCAAACGACGTCCACTGCTGGACATAGCACTCCCCCAAGGTTCTCCACACAGACCGGTCTTGAGCCGCCCGCATCCAACCGCCTCCCGCGATCTTGACTAGATCGTCAGTCCACCTTGCGGGGGGCCTACCTCTGCTGCGTCGTGCGGTATGTGGCCGCCACTCCAGAACTTTTCTGCCCCAACGGCCATCGGTTCTTCGAGCTATGTGCCCTGCCCACTGCCACTTCAGCTTGGCTATCCGGAGAGCTATGTCGGCGACTTTGGTTCTACTGCGGATCTCCTCATTTCTTATTCGATCTCGCAGTGAAACTCCAAGCATAGCTCTCTCCATCGCCCTCTGAGTGACTTTAAGCCTTCTGATAAGGCCCATAGTGAGCGACCACATCTCTGATCTGTAAGTTATCACTGGCAACACACACTGGTCAAAGACTTTCGTCTTGAGACACTGCGGGATATCGGACGAGAAGATATGTTTCCAAACGCTGCCCAACAGAGTTGGATTCGACGATTGACCTCCTTCTCGAAGTTGGACCTACCTAATTGGACTACTTGTCCCAGGTAGATATACTTGTCGGCAACTCCGAGCGTAGAGTCCCCAACCTGAATAGGAGCTGGTACAACATGGACGTTCGACATGATTTTCGTCTTGTCCATGTTCATCTTAAGACCTACTTGTTGGGAGACTCTACAGAGGCCATCATAATAATATAAATCGTTATATTTATTGCAAAATTATTATTTTGCGATAAATATAACGATGATCAAATATGGCAAAGACCAAGCATTATAAATTCTGTGAACTTTATACGAATATACTCTGAAATAAGTAAGATTATTGAACTCAAGCCCGTCCGATGTAAATAAATAACTTCATCATATTTATGATCTCATATTCATTTGAATTTTAAATATTCTAAATTAATTCTGAAATCTTAAATAATTATTTTCAAATTAAGTTTGTACTGACATTTAAAATAAAAAACTTTTTGCTAGTAGGTACAACATTCACGATATATTTGCAAGCTTCACAAAGCTTACACATTAAAAGGTAGTCTTCAACTATTTTTGTCCAATTGATTACTCGCATTACTTCACGTTATTTTCTCATCACGTTTGTCAAGTTGTCTATTGATTCTAGGTAGACTATAATAGACTTAAATAAATGTAGTTGTAACTCACTGCACGTAAAGACCGCAAAAGCTTTGCCGGCAAAATGATGGTAGGAGCCATCTATTCCAACAATCTCTTATAGATTTTATGTGAAAAAGGCCTCTGAATCTGTAAACAGGCATTTACTCAGGTCGTGGGGGGATTACAAAGAGTTTCGCTCTCAGATGTTACGGGCCGTGACGCCAGATGGCACTGACACATAAAGATAAAAACACTATTACACGATAATTTACAATTTAACTTCATGGGTATGCGTATGTCCATTATTTTTTATATGTGTTGAGTTTTGTGCGTGATTTTGGATTATTAAGTCCCAGAACACTAATTTCGTTTATGAATTATTTTAATTTTTCAAATGTGTGTTTGTGAAACTAACTTTCTGCTCTATTCTGGTGGAATAAGTGTTGTTTGCCTATACCTACACGCTGATGGTCGCCGGTCATGTTTTCTTTATAATTACCTACTTTGCTTACATTAGATATATCATCTGTTGTTATAAAATCATAAATGTTAAAGGCGTCAATTAGTTCATTAAGATTCATCTAACAGACACTTGAGATATATTTGAACGCACTCAGCCTAGCCCTATTTAAAACTTAACATAATCACCTACCTTAATTATCTGCTAGAAACTAACGACTCGTGAAGTCCAGCGCCCATTGTAATAATACGTGGTTTTAAGAATTGGCAACAGCATAAAAACATTTAAAAAACGAACCACATTCATGTCTGAGTTTGTCCAATACATATGTGCGAGCAAAGTTTGTGTTTATAGGTTTACGGCCATTTTCAATATTCGATTACATTCAGCCAAAAGAGTATCGGTAATGGATTATTTGTTTATGGTTCCAAATTCAAATTATTGTTTTTTTTTGTTGTTGTTAGATATAGTCAGGGGGTGCTTCTGTGTATTGGTAAAGTCAGGAGGTGCTTCTGTGTATTGGTCTGTCCAACCATTACACAGGGCTTCGGGTTTCGCGATCCCGGCTCTCTGAGCTGCTGTTGTCACTACCCAATATCCTTTCCAGTGATTACCGTACCCCCACCTACAAACCCTTCTTCCTTGTCATACATCCTATCCATTTGTCCGTATCTCCTACCCCTCTTCCTTTATAACGATAATATTCCCAAGGAGGGTTGGCGTCAGGCAGGCGGCCGGCTGGTAAAATACATGCCAAAACCTTTTGTAGTATGTCCACGTATGACAATGAGTGCGAAAGGATTAGGGCGTTCCCCGCAGGCGACGCGCAGGGGCAGCACCCGGCACCTGCGAGAAGTATGCAAGGGTTGTTGCACTACTCCGGGCGAGTGCAACGTAAGAAGCAAGCCTGTGATGTCAGGGTGAGGTATGCAAGTTGGAACGTAGGTACGATGGAAGAGCAAGAGAGTTAGCTGGTGTTTTGAAAAGAGGAAGAATAAATCTGGCATGTCTGCAGGAAACAAGATGGAAAGGTACGAAAGTTAAAGAGTTCGGAGAAGGATACAAGTTTTATTATTGTGGAAGTCATGGAAAAAGAAATGGCGTGGGAATTGTGTTAGACAACAATCTGAAAGATAGTGTGACAAGTGTAAATAGAATTAATGATAGACTGATTGCTGTGAAAGTGATGTGGCAAGGTATTATTTTGAATATGCTAAGTGTGTATGCGGAAATGAATCTTTGGAAGTAAGTAAGAAGAAAGAATATGATGAATGTAAGAAAAGAGCCAAAAAAGCTGTAGCCGTTGCTAGATCCAAAGCCCTAGACTACTTATACGGGTTACTGGAAAAACCCAAGGGTCATAAATATTTATACAGCATGGCTACAGCTAGAGAGAGCAAGGCGAAGGATGTATCCCATATTAAGTGCATGGAAGACGAAACAGGAGCGATCCTTATGGACGACGATAGAATAAAAGAAAGATGGAGGACATACTTTGAAAAGTTAATGAATGAAGAGAACGATTGGAGCGGAAAACTTGAAAGTGAGGTAATGAATATTGGTTTTGTGTAGGAAATAAGTAAAGATGAGGTAAAAAAGGCTGTTAGTGGAATGAAAAATGGGAAAGCGTTAGGACCAGATGGAATACCAGTGAAAGCATGGAAAGCCTTAGGAGATGATGGATGGGCGTGGCTGGCTTTATTCGTCAATAAGCTGTTGCACGAGGAGACCATACCCGAGGAATGGTGCAACAGTTACCTGGTGCCCATTTTTTAAAATAAGGGTGATATCCAAGAGTGCAACAATTATCGGGGAATAAAGTTAATGCCTCATAGTATGAAAGTCTGGGAGAGAGTAATTGAGCGACGCCTGCGAGACGAGAGTGAGATTTCACGAAACCAATTAGGTTTTATGCCGAGGTACGGTGGATTTTTGCACTTCGCCAAATGTGCGAAAAATACAGGGAGGCACATAAAAACTTGCACATGGTATTTATCGACCGTGAAAAGGCATATGACCGAGTGACTCGTGAAGTCTTGTGGTGGGCCCTTGAGAAGAAAGGAGTGCCTGGCAAATACCTTACGTTAATGTGGCCGTAGGCTTGCACCAGGGGTCGGCCCTTAGCCCCTACCTCTTCCTGTTAATTATGGATGCTATATCATCGGACATACAGGAAGAGGCACCCTGGTGCATGCTGTTTGCCGATGACATCGTTCTGGTAGTAGAGAGTGGACAAAAGGTGCAGAGCAAGCTGGAGGAGTGGCGGCAGAGATTGGAG
This sequence comes from Euclidia mi, assembly GCA_944739405.2. NCBI lineage: Eukaryota > Metazoa > Arthropoda > Insecta > Lepidoptera > Erebidae > Euclidia > Euclidia mi. The sequence goes on along the minus strand of OX123183.2, from coordinate 94,323,533 downwards.
AAAGTAGGCCTGAGAATAAGCAGAACAAATACAGAGTATATGTTCTGTGACTTTGGCGGTCTCTCCAGTCCTATACTGGTTACACTCGGCGGTACACCTCTACCAGTATGCTCCGATTTTCGCTACCTAGGTTCACTCATGCAAGATGACGGCGAAATTGATCGGGATGTTAGGCAACGAATTAACGCAGGATGGATGAAATGGCGACAGGTTTCAGGCACAATATGCGATCACAAAATGCCTGCGAAGTTAAAAGGCCACATGTATTAGGCGGTTATAAGGACTGTCGTACTGTATGGAGCTGAGTGTTGGGCTCCAAAGAAGATGGATGAGAAACGATTGCATTTTGCTGAGATGAGAATGTTACGATGGATGTGTGGAGTGACAAGAATGGATAAAATTAGGAATGATTACATTAGAGGTAGTATGAAAGTGGCGCCCATTGATGAAAAAGGTAAAAGGGAGTTGATTGGCCTGGTATGGACATGTTATGCGACGAGATGAGACGTACGTAGGTAAGAAAGTGATAAATATGCTCGTAGAAGGACGAAAAGGGAGAGGGCTGCCAAGGAAAAGATGGATGGACTGTGTGAGGATGGATATGAAAGAGAAAGGGATATTTGATCGGATGACTGGTGACAGAGAAGTATGGAAGCGAAGGACATACTGCACCGACCCCAAATAAATTGGGACCAGGGCAAGACAATGATGATTCAATATTCGAACTATAGATAGATCTGTAGATTTTAGATTCGTGTTTGACATATTTTGTATGGAGTTTATGTCAAAAACTGTCAAAAACTTATCTAAAATCTACAGATCTATCTATATTTCGAATATTGAATTGAATTCTGTAGTTAGTCAGGACTGACTTGCAATCTTCCAGAGAATGCTTTCCATCAACCTGGTTACGATCGAAAATAGGTCGGTTGCTCTTTTTGTTGTGTATTGAAACTGCATGTGTTAAACAGAAATACTGAATAATAAAGAGTAAGTTTATTTGTATACAATTAAAAAAAAAAACAGTCGAGATGCTTTTAGAGTTGCATTGTGTCACAGTTAGTCTTCATTTATTGGTTTGGGCTCAATTATCGTCATGTGTTTGCAGCAATTGAGGCAGACATTTTTAATAACACATGAATTCGTCACTAATTCTGTATATAAATATAATAAATAAAGTCATGATGAATACCTTAAATGTTGCCGTAGGCAATAAAGAGTTTATATTTTTAAGTTGCATTCCCCGTTAATAATTTTGATTTTTATCTACATATTTTCTAATATAGAAATCTAAGAGAGATTTCAACAAGTTACGATTTTGATAGATATTCTTTGTACATATCTAGAAATACGATTTTGATATACTAGTAAGCAGACCCCGGTTTCCAAGGTGAAAGTCTTGCACGTAGCCCGGATAATGCTAATAAATACATGGACGAAATCTTTATATTAATAAGCATAAATAAATTGTGATGAAGATAAATAGGTACAAATTAAGTTATTCTATGTCTAATACAATTTCAACTTTGTTTAAAGTATAAGTAGTATTAATCTATAATAATTGTAGATGTTGCATTTTCTAAAGATGTAGAACAACCACACAATATCTCGTGTATTATAGAGAAAAGGAGTATTTATAGGTATAAACGCAATGTATTGTGTTAGTATAAAGCCTGCACCGATATGGATTGTTTCCACTGCGTTAACGTTTCATATCGTTTAGATAGAGATCTGTGAGTTTCGGGCCTTAGCTGTAACGTGGTTGAAGCGATATAGACAGAATAATAACAGTGCGGATTGAACTGCTGCATTGTGCAACCATTCTATTTACCTACTGATTATGCGGCGACTACTTAGGCGTTTGACTATGATATCAGAATAGTTGTGACTTTCAACCGATCAAGTTGCGGATCAGATTTGCTTTTGATTTTCAGCATAATGATAGCGGCAAATGGCAAATAGTGTTAAAATGGATTGCCACAGCCTTGCTTTTGGACGTAACGTGGTTTAAGAATAGTTGCAGAATTGTTGAAAACGCCATTTTATCGGTATTCCATCAATTAAAATTCTTGTGTTACTGACTGACAGACAACGCACTGCCGAAGTATCGGCCATTCATGCCAAATTTCAGGTTCGTGCACCCAGTAGTAAATGGTTGCAAAAACCTAAAATTTGGCACTAATGTTCATTGGAGACCGTAGGGGTACACTAAGAAAATTAATTCTTTCACGTAATGCCCACGGGATCGAGCAGAAACGATTATATTAAATTAACATTTGCGGGTGTAGCTGCGGGCATTCTCTAGTAATTGTATAAATCTTTATCTCCACTAGAGGCAGCCTAAGGTCAAGCGGATATTTCGCCCCTTGGCGCCGAAAAAAGAGACACTGTTTCAACATGAGCCTCGCCGCAAAATAAGGTTAAGGCGCTGTACCTAGTCAAAATAGGCTTCACAAAACAGTTTTTAGCCAAATTTTAGAGCACCTAAAAAAATAAATGTTAATCTTGATCATATTTATGGGGGGACCATTGTGTTCAAAACACGTTTTCGGTAAATTTTCTCGATAAAAAAAAAACCATTAAAATTGAAATTGTAGCAATTGTAACTGTATTATTTATAAACAAATCTTGATAATATTAATAACAGTGATGTAATATATAATAATAAAGGGAACTGTTGTTTTTATTTATCGATTGGAATAAGATATTTGTAAGGATTAATGTATTTAATGATAAATAACTCGTTCTGAACGTCCCGTCGTCATCGCGCTTCTCTTTCTTATGTATACAATCCGACAGTGACAGCAACAGCTGAACTCAGTGTACTGTACACAGCGCCTTAAGATAGAGTTTACTTTTGGGCAGCCGCGGGTAACAGGCAACTACTCGACCCGCTGCTAACTCTAGTGGGTAAAAGACTTATAATGCACTCCAACTCCTTGTTAACAAGATAAGTTTTTTAAGCATAATTACATTGTTCGTGTCTCACGTTTACTTTAATGAAAATGACGTAAAGAATCTCTTGATTTTGATTTCACTTGTATTCAAATATTATGTATGCTTACTATACGATTCTTAAAAATTACCTTTTGTTTTAGAATGTATAAAGATTACTTTGTAGATAGCGGTCATTTCCTGACTAAACTTCGTGCAATATTGCCGATCTTTGCACAGCCTGTTATTAACTTTAACGACAACATTAAAAAATAATATTGCCTTTCACGAAAAGCTTAATGGCGAAAGAACAATGCCCATTTTTCTTAGAGACGCCGGCCCAGATGTGGACAGTCAAAAATCGTAGTAGTTGTTATTGCATTCGATAAAAGAGTGTTAAACTAGAATTTTAAGATTGATTAGAGGTCCATCACATTCATAGATTTATTACAAGAAGTACTTTTATATGCTCACAAAACATTAGGTGTGTACCCACTTTTATTAGGATAGCTAAAGTATTTCGTAGTTTTGCGTAGAAAGGAAAGAGTTTATCACTTGGTAAGGGTAGAAATCCGAAAGAAAAAGCCAGAAGTCGTAAAAGATCCAAAAACATAAAAAGCATTCACAATATGCACGAGCAAAACAAATAGGTAACAAACAAAATAAACTGAATATGACATTATTGACATTTACTTAAGAGTCAAACAAGTGTTACCATTTTACAATTTTAAATGATATCGATTAATCGATATGGATTTCGGACATAGGTTATCTATATAATATTTGGTTCAAAATCGAACTTATTTGTAGTTAATCGCGTATATACCTTAAAAATACACACATTTTAAATGTTTAAGGACCAAGTAGAGATTTGCTATTAACTCAAATCATTTTGAGTAGAGAAAACGTAAAATCGATAAAGAAGAAGTGATAATCGATTTAATATTATGATTTCTTTACTGGCAATTTCTGATCTATTACGTGTTAGCTATTTAGACGTTAACACATCTTTTTAAACCTATTTATTGAATAAGTTTCTCGGCACACCTCTAGTAATGCCTATAAATTAAGTTACAAAAAAAAGGGATTATTCAACAACTAATTGAAACTTTATTGTGCTGTTCATGAGTTCCAAACTGGGCCAGAAATGGGCATTGTTCTTTATGGAATCTCCCTCCCTGGTATTAATTAAATTATCGTTTAATTTGTGAAACGCTCAACTGGATCCGGTATTCATATTATAACATTATTAATATAAATTTTCCTATACTGATAGGACTGAAGGACCGTGGTTCACCGTCGGGTTTTATGGCTGGCTCTTTGCGACATTAACTTTATTTTATAGTAAAACTAGCTATTGCTGCGAGTGAAAGTATTGCCGATAAATAAACTCGCATGTGCATTTATAATGTTACTTACTACGCTATTATAGACACATATTATGATATTGATTATTTATTAGGATACTCTATTCTTATCTCGTAGATTACTTACTTTTCAATGACAGTTTTTAGTCGACAAGCTGATAATTGATGTTGTACATGATAATAAGGAATTTTCTTAATCACACCACGCAACGAAACTTCTTTATTCTGATGATATTTAAGACAGCTCGACCGAACTTCAGCCAATATTTAAACAAGGCCACTCAGTAACTACCTGTCAAATATAACTGCAGAACCCTAAAGCCGTAGATAGAGAAATATCGTTTACCTTCAAGATATTAAATTCTCGAAGTTTCTTTAATAAAATGTTCAGGTAGGCTGCGGCAACTAAACAAAAGTGTCGGTTTAGTACACAGACAGGCGGTCAATAATTTATTCGCTATGTTATTTATTGAACAAATGAATTGAATACCGAGCTTAAGTTCGGAAATATTTATGTATGTGCGGTCCAGATGGGTAGTCGCAATATTTGTGGTGTCGGGAGACTTATTGGTTTAAACGACTACAGCGATAAAAGCTTTTGATAAAATATTAATATACAACGTAATTTTAAATATCTGAGAAAATGGTGTTTTTATTATTTGTATATTTTTACAGTTCAAAAGTGAAGGGTGACTTAAAATTAATATTAATACTTATTGATTGATTTGGTTTTATAAAATGGAAGTTAATAGATATTGAACTACGATTATTACTTCATATGAATTTGACATAGTAACGAGGCGTTGTTGGGTTTGTAACAACGCCCAGCTACTCTTAAAAGTTATTAGGCCATTCCTGTTAGGGCCGATTCTACGAATTGGTATTTAGATTCAGTAATCACACTATTGAGTTGGTCGCACTGTCATTGGCTCTTGCTGAGTACTAAGGAACCTGAGTCTGTTTGTTTCTTGTACCTGTAAAACATTTGTCAATCTCCCGAAGATAAATAGTTACTTACATCATAAAAAGCGAAAAATCGTGATGTAAGTAATTTCTTACAAAAAAAAAATATAACAGAAACACAGCAAAAGCCAACATTCCTATACAACGGTGGATTTTGTTCAAAATAATCTAGTTGTTTTATTCGGATGTTAGTATTCACAATAATTTATTTCATTCCCTCTTTCAGATCTCAGTACAACTCATGCGATGTTGCTAATACAAAAGTGTCATGGCAGCATGTGTTTACTTCCGATATTAGTTAATTTTAGTTAGTTTTATAGCTCAAAGCTTAACGTGGTTGTGAACGTAAAGGTCATTTCCATTCAAATGTTATGTGATTTGGGATACTCTATTTATGTGATATCTGTTATGTATACCAAGTGAATATGTTCATAAATGTCGTTCATTGACTTGTTTGCGAATGTTTATTATTAAATTTCTATTATGAAAAAGATTGCAAACAAAGATACTAGTGCCAAAAATCGTTTCTCGTCATTTGTTGACTCTCAGATTTTTAAAACAATTTTAACTCTCACATTTACATATATGACATTTAGTATTTTAATATTGTTAGCATTCTGCCAAATTGGCAAAGTGCTCAAGTCAATCTATCTTTTCGAAATCGTTTAGATTTAATCCCTCGGCTATTTAAGCCGACAGAATATCTAACTTACTTGTGTCTATTTACTCTTCTTCCAGAGTGTAATTTTATCAGGGGAAAAGGTAAATTTATTTTAACGAAATCAGACCTGCTGTAATTAATTTTATATTTAAATATCTATCAGCCAGTATTATACATTCGAAGGCAAAGATAAATTTGTAACATCTTGTGTTAGGATATCAATACGGAATGCTCGCATCAAAGTATTCCATATGAAATCCACATTCGGATACGTAATAAACACAAAACTGAGGAAATAATACGAATTATCGACCATAAATCAAGTAACATGTTTTCTTTTTTGTGTAGGCAAAGGCACACTTATGTATCTTGACGCTATCATGATATATCTATCACATTAATGCGTCAATCTGCATTTGTCGGCAAATAAAAAGTTTTCAAATTTATCCTTGTCTGTAACGCCATATTTTAATTATGCGCAAAGATATTACCAGTATAAAGTGATTACGAAGTTGAATTTTCATTTTGATGTTTACGAAATTTGTAATAGCGTGCAAGTTTCTAATTGCTAGGTTTGGGTGTATTAGTTCGGTAATCAGGTTTGATTTGGGAGCTGAAGTTTATATACTTCGGTGAATATAAGACATTTTCATGCTTATTTAATTTTTTATGGATTTTGCTTATTTCTTATTGAAACATAATGTACTTTCACACTCGTGTAACTAGACCTATAAAGCATTCGCATAAAGAACCTTGAGACGCGGAACCACAAGTTTGTTGTGGATTACAAGAAATATAATATCGTGTGGGAAAGAAACTACGACAAGCGGTGCATTGGCATTGGCGTTATTTCATTACTGAGTAAGTTAATTTATGCAGCTTCAATTCCTTATTATACTAGACTTCACCCTCAGTTTCGCCCATGTGGGACTATTTTATCCTCTTAGTGTGAGAACTTCCAAAAATTCTAGAGCTCTCCTACACTCTCCAAGGAACATACATGCCAAACAGCTTCTTACGCCCAATAATTTTGACTATGCTTTTTCTGCCAGTCAGTCAGTGAAACAAGAATGATGTATTTTCGGATAAATTGGTTTCTCATATACAGCTAAAAGAAACACGTCTAGGTCAATATTAAGTGCAACTTGGCCTTAGTATGATTGCGAGTTATCGCATGTTACAATAAATTATATTCTTCACTAACAGTTTGTTATACCTACATGTTGTTTAAGTGTTTGCGTGTTCTTTGAGTAATCGTTCTAGCATGTTACCCTCCTTGAAATTGCCTATAAACTTATATTACAAGAAAATAAGAAATACAGATGTTTTAGTCTACAATCTAAGCCAGTGGTATTAGAAGTTATAATTTGTATTTTATATTTATTCAAAAACCACGAAGATAAAGTCAAATAATGCCTGTTTGCAATGCTGTCTAAAATTAATTTTATATAAACTACTCATGCAATCAATCGGCATTATAACGTATGTAAAATAATCAAAGTAGGTAGGACAAACGAAAACTCACATTAGCTTGTAAGATTAGACAAGTACTCTTTCAGACAATTTTTGTAATTATATATACATCTTGTTTATCTTTCATCCTTCAAGCACATAACAACTTTGTTAATAATAATCAGTATCATTTACAGAATTGTTTCAAACTTCTTCTTAGCTATACGATTTCTAAAAACGAGTAAGCAAAACCCTTTCGCAACGTAGTTCAACCGTCAAAGCTCTAAGAAAAGTTCGCTATCCCTTAGTATGTATATACTAAACAAAGCATCCCTTCTGTTTAGACACGATATATTGTATTTGTTTTATATCTCACCTTTGATACAAAAAAGCAGAAGCAACGTAAACTACTCTCGACAAAAACTCTCAATGAAAGATTCTGCGTGCCACATGGGAATCAACGGGTAGAGAAACTTTCCCACTTAAATATTTCTAGATGTCTATCAGAGACGTAAACACAAAAGAGACTTACGTTAACATAAGTTATTTATTTGTTTGTTTGTTACATCCTACGTCTCGGTAGAATTTGCTTCAGTAACATTTAATTTATTGTCACGTAAATAAATACGACTAAGAATATTTATATTATGCCTATATTGGTACTGGGATAATTTATATATATATATATACAGGGTATCACAAGACCCATCACCAAGCCGAAGCCTACTCGTTGTGGACATCATGCCAAGTCATACTAACCAAAAATAATACTTGGGAATCGATGTTTTTTTCTGAGTTTTCACATTTTTTAAACCGCAATTAAAAGCGCGCGCGTACAATGCTCGAAATACCTACTTATCCATGGGCATATCTATTATAGGGCACCTAAAGAACATATTGGCGGCGTACATGCATCGATATTGTACCTAATTAGAAAAATTCCATACTAACTTTGAGCCTCATTATCTCCTGAACCAGTAATTTCCCAGGTATATTGCCGAAGTAAAAACTGGTCGTAGTGATGAGTACAACATGGGATTTCAGTTTTCGTTAAGGGTTTTTTTTACATCCTGTATATATAAATATATAATATTGTAAATTAAGTGTCTGTCATTCAGTTCTAATATAATATTTGTTTGCCCCTCAAGATCGTTGTTAAACTATAATTGGATGCAAAAATCCAGCAAACTTATACAAAATATTATAAAAATGTATACAACGTAGTCAATATAAGCTATGTTGAACTTTGAAAACCATAAGACCCGTTTAATTTTCTGGCGTTTATGATAAAATTAAACTCCTCGATTCCAACATTAAATGCCATACGTAGTTTACTTTGCGAATAGTAATTGCATTCGACTGTATTTACAGGTAGCAATAAGTTATTCCACAATGCCAACACGCCTCCACAATGTTGATAGCATGCGCTCCTCGAAATTGTAATGAACCGCAGCGATTCTGTGGCGAACACTCGATACCCTAAGATGATCACCAAACTACAATGACCAACGTTATAAACGACGAGCAAAAAGGTTAAGAATCCAATTTTATTGGATCGTGAACCTCTTTTTTAACAGTAGCTTTGAGTAATGCAAACTTCAGCTGTGGTGGAGAACAGAGCGCTCTTAAAACTCGAAAGTTTATATTACAACTTAACCTACCTGACCTGTATAAAGGTTTGAAACTTATCCAATAAGACCCTACAAGTTGCAACCCCCGTCTTATACTTTCCTCGTTTTATTTAAGAAATGGTCAGAAAATCGACGCCTAAGCTGTTTTTGGGACCATCGGTTATCCGATGGAAACTATAAATTTTTATGTGCTACATTTCATTAGGTTTTCAGTATAGTATAATCGGAAATTCTAGTGGTTAAGAATTATATATTAATTCGTTTTTAAGAGTTTCAGTTATCCATGTTATAGCGTTTGTTTTGTAAAATACAAATGTAGCAATAATTACAAAAAACATCTTGGAATAAATCGGGCGTACATTGTAAAAGCTTACCGACCTTCATAAATGTTTTGAAATGACATATAATTTATTAAGGTGAACGCCGACTTGGCCGCACCGCACGCGCCGCAGTATTCGCATTCGAATTATTTATATGAAGTTCTATGCAACCTCGCACACCCACCCGCGCCGCAGTCGCCGCAGTCGCTGAAACGACCGAACTCCCCAAGCCGCAGCTGATGACGTCACCAACACCGGCCCGCACGCAGCGGACGCTGCGGCTAGCGCGGCGCTGATGACGCTGAATGAAAGAACAGTGTTGCCAACACTGATTTTCAAAAATACGTAGAGCCTCTGCTCTACGTATTTTTGAAAAGTACGTAGATCTACGTACTTTTTAACTCTTTAAAAAGTACGTAGATCTACGTACTTTTAATAATATCCTAGATAAAGGGAGTAAAAAATTGTAAAACGAGTGTTTCAAACATCGATTCGAGCCTGTAAGCAAATATTATTGACTTAAATTGATCGATATGTTTTAAGTGTGTACTTGTTAAACTAATTGGGTACGAATAAACATGCAACAAATTATTAGCTACGTCCATTGTTACGTGTGGTTTGTGTTTAATAATGCTTATTTCTTAGTAAAATTCCGTTATTTTGCTAATTTGGTAATTTTCTGCAAAATACGTAGATTCTGGGCCAGAAGTACGTAGGTTCGCGAGAAGGGTCCAAAATACGTAGATCTACGTAAATAGACGTAGAGTTGGCAACGCTGTGAAAGAAATCAAGTGCGATGCGTGCGGCGACGGGAACGACTGCAGTTACTGCGGTGCGGATAGATGTGCGAGGCCATTAACAAAAAGCGATGACTGCGGGGACTGCGGCGACTGCGGTGCGGCCAAGTCTGCGTTCACCTTTATCGTCGCTTTTGGACGCCATTCATGAAAGGTTTTTTTTAATGTATGATTAATGAGACTAAGCGTGCAGTATACAGTCTTTAACAATGATAGTAAAGAAATCCTATAAAATCATTTAGTAGTTTTTATATATAAAAATATACTTTTTATCAATATCTAGTATGTTATTATACGAAACACAATGATATATCAAAATAGGTTGAAGTTGACAGCTCTTATTATATTTTAAACCAACATTACGATTATTTTTAACACAAAATAAATTTAAATGTATTAATTTCTTTTTACGGTTTTTGATATACTACTTAGACATTAAGATTAGATTAAGCTTCATATAGATTATAAAATGATGTTTCTTTAATGTATATAAATAAAAAACACAAAATAAATACATTTTGCAACTGATGATCGGAGGTCTCGGATTCGATTTCCGGGTCGGGCAAAAGTGTTACTGGATTTTTCCAAATTCTTAGTAGCAGCACAGAGTCTGGAGATGTGCCCGGTATCGGCAATAGGCTCGCCCCCTATTACGGGGGACCTAAAAATTCATGGCGAAATGTGGTATTACACCTCTGCCTACCCCTTCGGGGATACAGGTCTATAAAAAAAAATACAATTTATTTTTCAGGACCTACTCGTTATTATCACATGAAAAGACATTGCGTTTTGTTCAACAATAACATACCATACAAAATATTATAACTTCAAATATAAATACACAAAGGAATATCAGAATAGATGTCCACAAACATTCAGAGGATTGCAAATAAAAACAAACAATTATAATTAATTACGCCACGTTTACACGTGGCTACAACATTCAGGGAATCGTTGGCGAAATAACACAAGAAAAATACAGATGTTAAATGAATATAGGCAAGTACCTACTGACACACGTTTCCGCTCTACCAAAACATTGAAAACTAATATTTTGGTAGCAACATATATGTATATGTATATATTGCTATTCTCATAAATTACGTAATTAATCGAGAGAGGACTAAGCCCACTGAGTTTTCAAGTACCTCCCAAGAAGTTTATTACAAAGGAGGTCCAGATGAAATACGACTCTTAGTTGCCAGTTCAAAAAGTAAAAAATTTCGTCTCCGAGCTAGAACATTTTTCTTTTCATTGAAATGTCAAGGTCTATTTTCTCATTTAATTACATACATACATACATACATAGTCTCACGTCTATAACCCCGAAGAGGTAGGCAGAGGTGTATTTCTACACCCAGTTTTCGCCAGATATACTTTAGTCCCACGTAATAAGGGGCGAGCCTATTGCCGTACCGGGCACATTTCCAGACTCCGTGCTGCTACTGAGAATTTCGTGGCAGAAAAACCCAATAACACTGCCCGACCGCGACCCAGGAATCGAACCCGGGACCTCCCGATCCCACGCGCACATTTATGCCGCGAGACCAACGAGGCAGTCGTATAGGGTTTGATGTCGAGTTTTCCGTCTCTACGCAAAGATGGTATTTGCATCGTGTTATCCCTTAGTCGCCTCTTACGACACCCACGGGAAGATAGGGGGTGGTGACACTTGTATTCTATGCCGTCAACCACACGGCTTAATCTCATTTAATTACTTCTTATTATTTGACAGACTAAGTTTTATGTTTGTGACTAATTCGCGTCGTTCGCAAGATCGTTTCTCCTTCTAAGGTCGTGAATAAAGCAGGTATTCCTGTAATGTCATTTCCAAATACAACATGGTGTTAAATTATCTATCTGGTATAGTTTTCTTTTTTTTTATTATCTTTCCATTTGTCTGTCACTATAGTGCAAGCTCTGCCTAATTTGATATTAAATAACCGTGTGTGAGTAGGCCAGAAATAATGACAAAATAAGTGATAAAAATTATGATTGTGCTCTAATAGATACTACAGATCCAAAAAAGTTACAGAAGTGTCCTCTAGTTCTGAGTATAAGGCTCGTTACTAACGAAATACACCCCAACACACAAGCTATAGACGTTACTGTGTACATTGAAAAAGTAGTTAAATATAGGAACCACCCACTTCGTACGTCACCTATAATGGTATTTACTTAGCTGCAATACTGGTTGGTAGCACAGCCTTTGCAGTAAACCTCATTACCTACCGACCTTTACTGATGAGAATTAGAGCAGTTGGTTGTGTTTACTTCGTACAGGTAGAACGTTAGTAGTGGATGAAATTTGTAATATATAGTATAGATATTGGATGAGTTCATAATTATATGAAATACTGGCTTATGACACTCATGAGGTGAGGGAGCCAAACGCTCCAAAATTTCCATCTAAATATATTCAGTAGTTTTTGCGTGCAAGTGTTCCATCGTGCATCAAACCTTGATCTAACCATTCTCACAAAATTTTACGGTTGTTATATTTTTGTAAGATTATTGTATAAAAAACATGTTATTTATTTATTTATTGAATATTCCTTAACAACTATCATTACAGGATTTAAACCTAATGCGATAGTGTGGCATGTATATTATTTCACTAACTACTACACTAACATACAATTATGACTAACAATATTTCATAAAGTCCTTGCGACTTCGCTCACATCATTTGGTTCTATCTAACATTTCTGAAAATATTTATTACTCTTCCACTAAATCCTAAAAACGTGTTGGTATAGCGATGCTTAGTCTATTTACAAAAAAAGGAAGTATAGCTGTTAATTAATTCACTGATATTGTAAAAGATTAGAACGATACAAAATTTTGCATTTACATGCAAATTTTAATTTGCATTTAAGAAAAGCATTACTGCTTACCAATCATATTTATAATTAGATTTTTGTCAACGTATGAACTGACCTACTTTTTTCTATTATCCAGTGACCTTCTGCATATAATTTTCCTTTATTTATTAGTTATCTAAAAATTGTTAGTAACCTTGAGCCCCCGTCTGATCTAAGAGCTAATCTTAGAAGTGAATTTACTTAGAGTCGCGGTAGTGCTCGGGTGTGCAAATCGAATTTGAACGGTAGAACATTTCGACCGCAAAATTACATATAATTAAATTTGTTCTGCAGATAAATATCTACAATTATAAGCCTATTTCTGTTCATGAAATTGTCTTAAGTATACCTGGTTTAGAATACGATTTGAGTCTTGTGTGAGTAGAAAAGTGCAGTTCCAAACGACGGTAAAAGAGAAATTGTAGTTCTCACTCTTTACTGGTGGTAGGCCTCTTATTTCAGGGGCCGTCTAGTACAACTGCAGTGTCAGTTATCCTGCCACCAAGTAGTAACGTACAAATGTGCAATACTACATAAATGTTACAATTTGAATGCTACTGTAGTTAGTGAAATTACTAGTCATTAGAAAACCACGTCTCAAGGTAGCGGCTCGGCTGTGTCTCTGATATGGCCATAGTCTATAGGCGGAGGTTACCTTTTGCCGTCAGCTCCTCTGCTACCTTAACCATATTATACCCATTGCCATTAAACAAAAAAAAACTAATAGCTAACTAGGATAAACGATCATCTTCAAAAGCGCATATCATTATCCTGAAGGTTTAGCGGATAGAAAAAAAATGACATATCGAACAATATACACAGCACACAAAATCGTTGGACAGTGGTAAACCCATTTAAAGAACTTTGAAAATACCACAATGGCGTTTTATTTTTATTTTGGTATAAATAAAATATCGTTGTAGTTTTAGTAAATATCTAATTAATAATGTTTTTATCATCATCATCATGACATCCTTTTATAATTTTGCCGAAAAGTGATTGCAGCTAGTATTGAGCTAGTACAATCCAGCTAGCACGACAAGAAATCACAGCCTTAGATTAAATCATAATAATCAAGAAAAAATCATCATAATAAGCAACACCACACAAGTCACATAATTATGTATAACTTCTTGAAAAATGTCTACATATACGGTTTGCGCTAGACCAAATAGTAGCTGACACACTTTCCTCTGCAGTAATAATACTTGAAGTGGCTGCGCAGTTGCCAGTTAAAAAATGTACAAGTTTTGCCAAACGCGTAAACAAGTTACAGAGATGTATGACTGATCATCTGGGTCCCTATTGATTGGTCTTGTGACGTCACAGGCGTCTCGACGTCGCACCATCCAGTCGCCGACGTATCCCGACAGATAGGGAATGAATCTTTTGACCTTAATCTTCAACAGTTATAATGGCAAATAGTGTTGTTTGCGAACGTAATAATCTAAAAAACTGCATGTTTTATGTCGTTCTTAAGACGTTCGTGTATTCTTTTACTGCGTTTCAACCGTCGGCGTCGTCTTAAGAAAAGGAGGACGTCTTCTATTCGGTTTTTATGCCTTTTTTTTAGTATGATTCCCATATCGATTTTGTTTTATTTATTTCGGGATATACCCGTTTGATAACATTTAAGTTTTAGGAATAACAATTTAGTCGGTTTTCCATTTAAATTTTTATTGTTATATCATCTTGTTTATTTATTAATTAACCTGATTTGTACAATATCAACAAAAAGTACCTGTAATCTGAGATACAGTATATAATCTTTTGTAGCAATCTTGTGATTGTGATAAAAATACCAAGGTAAACAAATTATTAATATTGAAGATATCGTTAGATCTAATGATAGAGATAAATTTAATTGTGTTTATTTTATTTATCTCTATCATGCAGCATGTATCCATGAATAATTAGATTTTATAATTATTCATGGATACATGCCACGCAAATAAATATCACGGTTGGCATTTAATGTTAAATTTATCTAGGTTAAGATAAGTAGTAACGTAAGTAGCAAACGAGTACAGTCGTTTTCCGAAATCAAAAACATAAGGAATAAAATTTTAAGTGGTCATTAACATTAATTTTAATATCAAATACTCGCAACAAATGTATATGGTACGTATCAATCAATCAGCCTATTGCATTCCACTGCTGGACATTTATTATGTCTCCTATTCGCATCCATTAACCGTACGTACTTATCCCAAAAAATTGTTTTAACAGGATTTATATTAAAATTCTTCAGCAAATATTACCCTGACATTCAATTTTACACAGGCTCGGGGTATCTTCTATCGAACACTGGCTTTGCCAGCGGCTTCGCTCACGTTCGGGGTAACACAAAACTCCTTCATCCTTCTGTTAGGCGGCAGCCGCGGATTGTCTTTTTAAAAAAAACACTTTTATTTCAGCTGGAACCACAGTTTATTGCAATAGAGTTTTATACAGACACAAACACCTAATGCCTCACTTTACTTTACTAAAGAAAATGACAATCTGTCTGACTTGTTTTAATGACAGCTACGACGGGACTTCTGCGGCTCGCGGTCTATCTGCGACTCGTTGGCCGCGTGGCTTATGGCCCTATATATAATATAAATAGTGCAGATATCAGCATTTAATTAGGAACTAATTATGGATATAACATCTCCCCCCTTTAGATGAAGCATTATCTCAAGAGATGAGATGAGCGAAATCGAGTTCAAGAAAAATGAGGCTTACAAAAACATTGAGAAAATTAAAGAAATTATATCAACACAGTATAAAGATATAGTATAAGACATAGTTTAAGATATTGTTTAAGACTAAGTATAAGTCATTGTATAAGATTTAGTATAAGACATTGTATAAGATTTAGTATAAGACATTGTATAAGATTTAGTATAAGACATTGTATATAATAATCATCTTAGAATCATAGCTTAAATAAGATAGAGATATATTTAGAACTAGGTTCAAAAATTACTTATGTTTCTATTAGATGAATGATGAGAGTTGTTATCGCTATCAGATAAAGAATGTTCATGTTGGTCAATCATTTCAATAGAATTACTGATTCTATTTTGATTTTGGACATTTCTCCTGGTGTTACATTGATTAAATATTTGAATGCAACATGATGAGCGACTTTTGTAATTAAAATAATTATACACTTTATATGAAATAAACAAAATTATTGTAACAATACATGCGTAAGTGAATCCTGAATAATATGTTGAATATTTAACAAAATGACAGCTTAAATGAGATTGATTTTGGTATTTATTAATTTCAATTTCCAAATCATCTAATTTATGAAAAGTATGCGTTAAGGAATCTAAATCTATGTTACTTAAAGATAACGGAGATAACAGTGGAATTGTTTTGTTAACAAAATCTTTATTACAGCAGTTATCTTGAGTAATATCAAAATCTAAGGTAAATGGGTTATTATTATACATTGACGTCATAGTGGTCGATGGTATAAATTGTAGAGTTTTCGAATAACCGATACAATCAGGGGTTAACTGAAGTAAACCAGTACCAAGTACAGAAAGATCCTTGAGACCCTTTTTGCATTTTACTGTTAACTTATTTGGGTTGGACTGCACATAAATCCATTCATTTTTGTGTAGTTTTTGCCAAATATCTATTTGACCATATAATAATCGGAAATCACACTCTTTAGGTAATGACAACACTACTTCTGTTAATAATTTCATCTCGCAAGATGGGTTAGAGACACTAGAGTATATAGTTACCAATTGACAAATAGAATATTCATTATTTATTTTCAAACAGTCCTTTATATTTAAATTTGATAACATAGCATAATTTAATCTATCTTCTGTAATAGCTAGATAAGGGTTTGTAGGATGAATAAGGGCAAAGGTATTAGGGTTGGTTTGATCGGAAGGGGTAGGTAATGGTATTAATTTGTATACATTGTATTTTATAGGAGAGATAAGAGGAATTTGGATGACAAATACAATTCTTTTCTTATAGTAATATGCAGTTAGTTTTGACACATCTATGACTGTATGAATAGTCTCTATATTGAGTGGAGCTGGAAAATCTAATCGTTTATTTATGACATGAGTTTGCTTAGTTAGTTCTATTAATAAGTTAGAAGGTGTAATTATAGAAGGATGTAAAACATTCGCTTTCGCAAATAAAATAGAGTTTAAGACAGAATCTAGAAAATTAGAAATAGTTAATAAGGAACCTTCGATGATATTAAGTAAATTATTTATTTTTGATATATACAATACTTCGTTATTGTTTTTAGTGGTTTGAGTTAAGATCTCATTGAGTTTATTAATTTGAGCAGTTAATCTAATTTCGTTCTTGTTTAACCTTGAAATAGTAGTATTAAATGTGTTAATGCTAGACTTTACAATATGAATATTCTCTTTCATTAAGTTGTACAACTCATCCTCGCTTTGTTGACATGAGTCAATAGCGGCGTCGTATTTACGTGCATCGTCAGCATCTAGTGTGCCGAAGAAAAACTTTAGTATTTCGCCACCAAACTCAATTGATCTTTTGAATCTGTTTGGTGAATCTGAGGATATGATATGAGACAAAGAATCTAATTTAATCAAATTAGCTTGCAAATTTATTTCTACTGGGTTGAAGAGGTCTTTACATTGCATAAATTCCGTTAATTGCGATCTGATACATAGGTCTAAAGTTGATTTAATTAAATTTTCAATATTATTAAGATGCGGTTCAACAGACACTATATCTATATGCGTTATTATTTTCCAGTAATCATTATAAAAATAAACAGTATCAATAGGGTCGAAATAAATTCCTAGGCTGTGTACTATCGGCGTTAAGGTAGGCTCTGCGTGGCAGTGACGCCATAGCGTTCTGAAAAGAGACAACACTACGTGTGAGCGGGTTTGATTTCATTGGTATGATATTTTACATGTTTACGGTTAATGCATACGGTGACGATATGATTACCATTAGTTTTTATAATTTTGTAGGGACCTTTCCAGATAGGGGATAAGGCCTTTCGTAGCCTATGGTGATGTTTTATGTATACCATATCGCCAGTCTTGTATGAAGTACTACGGCTTGATTCGTCATAGTAGCGTTTTGATGTTTCTTTACTGTTTACGATGTTCTGTAAAGCTTTTTCGCGGCTAAACTTCATTCTGTACTGCAAAGCACGCACATACTTGTGATACGTGTTGTTACCGTTTGTTTCGTAAAGTGAATTTGGGATGACAGGCTTATAACCGAATAACAATTCAAAAGGACTGAAACCAGTAGTGGTATGAGGTGTAGTATTATACGATAACAACGCTGTTGATAAATAGCAATGCCAGTCGTTTTGGTTCTCATTGACGAACGATTTTAGATACTCTTTCAAAGTAGCATGGCTGCGTTCTAAAGCGCCGTTTGACTGAGGGTGATAGGGAGTAGTGAAAATAGATTTGATCTTACATATATCTGTAACTTGTTTAAAAAGCTCTGAGGTGAAACATGTTCCTAGATCGGTAAGTATAGTTTTAGGAAAGCCGAATAGTGACATGAAATGTATGAGGTTACGAGCAACTTCATCGCTAGTAGATGTAATCATGGGGTAAGCACAGGTAAACTTAGTTAAATCATCTTGTAAGGTCAAGATGAATCTAAATTTCTGCAAACCAGCTTCTGGAAGAGTTCCCACAATATCTAACGCTAGTCTTTCGAGAGGTCTAGTGCTAGTAGAGGTAATCTCCATAGGTGCTTTATTTGAGCAACGTAAGGGTTTATTTATCTGGCAAAGTTTACAATTTTTTACGTAATTTTCTATATCTAGACGCATGGACTTCCAGTAATAGGCTTCTTTGATTCTACTTAACATCCGTTTTATACCTGGGTGACCGGCAATGGGTGAGTCGTGATTTTCCTGAAGTATTTTGGGTACTTCAGCGGGTGTAGGGTAAATAAGCTGATTTTTGTAAATATGTATTTTGATATTAGTGTTATGGAAGATAAAGTTTAACATGTTATATATTTTAGTATAGACTAACTTAGAAAACGGTTCGCTAAAATCTGATATCGCGAGCTCAGGTTCGTTTATGTTTTGATCTAGCATAGTGTTACGTAATTTTATTAGAAGAGAATATATTGTTTTATAATTAGTTTCGTCATAATGATGAACTTTAGTGAATAAGAAATAGTATTGTTTATTATTAGATAATGTAGTAAATATTGTTTCAGGTTCGCGTTCGGATGCGATCATCTCGGTTGAATTTTCAATTTGAGATAAAATGTTTTCGCAATGTGGCATTGAACTATCAAAATCTAGGGATGTAGGGCAGGCTATCAGCTTGCATTTGGTAAGGTGTAAAGCTTGAGTATGTTCCTCGATTTGTGTATTTGTTGGAGGAATAGATTTGGTAAATTGTAGTTTAAAATATTGTTCGTAAGAGTGATCGTTAAGGCTGTTGCTGCGTGTAGTAACTAGTACCGGGTGACGTGATAACGCGTCAGCATTCGAATTAAGCTTTCCCTGTTTATACACTATTTCGTAGTCATATTCTTCCAGCTTTAAACGCCAGCGAATAAGACGACTTCCTGGGTCTTTTACATTAAAAAGCCACACGAGGGGCCTATGGTCGGTGATGATTTTGAATTTATTGCCATAAAGATAGGGACGGAAAGTTTTGACGGCAAATAATATGGCTAATAACTCCTTTTCTGTCGTGGAGTAATTACATTCTGCTTTATTAAGGGTGCGCGAAGCATACGCGATAGGTTTATCCTTGCCAACTGGTCCTTGGGATAGTACTGCGCCTATGGCGTAATTACTTGCGTCTGTAGTAACGAGGAAGGGTTGAGAAAAATCAGGGTATTGGAGGAGAGGAGCGGTGGTTAACTTTTCCTTTAGGATATCGAAGGCTGTTTGCTGTTCCACATTCCAATGGAAAGCGGCATCCTTTTTCAAGAGCGAAGTTAAAGGTTTGGTGATTTTCGAGAAATTTTCGATAAATCGTCGATAATAACCGATGAGACCAAGGAAAGATTTTACATCTTTAGGATTCTTGGGAACGGGATATTGTGAGACAGCCTTGACCTTGTCGGGATTTGGAGAGACACCTTTATCGGTGATAGTATGACCTAAGTAGTTCACTTCACGTCTTAAGAACTCACATTTATCGGGCTGTAGTTTTAAATTAAATTGACGGAGTCTTTCGAAAACTAGGCGGAGCTTTTCCATCATAGAAGGCAGGGAATTTGCATAGATTATACAGTCATCGAGGTAGACATAGCAGTGCAGACCTTGAAGACCCGATAACACAGTGTTCATAAGCCGTTGGAAGGTTGCAGGGGCATTTTTAAGCCCAAACGGCATTCTAGTAAACTCATAATGACCTGAGGTACCATTTGTGTTGATTACGGTGAAACCAGTTTTTGCAGCGTCAGCAGGATTGATTTTTATTTGGTGAAAACCAGAAATTAGATCGAGAACACTAAAATATTTAGAATTGCCTAATTGGTCTAGGATATCTGAAATAAGAGGGATGGGATAAACTTCGTTTACGGTGACGTCGTTAAGTCGTCGGTAATCTATGACGATGCGCCACTTTCTTTGCCCTGAGGCGTCCATCTTTTTCGGGACCACCCAAACAGGTGCGCTCCAAGGAGAGGTTGAGGGTCGTATGATGTTTTGATCGAGCATCTTTCTAATTTGTTTGTCAACTTCGTCTTTGTGACACTCGGGAAAACGGTATGATTTTACATTGATAGGCGGCGCATTGCCTGTATTAATAGAGTGCTGAATTGCATTTGTACTAGTGAGGGAGTCTCCCTCAAGATAGAAGATATCGGTAAAATCTGCGCAACATTCTAATAGGGCTTGACTTTCTTCCGAGTTAAGATGATCGTGTTTAATTAAATTTAAGATGCGTTCTCGTCGATCAGATGGAGATGAGGAAACTGTGTTAATTATCTCGTGAGATTCATGGGACTCAGGGAATTCTAAAGGAGTTAAAGTGACCTTGAAGTCTTGAATACGAATTTCAGATTCAGTGGTGTTTAAAACTGAGATATTGACTCGATTATTTGGTTTTAGACTAACTATACAATTCGCTAAATAAACGCCTTCACTAATTACGTGATCTAAAACAAGCGCTTCGCGTAAGTTATGCAATTCCAAGATATCATTTGACACCATGCATTCGATTACTGTTTCACAACGCGCCGGTATGATGTAAGTCTTATTCTCGAAGTAAATCGGTAGATTATGACCTCGCAAATTTAGGTACTTAGAATCGTAATTTATACTGGCGTTATGAATACGAAAGAGATCAGTACCAATTATACCGTCATATTTGAGATTTATATCATCTGTAATGACATGAAACTTGTGCAACAATGTTTCTTTACACAACTGAAGCTCTAGGTCAAAGGCACCCAAGGTTTCATTATAAGATCCAGAGTTATTGATACCCTTGAGGCGGATTATTTCCTCAGTTAATCGAGGTTTAGTTGACAAACTAGATTTTTTTACGATACTGACACTCGAACCGGTGTCGATAAGAAAGCTAAGAGGCTTTTGCGAACAATTCGTAACGAGATAAGTAAGTAAAAGGTAAAGAGATTCTGTATTTATTAATACTCGTTTCAAAAATAGGCACAGAAACTTTTGAGTTCTCTGGCACTATATTGACCTCATCAAGAACACAAGATTGAGATTTGGTGACGTTTGAATCATTTTGAGATAAAGACTTAGAATTAGTACAAGTAAGACTCAGATTATTCTGAGGTATTTTATAGGATTCAGTGTAAGATCTAGTTTTAAGATTAAGTGAGTTACCTTGACTCGAAGTAAGACCCGAATGATTAAGTTGATCATTGGTATACGAACTAGTAATAGATTTAGGATAAGACTTAGTACTAAGATTTGGTAATTTATGTTTATTTAAAGTAGGACCCGAATGATCCTGTCGATCATTGGTAAAAGATTTGGTATAAGAATTAGGAATAAGATTTGGTAAGTTATTTCTACTTAAGGTACGACCCGAATGATTCTGTTGATCATTGGTAAAAGAACTAGTATAAGAATTAGTATTAAGATTAGGTAAGTTATTTTTACTTAAAGTACGACCCGAATGATCGTGTTGATCATTGGTAAAAGAACTAGTATAAGAAATAGGATTAAGATTTGGTAAGTTATGTTTACTTAAAATACGACCCGAATGATCCTGTTGATCATTGGTAAAAGACCTAGTATAAGAATTAGCATAAGAATTAGCATAAGAATTAGTATAAGAGCTAGTATTAGATTTAGGATAAGAGTTTGCATTAAAATTAGTAAAATAATTTGTGCCGTTATTATTTATTGATTTCGGCAGGCACGAATCCGAAATCAATTCGCGTTTAAATCGCATTCATTATTACCATCAACAGGTGCATAACTGGAGTCGTGTTCACAGCAATGCACGCGCGCAGCGTTATTCGGTACACGTGTACTGGCGGTATTACTTTGAGTTCGAGGTGCGGCATCGGGTAGCGAGTTCTGGGAGCGGTGTTGATTGTTATATTGACGCTTGCGGCACTCGTTTATAACATGACCCTTGTGTTTACAATATGCGCAAAACTTATTGTTAAAATTAGAGTTATTAAAATTAGAATGATTGGAATTAGGATACTGTCGATTGCTTGGAGATGCCTGAAAATGAGATGAAGGATTCGGGACAAGATAGGATTTTTGAACTGGAGGAGTGCTAGCTTTCTTTTTATAACATTCATTGGCAGTATGCCCTTGTTTGTTACAGATCGTACAAGATTTGCCTGTGCGTTGCGATAAGCGGCTTAAATTGAAAATTTTCTCTTCCTCTACGGCTTGTGTTACCGCATAATTTAGGGAAGTAGGATTTCGGCAGCGGACCATATTCGATATGTTGGGATTGAGGCCCATTATAAAAGTATTCAGGGCAAGATCTTCCATGGCAGCTATTCTACCTATGAGTTCTTGTTCATTTGAACACGAATAATGGATGTCTGCTTGGATTCTGGTCAAGCAGGCTTCAATTCGCAACGAATATTGCGTTACTGTTTCTGTAGCTAACTGTTTACAATTTTGAAGGTCTATTAATAAATGGGAACTGTGCTTTCTTTCACCAAAGGTGGACCGTAGAAATGATTTTAGGTCTGACCATTGTGTAAATGTTTTTAGACTGCACGCTAGTTGGGCTTTTCCCTCTAATTGTGATATAATATATTTACACAAAATGCCGTGCTGTTCAGGTGCTGCTAATGACATAGCATTGTCACAGTTCGTTAAGAAAGCCGGAAGTGTTTCACGGTCTCCCTTATATGGCCTAATGAATTTAGTAAGTACATTTAGGGTTACCTTCTCATGTTCGGTTTTTACGGACATGGTTTAGGATTTAGGAAGGATACACACAGAATTACACAGAAATATAAAATGCAATAGAATAACAATAAAAAGACTTACAGTATCAGGATCAGCAACATGCCTAGACGCACTGTTCCTATGCAAGATGTAGTTTTAGAGTCTATACGGAAATCGAATTCTTGAGGAGTAACTTGAGAGACGCTGACGAGTCCGTGCCGCGAGGTCCGATCAGAGTCGAACTATAACACGTACATGAACGGGATTGATGTCGACACGGGGCGCGACCGAAAGTATGCGGACGGCTTCAAGGATCCGTGGTGACTTCAATGACGACACGGGGCGCGACCTGAGATGTGCGGACGGCTTCAAGGATCCGTGACGATGTGGAGTGCAGAAGACGCTGACGACACGGGGCGCGACCAATGATGTGCGGACGGCTTCGAAGATCCGTGATGGTTTGGATGATGGCGAGTGCAGAAGACGGTGACGAAACGGGGCGGTGCCTGGAGACGGTGGTGGTGCGGGCTCACGACGCTGGCGGAGGCTTATTGTCGACCACGTGGTGTGGCGGTGGTGCAGGCTCGACGTAGGAGGAGACTTACTGTCGACCACGATGCTGAAGTGCTTGATGCGGGCTCAGCGCTTCCAGGGGCTGAGACTGACCGTCGATCAACGTGACGAAAGCGCGGCGACCTCGGATTCGGATCTCAGGGTTTGCACGGAAACCACTTACGAGATCCCACTTCTGACACCAATGTTAGGCGGCAGCCGCGGATTGTCTTTTTAAAAAAAACACTTTTATTTCAGCTGGAACCACAGTTTATTGCAATAGAGTTTTATACAGACACAAACACCTAATGCCTCACTTTACTTTACTAAAGAAAATGACAATCTGTCTGACTTGTTTTAATGACAGCTACGACGGGACTTCTGCGGCTCGCGGTCTATCTGCGACTCGTTGGCCGCGTGGCTTATGGCCCTATATATAATATAAATAGTGCAGATATCAGCATTTAATTAGGAACTAATTATGGATATAACAGTTCGATAGTAATTTTCGTTTTAATTCTGATCATAGGGACTTATAAGAAATATAACGGCAAGAAGTATTTAAAACATTTCTGTAAATAGTATTTTTAGAGTTCCGTTGTCAAAAATGGATCAACTTATATCCTTATAGACGCGCTATGTCTGTCAGTCTATCCGCATGTCACAGCCACTTTATGCCGAAACTATTCAGTTTACATATTTGAAAATTGGTAGGTAGATGTTTTCTGTGAACCGCTTTACGACGTATTGTGTGTCCCTCTAACTTTTAAAGTAAGAGAGTGGCATATCTAAAAAAAATATATGTTGTAGTTCGTTATAAAAACTTCCAACGAAAATTGGTTTGAACGATATGTAGTAGCAGTTTTTGAAATAAAGCACATCTTATAAAACCGCAAATACAGCTTTGACGTTTATACAAATACTATTAATAGTTAGTCGAAGATTATGTCTATGGTAAGGGAATGCCTCCACTTCGGAACCCTTCATGAGGATGTCTGACTCGCAATAGCGAAGAGCTTTTATAATGTTTCGTCCTAGGTGTTACTTGTAGCCGTTTGCCATTACAAAGTTTTGGTGCATTAAGATTCCGCATTAACAGGACTGGAACACCAACGTTCAGTCTTAAGTTGCGTGAAGGTACTCTTGATAATTGTAAGGAGTTCAAAAACTCTATAGGGTACGAAGTAACTTGGTCAGTATTCATGACATTATCTACCGAAAGGTGCTCAACAACATCACTTTGCATACAGTCAAATGTCAAAGCCATGGTCCGATATATTTCTATACACACTTTCGTATTTATGAGTAGAGAATATTAGTTCGGCCGGTTTAGAGTGAAATCGTTACACACATAGGTACACATTTTTGCATGTATACCTAATATTAGTACGCATTAGCCAAGGCTGTTACAATAATTATTAGTTTATATAAGTAAGCGAACGAAGTAATGACAGTGCACCAGATGACAATGTATAATGTGACAGTACTGACAGATATACGATAGAACATGCGCAGCACTCAATTATTACAGCGCATGCGTTCTTACTGTCAATAGGTCTGTCCCTACAAATTTCGACCCTCTCTAAAATCCCTCTCAGATTATTTTTTGTATTTAATTGTATCCTATGCGTTTATCCTGGTTCGGAGCTATTTAACGATTCACAACTTTCTGGCCGCTACAGGCCGTTTTTGGCATTTCTCCTTTATATTCGCCTATCCAGAAGTAATAAATCAGTCAAACATCTAACGTTCACTGAAATGCCGAAAGTTAGACACATTTATTTTGAAGACGTAAGGAGAACGTATGCACGGGATCTTGGATTCCATGACACGCGCTGCATTGAGTCTTCCTTCTGTGCTAGTCACGGAGGATAGTCCTTCCGTGGAATAACTAATGGCCTGTAGGCAATACAGATTTATTCATTTATTAAGCAATACAAACTTACAGTGGTGTCACCAAATCGTTTGCAGGCACAATTATGTTTACAAAAATAATATTATGTATATTAATAAATTTAATCACAACATTAAACATTTCAAATAAAATTAAAGGGTAGTATTTAACTCTCCCTCAATATAATCTCTGATTTCTACAAAAAAATACCTTTGTTCTACCAAATATACTTATTGCACCACTAAAATATACTCACTAAAATATATCATAACTAACACCTGTTTATTGACCGTTGCAAATCTCTACTATTAAAATTAATCCTTTTAGTTAAAGAAGTATTTCAAATTTTACTTTTACTCAACAACCAAATAATTTGATAAACTAAGTTCACGGAGCCCTGCGTCGCAGGGCTCCTATTTTTGGGTACAGGGTCACAAGAAAACCTAACATAACCTATTTAGTTTTCTGAGTGGATAAGTTTCCCAAGCGGACGAGACTTATCATATTAAATGATATTTTATGGAAAGATTGAGGCATATTTGGTGTGCAATTAGTATTTTAGTGTTCGATCATTATTTTAGTGTGCAATAAGTGTTTTAGTGAAAGAATAAAGATTTTTAGCGTAACGCACTCAGTGTGGTGCTTAAGATTTTTGATGCACTGTTAAAAATATCCCAAAATTAAACAAGGAATATATCAATTAAGCTTACATTATTGACATTATTTACATTTATTACAACTTTATAGATAATACCAATTTTTTTTTTGGACATTGCTATTAAATACTATTGAATATGCTTGCATTATTCATTTATTGCACTATGCTTTATATTCTAATGTCATAGGTTATTGATATGTCGCATAATATTAGCAGCAATTACAGTTGGTTTACCAAAAAATATGTCTGTATCTGGACTATTTTGTAGAAAATTATTGATGTTCATTATTGCCCTAGCCGTAGGACTATTATGTGCTTGAGAAGAGCCCTTCCATATTGTATCTATCAGGTACATAAAAATAGATGCTCTCTCGCTGGATTGTCAATCTTATTGTTTAGTAGTTGGTAATAATGCATTAGGTGTGAAAACTGTCTCCTAAGTTGTAATGTATCGAGTCCAACCATACCTCAGACAAACATGGACGGGTACAAAAATGGGTAGTAACCGTGAGTACGTTTATATATGCAGCGGGCAAATTTACGCTGAACTTTTTCAACCATGAGTACATACAGTTGTTCTTTTGGATTTCACACAATTGCATTTTTAAACTGCAGGGTGGCTCTAATTATGAATCCCGGAAATCTATTTGGGTCCTTCGTTGTCTGTTTGATGTGTACGTGGAAAGTTACTTTGCTATAGTGACGCCTAGGACACGTAGTGCAGTAACACGCTCTAGTGGAGTGCCTGCCAATTTGTAATTTACCAGTATATGAGTACGGGACCGGGTAAAGTAATAGTTTTACATTTTGTGACACTAAGAGGAAGTTTATTTTGTTTACTCCATGTGTCAACCGCATCAATATCACATTGTAGTGCATCACAATTTTTAGTGCTGGTGACAGAAAGGTACTCCTCTTCAGATCATCTGCAAACATAAGACACTCAGCATTACGTACTTACCATATCAGGTAGGTCATTAATCATGATCAGGAATAGAGTTGGACCTAATGTACTACCCTGGCTTAAGAACGAGTGTAATGTTCGCGGATCGATGCTGTTCCATTTTCACAAACTTCCGATCTCTGTGGTAGCTTGCCATAAAACTAAGGAGTGGTCTACAGCAACCTACAGATACAAACTTTGCTAGTAGTACATCATTATCCACAAGATCGAATGCCTTTTTGTAATCGAAGTCTGTCGCGTCGACTTGGCATCCTGCCGTTACTTAACTTATTTTTTTTTTGACTCATGGTGGAAACCAGACAATTTACGGGCTGACCCCCCCAGGCTGGGCCCCTAGGGGCTCAGTCCAGGGAGAGTGTGGTGACTCCCCGACGAGAAGCGCCGGGACTACCCACTAAAACCACCATGGTGTTCCTCTATCCGATCCCATTGAATGGCGGGGTCACGGGACCTACGTTAGTATTACTGCCGCGACCCCGCCTGAGCTGGCCCGCCGAAGCGGGCCCCGTCCCTCGCATGCATCCATCTGCATCCATCATACTTGTCCTCATACATCCTCTTTCATACTACGAGCGGAAAAGCACGACGTAGTCTACTAACGCTACGAGAGGCGCACGCGGAACACGTGCGCCGCCTCTCGGGCCTAGCGGACGGCGGGCGGTTCAAAACAGGCCCGCCGCCCGCTGGCGTGTACTCACGGTGGCCGGAGATCGTTGAGCGCCCTCCGGCGACGACGCCCGGTTCTGCGGGTGGAGACAGGTCGCGTGGGCTCCCTATCCCGCTCCACCGCCTCCTTGATCGACATCACTGTCTCACAGAAGGAGGCGGCGGCGTCCCAACACATCTCGCTCCGAACCATGGATCGAATCAAGGTCCGAAGCGAGAGTTCGACCACTCCTATCGCCGCGACTAGGTCCCGGTGCTGCGATGCCCAAGTAGGGCATTCCGCCAAGGTGTGCAGCGCCGTGTCCTCTACTGGGTCACGGCGATCTCCGCAGTGGTGACATCCGGGCGTCTCCTCCCGGCCAATGCGGTGCAGGAACCGGCCGAAACAACCATGGCCGGTTATCACCTGTGTCAACCGGAAGGTGAGGGCGCCGTGTCGTCTCTCCAGCCACTCGTCGAGTACGGGCCTCACTGCCTCGATGCAGCGAAGTCCCGCGCTGGGGTGTGTGAGTCGCTGTCGCCATTCCGCCACTAGGACCTGTCGGAGTTCCGCCTTCCGCGCCTCAATCTCGCGAGGCGCGGGTTCTCCGCCTAGTGACCGGGCTTCGCGGCGCCACTTATAAAGCGACGCCAACAGCCCGGCCTGTAGGTCCCAGGGCGGACATCCGGCGAGGAGGGTTGCGGCTCCAAAGGAGACCGTGCGGTAGCCACAAATTATCCTGACTGCCATGGCGCGCTGCGGTGCGCGAAGCTCCCGAAAGTTGCGGGCCGTCAGGTTCTCGGCCCAGATGGGACACCCGTATAGGGCCATC
The DNA here is from genome assembly GCA_944739405.2 of Euclidia mi. Lineage (NCBI taxonomy): Eukaryota > Metazoa > Arthropoda > Insecta > Lepidoptera > Erebidae > Euclidia > Euclidia mi. The sequence goes on along the minus strand of OX123183.2, from coordinate 94,294,653 downwards.
GACCGCACGACTCCCTCATATAGCCTCCGGCAAGAGGCGTTCGGCCCCCTAGGTTTGGCAGCAGCTTTGACAGAGCGGCCGCCGCCCCCAGGAGTCTAGGTGCCAAACGCTCAAAATGCCGGTGAAAGTCCCATCGGCTGTCGAGAACGAGCCCAAGGTACTTCAAGCTCGTCCCGATGCCGATGCGGACCCCTCCTACCATTATGTTGGCCCCTGCAGGTGGCCTGTTCTGAGGCCCATGAAACGAAATGGCCTCGGATTTCGACAGGGCCACCTCAAGGCCCAACTGCCGGATGCGACTCACTACGTGTGCAACCCCAGCTGTCGCCAGTATGGCCGCCGCCCGGTGCGTCTTACCCTTGGCCGTGACCAACGTATCGTTGGCATAACAGACTATGCCGACGCCGTGGAGGAGCGCACCCCGCAGCACATAGTCGTAGCCATTGTTCCACAGGAGTGGACCAAGAACCGACCCCTGTGGAACACCGCACGACATCTCTCGCCGACTCCAACCGTCATGAACCGGGTATACCACATGCCTCACATGTAGGTATGCCCCGACTATTTGGCGGAGGTACGTCGCCACTCGATGGTAGACGAGTGCCGACTTGATGACGCTCCAGGGCAAGGTGTTAAACGCGTTGGCGATGTCAAGCGACTCCGCCAGAACCACCTCGCACCAGGATACTGCGTCCACCGCCAGGCTCCTCACTGTTTGTATGACATCAATCGTGGAGCGCCCTCGTCGGCAACCGAATTGGTTGTCCGCCAAGTTCGGGCCCACGCTCGACAGATGCTGGACGAGGCGCTTGGCAACTATGTGCTTGAGCATCTTTGCAACCTCGTCCAGCAATACGATGGGCCCGTAGGCAGACGGACTGTCCGCCGGGCGCCCCTCCTTCTTGATTAGGACCAGCTTGCCCGTCTTCCAAAGACGAGGAAACCAGCCCTCTGCCATACATTTGGTGAAGAGCCCTATAAGTCGGGGCTCGAACTCGGCTATGACAAGGGCCCACGCTCGGCCTAGAATGCCGTCGGGCCCTAGGGCGGTGTTCTTCATACGAACCACCGCCGCTCGAAGCTCGACCCGGGTCGGGAACCGCGTCGTCGTCTACATCCGCGCTGGCTGTCGTGGGAGACGAAGCCATCGGCGGGGGAGGGTGCTCCGCCCTTGAAGGGAACAGAGCGGTAACGACAGCTTCGACTGCTTGCGGCTGGAGACTCCGGGTGAGCGGGGATGCCCAGGGGCGAAGTTTTCCCCTGACCATAAGGTATGGACGCCCCCAAGGATCACGCTGATGTTTGGCCCGCGCAATCTCGGCTTTTAGTCGTTCTCTGGCCGCTCTGTACCCCTCGTATAGCTCCGCCTCCCTGAGCTCTGAGTCGGGAGTGCGGCGACGCCTTCTCCGAAATCGGGCATACTGGCGCTGCCGTTACTTTACTGCTTAGATAATTACCATATTTTATATGATTTGTTAACGCAGACCGCGCGGGCATTACTGTTTCTTAGTCTCCCTGTATTTTTTGTAAATATATTTTATGAACCAAAATACATTTTTTACTGTTTTATTAAATGTAAAGATATCCTTAACTGGGAAGGCGCAAGAAAGCTTAATAAAATGTAAATCCGCAATAGCTATATCCAAGAACTAGCTGACCCAGCGAACTCCCCATCGCCTTTTTAAGAGTTTTTATTTAATTCCCTGTTTTCCAAGCCCCTTTTCCAAAGTTACCATTGACTTAGCGCTTAATCTCTTATCATTCCAGGGTCTATAAATGATGCAAAAACAAACATAGATTTTAATATAATATTGAATTGCCCATTCCTTAAAATTTCGGAGACAATACCCATATCGGCTTAAAAAAAGTCCCGTCCGCCATCTTTGATTTCCTATCCGCCATCTTTGATCACGAAATAGATGTTGTATTTGGATTCACCATCCCTTCAAACATCGGAGACGATACCCATATTGATTTAAAAAAAAAATCCCATCCGCCATCTTGGATCACGAAATAGATGGTGTTTTTGAATTCCCCATTCCTAAAAATATCGGAGACGATACCCGTATCGACTTTAAAAAAAAATCCTGTCCGCCATCTTTGATTTCCTATCCGCCATCTTTGATCACGAAATAGATGTTGTATTTGGATTCACCATCCCTTAAATCATCAGAGACGATACCCATATTGATTTTTAAAATTTTTCCCATCCGCCATCTTTGATCACGAAATAGATGTTGGATTTGGATTCCCCATCCCTTTAAATATTGGAATTGATACTCATATTGATTTAAAAAAAAAACCCGTCCGCCATCTTTGATCACGAAATAGATGGTGGTTTTGTATTCCCCATTCCTTAAAATATCGGAGACGATACCCATATCGACTTTAAAAAAAAATCCCGTCCGCCATCTTTGATTTCCTATCCGCCATCTTTGATCACGAAATAGATGTTGTATTTGGATTCACCATCCCTTAAATCATCAGTGACGATACCTATATTGATTTTTTAAATTTTTCCCATCCGCTATTTTTTATTTCCCATCCGCCATCTTGAATCACGAAATAGATGTTGTATTTGGATTCCCCATCCCTTTTAACGTCGGAGACGATACCAATATTGATTTTTTAAAATTTTCCCATCCGCCATCTTTGATCACGAAATAGATGTTGTATTTCGATTCTCCACCCCTTAAAATATCGAAGGCGATACCCATATTGATATTTAAAATGTTCACATCCGCCGTCTTTGATTTCCCGTCCGCCATCTTGGATCACTAAATAAATTTCATATTATTAATCAGCGTCCCGAAAATCTCGAAAACGATACCCATGTAGATTGTATCCTATTCGTTTAGCCTTTTTTGCCTTTGACCCAACCCTCCCCCTTCTCGTTTGACCATTTTATTATTTTTGTCTGGCCCCTAAAAGTTGTGGCGTAATTTTATATAGCCTATAGCCTTTCGAAATAATTGGGCTATCATAGGCAATAACAATTTTTAAAATCCGACTGCTATTGCTAGTTCCTGAGATTAGCCGACATTATGTTTTAGCCTTTTTAGCCTTTTGCCCGGCCCCAAAGGGTCAAAGCGTTATGTTATATAGCCTATAGCCTTCCGGAATAACTGGGCAATCATATACAAAAAGAATTTTTCAGATCCGACCGGTAGTTCCTGAGATTAGCGCGTTCAAACAAACAAACAAACTCTTCCGCTTTATTATATTAGTATAGATAGATAATATATATACAATAGTATTTGTGTTGCTTTAACATGAAGAATGTTGCTTTTTGTTCTCTTCGGAAAATAAATGTTTATATATTATTACATAGCTGATTACATAAACAATAATAACAATTTGAACGAATATAAATTAGATAACACCGAAAATTTAATTCACAGCCCAGATTCAGCCGTAGCGCACGTTTAGTGTGTAAACTAAATTCGACAATACAATCTGTATGTGCAAACAAAACAATGTGTTTAATCTGTATAAATCATCTAAAAGCATGTTTTAACTACGTCATATGTCAACAACACAGCGCCGCACTACTATGCAAATTTATGGAAATAACACTAATGGGCACTCGGTTAATGACTCACTTTTATAACTTAAAGCGATTTATATCGAGCACTAAAACGTAATTGTTAAGGGAATTTTGTTAGGAATTGCATTAGATATAACTGAAAAGTTGGTCGGGATAGCGTCGTATGAAATTTGTGATAACTTCATGAATGTTAAAAAAAGAATTCACGATAGGCACATTATTTAATCTCAAAATAGGTTTACAATTTGTGCATACTACTAAAATGTAATTTGAGATCTAAGGACCAGTTTTAGGATTTTTTACTACAATGTAAGCAATGTTTGTATTTTCGTCATGTCTGTCTGTGCTTCCGTAATTTATCTCGAAGTGCTCGTCGTCCATTTTGCTAATTGTAACGCTAACTTGTACGTATAGATAGCGTCCATAATTCCGAGCTCACTGTGTCGTAATATCAATGAAAACACGATAACTCAGTGAGTATTTATGGCACAATCAATCAATCAGTTTGAGGCACTGTTAGACGTAAGCCTCCCCTGATTTGCTCCAAAATACTCGGCTAAAGGAATTGCGGAATTATAAAGGGATGTTTGTCTTTATGGCAAAGTAGTTATTAGAAATTTTATGACATGGGTATTGTAGAGCGATAGCTCTACAATACCCGATTGCGTTTGTAATGTTATACTTCTGTATAAAAAACACGTAACTCTAGTAGTTAATGGGTATTAGTTTGTTAATAATCATCGCTTGCTCACCGGTAATTTAAATAAAACATTGCGAGGAAACCTGAGTGTATAAGTGATCTCCATAATATTTTCAAAATACAGGTGAACTCTGTCAACCCGCACTTTGCCAGCGTGGACGAGGACTATGGCCAAACCAAATGGAAAAAAGGAATGCGTCAAGCAATAAATAAAGCAGATGATGATGAAGACTAGTAAAACATGTTTATAGATTAAAGATTTTTTTTAATAACCGTGAACGAGTCTACAGCTATTAGTTTAAGAATGTTTCATAATTCAAGAAACGTTATTATCGTAGACATTATTTAAATTTAAAACTCTATTAGAATTTCATGAGAACACACCAGCAATATGTCGTGAATGTTATGAATCAAAATAGATCACATTAAAATTGATATAAGCCTTAAACATTATGGGTTGAATGAACAACAAGCTCTGTTGACAGATTATAATTGAGTGAATGGGAATTTCGTTCGCAACACCCTCTATCCGTTTTCCTAATATAATTAAGGGTTCATTCATACAAAATTGTGCGTAATTATGTTTGAAAAGGATCTTTCTTTATTTATGTGTTGCAAAATGTATCTATGTGAATGTGTGCATACTGTGCAATAATTATATAATATGTAATATTTATTTGCTGGAAAGTGAGGTGGATATTGTGCAAATTTTAGGTTTACTCTCTCTCTGTATATCATGTATTTCAATCAAAATATTACGAAATTTGTTTTGGAAAACATGATTGTAATCGTGTGGATATGTGTGTATCGACCTTTACACTATATAGCAGCACTAAATTCCGCTATCTACGACAGGCTGTGTGACAGCACAATGCGTTACGACGCCGCAAAGTGTAAACCGATGACATCCATTTGTTACGCAGCGGACAGACTCTTGACATGTTACAAATAACCTAACATCATATATTAGATGTTTTTCCCGTATCGCAAATCGCCATGTATCGCAGGGTAATTTGGCGACTTCCGATACAGATAAAATAAAATCAAAGATTATAATCTGTATTGATCTGTATATCATGATTATCAAGCGTAACCTTAATCTATTTTTAATAAATAAGATATTAGTACGATTAGAATAACATTACATTGTAATCGTTATTTAAGGTCACATTTGTTCTATCAATAGATTCGTGTTTGATTTATTTGCATGGTTTTGCGTCGACAAATTAAAACGGCACTTTGTAGTGACATTAACGCATGAGTAAACATTGTGAATGTCCCGACATGAACATCGGATACATGTTTGAAATTTTATTTACATTGATATTTTATTTAGATTTGCGGCGTTTTTTACATACAAATAACGTGAAATGGAATTCATCAAAGTCTTTGAGCATAAATGAATTTGTTATTTTGTTACCGGAGTGAATTGTAAAGTAATGAATTCCTATTTATAGCTAGTGGTATTTAGTGTAAAACGAACCATAATTTCAGACTAAATAATTATAATTTACTGTCGTAATTTCACCGGTATTTCGAAAAACAAAGATGTATAGGTTAAATAACGAGAAGATACAATAAACTTTCAAGCAACATTTAATATCTTTAAAGTAATCTTGTTGGTATAGTATTGTAGTGGCTAATTCATTGGGACCTGATGGTAAGTGGTTAAAATGACCTATACTTTATAACCTATAATTTTTTTAGGTGTTCTCTGTCATATAACAAATTATTTGTGCCCATTAAAGGCACAAATAATGAATAGGCACAAAGTGTAATTTTGGAGACTGACTGCTGCACTTAACACAGTGCTAAGGGCAAGGTGGTCATGTTTAAAAAACTACGCCATTCGTAACAGAGTATTTCTACTCTGGTACATCTAACCCGATTCCTAACTAGGCGGATATGAATTTAATTTTGTATAAATTATCTAAAAAATATGTATATAAGAATGTACGGCGCGATGAATTGGACGCTTTTAGGAGGGATTGGCAAGAGCTCGCGTCTGATCGCAACAAGTGGAATATGGAAGGGGAAGCCTTTGCCCAGCAGTGGGACATAAATTAGGCTTCTCATAATAAGAATGTATGTGTAGATGTGTGGCACCTTCAAGCAACAAGATCAAGCTATCGATGGCATGGCTCCAGAGACGGAAAGTTATTTTCAATATGTGCAGCACTTATGACCGTTGACCCAAGCAACGAATTTAAGTCTTTACTTACAAATTGGTGCATTTAATTAGCTGAAGCGCGCAATGTCTGACGACAAAGCAAAAACGTCAATATCCTTCCATCTGCGCATCGTTAATCTCGTGTGCGACGAACATTACCAGATAGACTGCATCAACGCCGTCAAAGCGCAACGAACGTCCCACTACTCGGGATGCAAATGTGCCAAACGTTCGTAAAACTGTGCGGCTGACGCGACGAATTACGGTGCGAGCTTTCCAAATTGACTGCGCTTCATTGGTTTGGACGCTTAATGAAGGCGATATTTGAGTTGAATTTAATTTGATGTAATCCAAATTAGGTAACTATAGTAATAATTTAGTAATTTAAAATTGGGACACAGTTTTATTCACTATTCGACATACTGAAGGCTAAGACTTAATGTTGTTGTTAGACATATGTAGTTACTGCTTTGGTGGTATATCATTTTTCTATGTTAATCGATGCTTGTTAACCTAAGACTATTAAATGCCATCATTAGAAGCATTTTACACTATTTTACAAGGTAATCATTTTAAAGTGCTAGGTATATCTTGCATGAACTACATACTTATTAAAATCTCTTCGGACTCTTTTCATTAATAAAAAAATGGGCATAATTTTTATCAAAGTAACATTGCTAAAGACACGTAAGTACATAAAATATCATATTATAATTGCGTGTATGTTGTAGTGTGTATTTATTGCTAACAATTTATCTACAATAAATATGAAAATACACGATGAAACGAAAATCCTCTTGTGTTAAACGTTTTATATTCAATTTAGTGCTCAACCTTCAGTAAGAACATTAGAAATACAATAAAAAAGGTTATAAGCTCACCTTTTTTCGGGATTCCATTATTTTAATCGGCATATTCAGATTAAACGGCAAAGATCACATCACATTACGCCGGTCGGTCAATAGTAGTGACGCTTGGTTATTCAGAACGCGACGCTGCCGTTATGTTTCAGAACGATATTCGACAGCATTACAGTTGGGACGTGCTGATGCATGTAGCCGACGAGTAATCCGAAGTAGAAAGGCACTTAACGCTACGCTAATAAAGTTTACCTTAGTTCAATAACATTAACGAGGCGCCGACAACAATATTCATATGACTTCTGATGAGCTTTCAACGAAATAAGTTTCAGTAAAGGAACTCGCATTGTTTCAAAAAAGAATACTTACCTTTTTACAAGAGTTTTTTAATTTTTTTTGCTGGTTGGCCTCAAAAGCATGTCAAAGTCGAATTTACGTGACTGTGTTCGCAATTCCAATGTGCCTATTCCTTTTATCATACGATATATGTATATTGTAATAGAAAAACCTATTCCGCTATACAAAGGCGGCCAATTTATGACCCGACACACGCGAATTCCGCGGGGAACAAATTTTACTTCTATATAGGGATAGCATCCCAAAATTTTAAATTAATTTCAAGATTAAAAAATGATGTTCGTAGCTCGAATGCCAATGGAGAATTATTATTTTTGCACAAATTGTGTTTCGTTGTATAGATGTCAAATTTAAATCGTAAAAAAATATTTCCCTCCGCCGCGTCTATTGAGTCGATATCTACGTCAGTGTCAGGCCGATCGCCTCGAATTGAGTCGGGTCAACGCAACGTGAGTCGTTTCCAACACTAGGAGTTTTATTAGCTGTCAATTCGTATTTATATTTTTGTAAAAGTCGAGGCAAGCGAATCATCGATATCGTTTATTGAGTTCTTTTGTCGGAAGTTCTATTTTTGTTAAATCTGTATCAATCGCTGAAAGGTGAAACGAAAAGTGGCAATCAGATTAAAACTGATCACTGAAGCTTCCATTTCATTATAAAACTGAATAAAAACATAGACTATTGCTCTTACAATATACGGGGAATATCGCGTTGTTCCATAGAAACAAGGAATAATACCGTGGTCATTCAAAATTCTATTTGTGAACAGAAGAGACAATTATTATAGTGATTATTTTGTATCTCAACATAATAAGGGTAACCAAGATAATTATTTTGTTTATGATTCTAATTCTGAAGTATACAATTATCTTTATCTTAGATTCTTACTCATCAGAACTTTTGCTTGCTGCTTTTAATCTATATCAAGTTCGCATGACAATGACCACGTGTTTAGTAAGCAATACAAGTCAAATGAATCAAACTAACAAATAGCGTTAGCCCATAGTTAGAGGAATTTATAGGTTATAAATGGAGACTAGGTATAAGATAATGCAGCACTGAGTAGTATTATAATAGGTTATCGTTATAGACGGTAATAGATTCGCTGCATACAATATACATAGACGCAATTGCGAAATGGGAATAATGACTAAATCGGTGATTATTCTCATTTCATAGCAGTACATGACTGTGAACTCAAGATCAACTGTTTTAAATTAGACATCAAATTTCAAACTTACAATTCCATTTATTAGCAGTAGAATTGATACGGTTGAAAGATGCAATGTTTCTAATTCTAAACACGTATTGAAAACTGTAAGCTATTTATTTCTTCCAACATCCCGCACAAAAAATATGATATCACAACAAAAGTTTCAACACTTAGTTAGGGAGGTTTACGGAATCCATTATTTACGGTATAGAAAAGGGACAAAATCAGAATAATAAAATTATCGGCCACCTACCTACGGGAATCAGCTGGCTATATAGCAAGAATTGATAAATCGATAGTTATGAAGGATTTAAACTGGCTTCATTTACGCGGAATTCAAATTATTGTAGGGCAGCCGAATTTAAATTATTCTATGGAGTATCTCTTTTAATTCTTCGTTTCTGTTGCAAAGTGAGGAATTGTGAGTGATTTGGTATTAATCGTATTTGAATATTAAGCTAGAAATCACAGATATGACAAGTATCAGATGTAACGCACGGCACAGTTGCGTGCGGCCACTAAAGCAAATACAAAATTGAAAAGCGAATACAAACTCGTCTCAGTGCGCTACGAAGCATCGTACAGTTCACGCGTCACGATCACGTCAACTTTTAAATTCTCAAAATGCCGTCTTGTGTTCTTTAAACACTGTAAAAGTTGTTCCTAAAAACAAAAACAGGAAAATGGAATATCTTTTCACAGGTAACTATTGATAATTTGACTGTTTCCTAATTTAATTTCGATAAAATTCGTATTTGGGCAAGAAATATGTAAGTGTTGCCAGTTTTTGTCGACGCCGTTCTGCCTGAATTAGATTATGTGATAATGATTGTCATGTTAATGAAAAATACATTACCGTATTATAAAAGTATACTGTAGATATATCTTCTTTCTCATAAATATAGTAATAGAATTTCAATTTCCATTAGTATATACCTTACATAATATTGTTTTGAGTTCGATCCCCAAACGATCCAAATATTCGTGTACACCCTGCTACTCGTCAAGCTTATAAACTTTGACCTTTGCACCGTTCTTATGGCGTAAAAAATAAGTATCAAAATCGTACAGCAAATGTTTAGCTTGTCTTGGCGCCGTGTGTACATACATACTTATGGCGTAGGGAATAAGTATCAAAATCGTACAGCAACTGTTTAGCTTGACTTGGCGCCCTGTGTACATACATACTAATGGCGTAGGGAATAAGTATCAAAATCGTACAGCAACTGTTTAGCTTGACTTGGTGCCGTGTGTACATACATACTTATGGCGTATGGAATAAGTATCAAAATCGTACAGCAACTGTTTAGCTTGACTTGGTGCCGTGTGTACATACATACTATTTATTTCTCAACTAATCGACGCCAGCGGCTTCGCACGCACATATTTTCTTATTTCTCGTTTTGCCCGATCCCGTGGGAATTTCGAGAAATCCCGTCTTGGTGCACCCCTACGGTTTCCAAGAAACATACATGCTAAATTTCAGCTTCATGCGCCGAGTAGTTTCGGCTGTAGCTTGTCTGTCAGTCAGTCAGTAACGCAAGGATTTTATATATACAGATTTACGAAGTAGTTAAAACTTAACTCGGTACCTACATTTAAGAAATGTATTTATAAAAGCATTAATTAAATCCATGGTAAATTCTTCAAAACCGCAAATGAATATAAGAATATTACATAACTATATGCAAAATACTGGGAGATTATTCATAATCTGGCAACTTTTCACACACATAGACGCGCGTGTCCGTACAGTGCCAGTCGCCAAAGGTCACGCACACATAGCTGTCAACGTGCCACGCTTAGTTGGACGAATACGCTACATCTGATTCTTGTTAATAAATCTATGCTAGAAATGTATCAAATAATAATTGTAAGTAAGAATAATTCTCGGCTGTAGATACTTGATATTATTTTCTTGAATGTTATGCTGCTAAATAATGTTGGACACTGTTTATTACTGGTTTCATTGATTGGTTATTTAGCACGTAATTTGGAAGGATGGCAGGTATTGTAATTCCTTTGTGAATATTATAGGGTGAGCTGAATTAGACTGTTGTTTTGTGAACGTATGGCCTATTATATTCGTTACAAAGTTTTAAATGCAAAGCTTTAGGATACCTAGTGAATGAACTATATTATTAATATCTTCATAGTTTCAACACATTTCGTGTAGGTTAGTCAATTATTTATTTATCAAATGAGCGTTTAAATTCTAAGCGTATTAAAAATCATAGAAGACTATCTGATGCCTAAGGCTAGCCTGCATTTTATACTAATATTCAATATTTTTTATTTTTTGTTTGGGTAAAAAATTTACGTAGGTTCTGATAAGCCCTTTTTTGCAAGGTGCAAGGTGTAAAACCCCAGTAGTGGTTCTCCCTCCACCTCTCAAGGCTGGTTTTAGTGGAAAGAGTACGCGAGATCGGTCTACAGAATAAAAATCGCGGCACCCTCAACTTTCTTAGTAGCGGGTTAGCAGGAATCTACCACAAAGCTTCCAGATCCCAGATCGGGCACGGAAGGTTCTACTTTTTGAAAGAGTTTGTGCAAATATTTTCACGATCCTGACGGCCGTATCTGCCGTGCGCGCAAAGTGAGTTGGTGTAACACTCCGCCTGGTCACTTTCCCATATGGGCCCCTGTATAGAGCCATCACCCCTTAGTAGAAGCTCCGGTAAGATTCAGCGACAACTGTGAAATCATTTATTTTCCATCACAAGTAAAGCAAAATTCACTTCTTTTTACGTAATCGATATAGGGTGCTTTATTCGTATCTGTTAACAGATGCCCTTGATCCAACTTTTGTCGAATTCATAATATTAACCCAGTGAGAACATAGCCAAGTATTTTATTAATTCTTCGGATCTGATGTAAAAATACTTCAAGAAGGATCGTGTCCTATACAAATTATGATTATGTAATATAAACCATGTAAGCCAACGTGAAATTGACAAGGAACACCAAACACCTATGTACAATGATCTGGTTGTTTTAGGAAAACATTCTGGCAGTTTAAAAGGGTTTTCTACCTGTCAATGTACGTCACCGATGAGTGCAAACATTTCTCATCGTTTCAAACCATGCTCTCGTGCACACAACAGTCGTTTAAAAATACTCGGGAAAAACAACTTGTTGACTTGTGATTTCACTGCAAAAAATACGCCATTTAAAAACCGCAAATAAACCGCAAATATTCCTTTAATGTTCATTCAAAGCGATGTCGACGTAATGTACCTTGTACTAAGCTGTCTGAACAACTTGCAAATCCTCACAGAATTTGAATGAATTTTATTATATTTTAGGCTTTAAGTTGCTTTCATTATATTGGTTCTGATAAATTTATTGACTTAACCAGGTGAAGTTGACAGCATTAGTTTGTACAAGTGAATGTCCATAGTCCCATTTGCTATTCAGACGAATTGAAGTTTCAAGTATAAACATAGGTAGGTAGGTATTACATTGTCATAATCTTAGCGTTGTCGCAGTAGTGTCCTAAGACTGTCACTTGGAGCCCAATATAGAGCCCAAATAATTATATTAGATATTTCAGATCAGATTGCCCAGTAACAGATATTAAAAAAAAAAACCTTTTCTGTCCTTTCGTATTTAGTACGACGGTGGTCGGCTTCAGAGTGTTTTTTTAAATACAGGAGTGGTATAATTTACTGGATGTCGGCCATGACATTCTAAACGTTCATATCAATTCGATATCGAATACCTAATTCGCAATCACTTTGCGAATTAGGTATCGGTCGTTTGCGACAGGTTTTTGATTTGTGGGCAGCTCGACATACAACATCATTTATCATAGTTTTTTATTAGTGATTTGTCATTGGATTGACTAGGATATTACCAGTAAATTGTGCAGTAAATGGCAACAAAAAATAAACTGTAGTCAACTAAAGCAGTAAGTAACACTTGATAAAAAAACATTTTTTTACGTCTGTTAAAAATATGGACCAATGTTTTCACCCAATTACTTTATACGGCAATTAAAAACATGGTTTCTACATTTAATGCGAGCTAGTGAAACACTTCCAAAATTAGGAGGCTCAACTGATCTTTTTTTTATAATTTATCTAATTATCACTATTAATTAGCACTTATTTTATTAATATTTTTTTTTTAGGTATTATACATCGTACAGATATGAAAAAAAAATAACTGTAAAACATAATAACGCTAAGTACGTAATTAAAATAAATAAAAAATAAAGTCAGAGAATGGCTTCTCCAACAAGATTATTTGGGAACGGAATCTCTTTTAACATACATTGCTTAACACAAATTTTAACTCATTCACTCAACTCTATACACACACACACACACACACACGCTTTAAAAGACCCAACATACCCCCAGGGGTACTGCCAGGGGTACGGTGGGTCGAAAGCGAAAACTGTGCAGTACAATCTACTTAGTTGTTTAATACCAACAATGGTTACTGGTTGAAAAAGGAGAAAAACAAGAGCAAGTGAATGGACTTTGATCATCCGTCAATGTTTGTAACTTACGTATGATTTTGTATTTCTATAATAATAATATATTGAGTTGATTCAGCCTCAAATCACTTTTATTACATGACAAAAACACACATCAGAGGCTCAAGCACGAAATATTTGCGAATTTGATAAGTAAACGTATCGAGTCCTCGATAACAGAATTATAGCAGCCAGCACCAACCAATTTTGACATCTATCGTTTACTCGATGACTTTACATTAGTATCGTAACGGTATCGTACATAGGGATGTGGCCATGTGAGCTAAATGACCGTCTTATTGAATGAATGGTACGTTCCAAACTAGGTAAAATAGTTAATATTTATAAAATTTATAATGTAAAAACTCTTTTGTAGAAAACATAAAAATATTTTATGGTTTCCGAATGTCCTTTCTTGTCATTGTCAGATGACGGACTTGTGTCATTAAATAAAAATCTAGTAAATCAAAATACGAGTAATTAAATCATTGGCACATTGTTATATAAAGAATTAGGTAAATACTATTATGGAAGGTGTTCGTGATACATTATTTTATTTTGGTTAAACTGCGTGAATACTACAATATAACGTGTTCAACGAGAAGTTTATAATAATACAAGTTTACAAGTTTCATTGTTGTTGGAACACCTTAAATGTATGGTGTCTAAAGAAGATTTCGGTTATTTGTATAGCTAAGAAGCATGAAGTTTTATACAGAAGCTAATAAAGTGGACCAGTGTTATGTACCTGACATTCAAAGCCTATTTTTATAAGAATATTTAGTTAAAAATAAAATAATGGTTATTGTTGTATTGGTGTTTTTCATTTATTACTACAGCTTAATAAGATTAAGGCCTACCTCACATTGGGCGTCAGCGTTACTCGAGCGTACACCCAGCGTGCGCTCGGCGTTCACTCTGTAGTACAAAGTGAATGCCGGGCTCACGCCGAACGGACGCCGAGCGTACGCTCGAGGAACGCTCATGACCAATGTGAGGGAGGCCTAATAGACAGCTATCTTATCACATGTCTTCTGACTTAAGCGTTCGTTTTTATTGATATTCAGTCATATCCGAGAGGGCTAGGTAAGACGCTGATATAAGACTCACGAATTATTTACGGCAGATACTCGTCCGTCACCTAATTTTTTTTATTATACTCGCTGTGCCCGCATATTACATACATACATACATAGACTCACGCCTGTTTCCCCGAAGGGGTTGGCAGAGGCATATTAAACGCCCACTTTTCGCCAGTGTTTTGATCCCACGTAATAGGTGGCGAGCCTATTGCCGCTTATCGGGATATTTTGTTTGCCCGCATATTATTACTTCAAAATCAGGTGGTTTTAAAACAATCTTACAAACCCAATTTCACCCCCTTGAAGATACAATATGAAAATCCTTCCCAAGTCTTCTTCTTTCTCTTAGCGTTATCCCAGTTTCAGTCTGGGGTCCGCTTTCTAGTCTAACCGGGAGGGCGATTCAGAATCGTTCGATATCTCATTTGACATTCGATTCCGTTAATTGTCAAACGGGCTACCTAATTTTTTGTCAAAACTATCGCATTTCCTATAAATTTTATGCATTCAGTATGAAGTAAAATAATAAATAAACCGAATTCAATGAATATTTGTTCAAAATATCTCTGATAGGCGGCTAAAAGACGAGGACAATAATTTGACATATCGTACGATTACTTGTCGTGACATTCTGAATCGGCCTGCTGATTTGGCTGAATATTAGCTTTTCCACGGAGTGACTGCCTGTCTGACCTCCGCAACCCGAAGGGATAGCGATATTCCATGGTTTAGACTAGTGTCAGTTTATTTAGAAGGTACTGACGCCCTGTAACGATTGTCAAAGATATTCATGACAACCAGGACCGACGGCTTAACGTGCTCTCCGAGGCACGGGACAAGCGATAATTAACAATTCAATACGCACATAACTCCGAAAAGTCATTGGTGCGCGCCGTGGATTCGAACCTGATACCCTCTGCATGGCAGTCTGTTAGTATATCCACTCGGCTATCGCTGCCTAAGTGTTATAAAAAACCTTCCTAAGTGTTATAAAATAAATCCGCGGTCCAAATTGTATGTTTCTATCTTCAGCGTTTGATTATAAGTATGTTAGTTAGGATAAGATTTTTTTATACTTGTAGAGTAGAGCACCTACTTAATTGTAGAGTAGAATACGCAGGAGTGTTAAAAGAGTCTCTAAATAACATCCTATGTTCATATTAGAAAATTGATATGATGTCGATGTCGATTGATACTTTGTTTTTCGTATATAGATAATTTTCACACATATTTTTACATGCTCGCAACCAATATATGGGGTTATTTACTACATATTTAAAGTGGCGAAATTTGCGTGTTTGCTTCTTTATTGTGTCAATAATCAGACCCTACATTCAAAAGGAACACATAAAATATGAAACTACATAAATATTCATCATAAAAAGGCTCAAAACGGTTAAATACGATACATTTATATGTTTCGAATCTTTTCTCACCAACAAATTCTAGGTGAAAATTGTTTCGACAAAATGACATTAGATTTACATTAGGTTTACTTTGCTTATGTCAAATCAGGGGTTCGTGCTGCCGTTTTTTGCTTATTTGTTAGAAAACTCGATACATTTACATGACATTTACCGCAGGATTGTTGTCGAAAGTAGTTTGTGTTGCCAATATTAGTTGCATCTTACGCACGATAGGGGCGCTATACAATTGCCATACAAATTTTGACATTTACGATACGAATACTTTCTCGATAGTTTTTCGTGCTAGGTCCTCTGTATTTTATTATTACGAATGTCCCATCTGGATACTTTCTTTTTTAGTCTTTGAACACGCACATTTCACACAAAAGAGAAGCAGTATTTGCTTCTCTTTTACACTCGCTAAATGCCAATTTTTTTATTCACTCTATTATTTGTGATACTGAATTTATTATAAACTAGAGGAACGTAACGTTTCTTCATTAAATTTTGTATGCTTTAAAATCTATATACATTCAGTATTTATGGAATAAACTTTTCTACAACACAAGCCTCAGAACTGAAAGTAGAAAATAAATATTCTAGTACTTGTGTATGCAAATCAGGCGTTTGGACCTTTCGTGGAGGCCAAGAAAAGCCTCACCGCAAGTCATGGTACATAGTTAATATTCAAGTCTGATATTATTTCACTAGGATTCGGACGTATAAATATAACAACCATATGTTCAAGTTTGGGTTGAAATCGATACAATGTCACTTGCATCTTCAGAACTAGCGTTACGGCACTGAACATGAGCGCCAAGTGAAGTGTCTCGCATACATGCAAACAAACACGGCAATTAAGAGCTACCAAAAATAATAACATAAGCAGATCTTTGCAACTTCAAACACTAAGTAGCGGCCTTTAGTCACTGTGATAGATATTGAGAAAGTGCTCTTAGTCGCATGCGCAGGCACTTTGTCCAGTATCAGAATCTCCTTTGCATTATGGTTTTACCGCATGCACTAACAACCTTATTTTAATTTCGCGCGGCAACTTTGTGACCGGCAACATGAACTCATACAATCTTTTGCTCATGTCATGCAGGGTTGGCGCTTACAGATAGTGGGTACACGTAAAACTACCTTACTTTGTGTTAAACTGCAAAATGCGTGCACTCTGACACACGCGAATTCAATCACGCTCTGTTCCACACGATTGCATTTACGAAACCGCTCCTTAATTTCATAAAACGGGCTTCTCATTATGTTCTACGTATTTGATGACACTGCTCAAGACTTGTAACGTGACTTGCGTTGTGAATGTTTTATATGGTTTCTCTCTTTGAAAGATGAACACGTCTTACGGAAAGAAAAGCTGTTTTCATCATATAAACTTGAATAGGAATTTTCTATGCTAGTCATAATAATTAAAGGACACACTTAATACAATTACGTATTATTACATGTACAGGGCAGATAGTCAGTGATCTACCATGGCTAAATAATCAAGTTGAAACCCACGACGGACCCTACTAAGTTTTATAAAATAAAATTAGCGGGTCTTAATCGCGTACAATTACCTTATTTTATTATTATATTACCGAGCGTGGTCACGGAGAGACTCTCCGCGACCACGCTCGGTGCAAGACGATCGAAACGTCGGAAACAAATAGGTATTTATACCTTAAATAAATTAATTGTACGCGATAAAGACCCGCTAGTTTTATTTTATATGATGTATACAAATCGCGAAAGTTTAAAATCGATTACTACTAAGTTTTTGAAAGGCTTATTAAATTGTACAATTGTCGCTTGCCTCGTGCTTTGAAAGGCACGTTAAAGCTGTCGATCTCCGCCGTTACGAAGATTTTTGGCAGTCGTTAGGGTTATCGTAGGGTGGCGTTATCCCAGTTTCAATCTGGGGTCCGCTTACTAGTCTAACCGGATTTGGCTGAATATTAGCTTTTTCACAGAGCGATTGCCTGTTTGACCTCCCCAACCCGACCTCCCCTTTGACGTCAAATTGTTGCAATATTGCGTAACGTAATTTAATACGTCCAAACTTTAAGGTGACTAAGTCGCTGATTATCTATAATTTGAAGACATTGTAGAAAAAGTAATGAAATTCTGTACCCACTTATAAATTATTTCACTAATACAACTAAAACAACTTGAAATCTTGCGCATACTAGAGCCACAGTCAAATAATCCATACAGTCGTTCGACGAACGCGTCTAGACGGGTCAATCGTGTGGGGGGCAAGAGGTGAGACGCGGGAAGAGCGGTACCTACTTACGTATGTCGTCTTAGTTCCTAACTAGGTACATGTTTTTGGGGGCTGGCGCGTGCTTGTTTTTTGTTCGATACTTATTTATTTGCTTATGAATATCGATTAAGATGGTGCATACGACTTGTGATGTGAGGCATTGCAATTCTTCATGCTGCTTAAAGATAAAAAATAAGGATTTAAAAAATCTGCGATTTCATCAATTTACTTACACCAAAAATGAAAATTTCATTAATTATAATTATTTATATTATTTGGACACGTATGTAGGTACCTATTACCACTTAAAATAATGTGCACGTTCCTACTAAGCTACTAACTTTTTCTGGCCGAATCACAGAATAACGTAGTACGCGAACAACATGGCGGACGTAGGAAAATAAGCGTTGTAAGGTAATATTCGATTCAAGCGTGATTTTAATTTCATGCAATAAGTACCTAACCTAGTAGTACCTTCGTATTAGGTAAGTACCTATCGAATATTAATATGTATCTTGGTAACGGCGCGTCCTAGCTAAAAAATAACCATGTTTTTGGCCCCCTTTTATAAACCCCACACACGTTCTCAGTAATCTCATAGCCCGGTCACCCATCCATAAAATGACCTTGATGTCTATTGCTTTACCATAACGTACTTTGCTCGAAAATAGATCTGCAAAATTCTTCATATCGATAACATAGGCTCTGCAAGCTGATCCCATGGTTTCCCATCCATTAAACGACCGCTATGTCAATCGCTTTATTTTAACTTGGTTTGTACGATAACGACCTAGTATATCTGAAAAAAATGCTTCATATCCTTAACCGCCTCCCACGATACCTGCGGGATGAAATAGGTGCTGACTGACCCTTTGTATGCAAAGCTGTCACCGCACGTAAAAATGCAAACTGTTTTATAATAATTATTTATCGTTAATTATTGTAATGTAATAAATAAGTGATTTACACTATAATATTCATGTAGCGTAGAAATTGAAATATTTTTCTAAAATAAATAGACGGTGTTTGAATAAGTAGGTATTGTTTAAATGTGGCAGCCCTAGCCCTCTTACCCTTGTCTAGACGTTGTCGGCTTTTTCCACGAGATCAAAGGCGTCAAACTACTGTATGTCTTTATACTGTGCTAGAGCAGTCGGAAAACCCGACTGCACAAAAGCGTGTTTACAGGTGCAAAATGTCCAAGCTAAAATGACCACATTTTACTTTATAAAATGTGTCGTTTTAATCACGGTCCACAGTTGCTAGGTAATACGTAATATTCAACCAACAACAACATTCAACAACCAACCTATTTACGTTAGCCTAGCGCGCTAACGTAAATAGGTTTAACATCTATACTAGTTGGCAGCGGACTTAAAAACACTGCAAGTGCTTCATCCGATTATAACGGATCGAAGATGTATCTAATGAAAGGAAGCAAGGCAGTCGACGAGAAATTATCTTTGTCTTCGACTTGGACTTCGACCTTCGATTGCTGAAAGGAATTCTCGGAATTCCAAGATACATGAAAATTAAAAACCTTAAGTAGATAATGTCTTCTATTTGCGCAATGTGTTATATTAATTTTGGATTTATATTAGCTTACGAATGAATATGTGTGCATAGTTTCTGAATAGAGGAGCTAAGCCACTGTGCTTTCAGATCCGGACTCAGTTCATACACGAATGATTTCAAAAGTGGTTGTGGAGGACTTTCAGACATTTAGATGCACTCACGTTATTTCCGTGCATCGACGAAATTCGATGCTATTATCTTTTGAAGGCGCATCTAGCTTCACTAGATTTAAAATCTCTCTAGTATTCAATAAATTGCAAATTGACCACACTGGGGTCTGGAGTGTGGTTTTGGAAACATGTGAACTGCGGCAACACTTGGAGAATATTTGAAATAAATAATAAATTTTACAATATGTCAAGCTGAATCTCATTTTACCGCACAGAAACTTGAAATTTTCAATTTGTAGCAAGTTATGTACACACGACTTGTTACGGTAGTGGGGTCGCGAAGAAACTTATATTTTACAATACATAAAGCTTATATTTTGACATGGGTTTGAGGGAACACTCTTTGATCAACCGGCTTAATAAACCCACGTCTGCATATAAAACAAACGTTTTACTAATAATTCACCCGTCACGGGCCGTAATCTGCCAATAAAAAAACTTGATGCCAAATTTTGAACATAGATTATACAGATTTTGAAGCAAAATAGAAATCCGCCATATTGTTTTTTAGTTTTATGTCATTGACAACAATGGCAACTTTGACAAATGACAAGAAACCCGCGAAATAGTTAAAACGTCAACATCAATTGTTGAATTGTGTTGAGCAAATAGTTGCGTTTATTAAATGCCGTACTTCCGTATATTTCTGTTCCACATTATTATAGTAATTACTTGTTTTTTGAGCAAATCAAGATGTACTACAAGTATTGTGTGCCGGGTTTTGTAAGTTCGCGACAGGAGGACGCTATTGGCCGGTGTCGACTGACGGCACGGCATGCCACGTCACGCCGCGGCGCGTTGCGGCACGTCGCGGCATGCCGCGGCATACTGCGGGACGCCGCGGCATGCCGCGTCATACCAAGGCGTCCAATTGACTGGAATTTAGTATCAGTAGCACTTCTAGCTGAAGATGAAGAACGACAAATACAAACTGATATGTCGAAGAGAAAACAATTCTGGATACATTATTTATGAGAACAAGATTTACTAAAAGTGAATTTAGGAACTTATTTACCTCCTGATTACGTCGTGGCACACTGCGGGACGCCGTGGCATGCCGCGGCGTCCCGAAATATGCCGCGGCATGCCGCGACGTACCGCGGCGGGCTGCGGAACGATTGTATCGAAACAAAGTAATATGAATCCTAAACTCATTGAAATAAGAATGAAAATGACTTGATCAGTAATAAAATCCTTTGCCATGCCATGCCATGCCACGACGTCAGTGCGCGCCGGCCTTATTTAACACAAATTTCCGAAGTGCATGAAAAGACTCCAAAAGTGGCTTTACGCCAGAAAAGTGATTTCGGAAGTCTACAAGTGTGCCAGGCATAAGCGTATCCTACTCTATTCCTGGAAACAAATTCTCAGTGGAATACCTCTGAATCCGACCGAAACTGATGGTACGTTAAAGTTTTGCCCTTGTACATATTTATAATTGCTCTAATCATCGTGATAATTATTGTATTCTTTTATTCCAGTACTGAGTACCGGATTACACTGCTGAACATCAGTATACAAGGAAGAAGCATTTTGATCACAGCTATTGTAGATCACATTATGATGAAACACTTAAGTCTACAGGTGACATATTATTATACTTTATTTATTGTATGTTTATAATGTATTTTTCATCATAATAAATTATTGTATTCTTTATTTCAGAAGCAGATTACTGTTGATCAGCATTATGCAAATAAAATGCAAGATCACAGTTATTGTAAATCACATTCTGATGAAATGCTTAAGAACATAGGTGAAAAATGCTTATTCATTATATGCATATTTATAATGTCATTGCGCTTGCCCAACTATTCCCAGTAATATCATTAACACCCTAAAGATGCATCAGCTTTTTTATTTGATGAACATTTAGTTAATATTATTATGACATGTAAGACACTTATTGGAATAATTTATGTTTCTAGATGTGTCCTCTATATCCAATTTTCCTAGTACTATTTACTCTGATGGAGGACAGGTCAGCAAAATATTGGAACATTCAAAAGAAGTGGTGTCATTTTCGACAACTTGATAGATAGTGCCAATGGAAGTTCTATCTAAAATTTAAAAAAAGAAGGGCATGCTGCTTCGTTCTGCAGTTACACCTACTTGCAAGTATCATGATTGTTAGCAGGAGGCTTTTTGAAATGACGGCAGTTAAAACAGAATAAATAAAATCATGATAGGTACTTACCAAGAGTTCAACAGGGCATTTTTTAATACAGCCAGGAATTATGTAATATTTAATTGTATGCCGAGTATTAATGCAAAATAAGTAACATTGATAATAATTACTTTCAGTTGATTACTCTGATGGACGAACAGTCAGCAGTTTCCAAAGTTTGAAAATACAGAAGTAGTGTCATTCTTGGATGACCTGCTGGATAGAGGGTCAATGGAAGTGTTATCTACAATTTATAACAGAAAACAGCTTCGTTTTACTGTTGCAGCTACCAGCAAGCATCATGATAGTTGGCAGGAGACTGTTTTGAAATTAACCCATTTAAAACATCATAAATTATATGCTAGGTACTTTAGTGATACCAAGATGTCATTTTTAATAAAACCGAGAATTGTGTAACATCCAATGATATTATATACAAAAAAGAAGCAGATAATATGTTACATGCACGTGAATTTTACGACTCATCGTAGGCCTTTTCTGTCACCAATGCAGTCAGTTTTCTTTTGGTTTTCTTCGACAAGCGTGATACTAGTAGCTATGACAATTAGAAAATAATGCTCGAAATTTTGAACAATGCTTAGTATGGAGGTAACATATCTATGTATAAAATATCATTGCATGCCTAGTATAAAGAACCATTGCACAAAACGAATCTGTCAGAGTACTGTAGCAACGTCACAATTATGTGTCATATTTTGTGTTTTTTTACCAATAACACTACTTAGCTGGAGTATTTTATATTGCAATAAACAATTATTCAACAATTGGAATAAAAGTTCATACTCGGTTAGTTCAAATAATGTTCACAGTTTTTTTTGTAACAAGGTTAAAATCTTATAACTTTACTAGAGGACGCCAGCAGCTACGCCTGCATTTTTTTTAATTTACCCGTTTTGGCCGATCCTGTGGGAATTTCGGGAAATCCCTTCTTAGTGCACCCCTACGGCACCCAAGCAACATGCAAGCCAAATTTCAGCTTCCTGCGCCCAATAGTTTCGGCTGTAGCGTGTCTGTCAATCAGTCAGTAACGCAAGGATTTTATATATTAAATACTTTTAGTTGCTTATTACAATTTAAAAGTAATCCATATAAATAATGTTATTCTTAATAACAACAAAATATGACACTAAAATGTGGCATTAAATGCAAAATAAGTAACATTGTTAATTATTTTCAGCTGATTACTTTGTTGGACGACGTCGCCGGTCAACAAAACTGAGAAGTGGTGTCATTCTTCGACAAACAGTGTCAATAGAAGTGCTATCTACAATTTATAAAAGATGTTGGCAGGTGGCTATTTTTTGAAAACGAAAAATAAATAATAAAATAATATATTTTGTTTTATTTTTTCCTGTTGGCAATATTTTTAATGTAGTTAGTAAGTAAGGCCCTAGCGGGGGTACCAAATAAAATTGGCATAATATTTAATTGCCTAAGCCTGCCAACCTTCTAATTATAAAAAAAAAGAAATGTCAAACATAATTTTGCTTCAAATTGTAATTAACCAATAGGAAGCCAGAGCTTGTGTCCAGCGAATTATATAGGCCAGATTGCCGTCTGATACGTAGTATCCCTATAGTCTGTGAAGTATATGTAATGTAAGATTTATGTGGTCGGCACGATATAATCCCTCAACTGGTACTCGTTTACGTGAAGATTAAAATTAATTTCATAGTTTGGGTCGAGGATTTATGTTGAATCTGGATCTTTAAGTACAAATTGAATAAAGTGGCTTACGTTACAGTTTTTGGTCATTAATTTAAATAGTTGTGGTTTATTTACTGCAGTTTAATGATACATGGCAATTCTTTGTAGATTCAAGTTAGGTTGTTGTTCTGACGAATATATAGGTACATACATACATACATACATAGACTCACGCCTGTTTCCCGGAGGGGTAGGCAGAGACTACGGAACGCCATTTGTAACGATCCTGACATATCTCTATTGCTTCATTCACTACCATCAGCTTCCTCGTGCATGCTCTTCTGTTCAGGGTACTTCTAACCTGTCCTGTTTAAGGATGTCTCCAATCTGGTCAGAGAACGTCCGCCTAGGTCTTCCCCTTCGTCCTGTCCCATTCACACTTGCCTTGTATATATGCTTGGTCAATCTTTCATCATCCATCCTCTCCACGTGCCCAAACCACCTTAGCATAACTTTCTCGATGCTTGTCACTACATCTTCTTTTACCCCACAACACTCTCTTACCACACAATTCTTTACTCTGTCAGTCAAAGACACACCACACATACTTCTCAGTGCTTTCATTTCTACAGCATTTATTCTACTTTCGTGACTCTTCTGCCATACCCAACTTTCGCTACCACAGCACAACGTGTGCGTTCTATGCACAGCCAAACGTGCCTTTTTGGACACGTTTTTGCTATTCATAAACGCCTTGAGAGCTCCATTCACTCTATTACCTGCGAATATATAAGCCTGCCTGACGAATATATAAGCATCATTAACTCGATTTGGAAAGGTTAACAAGAAACCTGATAATTTCAAACTCAAACTGCTGGTAATCTTTGAAAATACTTGAACAAAATGACATTCAAGGTCAATATCTATTCTGGATAAATTTGTACAGAATAATGTTTATAACATATCTCTTGATTTTTCGTCTTGATAGTCCCTCCTCATTTTTGTATTTTGGACCAAGTGCCTATAGTAAATAAGCAGAAGAACCATTAAAGGAATAAATTCAAAGTTAATGGTTCTACGTATAGAAATAAAAGTGATCAAGATAAGATACATCTAAATTGCCAACTGCTGAACATAAGCTAAGATTTTATAGCAGTGCAATGTATTCTCTGTGGGAATATTGTGATAATGTGTGTGCTTCGTATATTTGAGAAGAGCGAGATGCGTGCTATACGACTGTGGCTAAATACAATGGATTTTGTTGAATAATATGTTCTAGGCTATATCCCAAGACTCTTTATGCCATAGCGAGTAAGATAAAAAATCTGGCTATGTTGACGTCATGATGAGCGATCAAAAAAACGTATTGAATATGTTATTTTCTTTGTAAATTTAAACTTCAGGCTTTTTACTTGTATATTATATAACCTTGAACCAGGATATGGAATAGTCTATTTTGCTAAATTTAAAATATAACATCCTAATATTTTTCTCACAAACTCTAAACCTAAATATTTAAAACGTCTCGCTTCAAATAAAATTAACTCACAGTCACAGTTTGCTACATTTATATAAAATGCTATAAGATGAGGCATTTGTGAGAAAAAGATAAGATTTACAATATCGGCAGCATTCCTCATGTAGCTTGTGTCAGATAAGCAGCAGCTGACATGCCACGAAGTGAGTAAGTAATAATCTATAATAGCGCCATCGTATTATTTATTAACCAAGGGGAATACGCAGCATATCATGTAAACAGACATGAAGATCGTTTTTATACAAGCCCGCAAAACGAAGAAACATTATGTCGTATGTGACTTTACAGATATTTAATTTTAACGAATACAGGAAACCAAAATCCCGAAAGGCCTGACAAAACCAACTCGTGGATCGAAAATAATGTAGGGGACAACCCACAAAACTCGTTGCAGTATTAAGCCGCGAGATGACCGCTTAGAATATTACGCCATACATGCTCAACAAAAAGAATTTTTCACTTCAGCTAAAGAAACCACTAAAGCTTTAGGCAGAATTTATAAAGTAAATCAATTCCGTCTAAAATTCAAATAAAGTTTTTGCAGCTCAAGATGCGTCGTCGAAGTAGGTCTTGAAGCAATAACCCGTAACTACAACGGCAGGTGGCGCCACCGTTGTGCTAGATAATGTGCTTTTTTTTACTCCGGTTCTTGCTTTCTAGCCAAGCAGTTCCACCCGCTCTGGTGCAATATTTCATAGATTTATTGGATCTACGAGCCTCGTTGGTGAAATTTCTTAATTGTTTTAAATGTCATTTTTAAATATGGCATAGGAATTCTTTCGTTAATTCTATTTGGAATTGGTTTTGAGTATAAAATAGGAAAAAAATAAGTTTTATAATTATTAGTATCGTACCGCACATTTTAAGAACCCCAGGGACAGTGCTTAAAGCATAAACAATATTTACAAATGGTGATTTATTACACAGTCTAGTAACTTAAAAAAAAACAAGCTATGTAGAAGCTATCCAGTTCGCCTATGTTTGCTTGTCTTCTGAAGGGATAAGAAACAAAATGTAAAAAATATACTACAAGAGTATGCAACAAATAACGTAAAGAGCAACTAAAATTTGCTGCTTTCTTCGCTTACACAAAGGTTAAAATAGGATAAAATATTTATCTTTAGTACCCAGATGCATCGCTAAAAGGAGTTTTTGGAATACATTTCTTACCGTAATTTTGTAGCTTGGTTATTCGCGGGTGTAAGTTTGCCTGTAATGGAGATGTCACGTTATAATGAATGGATAGCAAGAACAATGACTTGGTAGTTCTGTTGGAGAACTCTGTTGTCAAGGTTACGCCCTTGGTATTTGGTGGTAAACCTATAGGTATTATTCTGAACTTCATCTGAGGCAATTGTATAAATTTTAATAATCGCACTACTTTAAAACAAGCTTTTACACAAAAGTTAATTGATTCTTCCCCCTGGGTACTAGAACCTGTACCGTGGTGGGTTTTAGAAACATCAGAGAAATAATCTTTATGCCACCAATAAAATATGCGTATTATACCAAATATTAAATTGATTTTTAGATCCATATTTTTATTATCAGTCTGCACATACTTTATATAGGTACGTTCAGTCAGCTTAACGTGAGCTTATATTTTTATTAATTATGCATTTAATTAGATAATCAATTTCTGGTTTGTGTTTTCAAAACAAAATTTTACGTGTGATAAGGTCAGACACTAGACACATTAATTGCAATTTATCTGAGAGTGAAATAGGAGTACAAAATATATATAGGTATAAAAGTTTCTGATGTAGTAGCTTTATCACTGTAGAGTTTCATCAAAACGATTTCATAAAAAATAATTTTCACAAACTTTCTTATTTATAAAGATAGAAAGAAAGTCAATAAAGACAACAGTACTGATATACTCTTACTCAAGAAAAATTATGTTTCCGGATGATTTATGTACGGAGTTAGTAAGTGATACTCGTAACACTATTCCGATAACTAATGTTCAAAATTTCAATTATTGGTACGCCTAAATTAAAGTGATCACAGACAGGCTTCCCAGAATTGGTCCTATAATGTTACTACGTCGGTTAGTAACGCGCCCTGGTTTTCTATTGCTAACTTGTAATAGGTATACTGGCATCTGACCGCGGCCTCGCCCACGTGACGGCCTGTTATGGAGACAAAAGATAACTCATGACCTAATTAATCATCAATCAGTAGGTACTGAACATATATTTACCCGACTGCGCGACGCAAAGGAGGGTAATGTGTTTATCAGTCTATGTATGTATGTATGTATGTATGTATGTATGTTTGTTTCTATGTGGCGTTCTAGAGACCAAATGCGTTGGCCGATTTTGATGATTCTTACGTCAATCGATTCGTCTTAACTTTGCGAGTGTCATTAAAGACATGACAGTTATCAAAATTCACCACAGCGTCAACCAGACGCCATATTGTCAAAATGAAAAAAAAATATGTCGATGAACTATGTCATGTGGGGTGTCGTTGAATAGGTATTTTAAAATCATATTTAGGTTTCTTTTACCATTTTTCATTTAAAATAATAGTTTAAGAGATATAACGATGTAAAGTTGTTTAACAAAAAAAATCTCGCTAATTTTCTTACTTATTGATTTAAGTTTTTATTTCAAGTATAAACGATATAAAAACACTTGATTGCGAAATTTACCATCTTATAACGAAGTCAATGAATCGCAACTAAAAAGTATAAAATAAAAAAAATAATTTAAAGAAAAACAAAAAACCCGACTGCATAAAAACTAAAAAGAAAGAAACAAGCCCAGTAGTTTAGAATTCTGTTAAGTAATATGCAGAACAGTACGACTCACAGTCGGGGCACATTCAAATCTTCCCAAGGGGCCCCGACTGTGGGTCATTCTGTTCTGCATATTACTTAACAGAATTCTAAACTACTGGGCTTGTTTCTTTCTTTTTAGTTTTTATGCAGTCGGGTTTTTTGTTTTTCTTTAAATTATTTTTTTTTAATTATTGTGTTACTACAATACAACATACAGCGGCAACTACTGGGCGCAAGAAGCTGAAAGTTGGCATGTATGTTCCTTGTTCTTATACAGGAGTGCAATCAGAAAGGATTTTAAGACATTCCCACGGGATCGGGTAAAAATGATGTGGAGGCGTAGCTGCGGGGATCCTCTAGTCTAATATATAAGCTACATTACTGCAAAGGTTCAACAATATCCGTTTGGTAGTAATGGCGTGCAACAGTAACAAACATCTTTCTTCAGATGCTTTCACGTTTATTAATTAGAGAAAATATGTATAAAAACCCGCCCTAAGCGTGATAATTAGCTAGTATATTACTTATTCGTACATAGGGAAGCGCTTACAAGTTGAATATCGGTTAAAACCATACAGAGGTGCATGCTCCATATTACATTTACAGTTGAGTGGTTTCCTTGCACCGATGCAGCGATAGGACAAGACAGTCTACGGTCGATGACTTCATCCATTTGTGTATAAATAATTCCAGATAGAAAAGACACAGCAGTGCTAGGTATGTATTTTAGCTGGCTTAAAAGACATTTTTACGGTTACTGCAACAAATATATATATACACTCTTCTATTTGTTTTGACTGTACGTTTGACTTAGTGGTTCAAGCATTAACCTCGCCGTTCAGAACTGCGCCGAGTATTGTGGGTTTGCTTTCCACGCAAAACATCCATGTGTGTTATCCACATAATTTGGTAAATAATGTAAAATAAATTAATACGGTACTTCGAGTCTGGGTTAATTTTATGATCGTTGATTTTATGTTAGTATAATAGTCCACCGCGACACAAAATTTCTTTATATTATCTTAAGAAGAAGAACGTAGATATTGAATAAGCTTGTGTCCTAAAATGTAATTAGCGATTGATTCGTTCCTTTATTAGATGTTAAACTGAAATAGGTACCTGATTTTTTCTTCAAAAATCGATCAGCAACATTACTAATATCGGTTTTAAAAATTTTTAAAACCTTTTTGAATTTAACACGAAAACGCTGTAAACCATCATGGCGGTTGACTGATATCACAAAGTCCAAAACAAAACAAACCGTCAATGAAATCTGGTCTGATGATCACTTTTATTTTGATACTAGCTGACCCAGCGAACTCCGTATCGCCTTTTTAAGAATATTTATTTAATTCCTTTTTTTCCAAACCCCTTTTCCAAAGTTACCATTGTCTTAGCGCTTAATCTCTTATCATTTCAGAGTCTATAAATGATGAAGAAAACAAACATACATAGATTTTATATAATATTGAATTCCCCATTCCTTAAAATATAAATCCAGTACGCCACCTTTGATTTCCTATCCGCCATATTTGATCACAAAATAGATGTTCTATTTGGATTCACATACATACATACATACATAACGTCACGCCTTTTATCCCCGAAGGGGTAGGCAGAGGTGTATTTCTACACCCACTTTTCGCCAGATATACTTTAGTCCCACGTAATAAGGGGCGAGCCTATTGCCGTACCGGGCACATTTCCAGACTCCGTGCGGCTACTGAGAATTTCGTGACAGAAAAACCCAATAACACTGCCCGACCCAGGAATCGAACCCGGGACCTCCCAATCCCACGCACACATTTATGCCGCGAGAGCAACGAGGCAGTCGTATAGGGTTTGATGTCGAGTTTTCCGTCTCTACGCAAAGATGGTATTTGCATCGTGTTATCCCTTAGTCGCCTCTTACGACACCCACACGGGAAGATAGGGGGTGGTGACACTTGTATTCTATGCCGTCAACCACACGGCATATTTGGATTCACCATCCCTTAAATCATCAGAGACGATACCAATATTGATTTTTTAAATGTTGCCCTTCCGCCATCTTTGATTTCCCATCTTTTCTTTGATCACGAAATAGATGTTGTATTTGGATTCACCATCCCTTTAAACATCGGAGACGATTCCCAGATTGATTTGAAAAAAAATTCCCCTGCGCCATCTTTGATCACGAAATAGATGGTGTTTTTGAATTCCCCAATCCTTAAAATATCGAGGAGACGATACCAATATCGACTTTAAAAAAAATCCCGGCCGCCATCTTTGATTTCCTATCCGCCATCTTTGATCGCGAAATAGATGTTGTATTTGGATTCTCCATCCCTTAAATCATCAGAGACGATACCCATATTGATTTTTAAAAATTTTCCCATCCGCCATCTTTGATTTCCCATCCACCATCTTGAATCACGAAACAGATGTTGTATTTGGATTCCCCATCCCTTTTAACATCGCAGACGATATCAATATTGTTTTTTTTAAATTTTCCCATCCGCCATCTTGGATCCCATCCGCCATCTTTGATCACGAAATAGATATTGTTTTTAGATATCCCCCCCATATTTGACATACCCCTTAAAATATCGAAGGCGATACCCATATTGATTTCTAAAACTTTTTCAACCGCATCTTTGATTTCCCGTCCGCCATCTTGGATTACTAAATAGATGGTGTTTTTGAATTCCCCATTCCTTGAAATATCGGAGACGATACCCATATCGACTTAAAAAAAATCCCGTCCGCCATCTTTGATTTCCTATCCGCCATCTTTGATCACGAAATAGATGTTGTATTTGTTTCTCCATCCTTTAAATCATCAGAGACGATACCCACATTGATTTTTTAAATTTTCTCATCCGCCATCTTTGATTTCCCATCCGCCATCTTGGATCACTAAATAAATTTCATATTATTAATCAGCGTCCCGAAAATCTCGAAAACGATATCCATAAAGATTGTATCCTATTCGTTTAGCCTTTTTTTGCCTTTGACTCAACCCTCCCCCTTCTCGTTTGACCATTTTAAAAGTTGTGGCGTAATTTTATATAGCCTATAGCCTTTCGGAATAATAAGGCTATCATAGGCAATAACAATTTTTAAAATCCGACTGCTAGTTCTCTAGTATCTTTTAGCCTTTTGCCCGGTCCCAAAGGGTCGAAGCGTTATGATATATAGCCTATAGCCTTCCGGAATAATTGCGCTATCGTATGCAAAAAGAATTTTTCAGATCCAACCGGTAGTTCCTGAGATTAGCGCGTTCAAACAAACAAACTCTTCCGCTTTATTATATTAGTATAGATAGATATAGATAGTATAGATATGCGAACAATTTCATCAACGTGCACAATATGACATTATGTAGGTATGACGTGACACTACTGACAAATATGCGATAGCACATGCGCAGCAATCAATTATCAGCGCATGCGTTCTTACTTCCAAGAGGTAAATTTGTGCCGTACAAACTTCTAACCTCCCTACAATCCCTCCCAGTTTAATTTTTACAACTTATGGTTGCCTATATCCGTCTCCATGGTCCAATATATGTATTTCTATATTAAAAATTCAACAAAATTGGTTCAGCTATTTTAGCTTGAAAACGGAACATACATACATACACAATTTCGAATAGTAAGTACCTATTAGGAGTTAATTATTAGGGAATTTAAGTAGGGATTATCAATGGGTTTCTTTTGACATGAAGCCCGCTGGGCGGCATCACTGAGACTTCAGGTGTGGAAACCTGTCAAAACTGCCATCAAACAAAGAAGTATATCAACGCGCACGTGAATTTGAACTTTATGCAGCGGTAATAAATTACAAATTGACTCTACGTTTTAATTAGAAAAGGTTTGTATGGGAAAAAGAAAAGGGCTGTTTTTTGGGTTTTTCTGGCAATTATTAGAAATTTTCTCGCCGTGAAAACCATCTTTGAACTTCAACGAACATTTAAAAAAAAGAATTGGCCAAATTGGTCCAGGCGTTGTTGAGTTATGCGCTTACCAACACATTTTGCGATTCATTTTTATATTATAGATATTCGATTTGACAGGTAGAAAGTTTGACGTTTTAGTTGTATTTACTACTATAAATACAGGTAATAGTGTGAATGGAGCTCTGAAGGCGTTTATGAATAGCCAAAACGTGTCCAAAAAGGCACGTTTGGCTGTCCATAGAGGGATGTTAGTACCTACTCTTATGTATGGTAGTGATAGTTGGGTATGGCAGAAGAGATTTGAAAGTAAAATAAATGCTGTAGAAATGAGAGCACTGAGAAGTATGTGTGGTGTGTCTTTGACCGACAGAGTAAAGAATTGTGTGATACGAGAGTGGTGTGGGGTAAAAGAAGATGTAGTGACAAGCATTGAGAAAGGCATGTTAAGATGGTTTGGGCACGTGGAGAGGATGGATGACGATAGACTGACAAAGAAGATATATAAGGCAAGTGTGAATGGAACAGGACAAAGGGGAAGACCTAGGCGGACGTTCTCTGACCAGATTGGAGACATCCTGAAAAAAGGACAAGTCAGAAGTACCCTTAACAGAAGAGCATGCATGAGCAATCTGATGGGAGTGAATGAAGCAAGAGATATATGTCAAGATCGTTGCAAATGGCGCTCCGTAGTCTATGCCTACCCCTCCGGGAAACAGGCGTGAGTCTATGTATGTATGTAGGTATGTATGTACGTCAACAACATGAATGGCGGACGTACTGTTTGACGGAATGCTCTCTGATTGGTGTTCACTGTCACAAGAATAAATACATTATATTTAGTTTTATAATCCTAAAAATAATATTAATCTTACCTTTTTATATTAAATAATAAACTTTATTGACATCTTAAAATCATAATGAATCTATAGATACTACAATCAAACCGATTTATTCTTAGTGGACACAAGCCTATTATGATGTCTACACTTGTGGAGGTGAAGGTAATATACGTAACATATAATTATTATATACCGATAAATAAAATGTACGTGTCTATTTGTAATATTAAAATACAGCTGTTTACAAAATGAATATATAGCATAGCATATACGACATTTTTGACAAAAGACTTTCACACACACTTTTTATGCCATCTAAGATATGCTTTACTGATTTTAACGAGAGACTGGCAGATATCTCATATCATAATGAGAAACTTATACTACCTCTACATTTGAGAATAAAAATTTGGTCTCGATACTGTGCAAAAAGAAAATTACGTTACGAAATACAAGTCCAATAGAGCTGTATCTATTTTCATAAACTAATAATAGCGTGGGCGAAGCCTTAATATCAACAGCGCTCAGTAGAGACAAATTAGAGTTATTTATACCCAATCGTCGCATTTTATGTTTAACGTGAATTCTAAATAGAGTATACAGGAGCTAATTTCAATGGTGGTAAAATCTGTATATATTAATAATTCTTGCGTTATTGACTGACTGACTGACAAGCTACAGCCAAGGCTATAGTGCGCAAGAAGCTGAAATTTGGCATGTATGTTCCTTGGGGCCCGTAGGGCTGCACTAAGAAGGGATTTCCCGGAATTCCCAGGGGATCGGAAGAATACAAAAATGTGCGCGGGTAGCTGCGGGCAGCATAATATAGTTTAAATAATAATGCATCAAATGTTTGATGTATTTTCTTGTATATATATTATATCCCTAAATTAACATATAATAAAATCCTAAGAAAATCCACACACTGTCATCTGATTCTGAAGCAAGCAGGCCTTGTAACAACCACTTACTAATGTATATTAGAGACAAATAACACCCAGACACAGAGGAAATAATCATGTTCATCACACAAAGGTTTGTCCTTTGCGAATCGAACACAAGACCCTCGACCTCAGTCAGGTTACCAAAAACTTCACCGACAGACCCGCCAAACTACATAAACTTTTGCTTGAAGCACCTGAAATTGGCATACTCACCTTAATTTTACTCAACATGAACGATCTACACACCACTCTTAAATAAAATAATTATAAGAGCACAACTCGTATAAAAACACATTTATCAGCGTAACAAAAATAGCAACTAGCAACTAAATATGTTCTCTGTGTAAAATATGCTGAACAAAATCCTGGCCCTGGTGTTACGATTTTGTTAAACGAATTTAAATTTGTTCTGTGTTGGGCATTTTTATTTTATTGAAAGTTTTATTTACTCACATAATGGATCTTTTTTGCTATCGTAGTGGTACAACCTATTTAGTTTGAGCTTAATTCCAAGCTGAGTTTGAAGGCAATTTATATTTGATTCCGAAAGAAGTTCGGTGTACGCACTTAAACCACCATGACATCCGCGACTTCGCTTAGAGACAGAGTAAGGCAATTTAAAAATGGTTTCTGCTTCGTTTCGTTTTATATTACTATTCAAGAAAAACAGGATCCATTTTTGCACCCGCCTTCAATTTCATTATCAGTCTTTGTATGTGTGTTCATTTTTCTAATAAGCTCATTATTTATGTGCAACATACGCGAGGGGGACTTCGCCCAGAATTATAAACATGTTCTAGGAAATACTCCCTCATCCCTTCTATTATCGGGATATCGGTGTCAAAGTTATTTAATAACAAGGTAAGTTGCACTACGTGTCTTTAAATTAAATTAATTAAGTTTAGAAGTAAACTTACAGTTTAAATATAAGACCAATGTTACCTAATACGGGATATTGTTTTTATACTTTGAGTTTGTAATATTAACGCTTATCCGGGCGGTAAAAAATTACAAAACTTTGATAAGTTACAAGTAGTATATAAAGGGAAATTTTCTAATAAAGTTTCCACTTCAAGACAAACGTTTTATTTGTATTTCCTTACTTTTTATTTTATTCATCATCATCTTCTCAGTCTGGTATATAAATTTACAATTTTCTACCTGAATGTTGAATTGCATCTCGCATTAGAGTGCTCGTAGCGAGTAGCAGGTTGATAAATATAACGTAATAATTCTTTCTATAACGCCTTCACATATTCAATTTAAAGACGGGTATCAGGCGTCACAAGGTGTTACAAATATTGGTATTCAATAGTCAGGTTACATGATTGCTTGGAACACGTCTTACAAATGTTGATTGGGTATTTGAATAAGTTTTGTTTCTGAATTTGTTTCAAGTACCTTCCCTTTTCTAAATTTATGAGACTATGGATCTATTGATAAAAGACTTCACGTAGTCCAAAGTTAATTTTAACACTTAGCCGTTTGAAATTGACTTGAACAGCAATGATAAATGTGGTGAAAATCTGTCTTCAAAATTTGTTAGATAAAATATTAATTTGAAAATAACTAACTTCTGTAAAATCACTTTCAATAGGACTAGGTATGGTAAATTAAGACCGTGTAATAAAATCCATATCGTCAAGAGATTTTATTAATAACTATGCGTTATGTACGTCTCAATGGCAATGCAGTAAAAACGATTTACGATAGCCTACCAATTGCTCTTCAGTATGCGCGCCATTGACAAGCCCATATAATATGAATAATATAAGCAAAGCTCGAAAGAGAGACAAACTGCCGCCGTCATATTATGCAGTTACATCTACACATGCTCGCTCAAGCTGTAAGGTTCCGGATTGGGTCACGTTTCTTTCTCCGCCATTGGTCGTAAAATATGTATGAATCTACATAAAAATAAAATGTCTCCAGGACATAATATTTCACGGTAGTATCATAATTATTAGACGATATCAACAAAACAACCCTTTAACGATGCTACGGAGCAACGCAAACTGTCTGATATTCAACAACTTTGGAAAATGGAAATAAAGGCAATTGGGAACAACAAGGCCAATAAAATACGGAATATAAATTTACGCTGCAAATGGTATTGCGCGAGTAAAATTATGAGTTATAACTGCGGACAAAACCAGCGTAAAACTATGGGAACGTAAAAAATCTTGTATTGGTCGACTCACTATATTATTGGTTACTGAATTTGCCCCAACGGTATGTGTAGCAAATAAACTATTCAAACTTTTATTTATTAATCAACTTTTCATAGATGTAAATTTAGAATCAAATACCATGCTCCATTGCTTTGCGTTACGAAGGTTTATGATGACAGGAGGCAAATATGTATATCGCATGCGGTTTGATATTGCAAGAGAAAAATATTCAATTTTATTTTGTATTGCCTGTCTAATAAATACGTACCTATAAGTACATTTTTTATATTTGACCCAATTTTTGCTACCCAGAACTATCCATTCATTTCAAAAATATCTTAATGGTAACAAATGTCTACCTAACGTAACATAATGCAAAATAAGATAAAAAGCAAAGCCTAATCTATTTGTCTAAGAGTCAATTCACACCGAAATGCGACGCGACGCGACGATGCGTGCACATTTTAATAGAGCAACTCAAAATATACTTTATTTACAACACGAAACAGATACACATTTGCGCGATGCATCTCGCGGAGTCGCGCTGCACAGCGCAAAACCATTGTTGTATTCAAGCATCGTCGCGTCGCGTCGCGTTTCGGTGTGAATTGACCCGTAAGAAATCTTTTATCTCGTTTAATGGCTAAGCCACAATGTATGTAGCCAGCATCAACAAGTCCGAATTATTTATTGCCTAAAGTGTTTCGTGAAAAAGAAACCGAAATGCTGTAGTAACTATTTTGGTAAAAACTAAAATAGATTTTAAACTTATTGAACGGCTGGCTACGATTTAGTTGTGTGAACTAAAAAGTTGTAGGTATACCTATGGAAGAATTAAATTGAGCGATTAAGCGACGCCTTTTGAGAGAGCCTACATACTGCTAATAACGGCCATTTTCAATATTCGATCCATACATGGATTTTGGGATTCGAGATTCGTGTTTGACATAATATTTTGTATGTTACGTCAAAAACGACTCTTAAATCTACAGATCTATCTATAAATCGAATATTGAAGTCCGTAGTAAGAGAGCCTCGGGTTTAAACTCATAGCATGCACTGCTGACTTTTCTAAGCTATGTGCAATTAAAGGTTTTGGTTTAATAGTTTAATAATTTTGGTTTATTGTTTACTCGAAGAATATATACCATAATCATCATATTCCTGAATTTCATTTACCCGAATTTCATTTGCCCGAATGTTTTGTTTGCCCTAAAAGACACATGACATACTTTTAATTGCCCGAAACTTAGATACCTTAAGATACGAGTGCCATACGTATTGTTTTTTCAAATTTTTAATTGCTATAATAATTATTAGACATAATATTTAAACGCCATAATGATTATAAGACATACTATTTTAATGGATACGTATCAAAATCCCAAAGTTTAAAATCCCGAAAAATAAATTAAATATTATTATCAACAGCTAGTGCCTAGGTTTAGGTGCGAGGAACTAAATAAATACACACATCAACAAAGTCTAGGGATATCTTAATCCTAAATTATTTACGAGTTTATAGTTTAGAACCTTGTTAGTTTCCACAAAAAGTTTATATACAGATTAAAACCTCTTTTATTCTATTTTCAAAATTTGAACATGGAAAGAAAAAAAACAAAATAATAAACAAAATATGGCGGCAAATTTGCTAGTAATTCGTTACATTAAAGAAAGTTAAAACTGTTTTATTATAATTATGAATGAAAAGGGTTTTTAATTGTTTTTCTTTTTTAATTTAACGTGACGTACGAACTTTAAAAGTCATGTCACGTCGTCATTTGAGTCGAGATGAAATGTTACGAGCCGTGGGCATGTTAGAAAATGGTGCAATTCAACGCGTCGTTGCTGAGGCCCTACATACCAGTCAAAATGTGATATCAAGGTTGTGGTCACGTTATCGCAGTACTGGAGATGTGGCCGAACAGCACACAGGTAGATATCGTGTTACTACGCAGAGACAGGATCGATTTCTCCAAATGACCGCCAGAAGACAACCCAATATCACAGCGCTGCAACTAGTGCAAAGGCTCCAGGAGGACCACCAGCTGCTGGTAAGCGACCAAACCGTGCGAAGAAGGTTACATGAAGTTGATCTTCATGCTCGAAGACCATTGCGTGTTCCAGCATTGCGACGTGGCAATCGCGGTCGGCGGCTTTCGTGGGCTCGGGAGCATTTACCATGGAGTGACGAACAATGGTCTTTGGTGCTGTTCACCGATGAGTCCCGGTTTGGGTTTCACCCGGATTCACGAAGAACACGCGTTTGGAGAGCTCCAGGGAGAGTTAGCCGTCTACGGCACCCTCAGGAGGTCCACCCATACCAAGGCGGGACAATCATGGTGTGGGCAGGAATTCGTCTTGGCGGACGAACCCAACTCGTTTGGATCCAAGGCATGCTGCCTTGGATCCAAACGAGTTGACTGCACAAAAATACCACGAGGAGGTAGTAGAGCCCGTTATTGTCCCACACAGAACTCAAATAGGCCATGAATATCTACTCATGCACGATAATGCTCCTTGCCATACGGCGCGGCTGGTATCGACCGCTCTCCGAGAGCACGATATTCAAGTTTTGGATTGGCCTGCACAGTCGCCCGACTTAAATCCTATCGAGCATGCCTGGGACATGTTACAACGAAAAGCTTTGAGAGATTTTCCACCAAATTTGACGACTGAACAACAACTTTACGAACACTTGCAAAGGACATGGGACCTCATACCGCAGCAAGACATTGACAATTTAATTTTAAGTATTAACAATCGATGTCGATGTGTAATCAATGTAAGAGGTGGCAACACTGATTATTAATGATTAGATTTTACAAGATTTTTTCCATTTTTATTAAAATTAATAGTTTTTTAAGAAGAAATGTTTGTTGTTATCATACTAGTTTTCCATGATGATTAAAAAAATTATTTTTTTTATTTAAAACAAAAAAAAACACGAAATGTTTTTTATTTTTATTAAAGACCTTAAAATAATCTATGATTCTTCTATTTACTGTATCAGAAAATTCTTCATAGATTTTTAGATATTTGATGAAATATAAAATATCCCTAGACTTTGTTGATGTGTGTAGGTTATGTTAGGTTCTCTTTAGACCCTTAATCCGAAAATAGGAGCTCTGTGAAGCAGGGCTCCTTCAACTTCAGTTTATTAAACTAGTGTGAAGAATGTGGACTAAGTTGACGGAGCCCTGCTTGTTACTGGAATTACAGTCGGACCTAACCCTAGGCACTCGAAAGCAAAGAAATAATTATTTGTCTAGTGAATCAAGTTTCTCCTGATATAACAACCGTTACACACCCAATGTCGATGGCAAATGATGTTATAGCATATGATAATTATGGCATGTGATAATTAGGGTATGTGATAATTATTGGGGATTACAATGATTATGACAAATGATGTTATGGTAAGTGACTTTATGGAAAACAAAGTTTCTAGCACGTGACTAATATAGCAAATAAGAGTAGGGCAAATGAATATTACGACATATAATATTATGGCTGTTGACTATTATGGCAAATGATATTAGGGCAAATAAAATTCGGGCAAACGGCGGTATACTGCAATTAAATAGTTTAACAAAAATTGCTAAAGGATGGTCAGAAACATCGTAAGTAAATCTGCATGTATGCGAATTTTCCATCATGTTCTCAGAATGTCTTCTGGACTTCGCGGATGGCAGGCTTCACGGAAATGTGAAGTCTGCTATCTGAACTAGGGCAGCTTGGTGGACTATGACCTATTTATATGACATTTTAACATTAAAATATACACGTGGCAGCAGCAAGACAATTTAAAAACAGGGTTGATATTATTATTATAAGGAAACAGGCCGTTGATGCCTCGAGCATTTTCCTTTCCTAACGTTGTTATCGGCAAATTACTCCAATTTCCTATCTGATGTTTGTTTTACTTTTTTTTTTTCATGGACACTAGATTTACAAAGAATTTGTGGTGTTGCTATGTCTTACATTTTAATATAATTGTCTCGCCACCTGGTATCGGCTTTTTATTAAAATGCAAATTTATTCTTTGTTACACGTAAATTATGAATTCTTTTATACGTTGTTTAAAAATTGATATAAGGATGGAAGTCCTTTTAAGCGATGCACGTTTTAGCCTTACACCTACAATTTCTGCTAAGTAAGTAAATAATTATAATATAATAATATTCTACCACATTCACACAACACCATCTAGTCCCAAACTAAGCAGAAGCTTGTATTATGGTACTAGATAATGGATAAACATACATTTATACTGTTTTTTTGTAAATACTTACATATTATACATATAAACATAATAATTACTATGAGGTAGAATTTGACGTACCTACCCTAAAAAATTGATTGTCGGCTTAGCTGGCTTAAAAGGTGCTGGTTCTACAATCTGTGTATATGTTACTGTAAAAGCCAGAAGTACAGTAAATCTTAAGATTTACTGTACTTCTGGCATGAGCTGGTAAATGTGCGAATTTAAAAAAATACTAAGTTGACGGAGGCTTGCCTCGCAGGGCTCCTATTTTTGGTTTAAGAGTCACAAGAGAACCTAACATAACCTAACATAGCATGTTTGGTAATTTGTCTTTTTTTATGCGCAATATGTCAAATATTAGAATTATGGTATAAATGTTACTGTAAAAGCCCGTAAGGTTAGGTGAGACTGTAACTGATGTAACTAGTTATGTTAGGTTTTCTTGAAACTCCCCAAGATTTTATTAAAAAATTCAGACATTTACCAACTCATGCTGATAAATCTTAGGATTTACTGTACTTCGAGCTTTCACAGTAACATATATATAAATCTTGCGTTACTGACTGACAGACAACGCACAGCTACTCGTACTCGTATGTTCCTTGAAGAGTGTAAAGGAGCAGCGAAGAGAAATTTCCACCCAAAGAAGGTAAACTAGTCCCACGCGGACAGAGTCGTTGGCACAGTCTATTATACTATATACCTAATAGCTTTGCAGCTCATAATCTGGACCACGTTCTAATGTTTGTCGCGTGTCAGCATTAGGCTAACACCATTGACTTTATATTCCGCTGATTTGGCAATTAAATGAGGCTTTATAGTCGTCCCTTGCTTCTGCTGTTATTAGCATTTTGGGCCATTAACGTTTACGAAGCTGAGCCACAGGTACTGAAAAGCGCAGTTAGGATTTTATTAGTCCTAGATCAAAGTTGT
Source organism: Euclidia mi (assembly GCA_944739405.2). Classification (NCBI taxonomy): domain Eukaryota; kingdom Metazoa; phylum Arthropoda; class Insecta; order Lepidoptera; family Erebidae; genus Euclidia; species Euclidia mi. The sequence continues at coordinate 94,253,573 of OX123183.2, read as the reverse complement.
GCCCGGGTACGACCGGGTACGACTTTACTTACGAAGGGCGTAAAAATCTTCTCTAGATTTAAAAGTAATAAGGCATAAGCCACAATTCAAAGAAAACTATCTAGATAGGTACTACAAAAGATTTATCAATCATATATCAGAATTGCGGAGAAATTATTTACCTATAGTTGGTGCCACGAGAAAATAGACTATGTTTTTAAATTTATATTGTTAAATTTTACTGAAATAAAAATATTTGATTTTGTGTTTGAATGGTCGAATGTTCATAAATTTGCCGATTTTTTGTCGCTTTACACATAATTTATTCTGTAAATTAAGGAAAATTAGAGTACCATGTATGTTAATTATATACATACATGTTACACTATTATTGACATGATTTTTTTAAATCATAGACAATAAATAATTTGCTCAAAGTAGCCTACCTATCCTAGAATATTAAATTATTGACCAACAATGAATAATATTACAGATAACGAGCTAGTACATTGCATAAAAATTTCTAGGAATGGAGATTTTACGTTGTCTGTGAATGAAATCGTCAGAATGAACTTAAACAAAATCCATTGAAAGTTACGGTAGTCTAAAAACGCAATTTCTTTGTTAGGTAACTATAAATAATTTTCTGCACGACATTAGTTTGCCATCTGCTATTCTGCACCCGCTTTTTCGAGACGCCGGCAGCAAGAGGAGCGTTGCGATCCTATAAACTTTTATTTAACTTTACATGCCCCTTCTTGACAATTTTTTTTTTCCTCTGATAAATGCATGTTAAGCCCAAGAATGTAACATTTCAATGAACTAACTCCAAATGTTGACATTCTAGGCGCCAGTACCTCAAAACATTAAAAGATCCTGTTGACAGCGCATAATATCGATAAAAACCCGATCCATTGACATATTAGTTTCCAATGACACGAATCTATGTACCGTTGCGCTAATTGGATTTGACATTATTTGTTTTTGACAGAACTATTGCTAAGTCACTTAGTAGAAATTATTTGTTTACAAAAGTCATTATTTGTTTACAAGTCTATGTTCTTGTGGCACGGACTATACTTACTTATGAAGCAGCTTTTGGATTATAGGAAAGTTTATGAAGTCAAAAATTTTGTAAAAATTGTCAATCTATAGAAGTATAGACAAAGGGCAATAATTTTAGTCTGTATTTCACGTTGACAACAATATCAGAATTACAAGATAAAAAAAGTCGACAGCGATAGGGAATGATAAAAAATATACTTAGTGGAACTCTCAAGATTTAAAAGACAAGAACATGGCCCTTAAAATTGAATAAAGAAAAATAAAGGCCTGAAACCGTATTCATGATTATTCATATTAACCATGATCAGAATAAATGGCTATAACGGCACGATTTAATCCAATTGAGCTGCATCCTTTACACTTTTTCCTTTCTTATTATGGATGGTCGATGTTCTCTTCGTCACAAATATTTTATTTGTCCCTAAGATTTATCGGCTACGAATCCCATGAAAAAGGTAATTATCTTAATATATAAAATCCTTGCGTTACTGACTGACTGACAGACACGCTACAGCCGAAACTATTGGGCGCAGGAAGCTGAAATTTGGCATGTATGTTCCTTGGGGACCGTAGGGGTGCACTAAGAAGGGATTTCCCGAAATTCCCACGGGATCGGCCAAAACGGGTAAATTTTAAAAAAATGCAGGCGTAGCTGCTGGCGTCTTCTAGTGGATTATAAAAAGAAAGGGTAATGGCGCGAGAATCGTTTTTTTTATTCTGCTTGGACTTAAATACAATTGATAATTACGTTGCCAGTCTTACCTTTCAATTTCGAACATAATTTACGTGTTTGGTCGGTGTTTGAATGTTTATACAGTTTCCAGTGAAACATAATTTATACGTAACAGCGAATGGCTTTTAAGAAAGCTTTTTAAAGCCTGATGTAAGTGTAATGTCTAACGATCTTTGTGTCTTGTTTTTTTTATGTCCATAAAAATGACTGTAGTCTGTTCCTACTTATATCTGAAATGCTGCCAAGAAAAGGAGTTTAATATTATTATTAATGTAACGGGTCTTTATCGTGTAAACAATTGAAAATAAAGGTAAAATACCTATGATTTGCCCTTCGATGCTTTGGCGTGGGTTACCTCAGGTGGGAGATGTTTCATCACGGAAGCAAGAGAGATGTGGGATGTCTCAGGTAGTTTATGGGTGTTGTCGTCCGATTTCATTTTTTCTTTCTTGTATAAAAAGCGTCTTAATCTGTCTTAAATATTGACAGGCTTATGCATTGAATAAATTACCGCTAAACCACCTATACTGCTAGGTCGTAGGCTCAAATACAATCTATGTTGTGTTACTTGCAGCTACTTCTTATTCATAAACTAGACGTCGCCAGCGGCTTCGCCCGCGTCAATCATACATATAAACCTTCCTCTTGAATCATTCTATCTATTAAAAAATACCGCATTAAGGCGCTGTGTACAGTACACTGAGTTCAGCTGTTGCTGTCACTGTCGGATTGTATACATAAGAAAGAGAAGCGCGATGACGACGGGACGTTCAGAACGAGTTATTTATCATTAAATACATTAATCCTTACAAATATCTTATTCCAATCGATAAATAAAAACAACAGTTCCCTTTATTATTATATATTACATCACTGTTATTAATATTATCAAGATTTGTTTATAAATAATACAGTTACAATTGCTACAATTTCAATTTTAATGGTTATTTTATGGTTTTTTTTTATCGAGAAAATTTACCGAAAACGTGTTTTGAACACAATGGTCCCCCCATAAATATGATCAAGATTAACATATATTTTTTTTAGCTGCTCTAAAATGTATACATTTGGCTAAAAAACTGTTTTATGAAGCCTATTTTGACTAGGTACAGCGCCTTAAAATCCGTTGCGTTAGGGAGGGACAGACAGTCAGAAGACAGATTTTGTTTTATACTATGTAATGATGATGTGTAATTTAGCTTCAATAATTACCTATAGTCCGTGCCACGAGAACATAGACTTTTTGTAAACAAAGAATTTCTACTAAGTGACTTAGCGATAGTTCTGTCAAAAACAAATAAGGTCAAATCCAATGAGCGCAACGGTACATAGATACGTGTCATTGGAAACTAATATGTCAATGGATCGGGTTTTTATCGATATTATGCGCTGTCAACAGGATTTTTTGATGTTTTGAGGTACTGACGCCTAGAATGTCAACATTTGGCGTTAGTTCATTGAAATGTTACATTCTTGGGCTTAACATGCATTATCAGAGGACAAAATTAAATTTTTTAGTTATCAAGAAGGGGTAAATATAAAGTAAAATACAAGTTTATGGATCGCAACGCTCTTCCCGCTGCCGGCATCTCGAAAAAGCAGGTGCAGAATAGCAGATGGCAAACTATTAGTCGCGCTGAAAATTATTTATACCTACCTAAAAAGATATTGCGTTTTCAGACTACCGTAACTTTTAATAGATTATTATTATATTTAAGTTCATTCTGACGATTTCATTCACAGACAACGTAAAATCTCCATGTCTAGAATTTTTTCTGCAATGTACTAGCTAGTTATCTGTAATTTTAATAATTGAAGGTCGATAATTTAATATTATTTAGGATAGGTAGGCTACTTTGCAATTGATTTATTGCTATGATTTAAAAAAATATCATGTCAATAATAGAGTAACATGTAAGTACTCTATGATTTACATACATAGTACTCTATTTTTACTTATTTTACAGAATAAATTACATGTAAAACGACAAGAAAAATCGGCAAAGGTATGAACATTCGACCATTCAAACACAAAATCAAATATTTTTATTTCAGTAAAATTTAACAACATAAATTTAAAAACATAGTCACATAATTAGGCATTGAAAAAAAAGACCATTCAAAAAGTATAAAATCTAAAACACACCTGTTTAAAAAAAGGTTGTGAAGCCCTGAATGTTTGTTTACAAAAAGTCTATCTTCTCGTGGCACCAACTATATATGACGTTAGTAAGAAAAGATTTTCAAATCTCGGCATTAAGAGTTGAAACAATGTTGTCAAATTAACGCATGTAGAAATCCGATTGGTTTGTCATATGCGAGCAGTAACTACCAATTATTTACAAACGTTGTTTTCTATTTTAGAGATTAAAACATAGAGATCCACAGCCTGCCAAAAAACAATCAAATATTTTAAACATATTTCAGGCTAAGAAAGGTATTATAGATGGGTTATACTGATGGGGTATTTTTAAAAGTGCTTTGTGCATGAAGTTTTATACTATAGTATTTGAATATATGTGACCAACTATAACAATTGAGCAGGATAAAAATGATTTTATAAATGGAAACAAATATTATGTCACTTTTGTTGATTGGATCACTCGCCTAGTATTCAGTCAGTCATGTGATTAATTTATGTTTTTAGTTGTACCAAAATTCACGTACCCTCTAAAAATACAGTACAGACATATTTCGTGGCCAAAGGTTATTATTTTATAAGGAATTACTGCCTCGTTGGTCTCGCGGCATAAACGTGCGCGTGGGATTGGGAGGTCTCGGGTTCAATTCCCGGGTCGGGCGAAGTGTTATTGGGATTTTCCGTTAGGAGATTCTCAGTAACAGCACGGAGTCTGGTAATGTGCCCGGCACGGCAATAGGCTCGCCCCCTATTACGTGGGACCTAAAAATTCATGGCGAAATGTGGGTATAATATTACACTTCTGCCTACCCCTTAGGGGTAGCAGGCGTGAGTGTATAAAAAGAAATTAAGGAATTATTTTATATGGTTTCTATAGGCTCGTCAATTTGGCATGGTCGTGTAGATACATAAGTAACATCCAGACTTGAAAAAAGTGGTAACTAATTTTAGCAATTTGAGTAGTAAATAATATACCTGCAACACTCAGCAAAAAGCTATAAAACAATTTAAAAAACAATACTACCAAGTACGATTCAAACAATGTTTCTCTCACATACAATGTTAGGTAATAAATACTGTTTTATAGCAGCACACGGAAAATAATAAGATTATATGATTTATGTAAGGAAGTATTCAAGTAACGTTTTGATATAGGGCTTGCTTGAAAATAAGTATAAATATTTCCTATAGGTACGGAGGCTTGCTTGAGGGTGCAACAGAGCTTTAAGATTAAAAAGCGAAGAGGGAATAGGATAACCCTTTTCGCATTTACCTGCTTGCTGAACTGGAAATTTAATTGGTTGATATAAACAGACCGAATATAAAATTTATTCAAATAAATACTAAATTGAGTAAATAAGATAAGACTAAATATTTATCTGACTGTTTTATGTGATTATACTAATTTAAATAAATTGTGGCTCAGTTAAGAATATGATACCTACAATCAATGATTGAATAATTGTGCGTTATATTTATTTTACATCAAAAGAGAAGTCAAATTGGCTAACAAATGTCAGGTATGATTTTTCATGTAAACATAGACAATGCTAAATGCAGCGACACCAACCATTATGAGAAAGTAATGCGAACATCACACACATAAATTCACAGCGACATACATATGTTCTCTTCTAAGCTTTAGACAGCCGTATATCACACTCAAAATGGCTTCGCTATGTCTTCCCCTAAGTATAATATACTTAACGTAACGTGTTACGTCTAGTGCCATGTTCAAATCCACTTATTTTCAAAGGAATGTACAGAGATAAAGTAATTCGACATACTTACATAGAAGCATTTTCGCCACTAACTGCAATTTCTATGGCAAATATGACCTTGCATCACAACCTATAATAAATAATATGTACAACATAAAATTAGAGCGTTGGACAATTTCATCTTGACGAGTGTCCTGCTTGTGTACAGCGTCGTTTAAGGTGTGTAGTGGTAGGTAGTTGGTACAAATGCGGCTTTTTGGGAATCACAAATACATATGCTTCACTAAGAGATTCGAATTTTACAAAAGTTACTAAGTATTGAGACCATTTATATAATTGCAACCGAATCAAGATAAAGTAATCATACTATTATATTAATTTTAAGACTTGCAACACAGTGGCAACCCATTTAACACTACAACTTTTCTTTATCAACTGAGTCTGTCAATTTAACGAAAAGTAATTGTGTTCACTAAGTATTATTTTATCTCAAGACACAACAAGTAGCCAACAGGTGGACAAAACTTCACTTTCTATACAGTATCGCATAATAAGACCCTAACAAAATTCGTAGTCCTTTAAAACTCTGCAAAGTGAAACTCGCAATAATGTAATACTTGAGAAATGTCTTGGAGATCCACGAATATAAAACTTTTCCACCTCAAGGTAAATCCGACAGAAGCTTTTATTTGACTTGTATGCGTATTTATTCAGTATTTATAGCTGAAGAGATTTTGATCGTTGTCAAATAAAGATTCTTAAGTGTGAGAATTTAGGAGTATTCGAGTAGTCTAAGACATTTATACAAAGTTAGTACCAGATACAAAATGCCTAATTAGTAAACACATGAGATTAATAAACTCTGCTGGTTCGGACGGCGTTCAGTCTATAACATGCTGCCCATTTCATTCCGCTTTTGGGTCGTATTGGGTTGTTGTTGTATACAATGCAGAATATTGATTTGAAACATGTCTTTCAATCTATTTGGACATCTGTACCTAGGCGACATGTATCCAACGGCTAATGATTTAACTAACGCAAATGGATTATGGAAAAGTTTGATGTTGACGTTAGTTAGGACACTTTTATATCCAATTTAGAGACCAAGTTTTCTTGTAAGCTAGTAGATTAATTTGCCCCTATACCCAGAATCGGGGCAACTAATTCGGATTATCCTATTTTTTGTATTGGTAAGCCGGTTAAAAGCCCACCCTAAGCTTATTTACATCCATGTTATACCAAACAAGACATAAAATTATTGCGTATCACACAAGCTTTCTCTCAGAATATTATTTGAAAACCTGCAAAAATAGTTTGCATTAGTCGAATATTACTTTTTAGTACTTCAGTTGTTTGTGGGAGGGGCACGTGTGTATTCTAAAGGTGTCGTAATCCGCTTACTGTGCAGAAAACTTAAAGCTAACCTGATATATTTAAAACACGTGAAAATATATTTTATTACCCAACTTTGTAGGCTTAGTGGAACCGCCATGATAAATTTAAGCTCTATAATGTCTATACTTGTCGAGTTATATCGCGGTCGGATGCATAATTGTTTCAAGCTAGGATGCTTTGTAGTTTAAGTATTACAAAATAAAACACTATCTATACTGCCATCGGCTGCATCGCGATCCATCATGGATCATTTCATTATAGACTACGCATCTCGAGAAGATATCAAATGTATTTTAAAGAAATTTAAGCATATAAATAATTAATGATATCAAAATTAACAACATTTCTTGATGATTTCTTGAACACCGACTTTTGCACTACCTCAAGCGCCCTGACTGATTTCTGGATACATACACAGGACTGCTATTCTTAGAAACAGCAGTCATTTATAAATGTTGTTTACCTTTGTGTCCTCATTAAAAATAATGACGACAAAGCTGTCAGTAGCTGGAAATATATTTTCCTCTCGAATATTCAATAAATAACGTTTTGGTAACGTTATTACCTGCCACTATATAAGTATAAAATATTAAATTTTACGATGTCATAGGAGAATTGAACACGAAGTCGCGTTATTAAATCGAACGGGACCGGCAGGTGTGCTACCAATATTACGATGTTCGTTCGTATGATTTAAAATTAAAATACACAGTGAATATTGAACTATTGTACACATTTACATCGTATATTTCCAAAAGTTTCAAAATTGCTAACATAAATTCGTATTGGAATATACTATTGTTTTTTTTTCATTGTTATAAAAATTGTCCATTCAAAGTTTTGAAACTAGGCAGATTGAAGGTTAGAAGTGTAATACTTTCAAAGGTATAAGTTGTCTGGGAAATCAGATATTTTCTAGAGACGTTAGCTTCACAAGTATATGAAGCGACGCACGTGCCTGAAGAATTTAATTAAAGTGAATGAATCAAATTCATAAGTAATGATGGCATTCGCATACACCGAGCCGTAGCTTTCTATAAATATAAATTGTTAAAACAGCTATCCTATACTGATGGGACAATATTAACAAACAATTTACCCAATTATTCATAATAACGATCTTTGACCGAATTTCACCAGTGGCGGCCAGTCTCAATAGTATTAATAGATGTTTTAGGGCTTCTGCATAGCTTCGCTCTCGGAGTCAGGTAGTACGACTATCCAACGATCGGTTGAAGATTATGCTCAGGGCCAATGTCTTGATAACGGGCTTTATATTTAGTATATATTGAACTACTATATTATAAGAAGAAGTGAGAATAAAACTTGAGATGAGACAATTCTGATTCAAGTAAGAGATGTAAATATATATTTTACTGCAGCAGAATTTCTGAACTATTTTAGATGTTACTTTGAAGTCTTGGAAAGCATAATAATAAACGCTTATTTTTACACATATTTATATTCATATTTTATCTGTTTATATAACATTCTTGCGTTACTGTCTGATTGACTGATAACGCACGGCCAAAACAGTTGGGTGCAGGAAGCTGAAATTTGGCATGTATGTTCCTTGGGGACCGTAAGGTTGCAATAAGAAGGCATTTTCAGAAATTCCTACGGTGTAGGGGAAACGGTAATCTGCGGGCATCATAGTGAAGGATGAAACCGTGATCACCAACTATATGAACTCTCAAACCAAATTATCTGAAAGCTAGATAAGCTATCCGGCTTTCCACTAACTTACTCAATTTGTTCATACCATATCCTCGGGCTAAACAGCTTTTAATGAACTTTCCTCTTTATGCCGGTCACTTTTATTTCATAAAAACGGTAGTTTCTATCTAGACAAAATTGGAAAAGCTTTCATATAATCGAATTTTTTATACGGCAACACGTTGGCTATTGTATTATTATGTTCGTTTCACACCGATGACCTATAAGTTCTTTTGTGCAAAATCAATCTTACTGGCGTTTTCCGGACTCAATTTAATCTCGCAATTCTATAAGAAAAACTTTAATCACACTTGAATTCTTTGCTTCAATTCGCACTCGAGATCTCAAAGAGACCCTGTAGCAATATGGCGTAGGAGCTGATATTGTTATTTTTAATTGGATAGAGGATTTTTGTGATATTCCTGGAACACGTATTCTGACTTACAATTGTCAGCTTCAACATTGCTATATATAGCATGAGTTGCATGTGAGATACCTAATAATCCATATTGTCGTTTTCTAAGCTAATTATAACTAAATGATTGAGAAGCTTTCTATTATTTCACATGAGTAGCAGTTCTGAAAATAGCAGATAATTTCGCAATTGTGACATTTGAAGTTCATACACCTGAATAAGTTAATACGAAGCGTTCACATAGCGTACTAAAATAGAACTAATTCCAGTTATTCATAAGTTCGATGCTCGCAAGTAAATTAGTCGATTCAGCTCAAAGTCTATTCTATACCAAGAAATAACTTTTATTCATTTTGAAATTTCAACTTAACTTCTGTACATAACGGTGTAGATGTTTTTCTTTTCTAGACTGTCAAGTTCTTTAGCTATTAAATGTAAAATGTTTTATAGCACTTTTTATTAACAGCGTGCTAGGACTTCTTGACTTAGTTATTGAGTGTAGTATATGTAGTTAAGTTACAAATCCTTTGGAAGAGGAACGATGAGAGAAAGGAAATGGAAGTGTTTATGGAAGTCTACTAATCTTGAGTCTTGACTTCTAAAGGACAGATAAAATAAATTGTATGAGGATTTGATATATTCAAAATATTATGACCATCTCACTGCAACATTTCATATTCGTTTTTTTAATATAGACCTATATTCAAGTTTAAACCGCCCCATAGTATTAAGCTTGGGTTGGTTGTTGGCGAAATTAATTACAGCTCTACATAAGCTATAAAGGTATTCTACAAGTAATATTATAATATGAGTTACCTGCTAGTCTACACAATAATGTAGGCGTAGGGTCAATTACTTGTTATCGAAAAGGAAATCCTAAACTTTCATCATTGTCTATTTGTATATAACAACAGTAAGTAAATTGTGTGTTAATGCAGTACAGTAAACTGTAAGCAAAAGTGTGAATATAAAATATGCCTGCTTGAAAAATAAGAATATTATTTTGTATGTTTGGATAATACCACGATTGAGACGCTTAACCGATTTGAAGATATACAAGAATAATAATATAGTTGGTGATTGAAATATTGTGGTAATACATCGGTGGATTATGAATAAAATTTTAGTCATACACGTAAAATTAAGTATTCTATTCTATTCTATTCTACCACATACAAACATCACCATCTAGTCCCAAACTAAGCAGAGCTTGTACGATAGGTACTAGATAATGGATAAACATACCTACATATATAGTTTATTTTTTAAATACATACATATTATACATAGAAACACCCAGACCAAGACAAACATCCATGTTCACGCACACAAATGTTTGACTTGAGCGGGAATCGAACCCGATACCATCGGCGTAGCAGTCGCTTACACTCCCGCTGCGCCCACCGGTCGTCTTAGTTTAAACCATAAGTATAAATCACAGGAGTGACTAAAATAAATATAGGTAAGTATGTAAATCGTCATCTGACCTTGATTATTATTGTTTACATGTTAGGATCTGGAGTACAATAAAGTATTCCTATATCAAGTAGTACAATATATATCCTTGAATGCTGTTATTTTGTAAAAACACATCCTTACCTATTCTCCAAATGGAGTGATCACTGTACGTTTAATACTAGACATCCTGATAAATTACTTGTACCTAGCTTAAGAACTGAATTGTATCGTCGAAATTCTTACACTATGGCCATCAAAATTTATAATAAATTACCAAAAGACTTAATAGACCTGCCAAGTAAAGTGTTTAAGGCGCGGCTTTGGTCATGGCTTGCAACCAAAGCTTTCTATTCAATTAATGATTACTTGGAAGAAAAAATTACCATAAATAATATGTATACCAGCTGTTCGTTGTAAATTTCTTTGATTCTGTAATTAATTTTATTTTTCTTATTATGAGTTCTGTTTTAAATTTTGTAATATATGTAATAATTATTGTTTTTGTATTTCACTGTAATGAACTACTTACTGGCTTAAGTAACATTGTTTCTACGGCTAAAAGTTTTGCATGCTGTTTACAGCCAAACATATGATACCAAATATCTATTATTGTAACACCTTACACCACTGTGTTTGATGCAAATAAAAATTATTATTATTATTCGTAGATAATACCAAATACCATCTGAATCGTTGTGAACTCATTAAGCCCTGCACTCGAATTTATAGTTTTTATGCACTAAGAGTAACTGCATTATATGCCTATGGTAAATGAATGCTGGAATTTGAATACCAAACACGTACTAGAATTTATAAAAATACATAAATAAAGAAAAACTGTGAACTTTATGAGTCCTATTTTTGTTCCATTAAACTTACCTAGAAAATATGTTCTCATCTACGGTGTCGACAGTTTGCAAGAATGTTGATACAATTTTCTCTTATTTTTCTTAGAAAACAGATCAGACAAAATGTTTTAGTATTAGTAAGAAATATGTTTTCGGTGCTTGTCATACGTTTTTATTTTTGCAAAAATATTCTCACATAAAAAGTGTTATATTTTTCGTTTGGTACGTGCTACGTAATGTAACCGGAAATGTTGGCACTTTGGTAGAATTTTTTCGTCATATGAATTGAATAAACCTACGGACGGAATACTCCATAATATTTTTGAAAGACCTGAGAACTCTGAAAACTCGCAGAAGTCAGCATGGCGGACGAGGCCTTTTTTTCTTTTGGTGTCGGGTTGGAAAATCCTCATGGAGTCCCTCCGCCCTGGGAGAAGGGCGAAAGGGACTGTCAGACTCTTACTGACTAAAAACCAACCCGTGTTCCTCATTTACCCGTGAGTACGGACGAGGACGAAGCCTAACTTCTCTCTTCTCGTAATAAGAAGAAGCCTGTTCCTAGCAGTGGCGCAGTTTATACTGATATAATAAGCTTATAAATAATTTTAAAATTAATTTATATTCTATAACCCAACTCCCAGGTGTAGTATCTCAACTATAGCTTACAATGTTTTTTCCTAATTTACTATGATAAAATTAATGAATTAAGTTTTTGCGAATAAAATGTTTAAATGAATTTCTTTAGATTTACTTTTAGAAAGCCTCGTTTTTAACCGTATAATTTGCGTTCCATCTTATTCAAATCTGTTTATTAACTCACAAAACTAAAGAGATAAACCGTTGCAAAAAGATTTCAATTAAAATCTGTTAAATACGGTTGCGAAGTCAAAAGCCGGCAATTATGAGTTATGTCGTTTCGACCCGCCCTGTCTCCAACTAAGTGCAGGGAGACGCTACGTTGCATCGAAACCATACAAAACCTACAACCATACAGCTGCCGTCCTTTAACTAGAACCCCGTTAACCCTCAAATGGTCGATTTTGAGTTTTTAATGCAAAGTATTACAGTTTTAAATTCTCTATCTTTCTGTCTAAGAACCATATCTCTATCACTTACAGTTATAGAGATATTAAAACATGATTTACCTTTAAATGACAAAATATGCAACAAATGCTTGACTAAAAAATTGGTTGCCTGTAAAGTCGGTATAATGGCGAAAGTTTTACGTGACAACGACTTTGAGTGGTAAAATAATTTTAATGTGAATATTCATTCGTATAGTAGGAAGAAGGATGAAAGACGCGTGCCTTTCACTTTTTATGTCTGTCTCTCTCGCTCTTAGGCGGGACGCGTGCCTCTCACTCGCTCTCATTGTGAGCGCATAACGTGAGCGGAGCGTAACGCAGTTTCTTGAAGTGTCACCCGGCAAACCAATTTATAAGACGTTGTCACGTCAAAAGTGACTATACCACGCTTCTTAGCTTAATGCATGTTTAAGTACCTTACTTTCGAAATTCATCAAGTATTTGTTAAACTTTTTATTAGCTTAAACTTTTTTTTCTTTTACTGAATGTAACGGTGAGCGAACGTATTCAATCTTAAAAACTGGTATTAAATATCTACATTACTTTTATGAAATAAAATAACCTAACCCAAAAGTGCACAAAAATAAAGTTAGACTTGTTCTTTTAACTATTTGTAATCACTCACATGATTATTTATCTATACACATATGTTATAAAATGAAGTCCACGTGTTTTCCTGTCTGTCTGTACGAACGCGATAAATTCAAAAACTACTGAATCGATTTATGTGCAGTTCTTACCATTACATAATAATATGCTGATTCCTGAGGAAGGTTTCATTATATAATTTACGTAAGTGGAGCCAAGTTTTTACCTTAAATATTTTTTCATACAGTGTAAAAATGTAAGAACGGATATTAAATGTGACATGCTTGCTATTTAACAAGCAGCCTAACTTTTAAATCCACAGCATCTTCAAAAATCTTAAGAAAATTTGAGGGCTGATGCCAAGTCGTCTCGAAGACGCCACTAACGAATGTATGTAGATACTCTAGTTTTCCTGAGTCCAAGGCCGATGCAAGCCATTTCAAATGTCAGGAAAATAAAAATTCACACACTGCACATTTAAATTTGTGACGCGGGCGAAGCCGCTTGCGACGTCTAGTATATTCATAAATACGTTGTTACACTCGGCACTGGGAACTATGGACGTTAAATGCAATTCTGAAATGTATTTTTCGTTTCATTAGCTTTATGCATTTGTGGTCATTGGCATGATTAACCTTTTTGTTGGCATATTTACATTATCGTTAAATGGATTTTAAGTGATATTTGGTTCGGAATAATTAGTGTAATTAAAATATTCGACGGAAGGCACGTAGATTTACTACTGTGCAAATGTTTTAATTTTGAGTGGTTTTATCCCAATAACAGAATGAAGAGCGTTTGTACGTACATCGTACGTCACCCTTCCAGCTGTTATACGACAGCAATATGACACAAACCATCTAAATGAAAAGCGTCGTAACACTTATCCAGATCGTCGCAGGCAAACTCTCGGTAGGTACTTGTTTTCATAAACTTTGTTGTTCATTTGAAGTTTCTTAGGATACTAATGAGACGATATTTTTTTCCATGTTGGTCTTCATCAAATCTGTTACTATAAATAAGCGGTATCACCATCTCTAAAGTAAATTGGAACTAGCACAAGCAAGATATTCAAGTTCTACGTTCAAAGCTGGGAGCTATTTTAAAACATTTACAACTTAAACAGTCACAGCTCAAATTAAGGATTATTTTCTTCAGACCAAAAACTCGGATTAAGTACCTACTTAGTTGTCACTGCCCAAAACACGACAGAAGAGAATTTTCAATTTTTTCTTAATCCCGTCTTTATTAATAACTTAAGGTATAAATACCCTTTCAGGGCCGCCACGGAATATTATGTTTTGACAAAAGGTGTAAAATAAAACACAAAAGTTATTAAGACTTTTCAGAATTTGTTTATTGAATAATACAAAACAAGGCGGAAGGTGAATGTCTGAAAATATCACACGGGCGTAGCGAAGATGTACAGAATTTTTGAAAGGTTTTTAGGAATTCCTTCTTCCAATTTTTTTATTTTTTACAAAATATCTACTATTCTTGTTGGTCCTCATAACTTAGCCAAATGATACAAGTATGCAAGGAGTGGATTCGCGTAGGTAGTGTAATTACTCCGCAAAGTCCCAATTTATGACTAATCGTTTGTGCAGAGTATTCTTATTCACCTGCTTATAGCAAGCTTTATTAAAAAGCCTCAAAACCGCAGATACACTATACACAAGCTTTCAGCAACGATAGTCGTAGGCCGAGAATATTTCCCGAACCAGATTGAGCGAAATCCCCGGCTCAGACAAGGATTTACTCAGTGTTTCACTTACTTTCAATAAAATCTTAATTTGTTAAGTTACAAGTAGAATGTAGTCTACAAATGATAATATTTAAACCACACTTACTTAGATAAAGAAACGACTTTTAAAAATGCTAATATTATTTTATCAACAAAGATGTAGCGAAAACGTCTGTAGCGACTTACGATTGTCGCAATATGAGTGGGCATTTAATCAATACAGAGTAAAGTATTCAAATGAAACGGCAAGATAGACTCAGCGTTACTGAAGGCTTATACGCCTTTACTTCAAGCTTAATTGCTTTAGCAGCAACGCCATCGGCTTTAATAAGCGAACCATTTTGTTACTCTGAAAGCGTATTCCGATTCTATAATCGCAATAAATCCTTCGATACTTTTGAAAGCAGCTATTACAAGACTAATCTCGGCTAATAACAATTGGGAAGCGATTGTATACAGCCACCTATCAGAATAATGAGTCTGATAAAAATCTATACCCCATTCAAAATGTCTTTAAAATACGACTTCCTTGAGACGTTGCACTTGAAATTCTTTACGTTCTATCTGATTCGTGTTTACGATCCAATGTTATGGAGATGAGCAGATTACTAATAATATTTGTGTACAAAAAATAATATTGTAACTCAAATTTGAGCAGTATTTATTTTAGAATGTGGAATGGATTTGGAACGTGTCCGTGACGGTTGTTGCATTATTACAATAAATTAAAAATAGCTTATTTACATTGTGGATATAATTGTGGTGCTAAATCTTCTAACCTCTACCGATACTAGTTTATATAGAATAGTATTTTTTTAAACCTCTAGTGTAATAAATACTCGGTATACGCCCATCTCATACAATATGAGAGTCATTTATTTCACCTGTACAGAGAAAATTAAAAAGTTGGATTTACGTTCAATTGCACACTGTTCACTATTATAATATTTTATTATTTTGCGTGGGCAGTGATCGTTGATGAGCTTCATCGATTTTTGATAGTCTAGTTCGATACAGAATAGAGCAGATTTTGATTGTTTAAACAGGAGGCAATATGTACTAAGGTTATGTTGATACAACTTAAGTCCTTAAATTTGGACTGCTCGGATGTTGTAATGGTATAAAACGCTGTGCTGATTGTTGAGGAATCGCTCCGTGATAATGGGAAGATGATAACCAAAGTGTTGTTTCTCACCTTGGTGTTCTTTATGTCGGTTGTTTGAGTACCTATGTAAAATCTCCTACGACACAGGATTCATACCTAGTGCGAACTTCAGCTTAGAAAAATAATGAATTCGTTAGTTTCATAATATTTCCTCGACTTCATAATAAATCCAGGGCTCGAATCATGTCTCATTGGTCTCTTCGCACTGTTTACTGGACGTAAATGGGCAAGGCGACACGATGGCTGTCAATGACATCATGCATTTTATCCACAATAGTGCGTGTGACGGTGTCACAACTCTAATTGCTACACCAGTGAAATATAAATGGACATCCGCTTATTCGCAAATTTATAGATTGTTCTAAGTGTTGGTTATTGAGAAATTGACGTGTTCCCTTATATGTTTTGTTTTAGGTACCAAACTAGTTAGAATGGATACATTCAAACTTTCGTTTTACATTCAAATTTGTAATCTTAACACGTCGTAATTATTTGGTTCAAGCTAATTTGAACTTCTTTTTGTAATATATATTCACTTATCTTTGTAAAGGTGATTTATAAGCCGTATAGATATAATATTTTTAAAGACCTAGTAGTGAAAAGAAACTTCTTTCATTTTGTGAAGATCTTTTTCAATTTTATTCGTAAGTAATAACATGTCTATTTAATGGTCAGTATATTAAAACTATTAACATGAAAATCAATTTATATTTCTGAAACATAAATCAAACAATGAAGAAGCAAATATTATTTCTGCAAAATGTTTCTTCTTATTCACACAGATACCACGCAAGCTGCAACAACGTTATTTCTATCCGGCTCTTGCTTAGTCTGTCTGTCAATGTCTCTCCCAATCTAACCTACACAGAGACATGGTTCCGTAAAGATAAGCGTGTTACCTGTCAGCTATACACCTCCCGATATAATCTCACAACCTCTAACATCGAGCATGAATTTCGTTAGTCAAACCATATTTCTGCAGCGGAAACTATTTTAGATTCTTCGAAAAGCGTTCCGGCTTTGCTACTGTAAAACTTATTGGTATTGGAATTTAAGATTGGAAGCTCCTTACAATAATATAGCTCTGTCGGTCTATTTGTGTACATTGTCAAGATCTTAATTTAATACGGTTTCCTGACATTGAGTTACTACAATAAAACTTTTTTTATAGGAATGATGTGCAATATGTTTGCAATAAGCTCATTCAATATATTTTATCTTACATCTCTACCGTCTCACAGGCTCTGTCACTTTAGCTAGTTTGTCGTATGAATGTGCCATTATCGAAAAGGTTTCTCAGGTTATTTACAATACCTACTAGGATAATAAGGAAATAGTTTTGCGGAAGCTATCCAGTTCTCTTTACTAGTTATTGTCAGCAGTTAAGTAAAAAAAATATTTTTCTCAAGATATTTTATAACTTTTCGATATGATACGACTTCTTTATGGCCGTTTTTTACAAAGTTACTATGCCAGATGCAGCATTGCCGACTAGCTGAGCGCCGAATAAACAGTCAAAACATACATTTCAAACTAAACATTTGATTCATTTGATGTACCATATCTACAACCTTTTAAAGGGATTACATTTCGGAGAGATAAATACTGTTCATTTATTCAAGGAAACACCTCAAACATTTAATAAATATTTTAGAGCCAACTTGACTCAGTGAGCATTTTAAATCATTGTTGGCATTTATTGGTCAGAATTGCTAATAGAATATTGGTATAAGCGAAATTGCTTTTTCAATTCGATAGCTAGCTTATATAATCTAGATTAAAAATGTAATCAATAATATGATAACATATTTGTTTTGTGGTTACATTAATGATGATTTCAAAAGGGGACTTACTTTTATCATTAGGATCTAAGACCTTCTGATTATCGATTAATATTTTTGTAAAACACAGTCATTATTAGTTCATTATCAGATCTTTGTCCCCGTTATCTGTGTTTGAAAGATGACTACTTGATTAAAATGTTAATTGTAAAATCGTAGTAATGATAAATCCGGTATTTTTCCTTCTTGGTACTTAGTTGAAGAATATCTTCTTCCAGGTATTAGCCAGCGTTTCTATTTATGGTAACTTAGTTCAGGTTTTGCGAAATAGGTCATCCATGAATACCTAATATAGTACGAAAATATTTACTAACTCTTAAAACTAGAAACTTTTAAGCTTTCAGCAGTTATGAAATTCAACATAACCGTTCGATTACAATCCAATCGCATCAAAATTGCGTCACATAATTAGGTGTCAACGCGTAAGATACAGTCATAGATACCTACTTCAGAATGAATAATACTTATGAGAATACTTACCATTTAATTTTTAATATCCATACATTACATACATACCGTGTATATGAATGACCCTACATCATCGACCCTACATCAATACCCGGTGTTGAAGCACCGTCAACGTCTAGGTGTCGTATTTCAGTTACTCTGTGATTGTTTGACGGCCGATATGTCCGTACTCGCTCCGCGACGTACCCATGACAAGGAGACTTCATGTCGTCTATCTAATGGCCTTTCAATATTCAGGACCCAGTTGACCGAATTTTACCTCTTAAAAATATGGGCATCATACGTCTGCTTTTAAACCAATGGTACAATATTTTTGAGCAGTTTAAATTGAACTAGAGAATATGCGCACGCTGCACTGCACTTTTTTCCTGATCCTGTGGGAATTTTGGGAAATCTCTTCTTAGTGCATCGCTACGGTCCCCAATAAACATGCCAAAATATTTCGCCCTATAGTTTTGGCTGTTCGTTGTGTGTCAAACAGACAGTAAAGCAAGAATTTTATATATACAGATTGTGATATTGCGACAGTAAAAATATACAATGCCAGGCATTGATTATAACAGGGGCAAATTGGAAGGGCACCCTCGGTGTAAAATTTTATAATTTATTGTTGTTATAGCTTCTTCCTAAAGTTGATTACACATATGCAAGTAGAATAGTATAACTCGACAACATGTAATCCCGTAGGACCGATAATGGCACACTTTCCAAATTTATGAGTATGTATATGCAAAAGTTAATCACTTGTTATGGCGGTCAAGAGTAATTATAAGAATAACTGTATTAGTTTCGTCATTTTAGACCTGTTGAAACAAAGTTAAGTTATGAGGGTGTCGGACTCAGTGTAGAGGCCTGTATAACGCAGTGGACTATGGCAGGCTGATGATGATGAAGTTATTACACTTTAAAATTCCGGATTAAAATTACTTTGCAAATAACTTACAATTGTTATTCTAATTTCGTATTTATTGATATATATTAATTTGTTGTATTCAGAGTTAATGAAACTTGCCCTTAACGACGTTGATTTAAGATAGTTCCTCACACCTAAATATTTTATCCATACCGTTAGGTTTCGTTGATACATCTCCCGTTGCCCTAGCCTGACCGATCTTTATCTCAGTAAAGGTTGTATCATATTTAAGTATTAGTAGTACAGCTATATTGTTACCACTACCCAGTTATGGAGCTAAAAAGCTTGTCTTGCTAGGCAGATGGTACGACTGTCGTGGATTGCAAAGAAATGAAGATGAACTTTTCTCATGACCACAATTTTAAAAGATTTTTCCGACTAATACCTTAAGTTCGAATATATTTAATTACTATAAGTTATTCAGAGAATTTAAATTTAATAAATCTTTATTTTTATTGTTACAGGTATGTCATCAATTAAAAATGCAGTTTCAGCAATTCCTGGAATGAGTCCTCAACGTAAGTAAGTCCAATGACATCATTAACTTTAAGGAACTTATTTTTAAAGCACTGGAGCTTTGAGTAGGTATAATTATACTCTTATGTAGCTCGTTATATCGTAATTGGAGGAAGGGGATCATATGAATGCATTAATGTAGTGAGCAGCGTCATTATGAATGACGTTAATACGAAACGTGATCGTACGCTCTTGAGTTAAACATACGCTCTAGTTGCAGGAGCCGTTTGTATCTGGCAGACAGTTTATACCGAATTAACTGACTAACTATAGCGAATAAAAATTAAAAATATAAATAATACTAACTATAAAAAAGAAGACCTTGCCAACGAAGTGTGATTCGTAATGTACTTTCTTGAGGGCATCTTTGTTGTACCTACTTATTTTTTATAAGGGTGCGAAAACAAACAAATAGTTCATTTTACTTTAGAATTTATCATTTCAACATAGTTATTATGTAAATACCAGCACGTTTCACAAATTCTATTCAACCCATCATCATCAGCCTTTAACAGTCCACTGCTGGACTAGGCCTCTCCTTTGAAAGGAGGAATTGACCTACTATACCACGCTGGCCAAACGGGTTGGTATAGGGTTTATATCAAGTTTTCCTTCTCTAACAGTGCTGTTCTGCATAATATACTCCCTCTGTCGGCTCTTAAGACTCCTATGGGATGATGTGAGGTGGTGAAATTCTGTATTCTTAATCCGTCACCACACGGACTATTCAACTTACTTTTGTTGAAACATTTTATAAAACAAAAATGAATATATCATGTCAGCAACGTGTATGTTACCTACTTAATTACTAAGGATTGAAAGGCTTTAAAACTCTACATCTACCGACCAACATAAACTTACATTTTTTATAGTAAAAGTCTGCAAAATGTGGTGCATTATGAAAGCATCATGCAAGAAAAGTTAAAGTAAGTAAATTTTTAATTCAGTTATCTTAAAGAAACAGTGCTGTGTTTAATTAGGTTTCACTTGATTTATTTATGAAATTCATCAGAAATGTACAAGGATTTTACAGAAGAAAGAGAAGAAAGGCTAAGGCAACTGCTATCACAAGGGATTATTAAAGATAAAGCATCTATACCTAAAGTTATGGGCGGTATGTCCATGGATTTCACTATTTTTTAAATATCCTAAAAATCATGTGTTTTAAAGATAATGATATAGTATTCATTGTTGGAGCAATGGACTTGGCGATATTTTAATTGTATTTAAGGATTTTAAACAAGTTTACTTTATAACAGAAAATTATTCCAAATTATATTTATGAATGGTACCTACCTCTTAACAATCTGACCTTTTCCTCTAATCAAGTACACCATTGATTCGATATTGTCTTTTAATTACATTGTGGTTGCGGGTGAACGTGACGGTAAAGCATTTATTAATATTTAAGGACATTTTGTTCAAAGCACACCACTCACTTATGGAATCAAGGTTTTTTTGTAGAAAATCACAGTCCAGTGAATCTCTTATAGTTTTACATATTTTCAAATCGTCCGCAAATAGAGAAACGCTACTAAATTTGATGGAAGAGACTATGTCATTAATAAATAAATTAAAGAGCCAGGGTCCCAAATGGGAACCTTGCGGAACGCTGGAGGTAGATGTATATGTTTTGGAATGAAACCCCTTAACAACAACATATTGCTTTCTGTTGGATAAATATGACTGAAACCACTTCAAGAGGGTACCGCACACACCATATGAATCCTACTTTTTAAATAGCACTTCGTGACAATTTCTATTGAACGCCTCAGTAAAATCCATATAAACCGAGCAGCTCACTTGAATACCTGCGTCAACTGCATTCGTAAGCTCATTATGATACGCCACGAGATTTGTATTTGTCGATTGAGCCTCTATGAAACCATGCTGTTCGTTAACAAAAATATGTCGTGTATGATTTTTCAAATAAGGGTATATTAAAGCTTCAAATAATTTAGCAAAAGCCGAAAGTTTTGAAATAGGCCTGTAATTAGAAATTACTTCTTTGCCGCCAGCCTTATAAATTGGAACCACTTTAGCAGTTTCCCACACAGTTGGGAAGGTACCGGTTAATAAAGATTTATTTATAATAAGATAAAGTGGATAACCTAAGCATGAGGCACATCTTGAGATGAAGTACGGCGATATTCCATCCGATCCAGCACCCTTATGAATATCAATGTCTTACAAATATTTAAAAATGTTACCTTGCGCAATATGTATTTTTCCGATAGTGTTAGTATATTGACAGGCTTCGATAGGTGGTGTAGTTAGACTAGACGAATCGTTAAATGTAGACGAAAAGTAAGTTGTAAATAAATTACATATTTCTGAGCCCTTTGATGAACGTGTGTCATTTAAAAACATAGTTTGAGGTATCAGAACTGCATTGCTACGTTTACCTTTTAGATATGTATAAAAAAATTGGGTATTTTCAAATACTGTCCTCAACTACACTTATATAATTGTTGTAGCAAGCCGTTGCTAGCTTTTTACATCTTTTGTTTAAAATTCTTAATGATATTTCATCAAGCGGACTTTTAAAGACTCTAAATCTATGTAACAACTCCCTGTTTTCACGTGTTAGCTTAATCAATTGTTTGCTGAACCAAAGAGGATGTTTTCCTCGGGTGTATTTAGTTTTAGGTATATATTCATTCATTATATTATTAAAAAAAAATTTAAACACCGATATCATTTCGTCTACGTTTTGGGATTGCCAGAATTCATTATCACAGCTAACAACATCCAAATGTGATTTGATTTGATCATAATCTGCTTTGTAAAAGTTATGCCTTAAAACAGGTTTACTTTTTAACGACGCTCTTTGGATATCCTCAATAGTTATTTCAACAGGTATATGATGGGAATCAATATTTACCAAAGCGTTCAGAGATGCGTTAACTGTAATTGCGCTAGCCATATTGCTCAGAACCAAATCAAGAATTTTATATTATTTATTTGAAAAATCATACACGACATATTATTGTTAACGAACAGCATGGTTTCATAGAGGCTCGATCGACAAATACAAATCTCGTGGCGTATCATAATGAGCTTACAAATGCAGTTGACGCAGGTATTCAAGTGAGCTGCTCGGTTTATATGGATTTTACTGAGGCGTTCAATAGAAATTGTCACGAAGAGCTAATAAAAAAGTAGGATTCATATGGTGTGTGCGGTACCCTCTTGAAGTGGTTTCAGTCATATTTATCCAACAGAAAGCAATATGTTGTTATTAAGGGGTTTCATTCCAAAACATAACCTCCGGCGTTACCGGACCTTCCCAACTGTGTGGGAAACTGCTAAAGTGGTTCCAATTTATAAGGCTGGCGGCAAAGAAGTAATTTCTAATTACAGGCCTATTTCAAAACTTTCGGCTTTTGCTAAATTATTTGAAGCTTTAATATACCCTTATTTGAAAAATCATACACGACATATTTTTGTTAACGAACAGCATGGTTTCATAGAGACTCGATCGACAAATACAAATCTCGTGGCGTATCATAATGAGCTTACCGTGCTTCGGAGGGCACGTAAAGCCGTCGGTCCCGGTGCTTGTCTAAGGATAAGGATCGTTAGGCCATGTCGGAGGCCTTCGGGCGGTCTGAAAACTCCGACACCAGAGTTGGCCACACACTCACACGAAAAACAAACATAATGAGCTTCCGAATGCAGTTGATGCAGGTATTCAAGTAAGCTGCTCGGTTTATATGGATTTTGCTGAGGCGTGCAATAGAGTTTGTCACGAAGTGCTAATCAAAAAGTAGGATTCATATGGTGTGTGCGGTACCCTCTTGAAGTGGTTTCAGTCATATTTATCCAACAGAAAGCAATATGTTGTTGTTAAGGGGTTTCATTCCAAAACATATACATCTACCTCCAGCGTTCCGCAAGGTTCCCATTTGCTTTACCGTCACGTTCACCCGCAACCACAATGTAATTAAAAGACAATATCGAATCAATGGTATACTTGAGGAGAAAACAGTCTTGAGGGATTTGGGAGTCATTTTCGACTCCAAATTAACTTTTTTACCACACTTTGATAATAATTTATTCATTTAGGCCACAAAGTGACGCTTATGAACGTCAAAAATTTAAGTTAATTACTAGATGATTCTACATTTACATTTACTGCCACGTTCGCAATGCAATAGGTAGAACAACGAGAAAGAACGGGCAAATAAAACTTGTGGCCACTCTTTTTAAATGCCTGTATAATCTTTTAGACCACTATAATATTGTATCAACAGAACAGAATGTTAGATATTTTCAATTTCTCAATATTTACTGCTGGTGCTAGACTGATACAGAGTCCACTATAATATCCTATTTAAATAAGTATAATAATGCAGAATTTATTATAGTAAAATGGTTGCTACTTAAGTACAAAGAGCAAAAGGAATGCTCTTTGTAAGTAATGAAAACACATTTTACAAACAATTAATTTCAACAGTATTTATGCTAAAAATAACAGTAATTTTTCCGCGAACGCTTTTGGTAGCTGACTCATCATCATCATCACTTAACTTGCCTGAATTTAACATAACAGAATACGTGGAAAACAAACATGAATATCGTTTTCCGTACTCAATACTCGATATTCAATATATGTAGATTTAATATCATTTAAAACGTTGATACACGCTTACAAACGGCTTCAGCGACATATTTGGTGAAATTCTCCGAACTCGATAAAATGGTAATCAATGAACAATATTACTGAATACTGAAAAAATAATACGATGTTCTCATATTATGTTGCTAAATATTTTTATTGACACAGAAATTGGAAAATAAGCCTTGATGGGGTTTTGTAGTCTCAAGCTTCTTAGGATATCGTGAAGCTTTAAATATAAATGTATTTATGACGCGAAATCGCGAAAAAAACACCGCAAAAGTTGTTAAAATTAGTTGCTGCCTTTGGCAATTACAAAATGTCTTGATCTGACTGCCTAGGGAGTATCATCGTGCCATAGAATCGTGAGCTTTCTAGCGTTGTGCAGATTAGCATCTAAGTTATTCTATATGACTTAACGTTGGCACAGCTTTTCCACACACTGTTGTCGTCTAACCCAAAAGGTGCTAGTGTCAGTGTATTCAGTGTCTGTCAGGGTACTGGCTCCTCATCATGACAAAGATCTTCATAACAGCTGAAACAGATGGCTAAACGTGCGAACGTAAACTTTAATTAACAATTTAATCGTAGGTATTTCCCTTCTAGAAAAACTAGAGAAGACGCTTTAGAAAAATAAACTGTCATCAACTTTATAGCAGATAAATAGATTTTATTTTTATCTGCATTTATAAGAGCAACTGCTTCGCACCCGTGACTCATAGCGTAGCCTTCCTCGACAAATGGGCTATCCAGCACAAAAATAATTAGAAACATTCACAATCAAGTGTGACCAGTAGTTCCTAAGATTAGCGCATTCAACAAACAAACATACTCTTCAGCTTTAAAATATTAGTGTAGATCCAAAATAACCTAAAGCTCTTTACTTTACACTTCAATTGCGACTTCACATTCTGCTTAAAACATAAAATACTTAGTGTTAGACTTAAAACATTTCGGTACATTCAGAAACTGTTTTGTTGCGGTTAGGTTTCTCTGGTGGTATGCAGTGTTAGGTCTCTTTGATATTTTTGTGTTGCTTTTACGGACTGAGAGTACGAGATGCCAACACTCTTTACTTAACCTCTCTCGTTAACTTACTAAGAGATTCATCTTTTCTGATAATATTGGCTCCTTACTTGCCTATCTAAAGGTAAAAGTAAACTTAAAGTCCATCAAATAAGTATCAAAAGGTCATATAGGTACGAGTATAGAGCCCCGCCGCGACCACGGCCCGGCCGTAGTAGGACGATTGAAACGTCGGTAAATCAGAGAAATTTATACCTTAAATTAATTACATATCACGAGTAAGACCCGTTTTAATAAAATTTTATGATCAAAACGACTGTTAATATGTTGAAAAGCTTGCCCTAAGAATTAACGAATAGCATTTATCCTACTAATATTATAAAATGTGAAAGTTTGTGAAGATGGATGGATGGATGGATGGATGGATGTTTGTTACTCTTTCACGCAAAAACTACTGAACGGATTTGGATGAAACTTTACAGTAATATAGTTCATACATCAGAATAACACATAGGCTACAATTTATAAAAAAAAAGTATAATGTTGCCATACTATAAGGAAAAGTATCAACTAAGTCGGCGAAAATCCTGTATTATCTTTATTTGTTTGCTGGGGTCAAATGGTATACACTCATATTGTCATCGAGATTAAAAGATAATATTTAAATGATTGTAAATCCAAGATGGCCACCGATACAAAATGGCGAATCACATATTACTTCACAACAACCTCAATATGGGTATCAAATGAAAGGGTTTGATTGGTAGAATGGAGCTCACTATGAAAAATCTAAGATGGCCGCTGACACAAAATGGCGTCTTATTTATTTTCCACAAATACCTCGATATGGGTATCAAATGAAAGGGCTTGATTCGTAGAATAGAGCTCACTATGAAAAATCCAAGATGGCTGTCGCAGCAAAATGGCTGATTACATATTTTGAATATTTTCCACAAATAACACAATATGGGTATCGAATGAAAGGGTTTGATAGGTAGAATGGAGCTCACTATGGAAAATCCAAGATGGCCGCTGCCACAAAATGGCGGATTAATTATTTTCCAATAATACCTCAATTTGGGTATCAAATGAAAGGGCTTGATTCGTAGAATAGAGCTCACTATGATAAAATCCGAGATGGCTGTCGCCGCAAAATGGCGGATTACATATTTTCCACAAATAACCCAATATGGGTATCGAATGAAAGTACTTGATTGGTAGAATAGGGCTCACTATATAAAATCCAAGATGGCTGCCGCCACAAACTGGCGGATTACATATTTCCACATATACCTCAATATGGGTATCTAATGAAAGGGTTTGATTGGTAGAATGGAGCTCACTATGAAAAATCCAAGATGGCCGCCACCACAAAAAGGTGAATTACTTATTTTCCACAAATACCTCAATACGGGTATTTAATTAAAGGGCTTGATTCATAGAATAGAGCTCACTATGAAAAATCGAAGATGGCTGTCGCCGCAAAATGGCGTATTACATTTTTCCACAAATAACTCAATATGGGTATCGAATGAAAGGGCATGATTGGTAGAATAGGGCTCACTATGAAAAATCTAAGATGGCTGTCGCCATAAAATGGCAGATGACATATTTTCCACAAATACCCCAATATGGGTATCAAATGAAAGGGCTTAGGTCAATTATATCGTAAGCTCTATTTGGCAGAGTAGAGCTTACGATATAATTGACCTAAGCGCAGCGTTATTAAAAGCGCGAGAGTATGAGTTGGTGCGCTGAAGCGCAGTGGGGAGGAGGGGCGGTCTGATTTTGTACTTTCTGGTAATGCTTTCAGTTTTTATTTTTGCTGCAATTCTATTCAGTAGGTATATAAGCTCTTCAATAACTTTAATAATATACACTACATACTAATCTTTACCTGAAGTTTGACGACTATAAAAACAAAAGTAATTTTAAGTACTTATTATCTGTTTATAATATATGTATGCTACACGGCTAATGTGCAGATCCGTTTGTAATGAAATTTGATATGGATAGTCTGAAACCTGGGGAAGTAAAAAGGCTACTCTTTATTAAAATATCATGCGGGCGAAGCCGCGGGCGAAAGCTAGTCTTTAATATTAATGGCTCGACACATAAATACATATATTACTTGCATAAAGTTTATCATCATCATAATCTCAGCCAAACGAAGTCAACTGCTGAACATATACCTCCCCAAAGTTCTCCGCGTAGACCGTTCGCTTCCACCTGCTTGCCGCGATTCTAACGAGATCGTCAGTCCATCTTGTGTGAGTGTATTAACCGTCTGTATAAAGTTAATAATTCATTTTATTTTCTTTATATTAATTTAAAAGTGGGGACCAAGACATAATACGAGAATGAACTTATAAAACTAATAATATCAAAATATGTAAAGCACCAAAGATAATGTTGTGGTTTTTACAAACCTGGCAGCTTTAATACTATGCGGTAAACTACAAAGTTTCGAAAGACGTGAAGGGACCTAGCTAGTTAATGCTTTAATAATAATATGTTTGGTATATTTTTATAAAGCCTTCAACTTAACTCCTTCAACTTTAGTAAAATACTTACTTTGTTCCTGATATAAAATAGCAGTAAATATTGACTATCAGAGCTGGCTAGAAGCCAAACCTTAAATAGTTGGAAATAATTTTAACTGATGATGTTGGCGCAAACGCCTCTTAAAATGATAAAAAGCTCTCATTCATTATTGCTCGCTATGATTGTGGAGACATAATACTCAAGAGAAATAAAACTTGAAATCGTATCAATATTAAGGGTGCCTGTCAAGCGAAGCAAAGAACGACTGTTTTTGAAACTGGAACGTCGTACCGTTTATATGCAATTATGTTGGTTTTATTGATACAGTTCCGCGTTTCTCTGGACAGGCAGTCTAAATACGTATGAGACGTGTAAGGAAATGAAAAACTCTGTAAAAAGTTTCGTTTGTGACAATTTTCTAAATGAAGTGTGAAATAATGGCGTAATATTTGTGATGTCAATCGCAGCTTATGCTGCAGATTTATAGCTGCTCCCCCCGTGGGATCTCCACCTTGTCGTGGTGGGGGAGCTCAGTAGCCGTGGTTGGGTCACCCACGGTGAAGCTAAGCGAGATCCCGAGAGTGGACGCTCCTCGTGGGCTTGACGGAGGCCTGCGCTGGATGCGTCCAAAGGTACGGGTGCGAGGGACAGTTCTTCTGTCCCTCACAGTCGGGCGCGGTCGCGGGAGGAGAGTCGTGTCGGTGCTGAGTTGCCGCGCGCCCTATTTCCCGCGACCAAATGGGGGCGCACCATCGTTGCGTCGTGGTGGGGCTGCAGAGGAAGAGGAGATACGGTGTTGCGTTGCCGTCTTCCCCATCCTCTGCGGCCGCTGGGTGTTTTGGCGGCGGAGCCCAACACCTTCATCCGCTGCCAAGAGAGTTTTGTTCGGGGCCCGCCTGACCATCTGGCGGGCCAATACCCGTCGGGGAGTAGCAAGGAATGCTTCGGTGATACCCGACCCTCCGACACACATGTACATGAGGAATACGGGTTGGTTTTTAGTCAGTAAGAATCTGACATAAATCTGCTAAATACTATTAAGAATCAATATTGCTGAGAAGATTTTTTTACCTAATCTTCTGATCTGCGCGCGATATGTTGTAGAATTGGAAAAAGGTCCGTGTGATGATGGACAAAGTGTCACTACTCCATTCGATTCTTTGAGTGCCGTAAGAGGAAACTTAGGAAAATACACAAAACAAATAGTATATTTGTGAAGAGACAGTGAACTTGACATCAAACCCTTTCATAATCCACCTGGCCACAATGGTATATTATACAAAATAATTTAGCGGGTCTTAATCGCGTTAACTTAACTTTATTTAAGGTATAAATACCTATTTGTTTCCGACGTTTCGCTCGTCTTGCACCGAGCGTGGTCGCGGCGAGACTCCTTGAAACGTCGGAAACAAATAGGTATTTATACCTCAAATAAGTTAAGTTAACGCGATTAAGACCCGCAAAATTATTGTGTATGATGTTTACAAATCACGAAATTTTAAAATCTTTTAATGGTATATTAGGCAAATTCTCCTATTGACTTACAGTGCTACTGTTAAGCAAGTTAGGAGAGGCTTAAGGCTAGCAGTGGATAGCGAAAAATTATATAAAGAAGTGGGATAAATCATTTAATGCATTCCTCGACTCGACTCGACTGCATTGAAAGCGTAGCGGTTTAAGATGCCACCTTGGGACCTAAGATTGTGTTACTAAAATTGTGGATTGGTTTCAAACACACCCACACAACTGTGGCTGGGTATCTAATGTTCTATTAGTTCTAGAGCTAGCAAAGTTTTCAAGATGGTATTATATGAAACCTCTATATTTAATATTGCTCTACTTACATCAACTGGAAAGAAAAAGAAGAGGTCTGGCACCTAGGAAGAGTTGTGATTTGCGTGTACACCCTCCCAAGTGAAACACTATTATCTATTAATGTAAATGCCTTAGAATCACATTAGTTTGGAACAATATCACCCATTAGTATTTAACATTATAATATTTGGTCCCTCAAAACATAATATTTGGTTACCATAATAAAAAATCTAAGTAACGAGTATCTCTGAAAAACTTTGTGGTAGATATAATTAAAATGAATCACTGTAAACATTATTTTCAATTGCCAACAGTATCGTACTGAAAGACATTCTGGTCAACGGCCAAATAAACCTTGCCCAGAGTACTATAATTTGTTTACTTAGGTAAAGTGGTGACTTTAAAATACTAAGACCGTTTTCAGTATCGGCTGGCAACACCGTCTGGTAAGTTCCGTCTAATTTACTTGGTAGATAAAATCGAACCAATATTGTTCTACATATTAATTTATCTGACTGATAATGATGATAGCGAAAGATGATATAGGTGACCTAATAATTATTGTTGGGTTCATCCATACTATAACAATGCCAAGAACTTATTTTGCTTGATTTATGGTTATATTTTTATCTCAAAATTTCTTACGCCATGCTTAAGAAATTTTGGAGAGTCGAGAAAAATCGCAAACGACCGCAAGTAAAGAAGCTCGAAGATTTTAATCATCCAACTCTTAAATGAAAAATGTTCAGGTCAAGGAAACGAATCCTTCAAATTAATAATGGCGTTTTTAGTAAAATGTACGCATGTATCGCTATGAAAAGAGTTCACGTAGCTCGTAAATAATAGGACAAAGCCTCTCGTAATGAGAACAAGTGTGCTGAATGCTAAAATAGCTTTATTTTTTTCTTTTGTCTCGGACTCCTTGGAACAGTTTGATTGTTTGAATATTCAACAAAGAACGGTAAAATAAATCGAACCCATCAACTTAAAATCATGGGCTTTATTTTTTTATACTTGCTCAACCAACTGCAAAATTCAATCGATGTATTATAATAATAATTGAACTTCATTTCGAGCAATTTTGGCACAAAAATTCCTTTTTATCCTGGTAGTTTTTGTTCCGTATAATGTAACAAAAGTAGCCCCTTGAGATACATGATTTCGCTCGCAAAATATAATAGTGAAATAAGCTTATATTCTTATCACATCCTTATTCTCACACAGCTAATGAAACACAGTATTCCGGCTTTCACGAGGCTTAACTTGTAAATCTTACTTAGTAACTTGCATGAAAATCTCATCTGAAAATAAGAGAAAAGAATTTATAATCTTGACTTGTTTTTAACCGAAGCTTAAGTTATAGCCAATCTAGAATATTCAATTTGAAATCCTTTTAATTTTATAAAATGACATATTTTATATGAAGGCGATGACGTTGATAGAACTGAATTCCTCAGAAGTCAGTCGTATTGCCTAGAATGAATTCATACTAAAGATCTCAAAATAATTTTCAGCTCAAGACGAGTTTAAAGAATTAGTAACTATCCAATAAAGCACGCTTCACCAACAGTTATATACTTCAACAAAGTATATAACTGGCCTACCGGCCAGTTGGTATTCACTTTACTCCGTTTCGTTTTATTGCCAACGGAGTCGAGACGAACTTGCTCTGAATAAATTAAAAATAAGTAAAAGATAGCTGAGCAATTTTTTACACTATTCTTGTTATTGAATTGTGCATTGACATTGTTGTTTAAAAGTTGCTATTTGGCATGTATAATGTATATTCCTTAGCGAGTGTAGGGTAATCCCTTCTTAGCATGCACGCTAAGAAGGGATTGCCAGAAATAAGTACGGGAACAGGGAAACGTAACGTTTCTTCAGTCACTGCCAGTGAAGCTTTGTTTTCAATTAAATAGCCAAATAGCCATTTAGTCATTGCTAGTTTGGTCTAATGCGTTATTACAGACTTGGAGTTGTTTTTGTAGGTTTGTAGAGGCTATAATAATATTATGGATATAATATATGTATACATGCCCGTAGCCCAGATATCAAAGACTGGTCCGGGATATTATGGCATGTTACATATTACTGTATAGCATAATAGACCATTATTATTTTAGGTAGATTGTGCTGATGTCATGATCTTATACAAGAATTATGTGTAAAGGTATAGTATTTCTGATGTCCAATAATTGGTTAGAAGAGCTGTCTACCTCACGATTAGATCGTTCGCTTTTGGATTGCAGTGTAACCATATCGTTCGCGTAATAGCTTGAGGATTTTAGAAAGACTCCACATCCTGTCTGGCGATATTCAAGGATGTATGAATTCGTAATACCCTCATGCGTACGTACAAAAAAATACGAGTGCATGTGTGATACAATTAACTTTTTGTTCAAATCTGATTTATCTAGAACGCGGCACGCCGGCGCCAATGTGAAAATCTTGGACAAACCAGGGACAACGCTATATTCTTTTGACTATATATCTATATTCTTTTGACTCATGCCGATAATAACGAGGGCATAAAGTTTTAGCCATAGCATATTTAAAATTGAATGGTATTTAACTTCAGCGCTATAGATTTATTTTTATTTGTATAATGACTAGTAAGCGCAATGTATCTAACAAATGTAATTGATATTTAATTTGGATACCAGTATTATAACGTATTTTACTACATAAATAAAAAGAAAAAAAAGAAAGAAAAATAAGAAAACCTATTTTATTTGAAATTTTTTAAATGTTCTAGCTTGTATCCCCGAAGGGGTAGGTAGAGGAGTAGTATTTTTCCCACAATTACTTGAAGTATATAAACGATAACACTTGAAAGTATAAAATAAAAATTTGTAGCATTTTACTCGCTCTCAAAATAGCATAATAGATAGACTTTTGTGTAACTAAAATATAGCAATTACATATAATTTATAACCCTAAACAAGCCACGTCTATACATATACAAAATTATCGAGGTATCCAAATAGGAATATATACGATAAGATAATAACATTCAAACGATCAAATGAAACAAGTTAAAGTAAATAATTTGACACCAGAGCTCTGAAGCTTAATATCAGGTATCTCTCTATCTACTTGTAAGCCAATATTGATATTAGTCGGAGCTTGTCAGCAGAAATTACTGTAACGCCAATTTTGAAGATTAATTTCAATTTGATATTGCAAATTTATAAGTAACTACTTAAACGTTTATTTGGATGCAAAATTCAGGTTTAAACTAAGAATAGGGAATTAAACTGTCGAAAATTTCCGGTTATGTATTATGTTCCACCAGCGGAAATATTATGACAAAAAAATATTGCTTGACTGTGTAAAAATATCTGAAAATCTCTTTCCTTTTTTCGAAAACATGGCTGCTGATCTTCCTCTAGGCCTAGGGATATATCCAGCATCACGGTTGACTTTACAAATATTGATTCAACTGACATTAAAAATCCACAAGTAATTTGAGAATCATTTCTGCGTAACTACCTTTAATTTGTTCCAATAATTTCAACATAAAATATTGATTATTATAGGTTGATTGCAGTTGTGGTAGTTCCTATATCGGACAGACCAAACGAACGATCGCTGAAAGGGTCAAAGAACATATCACAGCTGTCAAAAATCGACAAATTTATAAATCTGCCATAGCTGAGCATTTGCTGGAATCTGGACCTCAAACCACTGAATAGAATTACATCAACCACGAGTCTTATCCACCGATCGCCACTATTACTCCAGGATAGTACGTGAAGCGGTTGAAATAAAAAAACATAGAAATTTCAACCGGGAGGACAGATACAGACTATCGACCACTTGGAACCCAGTTATCAACAAATGCAAACAATGCCGCAGTAACACAACTCATCAGTGTGTAGACGTCATAAGTGTAGTGTGTCGAAGTACCGACAGTGCGGATAGAACTAAAAATATCAAAAATACAAAACAAGTGAGGGTAGCTGCCGAAACCCGCGCGCGACCACAACAGCTGCAAGCCGGTAGAAACGTAGGAGAATAACAGAGGTATTTATGCCTTGAAATAAATAAATTATCGCGACTAAGACCCGCTAAATAATATTGTATAATAAAATATTTTACTCTGATATTCAAAATTATATCCATTAAAATATCCTCAAATTGCCCGTGGCCGCAATACAACCAATTTTGTTTGTAATGAAATTCAACTCGTTTGCTTTCATTTGATTGGTTAAAGCGATTTTGTATGCAAAAACCGCGTATGTTTGTTTTACTTTTTACCGGTACCTATTTTTTCGACCGAGTTACGCATTTTGTAGCTTGAGTGAATAAATTTTACTACCTGCATTTCATGATTTATAAGTAAATATAAAAAAAAATATTCACATTCATCCATTCACATAAGTCTTTAAAATGCAAATGAATATTTATGTTTTAGTTTAAAAATATAATACATGAGACTATTATGATACTATGATGAAGTATTATGTCTATTTCTAATCAGAGCTTTTGGGTGAATAGGAGCAGCGCTCGCAAAGTAAACATTTGGATGCTTTCACAAACTTAGACATACGTAATATACATGAGGCCTATTCAAACTAGCCTTACTATAATATAATATGTTAGATCCCGGATTATTATTGGCATAATTCAACCAATGTTTAAGAAATAATTTGAGCATTTTTCATGCTATGGTACCTTAGTATGAAGAATGCTCAAAATATTTCTAGTGCACCATTTTCTGGCCGGATAAACTCTGCTAAACATGAGGTCGGCTCACATAACTCTATTTTTTATACAATAATAATTATCTTGAATTTGAATGCCACAGCTACTTTAATTAAACATAACATAACTTCACGCCTTTTATCCCCGAAGGGGTAGGCAGAGATGTATTACACACCCACACTTTAATTAACATTCCCGTAAAATCATTAAATTTTTAATTTCCTTTTTAATCCAATTAAGTTTAGGAACCCCACAAAGAGGCTCCTGTATTGTCGCAAAGTGTGTTTCACAAAATGTGTCATTCCCTCCCGCCTCATGTAACGATCAAACGCAGCTCGTTATTGGAAGTACGCAAATAAAATGCTTTTATTCAGGCTTGATTAGAAACGGGAGAAATATTTGAAGGAAAAATGGGACATTGCAAAATAATTTAAGCACGTACAAGTGCCTCGAAAACGTTTGCAAATTGGTCATGTTATGTTGGAACACCTTTATAAGCAGATACGGAACATATTCAACGTATTGTGTTTGTTTTAACCCCCACAATGGAGTAGAAGAACAAATATTTGTACAGGGTGTGTTTGAATGAGGATATCCTGACCTCGTTAAATGTACGCTATACTCGGTTTCATTTAACGTTACTAATACGCACTGATTAGGTAAGCATATTGCTGAGTCTGGTTTATATTTGTTGGCGATTAATATTATTCATTACCGTTTAATGCCTTGAGAAGAAATACTTGTAAAGAAAGTAATAATTATTTAGAAAGATGTTATACGCAATGACGTAGAAATTGTAGTAATATTGCTAAACCCTACGTTTTTATTTTTTGTGTACCTACAAATAAATCGTTTATGCTCCTTTCATTATATTCCTGCATACCAGTGATGCAGATATATTTTTCAGACAAACATTGTTTAATTATCACAAACTAAATATCTTAAATAAGTAAAACATTGCATATTTCGGCACAATTACTTGCAAGTTGATGCGTAAGGTTCATGCTTCTGATAGCCAGTGCATGTTCTCCTTTTACCGTTAAAAGAACATATCATTTAAAAAGAGCGTCTAAAAGGCTCTTAAAACAACAAACTCAAAACTTCATAATGTTTGTTGTGATGGGTTTACGCAGTACAATCACATTGTTTAATTTTGGCATGCGTCGTTTCAACCAGCCTTGTTTATAAGAGGTTGTGTTATATCCTTTAAGGAGTGTCCGCAGTGGGCGAGCGGGCGCGGCGAGCGGCGCGGGCGGTTTAGCGCGGGGAGCACGCGGGCAACTCAAACCGTAGGACTTTCATACAAGTGTCGGCAGTGAATGCGCGGGCGACAAGTGGAAAACAAACTTTTATGAGCAAAGATATTATAAATAATAATTTAATTAAGTAAGTGCAAGTCGAACTTGCTCATCAAGGGTTCATCAAACAGACTCTATCACTGCTTAGAGTGGTTACTGGTGTTGTAATAAATTTAAATAACTTTATTCATGTTTAAATGTTAGACGCATGCCAAAATTAAACAATGTGATTGTACTGCGTAAACCCATCACAACAAACATTATGAAGTTTTGAGTTTGTTGTTTTAAGAGCCTTTTAGACGCTCTTTTTAAATGTTACGTTGGTTTGGACATCTGGAGCGGATGGATGAAAGAAGAAATACGAAAGGAGTGTATCGTGCGAGAATAAATGGAAATGTCGGTAGGGGACGCCCTAGGCGGACGTACGCCGACCAAATAGGTGATCTACTGATAAAGGGCAAAATAAAAAATACCTATAACCGACGCGCATGCATGACGAGGTTAATGAATGTCGATGAAGCGAAAGAGGTATATTTGAACCGAAGCATGTGGCGTTCCATAGTCTCTGCCTACCCCAATGGGAGACAGGCGTGACGTTATAGATAGATAGATAGATAGATGTTAGTTAAAATCATTTCAGTTATTGCATACTTGGTTAAAAAAGCGCAAATGGTTTTATAAATAAAAATTGTTATGAACGCGAAAGCTTTTGCTAGTGTATTTACCACTCTTCTCACAAAAATCACTTATCATGAAATATTGTATTATAGCGTATACATCACAAAAGCGCATAGGCTACCTTCTTTTTCGATAGCTGCCACCCATATCGGCGAAGCCGTGGGCCAAAGCTAGTTTGTAAAATAAAAGTATCGATAAAATTATAACGTCACTATAAATATCAAGACAATCTTTATACGAATGACCCAAAATGTCTACGAACGAAGTCTCAGTTTGCAGCATGTCGTCTTCTGACTTGAATATTGAAGAATTTAGAAGCGCAATTCATCATGCCGTACACTATGGATTTCAAAACACCAGCAATATAAAGACAAAAATGTTATCTCAAGGCTGTGAAATTAATTAAAATTACAATTTCATAGCCATAGAGTTATTTTATATTTAAATAAACGTAGGAACTTTTACAATGTAGGATTAAACATTATTTTCAACATCTATTTCTAGTAACAACAATTCTTCTTCATCCGTATTATATTAAATTTGACAAACATTGTACACCGCACCCGCGGAGTCGCCGCGCGCTCCACTACGGACACGTCGAGACGCGCGCGGGCCGCCTCGCAAGACGCGCTGCCACTGTGGCCAAGCACTTAGTGTTACTTCAAGTTGGTACATTGGCTATATATTATTATGTTAGATAAATAATTATCTCATTTTAATCAAATTAATCCTACAATCGGTTCTAGCCGCTGAGTTATATATTATAACAAGTCTCAAACTCATCATCATCATCAGCCTTAAACAGTCCACTGCTGGACTAGGCCTCTCCTTTGAAAGGAGGAATTGGCCTACTATACCACGCTGGCCAAACGGGTTGGTATAGGGTTTGTATCAAGTTTTCCTTCTCTTACAGTGCTGTTCTCTGCATAATATGCTCCCTCCGTCGGCTCTTACGACACCCATGGGATGATACGGGGTGGTGACATTTCGTATTCTTAATCCGTCACCACACGGACGTCTCAAACTGCAAAACTCTAATTGAAGTTTTTCTATGAAACAAGTTCGCTTTGCTATAATTTGACATGAGAACTTATTCTCTTATGTTTTTACACTTCTTGTTTCACATTGGACATTTACAAAAACGTAGTTCTAGGTATAACAGTTATAAAAGTAAGCAATGCAAAAATAGATAATATATTTGTTATTCTCTAAATACCACTGTTATGAAAAGTCCGTGGCATTTCCAGTTATATCAATTTCATAACACTGATACCAAAACAAACAGGCCAGAACAACATCCAAAGAGAATAAAATAAAAGAATGCTGTACAAAATCCTACTATTTGAAGCAAAAAATACTGCTCACATTTTCGTTCACAATTGATGTTTTAGAATTCAGCTGTAGTGCTTGTTAGCGCGCGGTCTGACGGCTCTTCACTTAGCAATATATCTTTATATACGTGAAACTTGCATGTGCAAAAATAACAAGACGCTCTTCTAAAAGAAGTGAGGTGTGACGACAAATAATAATGTTACTTTTTCTACTACGCAGAAGCGTATTAGGCCATCTAGGTATACGGTACTGTGGTACTACTATGCTGTATAATAAGGTATATTGAGATCCTGTTTACATAATAAAAAAAATTACTAGCGTTATTTCATACTACGCGAATATTTCGCGTTTTTTGTAATAAGTGTTATTATTTGTAGAAGCAAATAAATATCATTATTTTAGAATTACGTAATTGATTGATATATATTTTGAATAGAAATAACAAATTACTATATAAAATAAGTAATATTGATAGCTGACGCCGTATACATATTGCTGTTATCAACAAAAAGAAGTGACTACAACACTTATCTCGTATATTATTTTATTTTACTCAGCAATACGCATCACACAGAAGATAAATTGATAGGAACATTTCAGTATCCTAATATAGAGCTGAATATACTGCTAATTCGTTCAGTTTTTATAATGTTCGTTTCCTTTAATATTTCCCGAATTACCTTAAATATTCAACTATAGTAAAAATACAGTTATTTTGTGTACCAGTTGGCGACAACCGGAAGATTCTGCAATAGGTATTGTGCGATCTATTTCTCAAGTTTTCACAACTTGCACGATAATGTTAACCAACAACTTTTTCAGCGCTAAGTAGATATTAAGTACCTGAACATTGCATACTTACATTGGAGAGTTTAGTTTAATTAATTTATTGTATTTATTGCTCAAAACTAGAAAAAAAAAATTATTAGAAGTAGACAGTTTATAGTTAATTTAAATTTAAATTGCGACTCAGAAGATGTACTTTTAGTTAAATAAAGAAAGACAATATACAATATTATTGGATATTTATTTACTGTATATAGACGATTTTTCTTTTGTTTGCAATAAATTTCTAAAAATGATACAAACAAGATACTTTTTTGATGAATAACTAACGATGTACTTTATTATGGCAATCTCGAGAGGCTGAGCTGAAAAGAACAGGCAAACCGGTGGATATAAACTTGTACAGTATATTTATT
This sequence comes from Euclidia mi, assembly GCA_944739405.2. Lineage (NCBI taxonomy): Eukaryota > Metazoa > Arthropoda > Insecta > Lepidoptera > Erebidae > Euclidia > Euclidia mi. The sequence goes on along the minus strand of OX123183.2, from coordinate 94,214,560 downwards.
TGATTTGTATCTAGTCAATAAATAGTTCAGTACATACTTTGAATAAATTTAAACTTGTTATTTGCTAATTTCATTGATATCAAAAATGAAAGGACAGCTTTAGTAATAATTGTTTTGCCATATAATCGCACCGAGTTAATTTATAATGTCCATGTATTAAATAAACATGAAAAGGTCTCTACAACATTTTTTGACAAAAAAGAAGGTTCACTGTTAATAAATAATTAATATCACTTTGGGTTCTTTTTCCATTCTTGCATTGAAAGTTATCACACCATTCGGAAATTGTAAAGTACAAAGTTGAAACTTATTACCACCGAACGTGTAAGTCGCCGAGCACCTAAAATGGAAAACTTAATAATATTAAAATTCAGAGCAGTTTTCTTAACTAAAACTTACTCCAGTTATTTAAGTAAAGAAGTGTACCTTTCTTAGCAGAAAAGTCGTGTCTTCTAGAAACAGGATGTTGAAAAACTAGAGACGTGCAACTTTCGAGATATTTGTCTACTGCAACTTGAACAAAAGCAAAGTACTCGTAGTTCAAACAACATGACATTTGGTCAACTTAGTTTTGTGTACTAGTTTATTACTTTTTGTTCATTCTCTCTTCACTCCTGTCGTATACAAACTCCATAATGACTCTAAAAAGATTTTAAATTTCTGTTTTCAGTATCTGTTTCATCGTAGTTTCATAATTCTAAAGAAAGAAAAATGTTTTAAAGCAACATTTTACGATGAAAACCTTTTGCTAAGTAAATAAGTGCTGAAAAGTTTCATTTTTGATAAAAAAGCTGGCTTACCAGACTGGCCTTAAAAACGTTATTGTTGCTAAATAAAGGTGAAAACATATTCAGGTAGGTAAAATAGTGTAGAGTGGGCTTTACATTGATGTGACACCTGCGCCTTAATCAGTCGACAGGTGGTGTTTTACCGAGGTGGTAAAAAACGGAAAACACTGCTTAATATATTTTATGCGTGTAATAATTTGTTTCTTTAAATTTAAACGTACGGTGATGCTTATTTCTGTTGCAATAAATAGCAATGTTTGTTTTCGATGTAAATTATGCATAGGTAACAAAAGATATTTTTTATAAAATCATTGTAGGTAATGAAACGTTCACTGCTCTGAGTAAAAACTGCGGTTATGTTAAACAATAACTAAACCGAAAATACCAAAGTAAGCTACATTTTTGCGGTTAAGTCAATGTAGGTGAATTCAATAAAATTGTGAACAAATTGAAACTGAAATGACTTTTATGTGACAAAATATTTTTACTTAGTCGGTAAGTACTTTCCCTTCCACTTTTTCACACCGTACGTACTGATTATCGTGAAGTGCATACTTGTTGTATAGAGTGCAGAAGGGAATACAGGGCACCATTCGTTCTCTACTTTGTGAATGGCAAAGGAAACAATACGAGTATCATAGCATCATTTGTAATCATAAAATATTATCATCTGTATTCTTAATCAAGCTTTTCGTCGTAGGATAGGTACGTGGACATTCCCAAATCGGTATTATAGTTCTTGAGATTGACTTTCAGCAAAACAAATAAAATAAATAAAACCTTCAGATTTTTAATAGGTATATCTTAGTATTGTGAAATATGTTTGATGTTTAATGGCCACTTATATCAAACCCACAGGCTTTCTATAATCTTTATACCTGCCGTTACTCTTTTAAAGAAAAATATGTTATTTCTGTTTAGTAGATTAGGCAACACTATACGGTAAGGTGCCGTCGTCTAATCGCGTAATTACTAAAACCTAAAAGGGTAGGTATTATCGCAGTTTTGCAAATATCACAACAGCGCAATTCTTAGTACCAAATTTTAAAAGGTCATAGATTTTTATAGATAAGTATCATGTACTTTACATTTTCGAGGTGAAAACTGTTGACTAAGCCAACGTAAAATGTAATCCTCTAACAACACTTAAAACCTTAATAGTCCGTTGTCGAATTTTCTGGCTTAGTCATTTTTAGGCGTCGAACATTCAAGAAAATAGAAATTTGTTGACCTAAATTTTAAGCCAATAAAGCCGTTTTGAGCAATAACGCTTATAGAAAATTCTTTACTGTACACCATAAGTCACATTACAGAGTTAGAAGAGAAAAAGACGAAGTCTACAAATACAATGCATAATGGGCGGCCTTATCGCTTATTGGTGATTTGTATTACACAATCTTAAAACCACAGAAATTATATAAAATTGAATCTAATTTAACATAAAACAAATCAAAACGTAGGTATTGAACGAAAATAACTCACAAAGCTTTTAGTAATAATGTTACAACTCTCACCTAAAATGTTCCCGCAGTTAATAATTTTACCCGCTAAAACCATTTTACGAGTTCATTATTCACATGTCCGAAACCACGAAAATATACCCCAAAAATTGTTTGTATCGTTATCTGTACCATAGAGTTGATCACGGGATGATATCAGCGTTCTCGAGACCACTTGGCTGCGAGCCCGATAACCTTTTTTAGTACTTTTTATGATCTACTGGACAATTTTGCGGTGCAGTTCTCGTGCCTAAATGTCTTATAAAACTCTACCATTTGGGTTTATGGAATTGTTGCAGTCTGTTGTGTTCGAAGTTGTGCTTAGTATAAAGTTTTTAAATTATGATCTATTCTGGTATATTGTTTTATTTTCATTTAAGCATACATACATACATAGGCTAACGCCTATATCTCCGAAGAGGTAGGCAGAGATATATTGCTACACCCACTTTTCGGCAGATTTATTTTAGTCCCACGTAATAGGGGGCGAGCACCGGGCACATAACCAGACTCTGAGCTGCTACTGAGAATTTCCTAACGGAAAAATCCAATAACACTTTGCCCGACCCGGGGATCGAACCCGAGACCTCCCAATCACACGCGCACATTTATGCCGCGAGATTAAGAGGAAACACCACGGCCGTTTTTCCATACAAACGTAGTCTCCTGTTTTCTCCCTGGATAGATGCTAGTAGAGCATTTTTTTTTTCAAACGATGTATGGCCCAGATTGGCATGTCCCTATGTTTTCCTTTTTCTCATAAATTAAATATTAAAAAAGATATGAACCTTCAAATATCTCAAAAATTGGCTAGATTTTTCGCTGTATTCAAACATCCAAAAAACAAATTTGGCTAGATTATTTAAAAAAAAGGAAAACATAGGAACAGCGGCCAAAGCCTTTCTTTAATTAAATATGAAAAACTAGTTAAATCGATGAAGTTTTGGAGAAGGAATCAGGGGAATACGAAACATTGATTTTGTGTACATTTAATAGGTATTTTTGGTCCAGCAGTAGCGTTGTCTCTATCGCGCTCTGCGGGGGGAGGCTTGAGGCTGCGCGACAGCAATAGATTTTACAAATACCTATTTTTCAATTCTCTCGCCCGTAGTGTTTCCTCTTAACGACTGCCTCGTTGGTCTCGCGGCATAAATGTGCGCGTGGGATCGGGAGGTCCCGGGTTCAATTCCTGGGTCGGGCAGTGTTATTTTTTTTTTTTTTTTTTTATTGGTTTACCAACAATTGTTTACACTGGTTATGGACACAAAAATGAGCAAAAAACAGATAAACTATAGTGCACAATCAGTTACAGGTAAACTCCGCATTCAAAATGAGAGTTGTACGTATGACGGAACAAGAAAAAAGAAACTACTATCTAAATTCATATTAACTACTTACATCTAAATCTACATGATTACATATTAATAATATCCACTATTACAAGTGAAATCAAAACGAAAAACGAAAAAAGTTAAGTTAATCCTAATCTAGATTTTCCAAGGTCTTCGCTTTTAAACTGTATAGTGAGTCACAGTGCAAGTCGATTAGATTGCTACATTCATTAATTATCTTGCTTAACCTGGCTACTGGGGAGCTAGCGCCTAAGACCGTTCGTCGCAGCGGTGGACAGAGTGGTGTTATTGGCTTACGAGGAATCCTTGCAGGCACACGAAATTTAAAAGCACTCAGTATCTGTGGACAATCAATTTTATTGGCCATTATCTTGCCCACAAACATTACATCGATAAGGCGACGGCGCTTTTCCAGTGACATTATTTTGAAGTGCTTCAACCGCTTGGTATATGAACGCATTTTTTTTGCTATTCCGCCAGCAAATGCCAGGTGCCACAGAAAGCGCTTTTGGATTCTCTCCAGACGCAACGAATGTGTAGCATAATGCAGTCGCCAGATCACACTACAATATTCAAACACGCTTCGAATCAGACTATTGTATAGCACAATTTTAGTTTTAGGAGACCGAAACTGTTTGCAATGCCTTAAAACGAACCCAAGCATTCTTGAAGACCTTTTTATTATGCTATCTACATGTGGGATAAAAGTTAATTTAGAGTCAAAAGTAACGCCGAGGTCCTTTATTGTGTTTAATTCTGCTATTTTAGTTTCATTTATGTGATAATCTTGTCCTATCACATTATACTTTCGCGTGTATTTGACATGATAACATTTAGTGGGATTTAACAACATTGAGTTGTGTTCGCACCAATTAATAAGCCTATTCAGATCATTCTGCAAAAGGATGACATCTTGTTGGGACTTAATAATTTTAACAAATTTCAAGTCATCGGCATACATAAAAACTTTAGAATGTAGGAAACAATTTGGAATGTCATTTATAAAGAAATTAAACAATACTGGGCCCAAATGGGAACCTTGTGGAACTCCGGAGGAGATATAGCGGTTGTCAGACTGAAATCCGTTTATCACTACATAAAACGATCTGCCCATGAGATACGAACTTAACCAGGAGAGCAATGGTCCAGTAATACCATACGCTAGCAGCTTATGAGTCAATATTTTATGTGAGACTTTGTCGAAAGCCTTACTAAAATCCGTATATATTACGTCGGCTTGGTGACCTGAATCAATTGCCTCTGATAATAGCTCAGTAAACAGAAAAAGATTTGTGTTTGTTGACCTAGCCTCCACAAAGCCATGCTGTTCGTCGCTTAGGTATAGTTTAAGGTGCTTTTGAATAAATGGACAGACCAAGGACTCAAAAATCTTGGCAAAACACGACAAAATTGAAATCGGTCTGTAATTGGAGACTAAATTATCCTTGTCAGCTTTATGTATAGGTACGACTTTTGCTACCTTCCATTTTGATGGAAATACCCCGGAGGTTAAAGATTTATTGTAAATAAGTGACAACGAGGTGACCAACTCAGCAGCGCATTTATAGATAAAAAATGGTGGTATCCCATCTGGCCCAGCGCCCTTGTTGTAATCTAAGTTTTTTAGCTTTTTGTGTAGATTTTCACTGCTAATAATAATGTTTGATAAACTTAAGCTATAAATCTGAATGTTATTTAAAAACTTTATGTGGTTGTCGTTGTTATCGTCTTGAATAGGGCTATAGACGGAGGAAAAGTAAGATGCGAAAAATTCGCATATTATTGTGGGGTCAGAAGATGTATCAATACCATTTGTCATTGAGATGGGATAGGAACTTGACCCACCTCTTTTAGTTTTAACATAACTCCAAAAAAATTTGGGATTACCCTTGAGTTCTTCTTCCAGTCCCATTAGATAATTGTTGTAACAAACTTTTGCAAGGTTATTACAACGTTTTGTCACAATCTGCAGTTCAATTTTGTCTAACGGGTTGTTATAAATATTGTAGCGTTTTCTGATCTTATTTTTGCAATTAAGTAATTTAATTAGACCCCTATTGAACCACGGTGGGAATTTACTTTTTTTTGGTACCCGCTTAGTTATAAATTTTTCAATACCTTCATAAATAACGTCATAAAACACCTCAACCATCTCATTAACTCCCTGCTGTACATCAAATAACTCATCCCAGTCAATTCCACTCAAGTATTTCCGGATCGGTATGTAACTCGTTTTTCGGAAATTAGGTCTATCGCAGATATTGTTATAAGGGAGTTTATCTTCCTTATTCAAAGAAATCACAATTTCGAGGGGTGGATGATGCTGGTCAACGTTACTAATCGGATCCTCACTTTGACTCACTCTACACAACGAATTGTTACACAGTATAAGATCTAAAACGCGGCCTGAAGTATTACATATATTGTTAAATTGATTTAGCTTATTAACACACGTGAAATCTATCAAAGTTTGAATTAAATTGGACAACTTAAGGCACTTATCAGAATTATTGACAATACTCCAATCAATGTTACCAATATTGAAATCACCTGCGATACAAACATATGAACAGTTTAACTGTTCAAACACTGAATTACATTTATCCAGAAAATGTTCTAAGTAAGAAATGCGTACAGGTGGTGGCAAATATACAGAGCAGAGAGCCGCCCGACGAACAGATCGAGCCACAGGCAAATCCAAAATTACCCAAAGGTCTTCACAGTGACTTTCAAATTGTTCTGCTCGTTTGGAATTAATCGATTTTTTTACGGCTATCAAAACACCCCCACCTTCTTTACCACTCTGTAAACAAGAGCTCTCTCTGTCCCTTCTGTAAACAATGTATCTGTCGTCGAACAGCTCGCTGCTCAGTACGGTACCATTAAGCCAAGTCTCTGTAAAAACTATAATGTCATAATTATTACAACACACATTACGAAAGATGATATGCGTTTTTGTTCTAACGCCTCTACAATTCTGGTAATAAATTTGTAAGCTATCGAATTTTGCAATTTGTTTCAGTTAAAATAACATGTATTTTTAATTTAAACATAACATATTTGTTCAAATCAACTTATTCAGTGACTCTATATTCTTAACGAGGATATGTTCGGACACGTCTGTTTTCCTAACGAAAATTCTTCCATTTCTTACCCACACGAATTTAAATCCTTTTTCTTTTGCCTTAAGCCTAGTAGCAGCATGCAGTGCTTTGTTAGAGGGAGACAGATGTTCTTGCACATATATTGGCTTCTTTTCACCAGCCAGTCCTAGGTCCGAGGTACTTAGTTTTTCGGTGTTATTCTTGCCTTTATTGTGGTTTATAACAGAGGCCAAGAGCAGGTCACGAGTTCTAGGGGAGGCCATTTGGACAACAACAGAGCGCGGGCGGGTGCCAGAATTTTGTAATTTGGCTACACGGGTACAATGATGGATATCAGTGTCGCTCAGTTTGCATCCAACGACAGATCCCAGTTGCTTAATGACTGTATATAGATTTTCTTGTTTATTCTCTGGCAAGCATTGAAGTTCTAGATTAGTCGAACGTGCCTGTTGCTCCAAATAGTTAATTCTAAGGCCCATATCCACCACTGACTTCTTAAGGTTGGTATTTTCAGTCTCTAAGTCTTTTACCGTAGCTTTCAATGCTTTATGTTCAGACTGATATTCTTCAAACTGATTTATATGAAAATTCAATGACGTTGTCATCTCAGTAAGTTCTTTCTTAATCGGCTCAAGCTCTTTATTTACGACATTGAGTATTGTATCGTTTATTTTCCGAAGCATAGAAGCAAATTCCACCTGTATGACTTCCTGGACGATATCGCGCACATCTTCACGGGTCACAAGTGTTGCTTGAGGGGGCGAGTTTAGAGCAAGTCTCTTGTTCCCCCTTGAGGTGGAGATATTACGGGATGGTGTATTCTCCTTTTTCGAGGTATTCGAGATGAGACTCGCGCAACTAGAACACCTCCATTTACTGTAGTCATCAGTGTCCTCCGGAACTTCCGGAAGAGACAGGCACTCAAAATGATAAGATTTTTTGCATTTGTAACAGTTAATAGCTTTTTTTCCATCATTGCCTTTTTCATTCATACAGCATCCCCATAACAATGTTGACGAAGCCATTCCAATAATAGTCGGACACGACAATTCCAATGCCGAAGTAATTATTAAAAATAAAAATAAAATTTTGAAATTTGTATAATTCCAAGGTAGCACACTATTAAAGACCCCTTCGATCTTTGTTGGTAAAAGCGCACTCTAATAAGGGCCCTGCGCAACACAACGAGCGGACCACTCACTGTGAGCTCGCGAGAAGAACGTCGTAAGCGCCGTGCTATCCGCGGCGCTTACGCGTTTTGTTTGAGGCGCTGGTGAATCTAGCTTCTGACGGTAGACGTATAACTTTTAGATACGTTTGGGTCTAGATTTGATACACAAAGCACTAAGTCACTTATTAAATTTATAGTCAGATTGTTGTTATTGATATTATTCACACGGTCAGCACTTTTTACGACACTTTAGAGCACTTTTAACGCGTATTGACAATATTTTCTTAGGAGCAGTTCGAAAAGGTAGTCACTCGCACAACGTATTCTGAGACGATTGTGTTATTGGGTTTTTCTGTCACTAAATTCTCAGGGTCCGTGTGGTGACGGATTAAGAATACGAATTGTCACCACCCCATATCATCCCATGGGTGTCGTAAGAGCCGACACAGGGAGCATATTATGCAGAGAACAGCACTGTAAGAGAAGGAAAACTTGATACAAACCCTATACCAACCCGTTTGGCCAGCGTGGTATAGTAGGCCAATTCCTCCTTTCAAAGGAGAGGCCTAGTCCAGCAGTGGACTATTAAAGGCTGATGATGATGATGAAATTCTCAGTAGCAGCACGGAGTCTGAAAATGTGCCCGGTACGGCAATAGGCTCGCCCCTTATTACGTGGGACTAAAGTATATCTGGCGAAAGGTGGGTGTAGAAATACACCTCTGCCTACCTCTTCGGGGTTATAGGCGTGAGACTATGTATGTATGTATGTATATAAAGTAAAAGTAAACTATATATCTATCAAAACGTTGGGTTATTGTATGAAAATTGCGAATTTGTAACAGGTATTTAGTAATGCAAAGGAACATTAACACAGGTGCTATTCTACATGTTTAACTCGAAATAAAACAAAACACTTCTGGAAACGTAGTATAACTTGTACGACTATTACGGTAGGTGGTCGCCATGTTCGCATACGTAAGTAAAATAGCATCCAACTTGCTCCGGCAGTTTGCGTTCAAAGCGAAAATTTATAGACTGTTGCCAAATGCTGTTTTCTTGGCCTTACACACTTTATTACTCGCCTCCAAATGTCCATATTACAAATGTCCAAAAACGGGTATAAATTTCATTTTATTTTACATCTTGTTTTATGGCTGCATTCACCAAACGCCTGCTGCGGCTTGGTTTCCGCAACTCGGGCCCATGTGTAGCAGCATTTGATGCGGAAACTTAGTTAGTCCGGCATGTTACAAATGACGGTCCGAAACGGTGGTCAAATGTTTGCAATACTACAGTAATTACATAAATAAGATAACACCGTATTACCTTTTCTAGTAGTTTGGCTCTTTGTTTTTTGGGTAGCGTCACTAAGATAATGTAAAGATAGATTACGGTAAACCTTAATGTCTTTGACGTCTGACAATGGCTTTGGCGAATAAAGTTTTCAATATTCAGCATATACAAGTACGTTTACTCAGAATATACATAGGTTCACTCAGTGTGTGAACTATATTTGTAACACATTTAGTCGAAAACCGCAATAATCACTGTACACAGAAATACATCATTACATTCAACTGGAAAAGATCATTGCATGAAGGGTTGATACGAGTGTTTCCTGAAACGTGAAAATTGCCTTGTTCAGTGTTACGACGTACTTGATGATCATAAAAAATATATACGTGCAGTGGATTTTAATGGAATGAACCCTGCGAGGAATAATTTAGGAAAAATAGGTCACATTTTGGCTCGACACTACCTGCCTACTCCGAAACGGACAAGGCGAGTAAAGTAGTAGATCCGCGGCACTAAGGGAGTTTAGAAAAAAAATATGAAAAATGCTTCGTAGCAATCGACGTAGGCCACGGTTGATGTGATATTTTCTTATCTAATAATTACAAATTACTCATTTTCGGATCCGTTTCTTATTTGCTATGTAAAATTTTAAGCTCTTACCTAAATTTATGACAGAAGTTTTCGATAGAGCTTGATTTGAAATTGAGAGTATTTGTTAAAAATCGTATAGATAGCTCATATACTATAGAGTCAATGTAGAAGCTTCTTAGTTTTAGACAGCACAAGGAAGTATGGAAAATCGTACAAATTTCAATACATGTTCGCGTTTTTAAGGGAAAGTTACTGATACATATACATATTCAATAGCGTTTAGAGAAAACAACAACTGCATATTTGATCTATTGCGTTTCAGAAAACTAAAAATGCATCACAATTTTCGCCATATCACAGCTGCCTAGATACTGTTGGGTGTATATATGAGTATTTGCACAGCTGCAGTGCTGACAGCTTTGTATGCTCTGCGAAGTCTCGACATGCCAACAAGAGCTACCTAAATCCTGTCCATAGATAAGTTAGTGACGGTTGAACAATCTATGCAATAGTGCTGGAGTGTGGATACGGACTATATAAATAATAACATGTAGTTATGGGTGGCAGAGCTTGTCTGATGGATGATAGTAGAGTGAGCTTTTGTTTACTAGATCTATATATTTACCCCCTTTTTCATAAATCTGAAATTATGAATCGTGCAAATAATATTAGTTTATAACAATTTTAAGTATTGTTCTTCCTATGAAATTGAGTTTGTAGACAGTGGTGATTTTCTGGGAGAGTCTCGACGCTGTTTGGGATGAGTTTTAATGGGGATTTTCTGATAAAAATAATTCATCGCAGATCATTGAAAAGTGCTGCCAACTAGATGTTTATGTTTTCATTCAAAATAGTGCGTATCTAACTGTTATTGTCACTTTTACTTTCATTGTTGTCAAGCACTAAGCACTATATTTGTCGATTGATGTTGCCCAAGGAAGGTTCTTGATAGAGTAGTTTTTTTTTAGGGGATAAGTACATACATACATAGACTCACGCCTGTTTCCCAAAGGAGTAGATAGAGACTAGGAACCGCCATTTGTAACGATCCTGACAAAATTATCTCTCTGAGAGGCTGGTATCATAGCATATAATGTAATAGCTACTTTAATAAGACGTAGCGTAAGTTTAAAATCAATTATTGTCAGGTCCTTCAGATTGTCAGACCTACACCTATGCAGGTACATTTCATTTAGATAACAAATATAGGTATCTTTTTTTATTTTCCATATTTGTATAAAACTTTTAAATAAAACGGTATCATAACACGTGTATAATTATTTTCTTCATGTCGACGACCTTGCGACCCCCGACACCGCAGCCTAGCAACGAAAGAGGATTTTACTTAATTATTTTTAAATTATTTATTTTGTTCTCCTAACGAGTTATGTCACATAACTCGGAAACAAAAATATGGTTTTTTATTGTTTGGATTTTATTATTCGTTCAGTGAAAATAAAATGGCTATAGTATTTTCGCTGTGTAATGATATGCATGACAGTTCATGACTGACAATTATAGTGATGTAACCTAAGGAAATTTAATCGATTATTTATGAATAACGAATGCATTGGCAAAGAACATGGAATCGTACGTAGTTATCGATTTTAGATCTTCTAAATATTTTTTTTTTTGTAAATACATTCACAAATAAAACGAAGTAATTTTTAAATATTTCTTTTATTATTCGTCACTGTCACTCGAAATAAAACCTCATATCTTAATCAGAATCTTAATTTATCAGAGATAATTAATTGCTCATCTCGAATTCGGTCGAGGTGGACATATTTATCCCAGTCGCTAAATATTGTCGATTGTGTTTTTTCTACGACTGATTAATGTTATCAATGTAAGGAACTCATTTTTCTCATAATACCTATAAATATGGTTTCGGATTGCCACCAAATCTAAACTATCTATGTCAGTTATTGAAGCTTTAAGCTCACGTTTCTTCGGAGTGGACAGCTGCTTGTCTTCACAACCAGTTTCTCCGAATTTTTCTTTGGTTTTTCGAGAAACTGTAGCCTTGCCGATGTCCAGAGCTGCCGCAACTCTGTACACAACACTGTCGATCGGTATAACCCCGTTTGCACGCACTCGTTCAAAGAAGGTCCTCAAACGACACTAACTCACGGTTTTGAGAGTTTAAAACTATCTTTTTTGTTGTTTTCGGCATTGTACTGCGTGCGGCGTGCCAAATAAAACACAACAAAAAAATAACCTCCAATAGGCCAAACAGACAGAAACACAAACCGCATACAAGGCAGATTAACTCGTCCTGACGTATTCGATCACAAGATGGCCGCACCAATTCATCGAGTTCATGTCGATTCAATGGAGTCAATCTCTACTGACAGGGGTTCCGCTTCATGCATCTGACATTTTGAGGATTATATTTTATTATATGTAAATAATTTATTTACAGTTAATAATAATTATAAAAATAGAGAGAGACATATTAGTATCAATTTACTTTGTAATTTTTAATAGAATTTTTTTTATAATTGTTTTGTTTTGCCAATTTATTTTCATAAGTTGAAAGTAGTATGCGTGATATGTAAAATGAAAACTGTCATGCATATCATCATACAGCGAAAATACTATAGGAATGTCATCATGGCTTTAATTTACGGCATAACTTTTCGGATATATTAATTTCAAATTTATCAATGATAAGAAAATAGAAGTGATTATAATACTTGTTCTAATAAATAATTTGATTTTTCTCATAAGCAATTACAACCGATGTTACTTACAAATAATTTGAAAATTTCAATAACTTTCGTTCTTGAAATGGTCTTTATTAATATCAATCGTTTCGAAGCAGCTGTTGTTTTGACATGTGTAATTGTGTATCTCGAATGATGACGTGATGACACTCGTTAAATCGCATGTAAATTTTGCACCCTTTATTATTTAATATATTTTGTTTGTTTTGTGAGTGTGTGGCCAACTCTGGTGTCGGAGTTTGATCGCTCGAAGGCCTCCGACATGGCCTAACGATCTTTGTTCTTAGACAAGAACTGGAACCGACAGCTTTACGTGTCCTCCCAAGCACGGTAGCGCTCAGATGTAAATGTCATACCCGGTCACCCATCCCAGTAGTGACCTGTGCAAGCCTTGCTTAACTTTGCCGATGTGTTACGAACGGCAAGTTAAGTTCCGCTATGAGCGCTACAAATTACTATTTAATATTGGTGATTTAATAGTGTTTATATAGAAAAAAGTCTAAGTTGTCATTTTTAGCAATATAGGCTTTTAAAATAATTTGTTTCTCACAAACGTGTAATATAATAATAATAAATATAGTATACTTATTTGTAGATATGTATATATTAATATTTATGTATTTATTTGTATGTATATACACGAATTTATATATTTAATATATTTTTACAACTGTACACTTGCAACTACCATTTATTTCCGACCAATAATATCCATCCAAAGATTGCCTGGTAGAGATCGCTGTCAGCGATAAGGCCGCCCTTTGTACTTACTTGTTCATAAAATTTCTACAAATGTATGTATAAGTGTACAATAAAGTATAAATAAATAAATAAACGTGTGTTGGAGAAATTTGATAAGTATTGCTTTGCGTGTTCATATCTATATACATTGGTTTTTTAGCAAATTGTTTAATTCTTAGAAAATTCCGGGAAAATTGAACTTAATTTTTCAATCATGTACTGAGTCGCTGCTATCGGTCGTCGGTACGTCTTTCCTTACACCATATATATAATACCACACTGGATTTTATTCAAGTCAAAAAAGGTATTATAATTTCTTCTCCTGGGATAAAGAATCAACACAAAATATTTAAACGTGTACTACGGTCACAACGGTTTATTAAACGCTTTCCCACCGAGATATGAACCACTTCAAACGAAACGGAAAGGGACGTAACGCCTTTATGTGTGTATCTAGAGATTTTATCGTTGTATGTTTTTGTACAATCCGCCATCCTACTGTTACCAAAGGTAGATTTCTGTCCTAGTTGTGATGATTTAAGTGAATTATTTTAGTAATTTTCTTTGTTACTTACTATTTGCTATAGGATCTGAAGGTGTTTAAAACGTGAAGGGATTTTTACCAATCTTGAACGAAGAATCGAATTATTCATAAAATTTAATTCGTCATACTAGACAAGCACGTTACAACAGTGTACAAAAAATCTGAAATGTACTTATGGTTATATTATTATGTTTTAGTAGTAATGTATATAATATATACACCTTAGCAGTTTACTTAATAAAAATCAATGCTTTTAATAAAAACATTATTGTACATTTTGGCCTCTAATAGTATGCGATATTAAACGATTTTAAACTTTCGCGATTTTATACATCATACAAAACAATTTTGCGGGTCTTAATTGCGTTAATTTAACTTATTTAAGGGATAAATACCAATTTGTTTCCGACGTTTCACTTGTCTTGCACCGAGCGTGGTCGCGGAAAGACTGATGAGAGCTCAGCGCCGTCTTGTGGAAGTGCGGGGTTCGGCACCTACCCTCACTTGGTCTTTATTTAAGTTCACAATGTCGGTACTCCGATACACTACACTAATGATGTCTACACACTGTTGAGATTTATCACTGCGGCGGTGTTTACATTTGCTGATGAGTGGATTCCAAGTAGCTGATAATCTATATCCATCCTCCCGGTTGAAATTGTTATATTTCTTGATTTCTACCGCTTCGCGTACTATCCTAGTGACAATCGGTGGATAAGACTTGTGGTTGATGCAGTTCTATCCAGTGGTTTGGTCCAGACTCCAACAAATGCTCATTTATCGCCGACTTATTAATATGTCGGTTTTTTACAGCTGCGATATTTTCCTTTACTCCTTCAGCGATTGTACGCTTAGTCTGCCCGATATATGAACTACCACAGCTGCAATCGACTTTGTAGACGCCAGGTGTTTGGAGAAGAATGACATCCATTGGGGCACACAGATTGTGTGCTATCTTAGAGAGCGGACTGTATACGATCTTGATGGAGTATTTCCTGAGTACTACTGTTCCAACTTTGTCCATCACTCCCTTTAGATACGGCATGTAAGCGGGCACTCTGCTTACTTCAGGCACGAGTACTGTACTTCAGGTACAGGATTTGTGCAAACCTCATAGAAGATAAATCAATAATACAGAAACATTTCCCTGTTACGACTGTATGATTGAGGTGGAAGATACAACAACATGACTTGTTTGCGCTTGTTTCGTTCTAATTTCCCCCTTAGTGGCAGATAGGTAGCCCAGTTACTGTGGTACAATGTCCGCGGAATAGGTTCCTTTACTGTGATCAAAGCAGTTTTTACCTACAATAAGGGTGCTTTTTCCGTAACGTGTTTTTGCACCCGCATATGAATCCGCTACCGCTTGAGAGTCGTCTGCAACTGAGTGTTTTTACTTACTCTTCATATAACTGCGTGCTACTGACGTCGCTTCTCTCTTTAACTTCTACTATGTGTGAGAGATGCACGTATGCATGCGTACACGCTTATAGTTAATGAAACCGTTATAATATGACAAATGCTCAAGCATACACCTATTATCCAGACTAGACAGTCATACTTATTATTTTACTAGACTGACGAACTGTTAAGAATCTAATCATTAAGACAAAGAATTTGCCGTATACATCTTCTGTGGTCAAATCATTTCCTTAATTTCTTATTTCTTTTACAGCTATTGGTTAGGTATAGAACTAACGCAATAAATATGTTATTTACGAAAATAGTCATATTTAAACGAAGTGTATACCTCGGTTTTTTGACTCATGCAATTAATAGTCGATTTAAAACCGGCGATCGTAAGCCCAGTGAGAACACTCGTTCATAAACATGATTAATGAACATCAAGTCATTAAGTTCTGACAATACACGCAGATATTCGCATATCATCTCAGTATCGCAATATGCCGTGATAGCTTCGATACATTATACACTGTGTAGGTACAGAGGCAATAGCAAATTATCGCAATTGGTCGTCGTTATCGTATTTAGTCTAGATGGCCGATAGAAGCCTATAAATATGACACGTAGTACCCACGGTACAATAGCTGTCTCTGTATATTTATGTAGGTATTATGGTAATGAACCTAGTTGAGCCAACAAATTCGTTTAATATTCGTGGTATGTTTGATATTTATTGAACTTTACATACCTCATCCTCCTAGCGTAATCCCAGTTTCAACCTGGGGTCCGCTTTCTAGTCTAACCGGATTTGGCTAAATATAAGATTTTCCACGGAGCGACTGCCTGTCTGACCTCCTCAACCCAAAGGGATAGCGATATTCCATGGTTTAGACTAGTGTCAGTTTATTTAGAAGGTATTGGCGCCCTATAACGATTGCCAAACATCTTCATGACAACTGGGACCGACGGCTTAACGTGCTCTCGGAGGCACAGGGCAAACGATAATTAACAATTCAATCCGTACATAACTCCGAAAAGTCATTGGTGCGCGCCGTGGATTCGAGCCTGATACCCTCTGCATGGCAGTGTGTTGGTTGAGCCACAAGGCTATCGCTGCCTTCGGATTCTACTGTACCTATTAGATTTATAATATACTAGTATTTATCATATCATTATATGGTAATATAAATATAAAAAGTTTAAATTGACATATTATTATATACATAAACATAAAAATTGTCATCTATCTCGGTCAACATTGTTTGACCGCATAATTTCTTCAATAATGGTAGATGATGCTTAGCATTGCCCTAAGTGGTAGTATTAAAGAAATGCATTACATGACGTAAGACTTGAATAGCTTAGTTGGTAAAGCATCAAAGCTGTTTGTTAAGTTCGGTTCGCAAGATTTTAATCTGAATTGACATTTATAGCTTGTTAGCGTTGCCTTTTAGTATCTATTAATATCCGTGCTAAGCGCTTTTAAATATCGTCGGCATGTAACATGCACTAATTGAAATGCCTGGATTGAAAAACGTAGCCTTATATTATCCAGCGAAAAATGTGCTGCTAAAATGCTCCCGCAGGGTTCGTTGCTCGGTCCGCTCTTGTTTGTGGTCTACGTAAACGACATTGAACTCTGCCTACAATCATCTAACTTACTCAGCTTCGCAGATGACATGAAAATATACGCCAGTATATCATCCATGGAAGATACGAAAGCACTCCAGAGTGACCTTTGTCGATGTCGATTGCAGGATTACTGCCATTTAAATAAACTTGACCTTAATCCAGCCAAATGTTCCATAATATCATTTACACGAAAACATGACGTCATTAATGCTTCATATTCACTAGGAGGTCATGTACTACCGAGATGTAGGAGTATATCACGACAGCAAGTTATTATTTGATACACATATTGACACGATAGTTAAGAAAGCCTCTAAATCACTTGGATTTATAATGCGTTTAAGTAAAGCTTTTATCGAAATAAAATCTCTTAAAATACTTTATTGCACATTTGTAAGGAGTCACTTGGAATATGCTTCCCAAATCTGGAACCCATGTTATTCTAAGTATATTGACCGAATTGAAAAAGTTCAAAAACGGTTTATTAGGTATTTGTGCTTTCATCAAAAGATTCCTTACAACCCTAATGATTATTTTTACAATGTGCAGACAACTGCACATTTTGCCACTTAGCAACAGACGAGAGATTGCCGACTCCACTTTCCTACTTATGATAATAAACACCAACATTGATTGTCCTGATTTGCTAGAGAAAATATAGTATAATGTGCCACTAAGATCAATACGTTATAATCCCCCTCTTCGGGTTCTTATTGCATCTACAAATTATAGGCAAAATAGTTTTATGGTGCGTGCAAGCAGAGCTTTTAACAATTTATATAAACAGCATGACATCGATCCTTATTTCTGCATTGTGTCTTCGGCAAGGAGATGTCTAAGTTATCAATTCTTTAAGCAATAGTTGAAATTTATTTGATATGTATAATGCGAACATTTTAAATTGTCGGGAATTCTGTTTTGCTCTCTTGAATACATACTCTATATCTATAAGTGAAAACTTTATAATTGGCTTACAGATGTATAATTCTAATGATAAACACAATAGTTTTAGGTGTAAGTTTTCCATGTATGAAATAAATAAATAAATAAATTAGCACATAATATCCAATAAAGATAAACTAATTTTAAACACATGGAAACATTATACTACACCTACAATCCCTAATTGAATTAGCTTTATGTGTTTTAAGCTGAAACAACAAAACAATGGAAACTGTTTCATCGATCTAATTGAATAAAAGCAAATACTAAAAAACATAAGCCTTTTAGCGTTGAATGACCCGATACGGAAATTCAACGGAGTAATGCGCCTTATAGCATGTAGGGTAATAGTCTGGTGATCCTAGCATATCAATAGAAAACAAGATATATGAGCTCTTTACATGCCATCTCGTGACAACTTGAGTTACTGAGTGCTGAGTAGAAGCCATCAATTGCTACTTAATCATAGGAGCTTACGTACTCGATATTCTACACTATACATCTGTATCAACAGTGCTTCTTCACACGATGGTATAAGAAGATCTACCCATCGTTATAAATTGTCACCGATTGCCAATCTGCATCCATATTCATTCGTAACGTACACGGTTTAAAGATTATTTCAACATTTTTAGAGTTACGTCGTTCCCAAAATGCAACGATTTTACTCGTACAAAATTTTCCACGTCCGGATAGCAATATGAAAGCTCATTGGCACAATATAAAACTGGCATTGTCCGTGAAGTTTAATATTGTTTCAGCTTACAATTCATGATGGCTTTTGATATTTGTACTCATAAGTGTAATGAATTTAATTAATATTTAAATATTAACATCGCTATTTACTCAACAATGAATCGTTTAAAATTTGTACGCTTCGTTAGGTTTCATAATATTAATTGTGTTGAATTGAAACAGTGTTAACTACGGATAAATTACTTTACAATATTGTCATTCCTTCATTCATGCATTTATTATTGAACGCATTTCAACTTTTATTGTCGTTTGCACAGTTTTGTAACTTTAATAATTTACTTGTTTGTATCTAGTTAATGTATAGTTCTTGCTTTAACTATCGTGAATATTATTTAGATAGCCAAAAGAGCCTTATTTTTGAAGTGGCTTGTAGATAGCAGTATAGATTTTATACATATAAGGCTGTACTTGAGTAAAGAGAAGCCATCAAAGTGTTAATCTACTGCCAATACAATGCGTGTGTGTGACACATGTTTAATCGTTCAGGTAAATACGTATTTCGTTACTAAGTAATTTGTTTTTACTTGAATAAAAGTAGATATTAGATAGCAAATGGTTTATGCCTCTAAGCTATTTACCTTTTTTTATATTTTAATTAAATTTCTCTGAAATAACCTCTAGGCATACAATATTTTCAAAGTATTTTCATCCAAGTCAAGCAATCCAAACTTAGTTAATAAAACTAGCTGTGCCCGCGGCTTCGCCCGCGTGGAAGTCGGTATCCTTTAAGTATCCCTTTCTGTGGCCTTGATAATGTAAAATAACATTATGATCGGTTGATGAAACTCACACTCATATTTAAGTTTCTTACTTACTGTATTAGAAAAGTAGTAACCTGTAGGTACCCGCCACCTAAATTCTTAGCTCTTTCTTTTAATAAATACTATCTGGCCGGATTACATAATTATTAGTTAATTTGAAATCTTTGCACTCAAAAAGTAACACTTGAATAATAAGTCTACTATGGAATATAAGCTGTAATGGTGTGCAATAAAGAATACCTATTCTACTCTACCGACCAGTTGTAATCCGACGCGTCGCGCCCGCCGTTAAGGCAAACCGCTTCCATTTTATTTGATAACCGTAAACGACTCTAGCAACTATTTGCAGCGCACTGTAGTGTACTCGCGATAATTTTATCTACAACGCCTCTGTGTACACAACATTTTGTGTGACGTTGTCCGGAGCGTGGACAAACAGTTTGCTTGAGTCGCTTACCCGGGAAAGGGCCACGTATAGTTGACCATGCGAGAAACAGGGGCTCGTAAGATTCACGCCAGCAATTTTTTGCGTCTGCCCTTGAGCTTTATTTATTGTCATTGCAAAACAGACACTAACCGGAAATTGTATCCGTTTAAAAAGAAAGGGAAAATCATTGGGTATTAGAGGTACCTACTTATTTCGGAGAATAAAAACCCGTTCACCCATACCACATCCAGTGAGTACTTTCGCTTCTATTATGTTGCGCTGTAAATTGATCACTCAGTCGGGTGCCATTACACAATTTGGGTGGGCATAAATTTCTCAATAAAATTATTGGCACGCAGACTTTGAGAACTATGTTATGCGCAGGTAGCCCGGGTGCATTTAAAGAATTTAAAAATTCTATTGGATAATTGGTGGCTTCGTCTTGGTCAACTACTCGTACTCTGTTGATAGATATATATTCTATAGATTCGCCACTAACACGCTCTATAATTCAATAAATTTAATAGACTTGAATTCAAGCAACACACGTGTCTTTGGTTAATATTTAGTCTTTTAGTTTATCAGAATCCGTTTATTCTATCAAAAGTTATCGCAATTTAAAATATACATACATATATCCACATTGGTTATCAAAATTAAAAGTCGGTGTTAAGATCCAGCGCTGACAATATAAATATTAGAAAGACGTTAAAACAATCTTTTGCCCAAATTGAGTCCGAGTCACTCGTTAACCTATGTGGATATATGTATATTTTAAATTGCGATAACTTTTGATAGAATAAACGGATTCTGATAAACTAAAGATTAAATGTTAACCAAAGACAGAAATTTTGCGTTTGTCACTATCTCGATACAAACAGTTTAGTATGTTCCTTGAATTCAAGTCTATTAAATTTATTGAATGACACTGCTAGGCTCCCATAGATGATAGCGTGATGATTGTTGTCCAAGATTGTAATCGGGTCTTCAGGCAATATATTGGTGAAAACCGCATCAAAATCCGTTCACTGGTTATTGCGTGATGATTTAACAAACATACAGACAGACAGACAGACAGACAGACAGGCAGACAGTCAGACAGACAGACAGAAAGACAATAATTCAAAAAGAAATTGTTTTGTGTTCTATATCGATTACATGTCACAATCCAATTGAAATTTCGCAAAAATATTCAATGTACAGACAAAGTGCTCTTCGAGTTTTATTATAGTATAGATCATAGATTTATATGTACTAAGTATAGATACAGTAATTAAGTCGTGGTCTTTAAAATACTGCGGATAAACGGTATGCGAGTTACAAGTCTCTTTTGAAATAAGTTTGCTTCGGCCTGATTTATCGCACTTATAGCCTGAAGACTTTGTTGTAGCACTGTAGGGGCGCTTGTGAAAATCTTACTTACCTTTATATTGCACCATTTGTGTTTTGAAATAAAATTGTTTGTTACTGATACGTTTCTCGCTATGTGCGCATTTGGCGCTTAAAGCTTTATATGTTTGCGTAGGATTGTCTATGAAACAGACTGAGGGAATGTGCTCGTATTTGTATTGTCACGCAGTATCGAGTGGTATCGATATCAACTGAATGCATGGTATTAGGTTTTAAGTGACCAGCTTATCGCTTAATATTGCGTCAGGGTGGGTTTGATACTCGTGTTCTTTGCGCCCAATGGTGAAATGTTGTAAAGTTCCTCACTTTACAAGATCTTACTACTATTTACTATTACTTAAGTAGTTGTCGTATTTAAATAAAAAAACTAATCTGTACCTGTACTACTCTTTGTTAATCTGTGTTGAGTGAGTGGCAGCACCGGCGGCCTATGAAGATTATGAAGTTAAGATTAATATTAGCCATAAATGTGGAAGTTTGTTTGTTTCATGAGTATTATGAGACTGGAGAGTCTTATAGGTTTTTTGCCACGATTACCTACTCCACGCATGCGTAGGTTTGCAAAGTCTAGTTACTTGCAATATTAATTAAGGTCACAAAATACACCTAAACACTATACAGGTATTGAATTCACATCATTGTATTGTGAGGCTCTATAGTCTGTTACAAGCTTATCCGAATTATAATAATATAGCTGTTCTAGTTTGGTAAATCTTGGGTATAAACAGGATTGCTATGTGATTCACGCGGATGTATGTACGTAATGCTACGTATACTCTATTTCTCTGTATGCATCACTGTTTCAATTTTTTGTTTGGGGCATAACCTTTTAAGATCTTAGTTTCTATAACACTATTATGTGAGTAGATAAAATAGTGGTAGATGTTTTGTTTTATCTGCTGCTTTTAAAGCTACCCCAAGGCAACAGCTAGTAATAAATATTATAAGCTTAAAAGCAAAACATACTTACTAACTATACACATTTTAAAAAGCTCCAGGTAAAATATCTGCAAATTTGAAATTAGAAACGTAATATAAGTAGAAAACGTATCCGCTAAGGAAAACGACTCTGAGAAAATCCTATCTAAGGCGGTAAAAAGGAGGTTTAAGTAAAAAAAATCAGATTTATAGCATTGATAGATCATAGGATAATTGACGTAGGATTGATCATATTATAATATTTAGCTACTGCCGGCGGTTTGGCCCGAGTGGCGATCGATTGATTATCGGGCAAAAGGAAGCTCATGTGCTAATTTGATTTATAAGCTATATTATCGCACAGTTTGATCAAAACCCGTTCAGTATTTTTTGCGTAGCAAAGTTACAAATATCCCTACATCCTACCAAACTTTCACAATTATAATAGTAGTCAGTTAATTGCTATCAATATATTGTTATTTATACACCATCAAATAAGAGAGAACATTCCCACAACTAATTAGCTCACTCGATAAGTAATTTGCGATCTTGTGCCTCGTATAACATTGATTAGTTTAAAGCAAACCAGCACTTGCAGAGGCAAGTCAAGTAGAGACTTGACATGAACAAAGTACTTGAAAAGACAATAGCTCAACGAGACGTTGATTGACGATCAAAAGGCCTAAGTTTAGAGCTATCGAACTCGAAGGCTGAAGCACGAGTGTTTGTATAAGATGATTATGGAACATGACTATGATGAGGCTTTAGGGCATTCTGTGAGCTCTGAGGGTAGACCCCATAAAAGGGCAAGCCATATACTAATATTAAAGTATGAAATTCTTTTTAATTAGGATTAAATTTATTACTGATTTTAGTTAGTTTTATTTTTATTTTTGACAAAATTAAACAAAAATATGCAATCATCATCGTGTCATCCCGAGAAGACAGCTGGTGGATATCAGGCCAATTAGAACATATTTCACCTTTATTTGTAAAATCATAACGCTACATAAATATTAGTAGGAATAATTATGTAAAAATCGTGGAATTTTGGAAGAAAGAAGAAAAGCCATAATAATATTAATATGAGTACCGTAGTTTAAAAAAAATATTACGATTTTAGCTCAGAGCACAAATCTGCCATCTCTTTATATAGCACTTTTAAGGGTTAATGTCCCAGATGTCAGAGAAGAGATCAGTGGCCTTAGAGCTTTCGACGATGCTAATCCTATTTTATAGAGTCGAGATGTGATGTATTTTGTTGCAAGAGATGTTGTATCATCATACTATCAGAAATACAATATGCTTGTTTATCTGAATTACCCTTACATCAGCAAATATACCAAGTAATTATTTGCCTATATTTGGCTCCTAAATATAAATTTGAATATCGATTTATTCGATTTTTGTTTTATTATCTCACAAATGAAAATAAATCTAACTAAAGTGAGTCATAATTTTAATCCTTTTAATATAAAATACTGATTACTTTTATCCAATATTGAAAGAATGTGATTTGTACACGTAGCTCCTCTTGCAAATAACCAAAATATTTAAACTTCATTGTATAATAAGCTTCATTGTATACTGTAACGATAAAGGATAAAATTATATATTAACCCTTAAACAAACGCGAGCTCCTGTACAAGTTATTAAGAATGTTAGGGTGGTTTTAGGGTAAAGAACACTTGCAGATTCTATATTTGGCATCAAAAATATTAAAAAAGTAGGGGATGGGGTAATTTTAGTGGTGGTAAATAATTTACCATTGTCCGTTCATGACTCCCAAATTTTGCAATTTGGTGGTAAAATAGTTACCATTGTCCGTTTCGGAAATTTTTGTGTCTAGACTAGTGAATGCCCTTGGTTCTACTTGTGTGTACTTGTTTTATCAAAGTAGATAGTAAATCACAAAAAATGCATGTAATGAAAGTAATAATATTTTTTTAGACAAATTGTATTTCTGAAATAAACAAAATACCAATTGAACGTATAAACATAAAAAATAAGTAGATTCTTATGCCTTGAGTTTAACGTTAACAAACGATTTACGCTTTACATAAGAACAAATTTGACAGACAACGTATTTTTATATAATAAACTGATTTTTATCAAAGCGAGATCGGACAGTGGTAAATTATTTACCACTTTTTTTAAACATCTAAATTATATGAATAAGTCAATTGCGCATACTGCTATGAAGTGAGATTACAGACAAAATGTTATAGTTTTGATATTTGAATCGAAAAAGCAAATACCAGATTTTTTTTAACAAAGAGTCAAATTTATTGAACACACTCCCTAAAAACTCGATTTTTTTCACCCGAAAACCGTTAGGTCAACTTTGACATTACCTTATAGTGACAAATGACGTTGATGAGTTGTAGGATGACTTATAATATGTAAAAAAAACAATAAAGATTAAAAATACGTAACATCGATAACTTTAATGTTACCGTATGATATATTAGGATGCTTTATTTAAAAAAAGCCGAAGTGGTAATATATATACCTTTGTTTGAATAAGGGTTAATAACGACTACAAAGCAGTGATAGAGAGTTGTTTCGAACAGAAATAAAAACAAGTACAATGCAGATGTACATAATTACTCGCTGTATGTAATTTATTAGACGGTCGTCAGCTATACAATACAGACGCTTTATCTAAATGCTAAAACTACAGTGAGGATATAAATTAGTCTTCCTTTACAAGTAATTTTCGTTGATTACTTATTCAACAAATTGATGTTCCTGTAACTTATTACGCTGCTGGGAGTGACTCAGTATGGACAGTGCATATTAATTACGAACTCTGGTGTAAATACATCGTTCTGTTTATCGTGGGCTCTGAAGTCAGCGGCCAATTTAACTAATAGGTATTGTTAAGTGGAAAATACTGCGCGGAAACACTAATTGTTATACAACATGCTGTTGCTTAGAAGTTAGTTTTTACGTCGGATAAAACGGGTTTTAGCAACTTCAAGGATTATCTGTTTAATTTTATATGACAAGGTCTCAATCGCCAAGTTACTAATAGTTATTTATCAGCTACATAAAGAAACAATGGCTAAATATTTATGTAATAAAGTTTTTGCTATCTCTGCAAGGTTACTAGTTACGGAAGAACTTAATACAACAAAAGAAAATAATTTTATGAAAACCATTGAAATATGCTTTAAGCAATCTTAACATTTGGTTCAATTCAGAATTTCATTTTAACCGAGTGTTTTCAATTGAACCATATTTCGTTTTTCAGATATCCGTTATTAAATATATATTTAATGTCATTATCTCTTGCAGAATATTCTTTTTTTATGCCAGCTTCAATTTAATACACAAGGTATAACTTCCTTATTATCGATATTCTATATTACAGTAATCAAATTATTGTCTCACCCTTTCTTATAATTTTATCTTTCTTTTCCTACATTGTTAAGATTTTGAAGTTGAATACGTCGTTCAGATCGTCCACTATATATAAAAAACTAAAATATTAACTCTCACCTCCAAAATAGCCTGAACAGCTATGTAAAATTAACACAGTAAACTGGGCAGTGGGCAAAAATTATATACATTTTGTAGAACTCTTAGTTTCTAAATTCAATCGAATAATCACAGAAAACCTTAAAAATAACAAAGTTTCTAATAGGTTTGCTTGTCGCAAACGGAATAGAAATGTGCAGCTAATCTAATTATTATGTAAACAAGAAACTTAAATACTGGACCTTTAGCGAGCAGAGTTCTATGTGCCAGCGGCAACAAAGCCGTTGCCGTTGAGACTAATAACGTAGTAGTGAACGACATTCCACACTTAGCAGAGACTTAATATTGCCAATGTCGTATTAGAACGTGTGAGCACAACTCTTTAAAATATTATGTCTTTGTCAAATAAATAATGGCAACTTTATTCTTGAAGTTCCGTACAGATTGTAAAAGGGAACAAGTTCATCATCGATTTTTTTAAAGTGGCGTCACCTCTATCCTGTATGAATGTTAATTTTTTTTATCGAGATGTTGATGTTTATTGTTTGATGAACTTGTTTTTCTTTCTTACTTAATACATAAGAGGCAGAAATTCTGTGTCGCTGTGATACAAAATATTCCCCTACTCCAAACATTGATGTGTGGATTCCATTGTTACATATTTTGTATGAAAATCAAATCCGCAATACAGGCTAAGTGCTGAAGGGTACTACTGCCGCTTAAACTACCTTACCTACCATGCCATCGTGACATCGACATCACTCATATTTTTACAATTTCTATTCATTCAACACTGAGAAAACTTATCGCAAAAGGCTTTTCTTTAACGAGATCTCAAAGGTAATTTTTTGCCTGGATACAAACAACCTCATTACTATCATTTGACGTGGCGTAATTTAAGTATACGGAATTCTCTACACTGGTAGTGGTTATTGAGCCTGAAATCTTGTCAGGCACTATATAGTGTTCAGAATTAGTCTATTATTATGTACCTAGTGAACGTTTCTTTACGCTTTGACCGTAATATATTATAATTTAATGTTATGTCCTGGTTTCTATGATGGCGATCTAAGCTGCCTTTGACAATGAATACTCTTGAGTACTTTGAAAGCACTATGGCTTCGTTTTAACATGTAATTGGATCTGACATAGAATGAATATTATTACGAGAAAGCAGCTCATGTAGAAACCAAAGACTGCATGGAAGTTACTTAACTTTAATTTTACAAGAATGTTTAGATATTTCTTAGTTAAATATTTGTAAGTACCCACTATATTTAATACCAGTATCCGGGCGGAGTAGCGGCAAAGCATGCCATCCGGATGATACGACGGACATCAGACACATATAAATACGTAAAAACACAGTTAAGTCAAATCCTCCAGGTATTTAGTTAGTTATTTCATATAAACAAATACCAATATCATAGAATAAAAAATTGTAATAGGTATCACCCACTGTCCTACTTTGCTGTGCCCGACACAATGACTCACATGACTTATTTAATCTAAGAACGCCCACTTAAGCATACATTGTGAAATGCAATAAAGTATTGAGTATTGGTGGTTTTAGTGGCTCCGAAGTCTGCAGAGGAGGTTCACGCACACCCATCTGCTGGCTGAGCGATATGGCGTAGATACAATGTCATTTTCATTGTCCTATCGCTATCTCGGCATCCAATAATTTTCATCTTGGATGACAGAAACAAATGTAAATACCATTACAACTTAAGTACACTTGTAGATTGCTGATGGTGTACAACTTGCAGTTGAGCTACTACAGATTTAACTAGATCCTAGTTAAAAGTAGTGCAGTGTAAATACAACGCAAAGAGATTCGAACATACTGGGATATCCCTCGAGAGGCCTAGACACCGAATATTATGTTGAAAAGAATTTCCTTGCAACAGAGTAACCGGTTCTATTTTCTAACAGCTAAGTGCTTTAATTAGATCCACACTGCAAGTAAGGATTTACTTTAAAGATTTTATTTACACGCTAACTGAGCCCGCGATTTTGTCCGCGTGGAATTCAGATTTATCTGAAACCACACTAAAATGTAAGCACCGTAAGCTCACGATAGAGTCAGTTGTATAATATGTTTGATGTAATAAACTGTCCTATTTTCAAGGCATAATTATATTGAAATAGATGTCATTTCAATCAATGCAATGACAAGGTTTATACATAACTTTAATTAAACAGGGATCTCAAAAATTCAAGTGGATAATTAGTGGTGGTCCAGAATATGGACGCTGTTATATGATGTGTAAACTACTTTATTTCCAAAAATGTCGACTAACATTTTTTCATTGTTGCTAGTGGATTGGTCATCTCGTAAAGCAAGTATTTTATGTTTACATTACTAAGAATTTAATTGTTATCGTATATTTAACATGACGGCGGGTCCTCATGCTTGTCACCAGAGTCATGGTTCTCTTCCATTTTGTGTGGCCACAGGCGTTGAAATAATAATTCCACACTGTAGTTGATACGGCCCTTTATTAATTTTAAGCAAAAGTCAAACAAATACACAATTAATTATCCCGATGTAAATGAATAGAAAACGCGGTGATCCCCTAGAATGGCGTGACTACCGCTCCGTTCGCCGCTTCGTTCCAAAGTGCCTCGACGGTCCGTCCTCACACTTTACGTCATAACCGCTCGCTTACTGTCAACCGTCTGTGTTACCAATTTAAAATAATACTAACACACTATTACGTGTTAGTCACGCCATCTAGGATTTCACCCAGGTACTAAACCTGGCGTGTCCTCACTAACAATTAACGAAATCAACTTCCGTAAACGTATTTTATCTGTCCAACTGACACGTTACTCCGACAAACATATATGCTCACAACAACACATACACAACAGCTCTGCCATGTAAGTACTTGTGGAAGCTTCAACTGACCGTACTGTTCAGGGAAAGGAGGCGTTTTCTACTTTTTGAAGAACATGTGGAGTAAGTTACTAGGTATTTACAGGACTTTTGTGCTCTCACATTGAGTGTTACTTTTTCTATAATAAATTACTTAGATTATTTTAGTCATTCTTACTCATGTGATTTCGAATTCCGATTTGAATAAAACAAATAATAGCCTATATTTTGCTCGCACTGATACTCTGTCCATCTATTAAAACATTATGAGAATCAGTTCAGTATTTTCGAGGGGCAACAAATAAACAAACTAAAATACCCTGATCAGTATTCCTACTTTTCTTTAGTCTCCTATTACAGCCTTTCCACTGCTGGACATGGGCCTCAAACAACAAATTAATTTGTGTTCAACAATTGACTCACTTTTTAAAATTTTTGCTTTCGATACGCAACTTTGCAGTGTTACTAAATGTTTATATGTAGAAACAAGAAACATATTAAATTTTCACGTTTTGTTACGTTAAATCATCCCTTTACGACTGACCTTCAAATAAAAATAAGGAAAGAAGAATTCTAAGTCTTATAAATATTATCAAAACCAGATACTATAAAGAATATTTCGCTTTTCCGTTATCTTTTGTTACTTTGTTACGTCTCCCTTTTTTCGGCTCTAATGCGTTTCGATAATTGTATTTATTACTTTTACGGATTACCTCAGCCTGTTCAGTGTCATTGATTGTATTACCTATTTATCTAATGAGCTGTTTTTTATTGTAGTACTTCTGCTATATTTGGTCTATTTAGTTGAATTTTCTCTATCAAGAGCTTATACATTGTAGTATAGAAAAAAGATAATATGGTTACTATTGAATTGGAATATAGTTGCAAGATTAAATATTTGAACTAGAAAGAGTTTTATAAACTTTAATATGTGCATTATGCAAATACAATTATGAAAAGATATTTATACATATATTAGCTGTAGCCTGCGGTTTCGAATGCGATACAGAACCCAAAATAAACTTTTAATATTTACAGACCGGACTTTAAAAGTATTTTACTTACTTATTCCCCGCGTATTTACCTATCAATTGCAACCACTTATCAACGAACCATCTACATAATTTAATCGTTCAGTATTATTCAAATACATACAAATTAAATCAAAACCTCTATCACTCACACTTACACACTCCAAACGTACCTCCAGTTACAAAACGAAATTCCAATCTCTCAACAAACAATAACAATAATTTGATATTTTCTTCCTAAACGTACATCAGTGCAGAGGATGATGTGCCGAAAAACATGCAACCCATCGGCTATATTTTATCAGAAGCCTCCAAGAATACCTGGCACTTGCAGTGAATCCATTAAATCTATTAAACAAACATTGTACACACCCTTCGCTTCTTCAAAAATGTTGTACTTGTATCACTGGTATTTTTTATGATAATATATGTAATTTTTTTTAAATGGCTTGTACCTAATTATTATCAAATAACTAGAGCTTTCCATAGAATCTAGACTGGTCAGACTATTTCCATATATTATTTTAATAGAATTGAAAGCCGATTCAAATTAATTTTCGACCACAAAGTCTAAAAATGACAAGAGTATTTATTTTTATTACTTTTCTTATCTCAAAGGGATTATTATTCGTAATACTTAAAGGATCACTGCTTGTCAGGTCGTCCGTCTATTCTGCCTGTCTGTTTGTCGTTTTCTATAATATAAAATATTTCGTAGTACGTAAAACCTGTCTTACAGAATATACACGCTTTCCCGTGAACCGTGTACAAGTACGGTATCACTGCATTCTCGTGCGGATATTTGTTAACCACTAATCAATCTATTTACCTAATATTACTCCGCCAATCGTATAGAATATGTATAGCAGGAGCGGCATTGTTCCCTGTATTTGTCTTTTCTATAGCAATTGTAGATTTGTGATAAAAACAATCCTAGATTGAGATTCTTTTTGTTCTGGTCAGGTCTTAACAAAACTGGAGTGATAGAAAAAGCGACTCGTTTCTATTTGGTCGTTTTAAATTCGCCACGGTTTTCGCTGCGAATATGATAACGCCCAACAAAAACGTCATACTAGTAGGCGCCAAAGGACGCGATGTAAATGCTGAGTATAGGCCTCCCCCAAATAATTTGCGTAGACACTGCTTCATGCTCCTACAGTCATCGGTTCTTTGAGCTGTGCCCTGCCTACTGCAACTTCATCTTGATCTTCCAGAGAGCTATGTCGGTAACTTACTTCGCCTGCGATAGCCAGCGATGATAAAAAAATACAAGCGTCCAATTAATTTCATCCGTATTTAGGACAGTCATAAAGTTTAAGTACAGTTAAAATAATATCGTACTTCGTAAACAAGCATCTTAGTTCATTATAAGAACGGCAAATAAACTGAATCCGGGGGGACCAAAAACTTCCTGAATTCATCTCAATTACGACTTGCCTCGATGAAGTTACTGCTTATTAACAAACTCGTAATAAAAAATATATATTCATAGTGAAAGAAAGCTCTAGAGTTCTCTATAGCTAACTTTG
The DNA here is from genome assembly GCA_944739405.2 of Euclidia mi. NCBI lineage: Eukaryota > Metazoa > Arthropoda > Insecta > Lepidoptera > Erebidae > Euclidia > Euclidia mi. The sequence goes on along the minus strand of OX123183.2, from coordinate 94,183,569 downwards.
TATACCATTCTACAAATGGATATTTTTATGCCTTATATTATAGCGAACTAAACTGAGTGTTGATGTATTATTTACAGAGGGATAAACTAAGAGTCTACATCTCGTGAACTGTTTAAAATTAGAGTACGCCAGCATTATATGGCTGAATTGGTAGAAGCATAATGGACTCTGTAAAGGATACTTGTATATGTATATATTTATATATGTATAATATAATTATCTATTATACTTGTATGTGTATATATGTATTATATTTTGTATGTATATATTTATAATAATATGTTACTGTTATTATGCCTGTTATTACATATTTATTTAGTGTGATACCTATTAATTATGTTGCTTTAAAATTAATATTATTTGTTAAATTACTCCCTCTTTAAGCACCTACTTCAATCATCTCTGCATCACCCAAAGGTTGGCTGGTAGAGAATGCCTCTGGCATTAAGCCCGCCTTTGTGCATTACTTTTATGTAATTGTGCAAGAAGTTTAAAAAAAAAAAAAACTGCACTGTTTCAGGAGTATTTTGTTTTTATGTAAATACGAGACTTCCATATTTACGAGCGGTGCCCGCAGAGGTCTGCGCAAATAAAACTGTGACGGATTTAGTAGATTCGATTCCATGTGAGACAACTCTTTGAGGAATCTGTAAACTGTCGTTTCGAGTCTGGGAACTAACATTGGTTACATTTTTGTAAAGTCGCCTACCTCTCCATATTTTCATTGCATTGGTTGTGTTAACGATATAGTGACAGTCTAATTTTCCGCCACTCCCCAATCAAAATTATCGTAATATTTACTGTGCTTTTTGGCTTATTATTTATCACACATTAACCTAAGCATAACTTCACGCCTTTATCCCTAAAGGGGTAGGAGTAGGTGTATTACGCATCCTCACTTCGCCAGTTATGTTTTGGTCCCAATGTCATGGGGGCCGAGCCTATTGCCATCTACCGAGCACATTACTAAACGAGCGATAATTAACTTTTTTTAATGCACACCTAACTTCGAATAGTCAGAGGTGTGTGCTTGGGTACCTGGGGACCGAATCCGAGATCATCGTCTTGGCAGTCCGTTACGTACACCACTGGGCTATCGCCGACAAATCAATATCATCATCAGCTGAACACGGGCCTCTTCTCACTATGAGTAGTGTTAGGCTCCACCACGCTAGTAAAGTGTGGATTGGCAGAAAGAACTCTCAGACATGCAGATTTTCTCACGGTAGTGTCCTATACTGTATAGGACATTACCATGTATATTGATTTTGTAATGAAATTCATTTAGATGAAAACTTGACTCTTTACTAGAGGCACAACACACCAATCTCACTTCTTCATTTGCAAAGAAAATGTTCTCACATTGATTAAACGTATTCAATTGTCATTATAGCTATAATGACAATTGAATACGCACATTGATTTAAATCGAGTTGGAGAGGCACTACAAGAAGAAGAAGAAGAATTGATTTAAAAATTCGCCAGTATGCGCCGCAGGATTTAACCCAAGACTCTTTTCGTAGCAGCCTGTTGGTCTCTCCCCTAGGCTGTCGTTGCTTCAATCATTTATATTAATAGAAAAGAATCTGTCATTTATTAATAAAATCACAAGCTAGTCATCAAATACCTATTGAATTATATACGATTGACAGAGACAATATAATTGTTTTATCGAGGTATTGATTCTGGAATAAACCACTCTTATTTTATTGAATATCATATCTTATTTTTTTGGACATCTAAGAATTATTTGTATTTCTCTTGGAACTCATTTATTATGTTGTATTTTCGGAGTAAAAATAATATTCCGTTACTTTTTCTACATAAGGAAAATCGTAGACGTATACGTAGGCGAATGTTTACAGTTTTCTCGGTGAACGTTTGCTTCCGTCTTAATAACATATTTTGTTGAAACCACACACAGCCAATATTCATGTAACTAGCTATAGACTTGTAAGCGGACTCCGGGTTCTAAAGCGTAAGTCTTGGCTGCAACTAGGATAACATTAGATCAATGATTATAATATTTACGTAAATAATATGTTTAGAACGTGATTATTAAACGATGTTTCTCACTGCGAAACTTCAGCCCTCTAGTGCTTATAGTTTCCGCGTAAAGCCGCGGATTGACGGACCGATGGAGGGTCATGGCGAGATTATAAGTATTCCTTGTAGTTTACTACGGATCCGTAAATTGCTTAAGCTTATTTAGCCAAACTATTGCAATAACGAGCCCAATACTGCATAGAAAATTCAAAGATATGCACGTTTGATAACAGTTTCATCAAACCTGAATATTATGTGAGTCGTTCGGGATCAATAAAAAGAAATTAATTAGGATAATTAAAGTTCAGCATTTACAATTTTTATACTATCTTAAACCTTTCCTAAGGCCTACGGAAGTCATTAAGTACTATCTCATATTAAACCTCTCGACAGCTATATTGCTCTTTCAATAAATTAAATGTCTTTGTTACACTAAGTTTATATGGCAATTGAATTCCAACGTTGTAGTAGTACAGTTTATCGATCAAGTGTATCTACGCCGATGACCTTTGAGTCCTTAATGAATTCTAGCTCAATGTTTACTTAATCTAGACACAAGGAATATCCGAGTGTGTGAGCTTACGTCATGAATAATTGAATGTGACCTGTGACCTGGAGCAATGTAGTACATTATCAGTATAGTTCATTAGTAGCACATACATTATGAATAAAATTTAATTGTCTGACTCTGATTTACCTACAGTTATTTACATGATTTCAAACATAAACAGCCTTTTGTAAGATTTTTTTTTCTTTTCGTCTGTCTGTTAGTGTTTTTTTCTTTTATCCAGGGTAGTCCGTGGAACGGTCTAACCGATATTAATGAGACTATTACTGAGATAAGAAAAGAGGAGTTTGTTGGTACTACATATTAATGTAGCATTTGCTTATCCAAGAAACACAGAACAGTCAGGAAGTTCAAGAGCAATTTTATTAAAATTTTATTTTCTCATCTAAACCTATAACTAATTCCGATATACGAGAGTTTAGCTGCGGTAAAAAGCTAGTCTTTGAATGAAATTTTTGGTAACTAAATTGCCAGCAAACTAGTGAAGATTTTTTTTTACCCGACCACGGTGAATCCATAATCAAGAGTAAACGAGTCGTGATGATATAGGCTACATTGTTTCCGTAATCGGGTTACAGTTTTTCTCAGTAGCTATTGTGATGCTTCTTTACAAGCGTAGTTTGGGAAAAGCTTTGTATTCTGTTGGAATTTCGGCACTAAAATCTCTTTTTAATGCAAGATATTACTATAAAGTTACAACATAGTAGACAGACATTTACAGGTGTTTGATAAAATGCAATTACAATGGATAGCGTGCACAATGAGTGCACTATGCACCAGAAGTATACTTACAATGTGCACAGCTAGGCGCCTCGTGTTTGAAATGATTTTGACAGATTAGTAGCTGTTAGTCCTTGCGTAACATTCTACAATAGTGTATAAAATAAATAATCTTACACTATAATATAATTATTAATTTCAGTAAAGAACTCTTGATATCAATAGAAATAAAATAACAAAATGAAATAGGTACATTCGAATGACTTGGAAAGAAAACTAATTTTCTTTCAAGGACCATTTCACATTAATACACCCTATCATACTAGTCCCACAATTGACAATATTCGTGGCAGTTTAAAAGGAAAAATGAAGCCTCTAAAAACTGAAACCAAAAGATAATATTAAATTTTCCTCCGTATCTCGGCACATTTAGTAGCAAATGTTTATCTAGCAAATTACCCGCTACTCGCAGTATACAAGGGTTATTTTAAAAGCTGATGTGTCTTCAAAGATTATTAGAACTCATCATATTATAATAAGAATGATTTGTGGTTCACACATCGAATGAGTAATAGATAGTTTGTGTATACAATCTGAGTAAAAAATCTGTACGTGTGTGTGACATGTCGGTTGTGTTTTGTTGGTTTCTATAATCATACTTGTCTTTTTTAGGCTCAAATACAACAGCAATTCTTATCTATTATCTAAAAAAAATATTATTGTAATGCGTAAACAAAGCGAATAATAAAATTGTTCATACTTTGTGTTTCGAGTAAACATTGTTTGATTAAAATCTGGTACGAAAACAGTTATCTCGATAATTACTAGAGTACGGTCCAGTTCAATGTAAATAGGAAATTTCCACTATATCACGAACATAAACTTAATGTTGTGTAGCATTTGGTTGGATTGGGGTAAATATTACTAATTAAAATGAAATTCAAATGATAGAGCTAATTTAATATTCACGCATCTGTTGCATGAGCAGCAGCTAAACTAAGCTTACTTTTACATTATGAAGATGATCTAATTGTATAATAATATGCTCGAAAATGTACCAAATAGGTATTATTGTAAACACAATAATAGAATACATACATGTCTTACTGATATTGGACTAGCGTAGGCAGAGAAGAAAAAATCCTGTGCCTAATTAATTCTATCTGTTTCTGCAATTCTATATTATGTAACGAATAAATCGTAAAGGACCATGCGTCAAATTGGTCTCAGTGTCCAACAGAGTTATGACATATGCCATTGTAAAGGATTTCGTTCGTACTAAAATTGTTACTACCAGCACCACCTTCAATTCCATTGCAGAAAAAAGATATGCAATTAAATAGATTTTGTAGAAAAATACAATTATAAGTCATAAAACTGTTATAGTAACAATATATTCATACATTAAAATCAGTGGCGTAGCTAGCTTGGGTGGCACCTGGAGCGGAAGTTGGCGGTCGACCTTTTTCTTTTTTTTAGACGATACCTAACAATTGCGGGTTAACTGCCCCCGAATCGTAGTGCTGAGCTAGTGCCTATATTTTTTTATATGTTTGTACATTGTTCTTAAAGTCGGGTTTCGGGTGGCACCCCAAAAAGGGTGACACGCACAGGGGGCGGAGCACCCCCGCCACCCCCTGTTCCTTCCTACGCTAATGTTTAAAATAATGGTAAACAATAGATGCGCTTGCGCCCGTGTGATTTACAACACTCTACTTACCTCTCACACTTCTCGGACGCCTGCCCAGGCCCCCCCCGTTTGCTCTCAGTCAGTCCACTCGTGATTCTCACGATGTTACCTGTGTGTCCTAAAAACAGGACAGGTTAGAAGTACCCTGAACCGAAGAGCATGCATGAGGAATTCAATGGGAGTGAATGAAGCAAGAGATATGTCAGGATTGTTGCAAATGGCGTTCCGTAGTCTCTGCCTACCCCTGCGGGAAACAGGTGTGAGTCTATGTATGTATGTATGTTATCTGTGTGTTTTCGTGTATCCTCTCGGTACATAGAATTTAATCCACCGGCATGTCACCTAAACGATATTTTATTGATATTGATTGAAATGTTAATAAAAATATTTTTAACTGTTTGCAGCTGTTATATTTTTTATGTATTCTTTGCACATGGAATTAAAACTAGTTAAAGATGTGAAAAAACAAAAACTACAATGCCATAACAGCATTACTTTGCGGGGTTATAGTTTATTTATGGCAGGAGAAAAATATTTATAGCAAAATAACCCCATGGATTCTTCGCAAAAATTAGTTTATATCTTTATATTTAGTGCTTTACAAGTATATCCAAAGTGGTCTCATCTCTGTTGGTGGGTGAGCCCAGGCTTCATACATTTTTGCCCATGGTCCTTTAATGAGATACATATTGGAGAAATATCGCTATCATTCTCGAAGTATTGGATTTGAAATTTAGTATTTGCTACGAGAAAGCTAATTATTAAAATATTCTGATATAAAGATATTGAAAATTTAGTTTAAGATTCGGGCCAGCTTGGTAGGCCACTGATAGGTATTAAAGTTTAATTTAGAAATTATAACGTAAGGGCAACTATTGGATATTATAATACCCTACGATTACGATAAGGCTTTATTGACCAAAAGAGGGTAGTCGTAGCGAAATCCTTGTTACAATATACAGGTAATAATATTCGACAATTGGATTTCAAAATCAGTAGTTAAATACCTGTAGGTAATATGTATCTAATGTACAGACATATTCAACATGCAATGTATAATAAATGATATACCTATACTTTACCTAACGTGTGAGTAAATAACCAGAAAACAAAATCATATGATATCAAAATTGTACACACTTGACGACATGTATCAAGCAAGGCCAAATGCGATACGCGTTGCCGAGTACTGGGCTAAAACTGTATGAAAAGTGTTGCCATTGACACGAAACGGAGAAGAAGTGTACATATTTATTAAGTATCGATTATTTTTTTACAAAAGGGCAGCTATTTCTATCTTACTTGTTAAAATAAAAGAAATATATTTTGTTCACGGCCGATTCGACATCGATCTTTATCAGAGTTGTGGGGACGCCTATTTTCAGCAGTGGTGTCTCCAGGCTGAGATAATAATGATGATGTTCACATCATTCTCAGTACGGTACTGTACTCTTATGCCTTAAAATATTGACTTCTAACAGAATTACGAGCTACTCTAGTTTCGAGTCGTAGTCACCCTTTCACGAATAGAACTTTAAGTACTACGGTTGATGTTCGTAACTATAAGATTATACAACCCAACGCATTTATTGGTGTAATATTTTATCGAGCAATTGTAGCATAGATGACATGATAAACAAATAATAAGCCCTGGATTCAAAGAAATGCTACAAGCACTTACATAAAAGTTCACTCGCCGTTAGCGATGTGTCGGACACATAGTCAAGCATTCACAGGAATTTCACAATAAATGTAAACGTCTTTTTATATTGAGCTCTTGCCTATATACCATTTGCAAGAACATTACGTGGACATGCTTTTTTAATTGAACTTCTGCATGTTTTCGCCTTAATGTAAGAATATAGTACATACATTATATAAAAATGCTTTTTTAAATTGTTATTTTGATTATATTCATATTCTTTATTTGCAATTCCACAATGTAGGTAAATTAGATGGTAAAACTTAAAACTAGGTGATATTATGGACCCTGTTGGGGCATAGCAAAGTAATTACAATTAATAAATTATTGTACAAATTTAAATTAATATTCAATATGTTATAAATTACAACACATATAAGATAAGACACGGTAACATAATTATCTATTATCATATTATACTATTATAAGAAAATTATAATTATAGCCATCACAAAAGTGGTTAAAAGGAGCTTTAATATTTTATATCTATTTATTTGTTTGTTGTGTTTGAAATTATATATTTAATTAATACATTATTTATAATTGGAAATAATTTTATTTTTCATTTAAATATTCATTAATGCTGTAGTAACATAACATTGTCTCATTCGCAAGAACGTTACATTACATGTAGGAAGCTGTAGAGTCTCGCAGGTTTCAGACTGAAACTAACCTCTCTCAGAATATCGACATAAGGTATTAGTATTTATACTGTTGCGTTTAGTTCGGCGAGTGAGAAAGGCGGAGGTTCCTTCCTAGCTCGTTTTCGCTCATACCGCTCTTCCTTCTGTTCCTTTTCCCATCCAGGTCGGCAACGCACTTGTGACTCCTATAGCGAAACGTCTGTCCATGGGCGGTGGTAATCGCTTTTCATATGGCGATTCGTTTGCTTGATTACCCCCTATATGAAAATGCCTTTTTTAAATTGTCCTTTTGCCTTCGTTGCTCCATCCGAAAGAATTTTATAAATCTAATTTTCAAATTGTTCTTTTGCCTGTATTGTAACATTTACAGGCGGTTACGTTACATAAAATGCTCTACGCAGCACAACATACTCTCTACTTACTCAACGTTAACTTCACATACCCAATTATATATAGAACACTCAGATTTTGGTCAATATCTACGTTGTACGTAATACGATGTGAATTCTCTATTGAACAGTTGCAAACTTGGCTGCTAGCTTTGCACGGAAATAGATGCCTGGGCATAGCTCAATATCCATTTAGGCACGCTTTCAAACATCTGGCTAAAGCAGACAAACTGGGCTAGGTATCTTCGTCATCATACAAATTGACTTTCAAGCTTTCATGCTGTGATTGTTTTAAACATATGCTGTTGGTCTGAATGCTTTTAAACTTCACGATCTTAAAAGAGGATGTATCCGCATGGTGATGAATTAAGGATACATAGTGTCACTACACTATTAAATTTGATAGATGTCGTAAGAAACAACTAAAGAAGAGACAAAAAGAGCCAAAATGATTTTAGGCCAAATTCTTTTATCAACACGATCTTATTGTGACGCAAATTAAGAGAAGCCTATGTCCAGAAGTGGACTACAAAAGGCTGTAAGATACATATTTAAATAACGGAGCCTTATTCGTGTACTAATATTTGAAAATAAAGGTGAAACATATTACGGTTGATGTAACCAATGCTCAAAGGTCACGTTGTATGTTTTTGTTCTCAATGAAATGAAAATGTAGACTATAACAATAAAATATAGTGAGGTAATGTCGCGCCTTCCATCTACAAAATTGACCATTTAATTAATGGACGTCGCTGTTTCATATCAAGTTAATTAATTAAACGTAAAACTACGATAGCAAATAATTCATTAAAATTTTCTCTCCTAATGAAATTGTGTTTTACATAAAAACTCGTGCTTTTACTCGAAGTAATTGTGTGCTAGCACTATTATGAGGGAAGGATTTTAATAAATAAACTTTTCCCATTAAAATGTACTCGAAACAGAATAGCAACAGACGGTTTACTCGTGTGCTCATTTATCATTTTCTGCCTACATGTTGCGTAGAAATAATAATAACAGTACCTAGGTTGTAATTACTGACTCGAGTAAACATGGCAGGCGCTGTAATAAAATACATACATACATACATACATAGTCTCACGCCTGTTTCCCGGAGGGGTAGGCAGAGACTACGGAACGTCATTTGCAACGATCCTGACATACCTCACTTGCTTCACTCACTCCCATCAAGTTTCTCATGCATGCTCTTCTGTTAAGGGTACTTCTGACTTGTCCTTTTTTCAGGATGTCTCCAATCTGGTCAGAGAACGTTCTCCTAGGTCTTCCCCTTTGTCCTGTCCCATTCACACTAGCCTGATATATCTTCTTTGTCAGTCTATCGTCATCCATCCTCTCCATGTGCCCAAACCATCTTAACATGCCTTTCTCAATGCTTGTCACTACATCTTCTTTTACCCCACACCACTCTCGTATCACACAATTCTTTACTCTGTCGGTCAAAGACACACCACACATACTTCTCAGTGCTCTCATTTCTACAGCATTTATTCTACTTTCAAATCTCTTCTGCCATACCCAACTTTCACTACCATACATAAGGGTAGGCACTAACACACCTCTATGTACAGCCAAACGTGCCTTTTTGGACACGTTTTGACTGTTCATAAACGCCTTCAGAGCTCCATTCCACAGAAATAAATAGTAATAGAACGGTGAATGTCACGTCATCGCGTACATTTCGCGCGTGCCACATTTCAGCAAGCCCCGCCCACAGTGACGTATAGATAATGAGGGGACACTAAGGAATTATTATCGATGTGTGTGTGTGATGTAGCTGTGGAAAATGAAATTATGTTATTGTTTATATAAAAACTGACCATTGCTGATTGTCAGGCAGAATAATGTTGTACAACATGTGTAAACACATGCGCTATAGTGCAATAGTTTGACACGCGCACCACGCCCATGTCACCGTTCTATTACTATTTATTTCTGTGCTCCATTCACACAATTACCTGCATTAACTCTCCTTTCAATATCTGCTTCATTCTTACCATCTCTTGTAAACAACGTACCTAAGTAAACAAACTCATTCACTTGTTCCACTCGCTGTCCATCGATCAAAACATTACAAGCCGTAACGCATTCTTCCTTTTCAAAAACCATAACTTTCGTTTTACTTACATTCACTTTCATTCCTTTCCTTTCTAACGCACGATGCATGATTGTTACCATCTCCTGCAACTCCTCCGTTGAAGATGCAAGTATAACCTGATCATCAGCATAAAGGAGGCATTTGACGAGTAACCCATTCATCCTTAATCCGCAGTCACTATGTTTTAAATCTTGCAAACAACTGTCCATGAAGAGGTTAAACAGCCACGGCGACGCTACACATCCCTGTCTAACACCTTTATCGATGGTAAACCAGTCAGTGTATGCCCCGTTTATCCTCACTCAAGCTCTAGAATCCTCATAAAGGGATTTCAGAGCTCGAATGAGGCTGCTGTCCACCCCATTCATTGACAGCACCGACCACATTTCATTCCTCACCACTTTATCGTAAGCCTTTTCCAAATCCACGAATGCGCAATAGACCTTTTGACCTTTGGCCAAAAATTTTCCGGCTATGCTTCGCAAGGAAAAAACCTGATCCGTGCATCCCATACCCTTTCGGAATCCCGCTTGTACATCCCATATTTTCTTGTCGGTCACTTCCATAACTCTTTCAATAAGTACCTTTGCATACAATTTGCCAACAATGCTGAGAAGGCTAATGCCTCTATAGTTTTTGCAGTCTTGTTGCGAGCCTTTTCCTTTATAAAGAGGCACAACTACTGCTGTGGTCCAGTCATTAGGTACTCGGCCGGTGTTCCAACACAAGTTATATAACCGCTGCAACTGACCAACTATGATGCCCTGTCCAGCCTTCAGCATTTCGACTGTAATCCTATCATATCCTGCAGCCTTACCTACTTTCATACTTCCCAGTGCCTTCACGATCTCATCGACGCCAATAACGCTTTCATCATTGCTATCATTACAATTCACTTCAGCTATCGGTGTCTCTATCGCCGTTCTTTCGAATAAACTTTCAAAATACTCTTTCCATCTCTTCAGCACGCACAATTCACCATTTACTATACTTCCATTCTCGTCTCTGATAGATGTGTGTTCTGAGGATTGAGTTCTTCCTCGAACTGCACGAACGGATTTCCAGAAAAACTTAATGTTCCTCTGGAAATCGTCAGATAATCTGCTATCAAACTCATCTTTCTTTTCCTCTTTTTTCCTTTTAACCATTTCTTTCACTATTCTTTTTGACCTAACAAACTCCTTTTTTGCTTCATCTATGTCTACACTCGTTGCTTTTCCCATTCTTTCATTTGCTCTGGCAGCCAACCAATCTGACCAAGCTTTCTTCTTCTCTGACACTGCTGATTGTACATCCTTGTCCCACCATGTATTCTTAACCTTTCGTATTTTCCTTCTTTTGATCATACCACATACTTCAGACGCTACACATACTACCTCTTCTTTAAAGGCCTGCCATAATTCTTCCATATCATTTATGCCATCGAATCTCTCAAATCTTGCTATCAATCTTCGTTTATACTCATCTTTCACATCTTTCTCTTGTAGATTTTCAACTTTTATTCTTTCCAAGACCCTATTTTCATTATGCTCTCGGTGTCGCCATCCTTTAAAGAGCCCACTTATCCGGCTCAACACCAAGAAGTGGTCTGTGTGGATGCCGACCCTTCGATATACTCTTGTATCCAACACATTCTTTCTCAATCGTTCATCTACTATCACAAAATCAATCATACTTCTTCTAACATTTTTCGCCTCTCGCGTATACATATGTATCCTTTTATGATCAAACATGGTGTTTGTCACACAAAGGCTCCACTCCAAACAAATCTCAAGCAGTGCTTTTCCATTTTCGTTTACACTCTCATCACCAAATGCACCTAACACCCTTTCAAATCCATCTCGCTTTACTCCCACCCATCCATTGAAATCCCCTAACAAGATCAATCTGTCATTATCCTTGCAGTTCCTCAAAATCTTTCTTAAACTCTCTCAAAACTCCTGCCTTTCGTCTTGCTCATGTTGTGACATACCCGTAACTATATTGACCGGGGCGTACACCCCCACAATAAAGAGACGAGTAAGTCCTACTTTCATTCTCATCCACAGTAGCCTAGCATTTACACATTCAAACTCTTTTACGCACTCATTCATTCGCGCAGACAGTATTACACCAACTCCCTTACAGGCTCTGGTGGTACTATCTACCCCAGACCAATACGCCGTATATGCACCATGCTTGGTGGTGTCACACCCTTTTCTTTTTGTTTCATTCACACAAAGAACATCAATCTTTCTATCATCCATCATCTGACATACTTCATCCAATTTGCCGTTCATTCCTCCACCAACATTCAATGTCGCAAACCTGCTTTCCGTAGGCCGCTTTTCGCCCTCGCGGGAAACGAGACGTGACGGGTTGCGAACCGCGTCGCCGCCGTATGGAGAAGAATAAGTTTTTGTTCCCATAGCGTTCCCACGAAATTTAGGGATCTAGATGGTCCATCCCCGCAGAGCCCTTTACGGGGGTAAGGCGGAATATCAGCTGTGCCCTGTGACCACCAACACAGGCACCCTCCGTTTACGACCAGCTTGCCCTCTGGCCACGAATCCCTCGGCACGGGTCGGTTCACACCTTAGATCGGGGTTTTGTTTCGGGTATGCTCCCTGAAAGTTGGTTTAAATTCGGAGTTTTCCTTCTCCTAGACAGGTTGCCAACCAAGGCTAACGAGGCCCATCACCCGTAATAAAATGTCTAATGCTATCTCAGGAAATTATATTTCATAAATATAATGAACTATCATAGCTGTTTTGTTGAGTCAGTGGTTTTGTTCACGAGCTTGCCTTTTCGATGTTCACCTTACTTCGTCCCAAATTTCACCAAAATTAGTAGATTGAATCATAAAATCAAAACAAAGTTGATCGTTTTACTTACTTTTATTTTTAAAATCGTTATTGAGCTTTCATTCGATTATGAAATGTTGTAGAAGAAAGTGACAACACATATTCTGGCCTAGGTACTACAGCTGAAATTAACGAAGTACATACTTTGTTTCATACAGGAAGCAGTCAAAATCTCGCGCTATACTTAAAAAATCACAACACTCCTTTATATCAATGAATGTAGGTACTAACTTTTATTCCCACTCTTGCGTATATATGAGTAACAATTATGATACATCATAAGTAGAGAACCAGAAAGTTGCTTGCATATTTAAAAGATTGCTGATCGAACAGCCAAAACCTCCGCATTCTACATAAGAATATCCCGCTGATATTTGCCGTAAACTAAACGTGACCACTTGAGTTCTCTTCACGTCAGCAAACTTATATTATGCGGCTTGATTTACTGTACGACACAGAATTTCGATATCCCTTGCTTGGCACGGAAGTTGAACTATTTTTGTTTCAGTTTTGTACAGTTAGTATGACCATACAGGAACAAAGGCAGGGAGAAATGTGAGAAAAGAAAATTGATTTCACCTTTACGTGAACAAAACTTGTACAGTCAGAAACTGATTTTAAAATTCCGATGATGACGATGGCAGTCGCTCTGTGCAAAAGTTAATATTTTGTCAAATCTGGTTAAATCAGTAAGCGGATCCCGAGTTCTACTCTCTACTAGAATAACGATAATGATAATATTGTATTTACTGGCCCATATGCATACCTTCATTCTTAATACCAAATACTATGCCATTCGTAAGTACGAATATAAGTATACACCCTTACAAAGTCAGTTACTCTAAGGGCTCATGCCCACGAGACGGTTTTAGCACGGCCCGGTTTTTTGCCGACGCCGGGTACAAATCGTCCGAGTATGCACACAAGACTGTTTGCACACGACCCGCTTGTAGTCAGCACGCGCCATGCGTAGGTACGGTCTCGTGTGCATACGCTCATACAGTGCCATACTTTACTGAGCACTGGGCGTAGACGAGACGAGAATCGTGCCCGGTTGCGCGGCCAGCCGGTATTAGCGCCGGCGTCGAGTGCATGGCTCCATAGTGGCCCATACATTACTGATGACCGTACGTAGACACGGTTTAACGCCGGGCTTAGCTCCGGCGAAAAACCGTCTCGTGGGCATGAACGCTAAAAATCAAAAAAATCACTTTGCAGTATATTCCTAACTAGTCTATAGAACATTGTCCACACAGTAGAAGCGCCAGCTAGTAGTTACAAGCGAGAACAGCGGTTACTTAAATGCAATTTGTCTAGCACAACGTTTTCGATTAGCGTGCGTACGAAATACATTGTGGTTTAAATTTAAGAGGATTAACTTCACTGAATGTACTAGAGTACTATCTGCATGCTATTTAGTTCTTACGTAGTTTCTGTGGACTGTTTCTGTTTAGAGAACTAAAACATCGTTCGCGTCCCATGTCGAACATACTCGGTGTATTTCACAACTGTAGATGTGTCTACACAGCTGGAAGAACCACTCAATTGTATAGAACCTTCACTTATCTTCGTACAGCAATATATACTTCACACGAAGAGGGCACGTATAAAACGTAAATAATTCGTTCCTTTTTTATTTCGCAGCGACTTAGTATGAATCGGGACAGTCCAATGACTTCGACGCTTATTAATAATATGAGGAATTTTGTCAGTGAATATTGTTGAAAGTTTATTGTACTACAATATTGTTCTTGATTTACTAAGTCAGTGTTTAGAATTGATTTCACTGTCAATGTTCATTCATCAACCCTAATAAGCTACAGTTAGACGCCTAATGGTACGAGGCAGGTGATCAGCGTTTGTAGAATATAACAATAAACAAGTGAATAACTGTAAAGCCGTATACAGACTTTGCGAGGCATGCGCTGCGCACGGCGCACAGCGCATGCCTCGCAAGGTGTGTACCTTTATATTCGTGGCGAGGCATGTGCTACGCACGTGCGAGGGCGAGCCAACGAATGTCGGCAAATGCTATAAGATCAAAGTGCCTCAGTGCGAGCATTACATTAGTTGTGGACGGTGCCGCGCATGCACGTTCGAGGTGTGCACCGCGTACAATATCCACGTACGCCTCGACTGTGAAAATGAAACTGCGTTTGTTCGGGCCAAACAGCGCGCAGCGCATGCTCGGGCTTTGCATCGCGCATAATTATTAATTCAATTATTGAAAAAAAAAGGAAAGAAAAAAGTCGTCGTCGTTGGTGGGTTAAAAGTTCTGCCGCTTGCGTTATGAATACGGAAATAAGCTGTAATAAAATTTCTTTGTCGTCCATAATGCGTGCGAACATCACAGCGAAGCGGACACAACCGTCCAAACGCAACGCACTGCTCGCAATGAGCCGGCGCACACGCGCGACTCGCACGCGCGCGTCTGTGCGTAGCACATGTCTCGCAACAAACATGAAGACAGACAAACGAGGCGTTTGCTTCGTACGCGATGGCTCGACCCGAGCATATGTTGGTATAGTTATTCAACGCGCACGCCTCAAACAGAGGCATTCGTTGTGCGCCGTTCGTAGCGCATGCCTCGCAAAGTCTGTATCCACCTTATGATTGGCGTGGTGGTTTTAACTGCGTCGGGTGTTGTGGGTTTGATGCTCAAACAGTGCATCACTTTTTGTGATTCATAGATTGATGTACAGAGTCTAGGTGTTTTTATGCCCGCTGGTTGAGTATTTGTAAAATCTACCACTATACAGAATCTATAATGACTTTAGTAGTAGCATTGTCTCAATAAAGAAAACAGTTAGTATGTAATTCAAAAACAAAATGTCGCATACATATGTATATAGGGGAGAGGGGGCATAGTGGGGCCACGGGGTATAGTGGGGCAAGCCTTACACAGCTCGAAACAAACGCCGTGCAAACTGTCAAATGGCTCGCTTTGATTGGTCGTCAGCCGGCGCGTGAACTTCATAGGCGAGCATCGCCATTTCGACAAGCGCATCGCAATGTAAACAAAAGTATCGAAGCAAGTATTTTCTTAATATTTTTCGTGAAATTGAACAGCAGTCCTTTTGAAACGTATTTGTGTACTGTTGTGTGTTATAGTTTATTATCAATCAGTTCCTTTCTTAATCATAAGCGCAAGATCATTGAATCAAAGGTAAAATGGCGTCGGTTTGTTTTTAAATGTATGCGAGCCGGTGGGGCATAGTGGGGTATGGCATCTGGGGCAAAGTGGGGCACAGTATTTGAATTATAGAAAAGTGCCCCACTTTGTTCCGTTTTAAAGACTTCTAAGTTGTAATATATTTATTTTTTTAGCCAACATGGTCCGCACACACAAGAGAAAGACTGAACAGCATTTATGGTCTATGGAAGCTATGAAACAAGCTGTACACAGTGTTGTGTCTGGAGAAATGGGCTATAGGAAAGCAACAAATATGCACAATGTTCCCCAAACAACATTAGAACGTTATGTTTTCAAATATCGGGGCTATCCTAATCAATTTGTTATGTTATAGTTTTGAAGTTATTTTTAACTGTAGTTATATTACCCAGATATAATATTCATTTACAATGAATTAAGCTATGATTCTAAGTTAAAAGTTTTACTTTTATTACATTCATTTAGTTTTAAGGGATATTTAAACCTTAAGTACCCTACTATGCCCCCCTCTCCCCTACTGTGGAGTCAAAAGTGTTCAAGTGGCAATGACAATATCGATTTTTATGATGTCAACATGATCCGTTATTCATATAGCTCTAATCTGTATCATACAAAAAAGACTAATGTCTTATTATTACCTATAACTTTACTTTAGCCTAAAATTTATCTCGATAATTTTAAGACTGATACAAAAAAATTAATAAGAAGATAAAAGTAGGAATTCAAATATAAAGTGAAGCACAAACATAAACGTCAGAAAAATGTATACTACAAGTTATTTATTTAATAACAGTTACTGTACAAATTATATTTCAGAGCATCGCTGGAACATTTCAGTCGTGGACGGTACCTATAACTATTTCAAATTCTCTAAAATTGCAAAATGTAATCGTCTGTGTCACTGGGTGCGAATAATTTGAACCGAAAAGTACATAAGACTCGTCACAATTGTATATGTACAGGTTTCTTATTTCTAATGAAGTGTGTCTCCATTAACGACATACAACATGTCACGTGCTTATTTAATTGAATTAAATCTGCCCACCCATTAACAGTTTCCACTTACCGGTACTGGAACAACGACATTCATTCAAAAATGTGAAATTTTCATTTGAAACAATTGTAACAATTTACTCAAAAACTTGCTTAAAATAAATCCGACAGTAATATGTCGTAATTATTTTACGCAAAAGCGTAATAATTGTTGGGTGTCCATTTCAAGACGATAAAATTATGGTTAATTACGTTTTTATATCATACTGTTAACATATTTTTTTTTATTGATCTAATTACTTACTACTGTTTTAAAGAGCCTCATAATTTATAAAATAGGGTTTGAAATTTAAAGTCAAAAGGGCCAAGCGCTGTCAAGTAAACATGATGTAAAAAAGACACGGTTATCAAGCAGCACACTGTTTATTTTCGGTGAGCATGTCCATTAAAATGTACATTATCGAGCACCTACCACATATAAGGAAAATGGTCAACAGCAATTCACTTTGAAGTAAACATTCAAACAACATTATCTGCGAAAAGTATTCAAAGAGAAAACACATTTAAAATCGGTTAAATGCGTTGTGAGGCCCGCACGATGTTGGGTTCCACGGTTGCCCTTACAAGGACTTAGTCAGAATTTTCATTTCAACGCACGCAAAAATAATTGTAGATCAACCGAGGGTTAAATATTTACGAGTACTTTTTAATCAATTCCGTACTGGACATCGATATGTTAACTGGCCGGTTAACCAGGAGAACCATTTGAATAGATTATAGGAGCCTTGCGAAGCAGGGCTCCGTCAACTTAGCTTATTAAACATCATCCCCTGACCCCACATTTCAGTATAGCTTAGCTTGATGATCAAGCCACGCTGTATCGTAATGATAAGTCAAATAATTCGTATCGTATTTATTACTTTGAATTTTTCGGCCTAGCTTTATGAATAACATCAAGATGAAGTGATTAATTTATCAAATTGTCTAAGCAATTTAGTAATTATATATATTGACTAGTCATTAGGCATAATTTTATATTAATTACTATGGCTGTAACATATATACCTACTGAAATTCAAATTATACCTACTTGAATTCTGCTTTAACAGGAATATCTACAGACAAGCATCGTACCGTAAATGAAATCTACATCGCTTGGAGACCGATGGCTCAATTTATTAGAAAAAATAGAGGAAAAGGTCACATCCGTATTAAATATTTGCTCCTCGATACGAAATTGAGTAACCTCAAATATTCTATCATGTAGTCTAGCCTATGAATATTATTATCCCTTTCAAATGTATAGTTCAGACTGATATGAGTTCAGACAAAAACTTATATTCAATCAAATCAAAAATCAAAATGCACACTCTAAATAATTTTCTACACCAAAGCTCAACATTGGCTCAACAGAATGAACAAATGATAACTGTATACTGTTAGGCTTTGACTGCAGAATTAGCACTCTATAAGACGGGAAAAATTAAAAATAATTAAATTACATTTAAATTTTCTCTTCTTTATCTGTAAGCTTTTTAAATTTCCGTAACGTGACCGTGAAATTGCCTTAAGGCGCTGTCCTAAGCGACTGTTTTGGTAAATGAGGGGGTGAAGCAGGGGAGGTGAAGGGAGCTTAGCTCCGTCTACTGCGGGGCGCCCCCCTTCATTCTCGTCATTTGCGGCCGTATTCTGGTGACATCCGTATTCCAATATTTCAAAATCGCAAGCAATACGTTTTAGCATATTGAATTGAGATACTGATATTAAAATTTATATTACATACATCAATCTGTTTGTACAATATAGGCATAGCGCAATTTTTGTTATCAGTGCAGCCATGAGCAAAATTGGTTTACATTAGACATTATAGGTATTAATAGTTGACGAAAATAGGTAAATACCTACGTGCCGTAAGTAGTAAAATAATTAAGTCAGTTCCATGTATGGAGAGGCCATTATTATGTTTGTTTACCTACATCTAATTCCATTCCTGCCAGCTTTCAAATCTGTTTTGCAATAAATTGGCTGTGATATAATAAATTGGCTGTGATATACGGGTGGACAGACAGACAGACATTGCGAATCTATAAGGGTTCCGTTTTTACAATTTTTGGCTACGGTACCCTAAAAAACACAATACTGCTCTACTAAGCGCAAAAGCCGTATCTCAACTAGTAACTAGTAAAGCAAGTTACGAGATATTTGAAGTTTAGTAAAAGTTGATTTCTTTTATTTATTTATGGATGTTTATTGTTATTATAGGTATAATTATTGTGGTAAAGATTTCGAAATACGTCGCCGTTTTTATGGGTTGTGAGTGATTGGAGAGGGAGGAAGGGAGGTCTTGAAACCCCTCTCACCATTTTCACTTGCCGGAAATACTTGGTAAAAAAAAATCTGCAGACATCGGTGTGTATGGCACTGCCAACTTCCACATTCATCACACTAGTTTAATAAACTAAGGTTGACGGAGCCTTGCGAAGGGCTCCTATTTTCGGATTAAGGGTCAAAAGAGAACCTAACATAACCTATTTCGTTACTTATTACAGTCGCACCTAACCCTAGGCACTCGAAAGCTATGACGTACAAATTTGACATTAGCTGTCAATATGATCATTCCAAGATGGCAGTTTTGCGTTTCGTTTCACGTTTTTCACATAAAACCTAAAAATGACATTTGTAAAACTGTACTAAAGTATAAAAACTACGTTCCGTTTTGCATAATTGCCGAAGTATTTATGAAATTTTGGAAATTGTTTAAAAATATTTAGATGCAACTCCGGCAGCCAAAATTACTGTTAGGGGATTAAAACGAACTACCTTAAGCCCCCTACACTACCAATACCCTCAAATTCAGGCGACTCGTTTTGAAATCCAACCAATTATTATTTTCAAAGTAGATGAAACATCAAAAATATATGTGGATATACCTTATTCATGAGATACTGCTATGTCGCTTAGAAAATTATAGAATTAGAATTTGAGTTACTGCTTTTTCGTTAGCTCTCCTCATACATGTTTGTATGGAAAAATATAAAAAAATTCTTTCGCTTCAAATATGTGTTGTTTCAAAGAAAATAAATATTAAAAGATATTTATTTATATTCATTTATCACTTATTAACGAAATACAGAGTTTACAGCTCATCAAAAGTTAGCTGTCTGCTACAACCTGGCAGGATTTCTATTCTCATCGAATGTTAAAGGCAGTGTGTGAGGTGATAAGGCTTCAATACTTATTATTTGCTGTTGTTCATGAGGCACAGTTTCATTTACTTTCCTTTTACGGCTTGGTATTGTAGAAATTTCAAGCACTGATGAAACATTTTCCTCTCCGTGATCTCGCAATGCCACCCCTTGAGCTTGACGAGAATCAACAATTTCAGGCAACTGCCAATTCATATAAAACGCCACAAGCTTTTCTACTCCCAGAAATTTATATTTTTAGTGGTATACTTTCGCCACTCCACACAGCAAATAAACACTTTTGTTTGCGTGTAACGTGGTGTTGCCCCTGAATTTGGTAATAACAATTACAATATTTGTTTAGACTAGTCAGTTCACTTTTTTATCATTGGTAGCGCCATCTACCTTCATATATATAACTAATCGCATCAAGATGAATCGTTCCACGCTTGTCTAGTGCGAGCGATATCATATTTCCGTCCCTCTCTTTCCCTCTCCCTGGAAGAGGCACTGCCTTCGCCTGATTTCGTCGCCGCGAGGGTCGATGCGAGGGACAGTCTCGAACATTCCGCTCGCTAAGAACGCCGTCTCGATACCGCTCCGCGCCGCACCGCTGTATCGCCGTCTCGTTCGTACCGCGCCGCTCCCGTATGTGTTTATCACCGCTTCCACCAAGGAAAACCCGCTCGTGAGTGAAGTGAAAACAAGGAGCTGTATCACGAAACCACGAAGGCTGTATAAGGTAAGTGCCTTCCATCCTTAAAATAGCCTATACCCACTCCATCTCCTCTTCCCTTATTCCTTTCTAGGCGGCGAAGAACCGCTATCCTCTGAATACAGTCCATTTCCTTCTCCAAGTCGCTTAGAACCCCACGGTTTCGGCACCACGCCAAACCATTTTTTTTGGTCCTTCGAGCCGGATTCATTTACGTTTTATACGTTATACCGCTATACCTAGGCAGTTATAGCACCTAGCTATACTCCTAATATATTCATATAACCGTCACATGGTTATTTCCGCCCGCATTAGTAGGTAAACTTTTATGTAGCTACCTACTTATTAAATTATTATTTCTGCAACTATCATTGTTGTCTTATAAATCTCATATTTCAATCAACTTTTATTTCCTCAGCTCTAAAGTGTTGCCTAATTAGCCTACTTAGGTAAAATAATAGGTACATTAGATATTCTTATTTTGTTTCGTTCTCATTAGCTTATACTTACGTAAGCATGTCACAACAAAAGAAGTCACGCGTGTCGGAAGACAAAGAGATGACAATCTTAGAAGCAAAACGCAATATTTTATTTGAGCGCATTCAAAATATCTATGAATGCTCAAAAACCGCATCTTTGTCTGACACTAATAGCGAAGCATTTCTCAGTTATTGTATAACAGTAGATAGTATTCGAACAGATTTTCATAAGTTGTTAGACGATTATAACGCAAGATTACTTTCTATCAATCCTGATGAAAAACCGAACTATCAGGCGTATACATCATTCGAAGATCTTTATTGTATTATTAAGCGTATACAATCGCAATTGGAGGGTAAATGTTCAGCAGAGCCCGTTGCCCGCAAACCGAGATTACCGCCAATCGAGATTATGTCGTTTGACGGAGATATACGAAATTGGCCGTTATTCTATGCAAGTTTTAAGTCTACAGTGCACGATAATGGTTCCCTGACAGATGCTGACAGGTTGTACTATTTAATAGGTAAACTGTCACCGAAGGCCCAGTCCGTATTTGCAGGTGTCACGCCCAGTGCTGAGAATTATCAGGTCATATTTCAG
Source organism: Euclidia mi (assembly GCA_944739405.2). NCBI lineage: Eukaryota > Metazoa > Arthropoda > Insecta > Lepidoptera > Erebidae > Euclidia > Euclidia mi. The sequence continues at coordinate 94,161,706 of OX123183.2, read as the reverse complement.
TCACTACTTGACAGATATCAAGACACGCGCGTTCTAGCGTCTACGTACTTTGACCAAGCTTTAAATCTCAAACTGTCCAGCAACGCGTCTGTCTCGAATTTCCAGCTGTTTATTGATAACTTCGTAACCGCGGTTAATTCTCTTAGGAATTTAAAATTAGAAGATCTTTCCGACTTTATGTTGCTTCAACTCGCTTTAAAAAAGTTTGACACTGATACAATTCGCGCATTCGAGATGACGGAACGCAATAATAAAATACCTACACTAGATAGTTTTATTTCGTTCATCAAAGATCAGTGTCGAATATTTCATAATACGCAGTCTGGTTCACCTGGCCCGTCTAACACTAACAACAACAAACAAAGGTTGAATAAATCGCGAAATAGTAATAATAACTCAGTCCCTAATCCACAATCTTACGTAACATGTTCGGAATCTAATAGTAATAATTCACAGAAGTGTCTGTGCAGTAATATAGTGCACGACCATTACTATAAGTGTCCCACCTTTAATGATTTAAATCCAATTGCTCGTTTTAAATGCGCAAAAGATAACAAAGCTTGCATTAATTGCTTAAGCATAAAACATAAAACGAGTAATTGTTCCAGTAGAACGAGATGTCGCACATGTAAACAAAAACATCACACACTGTTACATTATGATAAAAATAACCGGTTGTCAAGTCAAGCCGCTAACCTTGACATACTCGCGCCGCAGGTGCAGCAGACCACGGTAGCTGCGCCTTCCGCGTCTGAGGGCGAAGTATCGTTGTGTATGACATCCATTGCGCGGGCGACGCGCACGCGAGGACGGCACTCGCGCATCTATAATGATCCGCGCAGGGCCAAAACGCAGTGTACGGCGTCTAAGACGGTACTGTTAGCGACAGCGCAAGTTATCGTATATGATGTCAATGGGTCGCCGCACATGGTACGTTGTCTGCTAGATAGCGCATCTCAGACCAATCTAATAACATCGGAATGCTTCAAACGCCTCGGATTATGGAATGACTTTAAAAATACTAACTCAACCGTCAAAGGGATAGGCGGATCAGAAAAGCATTGCAAGGGTTCCGTAGATATTAAAATACATTCGCGTTTTAATAGGGACATTAATTTTAACATTTCTTCGCTTATCGTGGAACGTATTACGGACGCATTGCCGAACGCTAATGTAGACGTAGCATCACTCACTCATCTCGAATCATTGCCGTTAGCCGACGCGGAGTTTGCGAATCCGGCAGGCATTGATCTTTTGATCGGAGCTTCAATATTTCCGCACTTGCTACTAACTAACATAGTTCGTAGTGAGCGATATGATTTACCGCCCGCTATTGAGACGGTACTTGGGTATGTGATTATGGGTACCGTACCTACGTTACATACTTCTCATTGTATTACGTCTTGTTGTTGTTCTGCTCTTCAAGAGATCAAGGTGGGTGCTAAAACTGTGTGTAAGCTAAAGCACTAATTAGCCATGCTGCGCTATGCTGCGCCATGCTGCGCCATGCTGCGCCATGCTGCGCTTTGCTGCGCCATGCTGCGCCATGCTGCGCTATGCTGCGCTATGCTGCGCCATGCTGCGCCATGCTTCGCCATGCTGCGCTTTGCTGCGCCATGCTGCGATATGCTGCGCCATGCTGCGCTATGCTGCGCCATGCTGCGCCATGCTTCGCCATGCTGCGCCATGCTGCGCTTTGCTGCGCCATGCTGCGATATGCTGCGCCATGCTGCGCTATGCTGCGCCAAGCTGCGCCATGCAGCGCTATGCTGCGCCATGCTGCGCTATGCTGCGCCATGCTGCGCTATGCTGCGCCATGCTGCGCTATGCTGCGCTATGCTGCGCTATGCTGCGCTATGCTGCGCTATGCTACGCTATGCTAAGCTACGCTAAGCTACGCTACGCTACACTATACTATACTACACTTCCGCTTTGTACATGGATGACATTGCCTGTAGTGTCATATCCGCTCCGCTAGCAATTTCGCTTTGTGAAGAGCTTATTCAGCTTTTCAAGCGAGGCCAGTTTGATCTTGTCAAATGGACAAGCAACTCTAAGGAGGTTCTCGCACGCATACCAGATTCTCATAAGGCTTCTCCAGACATTGAGTTTGAGAAGTCTGTACCGCATAAGGTTCTCGGTTTACGCTGGGACAAATCCTGCGATAGTTTTCGGTTTGACGTCTCACCACCAGATGATAAGTGCACCAAACGCACTATGCTGTCCACAGTGGCTCGACTATGGGACATAATGGGTTTGTGGCTCCCACAATTTTGTACGCCAAGCTCTTGATCAAGGAGCTTTGGCTATCAAAATGTGAGTGGGATGAAACACCCCCTGACCATATTGTCGCCGCTTGGGGCCAGTTTTGTATTGAGCTTACCGCGCTCAATCAAATTACTATTCCGCGTCATCTTGGGTTGGTAGATGGATGTACCATCAACTTAACAGGTTTCGCTGACGCCAGCGAGCGTGCTTACGGCGGAGTCGTATATCTGCAAGTCCGCATTGGTTCTAACTACTCGGTGCAGTTAGTTTGTGCCAAGTCTAAGGTCTCGCCTGTTAAACCATTTCGGTTGCGAGACTGGAGTTGTGCGCGGCCCTTCCGCTGTCTCATTTGCTCCGCAAGGTTCAAGACACAGTTTTGCCCCACTACTCTATTAATAAATATACGCATTTTCCGACTCCAAGGTAGTGCTCGCTTGGATTCATTCTTCTCCTCATCGCTGGCAGACTTTGGTCGCCAACCGCGTTAGTAAATTGATTGAACTTGTTCCCGCTACTTGTTTCAATCACGTCGCGAGTTATCGTACTCGTCTTCAGGAAGAACTCTCCATAGATCATATTGACTGGAAGTTTATTCCACCAGCATCACCACATTTCGGTGGATGTTGGGCAAGCATGGTCAAAGTAATTAAAACGCATCTCTTCAAAGTTATAGGTCAACAGATCCTCTCTTACGAAGAGCCTTTAACTGTCCTTGCGCGAGTCGAGGCACTGATCAACTCGCGTCCGCTTCCAACTCAGTGAGATCTAGCCTGAAGTTGGACTTACCTCTTAGTTTAAGTATTTAGTTAGTAGTTTTCGCTATTATTGCGTTTGTAGCTTTCGCTAAAGTTAATTTAGATTAATTTATTGTCATATCGCTGTCTTAGGCCATTGATGGGTTATGCGGTAGTACACCCAACATAGCTAAGTTCAATTCTATTCTTTTTAAAGGCAACCCTTTAGGGCCGGGGGGATATGGTAGCGCCATCTACCTTCATATATATAACTAATCGCATCAAGATGAATCGTTCCACGCTTGTCTAGTGCGAGCGATATCATATTTCCGTCCCTCTCTTTCCCTCTCCCTGGAAGAGGCACTGCCTTCGCCTGATTTCGTCGCCGCGAGGGTCGATGCGAGGGACAGTCTCGAACATTCCGCTCGCTAAGAACGCCGTCTCGATACCGCTCCGCGCCGCACCGCTGTATCGCCGTCTCGTTCGTACCGCGCCGCTCCCGTATGTGTTTATCACCGCTTCCACCAAGGAAAACCCGCTCGTGAGTGAAGTGAAAACAAGGAGCTGTATCACGAAACCACGAAGGCTGTATAAGGTAAGTGCCTTCCATCCTTAAAATAGCCTATACCCACTCCATCTCCTCTTCCCTTATTCCTTTCTAGGCGGCGAAGAACCGCTATCCTCTGAATACAGTCCATTTCCTTCTCCAAGTCGCTTAGAACCCCACGGTTTCGGCACCACGCCAAACCAATCATGTTTCCATATTTGTATTTCATTTGCTCTTATACTATTCTCCAGGCCATTCTTATAGGCAACTATAGAACATTAAATTTCCACAATCGTGTTTGGACCTATTAATCCATCTGGCGTGGCACCAATAATCGGATAATCCACAAGGCTCGATTGTTACATTTTCTTGCTTCGGCAGTTGTTGCAAAGCCAGTTGTTCATTTTAGATTCCATGCGCAACTGATTTTACATTGCAAATATTTTATTTGTACAAAATATTTTTTACTAAGTTGGCTTTACTGCTGTTATCTCTTCTTTTTACCACTATCCCAAAATTTCAATCTGTCAACATATTCTTACGCAATTTGAACCAGTCACTGCTATCCCTCTTGTAATTTTTGCTTATCACTACGGAATTTGAGTCAAATTTGTAAAAAAATTGTTTGGCATTTCTTGGCTAGCTATTGAACAGATCGTGTTAGGAATGACTGCAGTCAAATGTGTGTAAGACGTTGCAGAACTGTTATCTTTAACTTCACTGTAATTACAATAATGATAATTAGTTACGTACTTTATTATTAAAAAATACTATATCTTGTGTTAAACGGTACATACATTCCATAATAAGTTTAAAGAAATCTTGATAAACAAACAAAAATTATCTACATGATGGTAAAACATGCGGTTACTTACTTAATTGTACTGAATGGTACCTACACTGCTGAAGCATATTGTTTTACTTATATATGAATATGTGTATATGTTTATATAATATATATTTGTATCTGTTGATATTATATATATTTATTGATATAATATTCACTTATAATATATTACATATATTTAATAAGTTGTTAACTATTTGTTATCATACAAGTAGCTATATAAGTCATAAATTAATGTCATGAGTAAGACTTGTATGTTGACCTATAATTAGGCCCTGCGAGAATACCAGCGTTGTAGATTCCCCTACAACTATTGCTGACGCAGGTGCCTTATTTGTTCTCTTGGATGAACTTATTAATTTTATATTGTCTTTTTTGTAAATTTTATAAGGAGAAACAAATAAAAAATTTTTCTTTCTTTCTTTCTTTATAGCAAACAGAGAAGTCACCTTCTTACTTATAAATGATTGATTTTAGAAATTAAAAAGATATTCGATGTACTAAGACATACCTAATAGTTTATGAATAATCAAAGTTTTACCCGATGTACCTAAAAAGGTTTATGTTCACAACACAATTATACAACATTCGTTACCGCTTGTGTGCGGATTGCGGAGTGCCATATTAGCGCTGTTTATTGTTCGCCGTGGCGGCATCTTAGCGCTCATGGCGCTCTGACAAGCTAATGAATTTGAAATATAGGTACATAAAATGATTCGATTTTATGTTATTACACTTTCAAAAATTTAAAACTGTGGCAGCTATGTATTGTGAGAATAATTTATATAATTATATTATGCATAATCGATAATATATAAGTAACATAGTTAGTCATAAAAGACTCTTATGAAAATAATTTGTGTAAAAATGTTACATATTTCATAATCACTTGGCCATGGATGAATTTCTATTTTATTACGACGCTTTCTTGTACAAATCCTTCGTAGAACTTCATTTCTCTAATTGTCCATATTTTATTCTTCTAATTATGTATTTATAAGCACAGAAACAATAACACATTAAACGCAACAAGAGTATAAACTTAGGTCCTAATTATATGTGCCCATAGTTACATGAAAAGCCTATTTGATTCAAAGTATTCAGTCTATAACATAAAACATGAAATTACGAACTCAAATCGGCGTATTATAATAACAAACAGGTTTACGTAAAATTTCGTGCAGCGGAGACGCAAGCGACATGACCTATCTCTCACAGGGCTCATAGCCGAATGATGAGGTCTGGGCGGGGCGTAAACTAGCAACTAACACTCAGTACACCGCTTATGCTAATAAGGTTTAAATTGCTGAAGCGTTTGATATTGATGGGATCTACCGAGCGTCAAAATCATAGACGTTAGGCAGATTTTATTTAATTTTACAAAATATACACGTATAATATGAAAATAAATAGGGTAATTCTTTAGTTCATTAGATTTCCTACAATATTATCAAATAAAATATGACAGCTTACGATCAAAATATTGCAAACAGTGAGACGAAAGATTATTTTCTGCCTCGATTATGTGATTTTTTTACCGTGATTCTATTTTACATACATGAAAAATTCTTTCAAAAGTCTTTTGATCAGACTTTTGACTTTAAGCTCTATTTTTTTCTAGTTTGTAATATGTACCGTTATGGCTAGATGCGCGACGAAAAATTAGGTGTTTCACGGCTTCTGAGGTATAACAGCGCCTTAATTGAAACAAACGGTCACAAAACAGACCCTTAAGTAAATAAACCTTATGGCGGGCTTGTGGGAAACAATAAAAACGGATTGTAAACCACAGGCTTTATGGTTTACTTCTTTATGTACAAATAATACACTATTAATTGACTGTAGTGCAAAGCCTATCAGTGAATAGACTACTTAATAATCTGACAAATCTGGATATAGTAGATATCCAGATTTGTCATATGATTATATTTTGAACGAAATGAGATTTTAAATTGACCCAGAATCGGTATTCTGCTAATTTAATGTCATTATCGTCTAATTTGACTTCTATTATTCGACGTTGACACACTGTTCAATTTACGATCTAGTCAAGATAACATTCAAATATGAGTTCATTTCGAAGCATACCATTTGCGTCATGAGTATGACACTGAAATTAGATCGAAACTGAATTTTGATCAAATATAATTAGGAGAATTGGGCCTCTGAGTCATGAACGTTTTTAATGGTATTAGTTCTCGTACAAGAACCTAAAACTAATACAGTAGGATAATTCTGGGTTACAGTTAAGTATACTAAGCCCAACCGGCGAGAGGTCGAAGACACTACAGTGGTTTTAGCGAGACACATAATTAAACTCTCCTCAGTCGTTACATCGTACTTTTGAGAGCTGCCTGACGCCCAACGGTTACCACTTACCACCTTGTTGGTGAACGACACATTTGACACTACTAATTATTATTCTTAAGCTATAGAATATTGTAGCAACAGCAATGGAAGAAGATAATCAGCTAAACTATCGATTTACTTGTTAACAGCATAATGACTTTAGACTTTCGAGAAATCTCACTTATCATAGCTATACTTATAATTTTCTTACACGACATTTAGTACGTTTAATGACAACACATCACTATCAGTACAATGGTAATAAAATGCAATCGAGTGTTGTATAGACTCTGTCCTAAGTTTGTCTAATAATGTCATAATACAAGACTTACTTAACAACCTCTGTTAAGACAATAGCGCAAAACATATAAATGTCAGCGAAGTTTTAAAACATAATGGAACATCCCGCTAAAAATGTAGTAAAATGAACCTAGTTTCTAGTTCCTTTTATCTTCTGAACACGAGTAAAAACTACTAACTTTCTAACATTAAAACGTTAATTACTTTCGCAAAGTTTTATTTTGCGGCACTGTATACTTGCTTTGTCGAAGTATTTTTTACGTGGAATTGAAAAAAAGCATCCTCAAACATGGAAATGGAAAGAAACATCCTCAAACATGTACGTGGTGTAAAACCTCGCCGAGATCGAGATTATGCCTTATGAATAAAACTAAATTAAGTTCCGGGAAACGAATAAGATAAAACAGCAATTAAACATTGTTTTCGTATAACGAACTCTGGTGCAACTCTCACAGGATAACCAAACCCGGCTAACAGACGAAGATTATGCAAATTATTTAATTAAGTATGCACGGGCCCAACCTAAAATACCCACTTGATTAACAGACGTGGCCAGAATTTCGTGGTGGAAAGTTCACGTGAATACTACACTGTTCAGGGATGTACCATGTGAGTCCGTTTTGATTTATTTCCCATGTTCAGTTTGGGGAAACTTTTTCACAAGCTTGCTGACTCACAATCTAAAAGTAATATCACTTTTATTCATTTAAAAAATTAACAGTTTTCATTTCTCGTTCTAAAGTACTTTTTGTTTATACAATTTGCAATCGTCTAGTTATTTTTGTAGTGCTGTTAATGGACGGCGCGTCCATTAACAGCAATGAACGTCGCGTCTTATTTACAAAAAAGGAGCAGCATAAAAATTAGCATTTGTAAAATCATTATCTACAAATTATAAATGAAAATAAACCATTATTATTCTTACATTCTTCATCGTCCTTATTTTCAGCCTGTTCCACTGCTGGGCAAAGGGTCTCTCCTTATTTAGAGGGTTCAGATAGGTCATAGCCAACCACGTTGGCTAAGCGTAGGTTGGCATTATTCATATACTACATATATACATCAAGGATACATATAATGTACCTACTGTACTACTTCTATGATCAAAAATACTCTTTTAACTTAGTTCGAAGAAAAATAAGATATTACGTACTTCTAAAAGTACTTCTCTCATTTGTTCATACAAACCATCATCAGCCTGCACCGTTGGTTTTGTTATTTGGGAAATCGTATCTAGTACAGTTGCCGAGCTGCTCTCTGATGTTAGGCAGCGGGCTGTAGCTTGCTTATAATTATTTACTTAGTATGGGATACATAGAAATCTGCAATCCCAAAGGAACACAAACACCAAAAAGCCAAGGTTGACTGTTACCATCGCCTACGAATTGTCAGCAAATAAAAAGAAACATTAACAAAATGTTTACAGTCGAATAAAAAAATCTCACCTTTCATTTGATTCCGCTTTCTAAATGTATTTTTAAGGGGTCCGTGACGCCTCTAAGTACTCAATCAAAACTCAATTAAAGTGACAATGGGCCGAACAACTAAGGGCGTGGACTGATTAAAAGGTCGAAGTTCAAATTGTGTTAACTCCAATTAGTGACAAGATCCCTTTGGACTTCCGTTAATAACTGTTAATGTACCTTATTTCAATAACCTTCACGATGATCCCAGTATCTATATTTAACTTGTATAGTTACAAAACATTTATTATTTAAATGTTGATTCGAAAATTGAGTTCATAATTACACGAATAAAGAACTCCCAATTTAAATATAAATTATTTGAAATACTTTACGATTAAGGCCAAATATTATAATTAATGGTATTAAAATTTTCCTAGAAGCTAGAATTATTCTGTAGCTAAAATAACGAAGAGGAATTTACTTGATGGACAGCCATAAAACGGTGTTAGACTGTTCCTGTATTAAATAAACAAGACTAACCTGAATGCCAAGGAACTCAGAAATGGTGAAACTGTAAATTAACAAATCCATGACTGTCGTTAATGAACCAGTTAAATTTGCTTTTAATATCGAATCTTCAATTTATTTAAGGAACTCGACGTGACATGAAAGATAAAGATTGTCATTTTGATAGCTCTATTTTGGCTTTGTTATTTAGGATAGCAGATTTGAGTTATTTATAATTCAGGTAATCAGAATAAAACAACATTTAACTTAAGGTCTTTCAAGTCCAGATTAAGTGAAGTAAAGGAAAGCAACCCACTTTACAATTTATAAAACAAATACGCCAGAATTCCACAACGATGCCTTTGCAACACTAATGAAGAATTTTGAAGACTCATCTAGTTGTCTCTTTTACACCTATATAACAACGGAACGTGAGTTTTCGCCAAAAGCTAGGCATAAAAAAAAAGAAGTATTCTTTCGCCCCAAGAAATACATAAAATTTTATTTATCAGCCCGCTTCCCTGTAGTCTCTTAATGGACGTAGGTACTCAGAGAACGGAAGCTAGTATGTAATAGTATCATTATAGATAATAATGTCTTACCTTTTTATTACGATGTTTATTCTATTTATTTGATTTGACGACATTTAATGGCTTCCACCGTAGTCCAGTGGATAGCGTATGCGTCTACTGATCGGAGGTCCCGGGTTCGATTCCCGGGTCGGGCAAAGTGTTACTGAGTTTTTCTGAGTTCTCAGTAGCAGCACGGAATCTAGTGATGTGTCCGGTAACGGCAATAGGCTCGCTCCCTGCTCCCTATTACGTGGGACCTAAAAATTCATGGCGAAATGTGGGTGTTATATTACACTCTGCTTACCCCTTCGGTGAGAACATTTGAACCCTCGGTGTGTACACTGACTTTTAGAAGTTATGTGTGTAATAAATTGTTAATTGTCATTTTACGCGCCTCAGAGAGCACGTCAATCCGTCAGTCGCGGCTGTCATAAAGATCGACTTAATTATTCTGACACTGGCGTAAGTCACAGAACACAGACATTAAATAAATGTTGAGATAATTTTAAACCTTTGATTGTATCAAGGCGATACGCTACATATTCAACGGAAACGAAAACGAAAACTCATAATACACAGAAATAGAAAAAACAGTAATAGAGAAATAACTGTAATTGTTTTCGTATTAAGCGAGTAACAAGCAATTTCATATTGCTAATTAGACAAAGAGATAGCAATATGAGATCGTAACGACAGCCATTCCTATCTTCATAATAATCTGCGGTGACTACATGCAATTAATCGTTCTGCAAGAAAAGGATAGAAGTAGCACTTTTTAGTATCTTTAAATGCATATTTCTTTTGATAGTGTATAATATTGTCTCTTTTTTGTCATAAATTTGCTTTAGTTTATGTCTTTACTAGGAAAATAATACATTCATAAAAATTCATTATTTAGATAGCTGCTCTACGCAGCTTATTTATCTTTTGGTAAATCAACATGCTGGTATTCAATATTCGATCCGTCGGGTCTGGCAAATGTTTTATATTGTATAAAGAAATGTGCCGTAATATATTATTACGACACAGTACAACCTGGAAATTGATTTGTAGTAAATACTACGACACAGCCATTCTTGTTTTCATAAAATGAGTTATTGTTACAGGCCAGATCATAAAAATCAAAGATATAAACTGAATAAGTACTTATAGGTCATAAAAATATTCAGGCTATAATATTTCTTCAATGCCGATCCCAATTGGTGGAAATAAATCGAATAAGCTTGGCATAAAAGGAAATTGTATCATCCGTAACGTACAATACATCCATTTACAACGGTCGGATGGATAAAAAATTACAAAATACTTGCTGAAGCTTTAGTGAAATAACTAATAGCTATTTATAGTAGATAAATATTATCTGATCAAATCTTGTTGATGTTGTTGTATATTCTAATAACGTGAGAATATACGGTTTTATCACTTATCATACATCCATACATACATATCGTCACGCCTTTTATCCCCGAAGGGGTAGGCAAAGGTGTATTTCTACACCCACTTTTCGCCAGATATACTTTAGTCCCACGTAATAAGGGGCGAGCCTATTGCCGTACCGGGCACATTTCCAGACTCCGTGCTGCTACTGAGAATTTCGTGACAGAAAAACCCAATAACACCGCCCGACCCAGAAATCGAACCCGGGACCTCCCGATCCCACGCGCACATTTATGCCGCGAGACCAACGAGGCAGTCGTATAGGGTTTGATGTCGAGTTTTCCGTCTCTACACAAAGATGGTATTTGCATCGTGTTATCCCTTAGTCGCTTCTTACGACACCCACGAGAAGATAGGGGCTGGTGACACTTGTATTCTATGCCGTCAACCACACAGCAATATCATTTTTTGGCATGGCACTTATCAATTATTATTTTTCCGTTATTTTCTATTAAAAATAACTGCCGCGTGAGACTTTACAAACATTTAATTGAACTCGTTACCAGGTACATATTTTAAACTACATAAGTCTGTTTCTCAGCCAACTGGTTTGGTTACCATATTACAAGCTCTGCCTAGTTTCGAATTAGTTGGCCTTGTGTGCGATGTCTTAGGATACTTGAAAGATTTGCTCACTCATAGTTACTTCCGCACGTATTAAAAAGACTTAAAAAAACCTAATATTTTCAACATGAGTAATTACATCTCAAGACGTGGTAATATTTTTTGTTTTGTTAAAGTTGCAGCTACTTACGCCTAAAGGGATGAATACATAAGCGGTTGCAACTGTCAGATTACGGGCCCTAACCTCTCGCACATTGTTTAAGCCTGATATAAATTGTTTGAAATAGAAATATTGTCTATGATAGTTAAATCGAGAATATTAGTTGGAATATTTTTTTTGTGTATTGTAATTTTTTGACTCTGGTCACACTGTAAGATGACACATCACTCTTTGTTCTTGCCTTGAAAAATTACCATGTTTATCGTCTTGTAAAATCATCCCCTTTTGAAAAGCACATGGTTAAACCAGGTTCGCGAATTGTATTGTGTAATAGTCTTGTAAATCGTCGTATTGTAAATTGTGATATTGAGTTGAACATTGACATTTGCAAATCAAATTGTGTGAATCCGGTGTCGGCGTCCACGTGCCCTCGTGTCCTGAAGACATCAAGTTGGAGGAAGCTAAGTGGATAATTCATTCAATCTATCGTGGCCACATTAGTTTTGTTTGTCTTTTCCCTAGCTTAGTTGCAGGACCGACACCAGAAGATCTTAGGTAATTGTACATTGTTTAATTCTTAGCGCTTAGAACAACTGGATGAATCTAATTAACTTCCACTGCCCTCTGCAAACAATTCCCAGTCTGTCTAGGCAAGTTCTGAACATAAATCGTGGACCCTTGCCTCCAACTTGATGAGTGGCACAATCGAAAGATTTTAATTAGTTCCGTAATCATCATGTTAGCCTTTTCCCAAGCGTATTGGGTTCAGCAGTTAAACTCAATATGACTGGTTACTGAATTTGGATGGATTGTGTTCGTGCGACTGCCCTACCGGTGATTTTCAAGCTTTGATTAACCTAATACAGATGATGTATGTAATTTAGGTCAAGTAGGCTGCATATTTAGTTTTTTTATTATAAATAGACTCACGCCTGTATCCCCGACGGGCCTACCCCGTCGGGGTACAGAGGTATAATAGTGCACCCACATTTCGACATGAATTTTAGGTCTCACGTAATAGGGGGCCAGCCTATTGCCGTTACCGGGCACATCACCAGACTCAGTGCTGCTACTGAGAATTCGGAAAAACTCAGTAACACTTTGCCCGACCCAGGAACCGAACCCGGGACCTCTGATCAGCAGTCGCATACGCTACATCCAGTGGATGACCACGGAGGCAGTCAGATTAAGTGTGCTGATAAAAATATCGCTGATTATTCAAGGTGACGAGTGTTTGCGAAACTGAGAATCTTTGGCATAGGAGATCATAACCAATGTATTCATGCTTACTTTCGTGGTCACTGAAATTAGTGTTAAATTGACTTTTAAGATATCACGTACCTTTGATTGGATTATACGATATTTTTGCATTGTGCAAGCTCCTTGTTCACTGTTGTACTGGTAAAGGTACGGGGAACAAATCCCGAAAGTAAGAATTTGAAATTATGTTTCAAGATAAAATTCCGTTATAAAACTTTTCCTATAATTTAAGGAAAGCAAACAAGCTATAAGAAATCTTCCAACCTTACAAACTTTATTAACGATGTTGTCGTTTTTGTTGCAGGTACGATTATAGTGAATATAAATGCAGTACGTGCATGGCTCAACGTCATGTACAGGTAGTGTATAAATCTGTCTTACCGTCGAACGCCGAACGTCGTCTATTTATGAATCGAAGGAAGCTATATATCCTTCTTTATTGAACTGTTTTTGGATCACTGGAACAGCGTTATTTGAAAGGGGCAAATGTTAAAATCATAATGCTAAAGGACTACCTATACTAACTTATCTGCGATTTCTAGCAAAGGTCAAAATTAAATATCTTTGTTCGTAGCTTTATATCAATTAAATTTTCTTGTATAAGCACATTTTAAGAGTCATTGTAATTGACAACTTTTTCCAAGAACTTTTTACTTAAATTGTGTAATCTATTTACAGTACATTATTGGAAAATATAAATAGTATTAGCCTTCTACGCTCCTTCTCGATGTCAACTTTAGCTGTGTCAAAAATTCTTACCTACTCGTTCGATCACAGTTTTCGTTACTTATTAATTTTTGTACATACTAAAACGTACGTGAAGCAGAAACTCAACCCTACTTTATAAAAAAAACACACTTATGAAAACAAACGATAATTTATCTATGCCCTCATCGTTCGGCTCCCCTCTGCCTACGAACTCTTATTTACGGCTCCACAGCCATAAACTACCAATATCAAGATATCATACACAAAAGCACCTTATCAACACACCGTAGGCACTAAAAGGAATGACGTACGCCAATAGCTACCAAATAAAAAAATAATTTAAAGAAAAACAAAAAACCCGACTGCATAAAAACTAAAAAGAAAGAAACAAGCCCAGTAGTTTAGAATTCTGTTAAGTAATATGCAGAACAGAAATGACCCACAGTCGGGGCCCCTTGGGAAGATTTGAATGTGCCCCGACTGTGAGTCGTTCTGTTCTGCATATTACATAACAGAATTCTAAACTACTGGGCTTGTTTCTTTCTTTTTAGTTTTTATGCAGTCGGGTTTTATGTTTTTCTATAAATTATTTTTTTTATTTTATACTTTTTAGTTGCGATTCATTGACTTCGTTATAAGATGGTAAATTTCGCAATCAAGTGTTTGTATATCGTTTATACTTGAAATAAAAACTTAAATCAATAAGTAAGAAAATTTGCTTATTTTTTTTTGTTAAACAACTTTACATCGTTATATCTCCTAAACTATTATTTTAAATGAAAAATGGTAAAAGAAACCTAAATATGATTTTAAAATTTCTATTCAACGACACCCCACATGACATAGTTCATCGACATATTTTTTTTTCATTTTGACAATATGGCGTCTGCTTGACGCTGTGGTGAATTTTGATAACTGTCATGTCTTTAGTGACACTCGCAAGGCTAAGACGAATTGATTGACGTAAGAATCATCAAAATCGGCCTACGCATTTGGTCTCTAGAACGCCACATAGAAACAAACATACATACATACATACATACATACATAGACTGATAAACACATTACCCTCCTTTGCGTCACGCAGTCGGGTAAAAAGTTCCGCACAAAAAGGTCAAAAAATTCTTGGTGCCAATAAAGCACTCGTAGCAAATACATGAGTGACTTGAATAGAATTTTCTGTGTTTGTTTGTCATCCCCATAAGAACTTCAAGGTTACGTTTGGCTATTCCAATTGCCACTTAGGTAATTACTTGCAATAACCTAGGTTCTGCCCACGATTAGAAGGTAGGTAACGGATATCACGACGACTCATATGTGCAACAGTATAAGTATAATAAGTATGTTATAAGCTACGCTATAGCAAACTACGTTACGGCTTAACAAACCTCCACCGATCTTCAAATACTTTCGAGTTTATAATAGTAGTGTAGTAGAATCACATGATCTTTTAATAATAATTGCGGATTGTCCCGCAAATATCTCATAAACCTTATTTATTCGGTGATAAATCAAAGGCTGTTTTTACAAGCCGGGTTTTTAGACCAATTTATTTATTTATTTTATTTTATTTTCAGCCTGTAGGGTCCCACTGCAGGGCAAAGGGCCTCCCTCTCCTTCTTCCACAGGTCTCTATTTTGTGCCAGCACAAGCCAGTCCTTCCTGTACGAGTCCAGTTCCTCGTCGTCGTCTCGGCCTTCCACGCTGTCGCCTAGCACCATCGGGGACCTAATTAATGGCGATTTTGGCCCAAAGGTGTTCCGGCATGCGGCAAACGTGGCCGGCCCAGTCCCATTTGAGTTTGCAAGCTTTGTGGGTGACATCGGCGATTTTCGTTTTGGAGCGTAGTATTGTATTTTTTACGCGGTTTGTTAAACGGACTCCTAGGATACTACGCTTCATTGCTCACTGGCAGATCTCGAGTGTGGACCTCTGTTGAGCAGTCAAAGACCATGTTTGTGCATCATACGTGAGAATGGGGAGAACGCACATATCTATACGCTTGTGGCATAATGGGAGATCTCCTTTCATTATGACTTTCATCGACCACTAGCTCTTCCAGGCGTTTTCTATGCGACGCATGACTTCTTTGTCTTGTCTCGCCTGGAAAGAGATTACTTGGCCAGGGTATAAATATTGCTGGACAGATGCGATCTCCGCATTCCCTACGTTTAGATTTAGTTTTGTGCTGTTAGTCATTATTTTGGTCTTTGACATGACCCAATGTGTTGGCTTTATTGGTTGCCAACAAATTGGTTTATATATCGCCAATACAGGATCATGTTACCCGCTTGCCGTCTCACCATTTTTACGTACTTACTCAGCATCGACAAATTTCAAGTGCGCGCCGCCACTTGACGACGGGCGCGCTTAGTAAATTAGTTTTTGTTCAATTATTGATAACGTGAGAGGAATGGTGTTTATTTTTTCTGCAAACTAATGAATGATTCATTCTAATGGTATGAAACAAACTACGTTTGAATGAAATGTTTACTTTAGGCGAGCGGCCGTAACGTAAACTATGTCGTCTTTAACGACTTACTCGACACTTTTGTTTATTATAATAAAAATATTCGCTGAAACTTGCTAACTTTTGTATTTTTATATATCTAGTGATGTTATCTTTACAATAAAATAAAGTTATAGCAATACTTGCTTAGAAAATTATTTAGATGTTAGCATTTGAAATTTTTTATTATTTCGCTGACTTTGCATTCCGCGTGCGGGACGTAATTATGGATTAAAAACATCATTGTAAACAAATAATGTAATAACAAATGATACTATTATGTTTTTGTTGTAAATTAACTGAGCAATTATGAAGTTACAGCAAAAAATATACATCACTATTTTTTAATTAATACAAAAAAAATTATGGGGCTCTAAGCATCTTTAACTAATCATATTTGTGTACGTAAGAAATAAAAATACTCAGTTCCAAAACTGTCCCAAAACTGTCCACAAAAATACGTAATAATTGGTAAATGCATAACTAAATACTATGTTGTAGTAGTAATTTTACGCGGCACTACTCCATTGATAAATTCGTGCAAACTCGAAGTTTGCCACCCCCTGTCCCTCTGCGCCCGCGCCGGCCGTAGTGCTAAATTGATGGCGGTAGTGTGCGGATCCTTTTTTCGTAGCAAAAATTAATTGTTTGTTTACGTTTGCCCAACGCGATGGCTTATCAGTTCACATTACGCGAGTGCAGCTGTGCGTTTGTACAGGGAAGAGTTTGGAAGCCAGTGGATCGGTTGAGGCGGTCCTGTAGCTGGGCCTCCATGCTCACCACTGTGTACAAAAGTGAGCCGGTTAGTGTTGAACAATTAAAACAGCGCATATTGGACGCTTTTGACGCAGTAAAAAGTCAGAGAAGCGTACTTCTCTCGTTAAAAAACAATTTAATAAAACATGCCCATCTGTGTATTGACAATGGTTGGACATTTCGAAGGACAATGGAAATACTTGTAAGTAAAGTAAAAATTAACTACCTTTGTAAATAATATAATTTTATACGGGCGGCCCAAAATCGGTCTGTGTGGAGAACCTTGTGGGAGGCCTATGTCCAGCAGTGGACGTCTCTAGGCTGACATGGTGATGATGAAATAATAATGGTAAATAGCAGCTGATTCTAACTTCATAAATACGCCAAAATTACTATTTTCTTTTAGTACAGAATACCTTCTTTTATTTTGATATTTGTTTGCTTTCTAATTACATACCCACGTATTCAATTACTTGTAAAAAGGTAAATTTTGCCATCTGCATCCATCATACTTGCCCTCATACATCGTATTTTATACTACGAGCGGAAAAGAACGACATAGTCTACTAACGCTACGAGAGGCGCACGCGGAACACGTGCGCCGCCTCTCGCGCCTCGCGGACGATGGTCGGTACAACAGGCCCGCCGCCCGCAGGTGTGTACTCAAGCATGGTGGCCCCTAAAAGGGCTCAGCCTAGGGAGAGTGTGGTGACTCCCCGACGAGAAGCGCCGGGACTACCCACTAAAACCACCATGGTGTTCCTCTATCCGATCCCATTGAATGGCGGGGTCACGGGATCTACGTTAGCATCACTACCGGACCTTGCCTGAGCTGGCTCGCCGAGGTGGGCCCCGTTCCTCGCATGCCTCCTTCTGCATCCATCATACTTGCCCTTATACATCCTCTTTCATACTACGGGCGGAAAAGAACAACGTAATCTACTAACGCTACGAGAGGCGCACGCAGAACACGTGCGCCGCCTCTCAGGCCTCGCGGACGGTGGGCGGGTACAACAGGCCTGCCGCCCGCAGGCGTGTACTCACGGTGGCCGAAGATCGTTGAGCGCCCTCCGCTGACGACGACGCCCGGTTCTGCAGGCGGAGACAGGTTGCGTGGGCTCCCTATCCCGCTCCGTCACTTCCTTGATCGACATCAACGTCTCACAAAAGGAGGCGACGGCGTCCTAACATATCTCGCACCGGATCATGGAACGAATCAAGGTCCGAAACGAGAGTTCGACCACTCCTATCGCCGTGACTAGGTTCCGGCGCTGCGATGCCCAAGCAGGACATTCCGCCGAGGTGTGCAGCGCCGTGTCTTCTACTGGGTCATGGCGATCTCCACACGCGTACAGGAACCGGCCGAAACATTCTGGCCGAGGCATTCCGCCACTATGCTTCACAGAGAAAATTGCTTACACTTTAAAAGGGAATGTCTCCCTATTTTTTCCAATCTTTTAGTGGCATTACTTTACGTTATTTTCTCACTATAGGCAGCGATAGCCTAGTGAGGCAGCGATAGCCTAGTGGAGATACCAACAGACTGCCATGCAGAGGGTATCGGGTTCGAATCCACGGCGCACACTAATGACTTTTCGGAGTTATGTGCGTATTGAATTGTTAATTATCGCTCGTCCCGTGCCTCGGAAGAGCACGTTAAGCCGTCGGTCCCGGTTGTCATGAAGATCTTTGACAATCGTCACAGGGCATCAGAACCTTCTAATAATCTGACACATTTTAATAGTCTAAACCATGGAATATTGCTATCCCTTCGGGTTGCGGAGGTCAGACAGGCAGTCGCTCCGTGGAAAAGCTAATATTCCGCCAAATCCGGTTAGACTAGAAAGCGGACCCCAGATTGAGACTGGGATAACGCTAGGAGGATGATGACTTTACGTTATTTTCTCGTCACGTCTGTCAAGTTGTCTATTGATTCTAGGTAGACTATAATAGACTTAAATAAATAATATAGTTCTAACTCACCGCACGTAGGTAAAGACCGCAAAAACTTTGGCCGGCAAAATAATGGTAGGAGCCATCTATTCCAACAATCTCTTATAGTTTTTATGTGAAAAAGGGCCTCTGAATCTGTAAACAGGCATTTACGCTGGTCGTGGGGGTATTACAAAGAGTTTCGCTCACAGATGTTGCGCGGGCCGTGACGCCAGATGACACTGCTATCAATAATGATAAATACACTATTACACGATGATTTACAATTTAACTTCCACATGAGTATGCGTATGTCCATTATTTTTATATGTTAACTTTTGTGTTGAGTTTTGTTTGGATTTTGGATTATTAAGTCCCAGAACATTTTCTGCCTGCTGCACTGCCTCCGGGGTCCAGTGGATAGCGTATGCGACTGCTGATCGGAGGTCCCAGGTTAAATTCCTGGGTCGGGTAATGAGTGTTACTGGGTTTTTCTAAATGCTCAGTAGCAGCACGGAGTCTGGTGATGTGCCCAGTAACGGTAATAGGTACGCCCCCTATTACGTGGGACCTAAAAATTAATGGCGAAATGTGGGTGAAATATCACACCTCAGCCTACCCCTTCGGGGATACAGCTGAGAGACTGTAAAAAATAAATAAAAAAACTCCAAGAACACTAATTTTGTTTATGAATTAATTTAACTTTTGAAATTTGTGTTTGTAAAATTAACTTTCTGCTCTTTTCCGGTGGTAAGTGTAGTTTGTCTATACCAACACGCTGATGGTGGCCGGTCATGTGTTCTTTATAATTACCTACTTTGCTTACATTAGATATATCATCTGGTGTTATCTTAATATATAAAATCCTTGCGTTACTGACTGACTGACAGACACGCTACAGCCGAAACTATTAGGCGCAGAAAGCTGAAATTTGGCATGTATATTCCTTGGGGACCGCAGGGGTGCACTAAGAAGGGATTGCCCGAAATTCCCACGGGCTCGGCCATAACGTGTAAATTAAAAAAAATGCAGGCGTAGCTGCTGGCGTCCTCTAGTAAAATCATAAATGTCAATTAGTTCATTACGACCCATCTAACAGACACTTGAGATATATTTCAACGCACTCAGCCTACGCCTATTTAAAACTAAAAATAATCACCTACCTTAAATTATCTGCTAGAAACTATCGACTTGTGATGTCCAGCGCCCATTGCAAGAATACGTGGTTTTAAAAACTAGCAACAGCATAAAACATTTAAAAAACGAACCACAATATTCATGTTTGAATTTGTTTAGTGGATATGTGCGAGCAATATTTGCGTTTATATATTTAGTCAGAGCTGGCCTGCAGTCTTCCAGAGAATGCTTTCCATCAACCTGATTACGATCGAAAATAGGTCGGTTGCCCTTTTTATTGTGAATTGAACCTGTGTTTGTTGAACAGAGATACTGAATAATAAAGGGTAGGGTTATTTGTATACAATTTAAAAAATATAGTATAAGTCGAGATGATTTTAAACCAGCATCATGTCACAATCTTAATATATAAAATCCTTGCGTTACTGACTGACTGACAGACACGCTACAGCCGAAACTATTGGCATGTATGTTCCTTGGGGACCGTAGGTATGCACTAAGAAGGGATTTCCCGAAATTCCCACGGGATCGGCCAAAACGGGTTAATTTAAAAAAAAATGCAGGCATAGCTGCTGGCGTCCTCTAGTAAGTAATGTAAGTCTTTATTTATTTCTTTGATCTCAATTATCGTCACGTGTTTGCAACAATTGAGGCAGACATTTTAATAACAAGAATTCGTCACTAATCAAAATATAAAAGTCTGCAACATAGCTTAAATAGGCTATTAACGATTAATGTTTGTTGTTGCATTCCCCGTTGATAGTTCTATTTTCTAATATAGAAAGCTAATAGAGATTGTAACAAGTTACGAAATAGACAAATATACTATGTATACATCTAGTAATACGATTTTGATGTACTAGTAAGCAGACCCCGGATGCCAAGGTGAAAATCTTGCATGCAACCTGGATAACGCTAATAAATAAAAAGACAAAAGCGTTATATTAATTAGCATTAATAAATTCTGATGAAGATAAGTATGTAGGTACAAATTAAATTATTCAATTTTTAATACAATTTCAACTTTGTTTAAAGTATAAGTAGTATATAATCTATAATTATTGTAGATGTTGCAGTTTTTAGAGATGTAGTACAACCACACAATATCTCGTGTATTATAATACAGAAGGAGTATTTATAGGTATATCTACGCGATGTATCGTGTTAGTACAAAGTCTCGCCGATATGGATTGTTTCCACTGCGTTAACGTTTCATCTCGTTTAGATAGAGATTTGTGAGTTTCGGGCCTTAGTTGTAACGCGGTTGAAGCGATATAGACAGAATAATAACAGTGCGGATTGAATTGCTGCATTGTGCAACCATTCTAGTTACATACTGACTATGCGGCGACTACTCAGGCGTTTGACTTCATAGTCAATCAGAACAGTTGTGGCTTTGAGCCGATCAAGTTGCGGATCAGATTTGTTATTGATTTTCAGCATAATGATAGCGGCAAATGGCAAATACCTTCAAGTATGGATGACCACAGCCTTGCTACTGGACGTAACGTGGTCTTAGAATAGTTGCAGGATTGTTGAAAACGCTATTTTATCGGTATGCCATCGGTTAGAGTTCCTGAATAAGTATACGTATTCAAAATTCTTGCTACTCACTAACTGACTGACAACGCACAGCCAAAGTTTCGGCCATTCATGCCAAATTTCAGGTTTGTGCGCCCAGTAGTAATAGTAAATGGGTGCAAGAACCTGAAATTTAGCATTAACGTTCATTGGGGACCGTAGGGGTACACTAAGAAAATTAAGACTTTAACAAAATACCCCGATATCGGGCAGAAACGGTTAAATTAAATTAACATTTGCGGGCGTGGCTGCGGGTATTCTCTAGTAATTATATAAATCTTTGTACCCAATAGAAGCAGCCTATGGTCAAGGCAATATCCCCGTGGCAATGAAAAAGATACTGTTTCATCCTGAGGCAGGCCGCAAAATGAGGTTGAAATAGAGTCTACTTTTGGGCAACCGCGGGTTAAAGTAGCCACTTGACCCGCGGCTAACTCTAGTGGATGAAATACTTATAATGCACTCTAACTCCTTGTTAACAAGATAAGCTTTTTAAGCATAATTATATTGTTCGTGTCTCACGTTTACTTTGATGAAAATAACGTAAAGAAAGTCTTGATTTTGATTTCTCTTGTGTTCAAATATTATGTATGCTTACAATACGATTATTGAAAATTACCTTTTGTTTTAGAATGTATAAAGTTTACTTTTTAGATAGCGGTCATTTCCTGACTAAACTTCGTGCAATAATGCCGATCTTTGCACAGCCTGTTAATAACTTTAACGACAAGATTAAAAAATAATATTGCCTTTCACGAAAAGCTAAATGGTGAAATTATATGGAATCTCCCTCCCTGATATTAATTTAATTATCGTTTAATTTGTGAAACGCTCAACTGGATCCGGAATTCATATTATTACGGCATTAATATAAATTTTCCAACACTCATAGGACTTAAAGATTGTGGTTCAACCGTCCGGCTTTATGGCTGGCTCTATGCGACATAAACTTTATTTTATAGTAAAACTAGCTATTGCTGCGAGTGAAAGTGTTGCCGATAAATTAACTCGTATGTGCATTCATAATGATACTTACTACGCTATTATAGAGTCGTATTGTGATATTGATTATTTAGTAGGATACTCTATTCTTATCTCGTAGATTAATTACTTTTCAATGACAGGTTTTATTCGACAAGCTGATAGTTGATATTGTACATGTTAATAAGGTATTGTCTTAATTACACCATGCAATGAAACTTCTATATTCTGATGATATTTAAGACAACTCGACCGAATTTCCGCCAATATTTAAACAAGGCCGCTCAGTAACTACCTGTCAAATATAACAGCAGAACCCTAAAGCCGTAGATAGAGAAATATCCTTTACCTTCAAGATATTAAATTCTCGAAGTTTATTTAATAAAATGTTCAGGTAGACTGTGGCAAAAAAACAAAGGTGTCGGTTTAGTACACGAACAGGCGGTCAATAATTTATTCGCTATGTTATTTATTGAACAAATGAATTGAATACCCAGCTTAAGTTCGAAAATCTTAATATATAAAATCCTTGCGTTACTGACTGTCTGACATACACGCTACAGCTGAAACTACTGGTCGTAAGAAGATGAAATTTAGCATGTATGTTCCGTGGGCACCGTAGGGGTGCACTAAGACTGGATTTCCTGAAATTCCCACGGGATCGGGCAAAACGGGAAATTCGAAAATATGTGCGTGCCAAGCCGCTGGCGTCGACTAGTATTTATGTATGTGCGGTCCAGATGGGTTGTCGCAATATGTGTGGTGTCGGGAGACTTTTTGGTTTAAACAGCTTCAGCGATAAAGGCTATTGGTATAATTTTGATGTACAACGTAATTAAAATATCTGTGAAAACTGTGTTGATACTACTCGTATATATTTACAGTTGAAGTTTACAAAAATGAAGTGTAATTTAAAAATTTTATGCTGCATATAAATAAATATAAATTGTAAATAAGTGGTTGATTTGGTTTTTAAAGTGAAAGGTAATACATATTAACATGGAACTACGATTATTACTTCATCTGAATTTGACATAGTAACGACACGTCGTTGTTGGATTTGTAACAACGCCCACTTACCCTTAGGAGTTATTAGACCATTCCTGTTAGGGCCGATTCTACGAATAGGCACTTAGATACAGGAATCTCACTATATTGAGATCGTCCCACTGTCATAGGCTCTTGTTGAGTGCTAAGGAACCCGAGTCTGTTGGTTTCATTTGTACCTGAAAAACATTTGTCTTTGTCAAGATAGATAGTTAAATCATAAAATGTGAAAAATCGTGTTGTGAGAAATTTATACGACGAGATTAGTTTCATAAATAAATAGATCTGTATTTCTAGTCGCTCAACTAGTAATTTAATCGCACGGTTAGAATTTTAATTTCAGAAATGGATTAATCACAACTCACATTTAGTACGCTCGTTCTAGATTTTATTATTTATCAATATTCGTCGTTAGTTAAGTTAATTTTTCGCTCACTCAAATTGATGCCGCTCAAGTAATTAAAACAGTATCTCATCATCAGTTGCTTAGTTTTTTTTTATTCGTTCCTTTATAATTCCCCAAAATCTAATAACAGAATCCCAGCAAAAACCAACATTCCTTTACATCGGCGAGTTTTGTTCAAAATAATCTAGTTGTTTTATTCTGATGTCGGTATTCACGATAATTTATTTCATTTCCTCTGTCAGATCTCATTATAACTCATGCGATGTTGCTAATACAAAGTGTCATGGCAGCAAGTGTTTACTTCCATTATTAGTTTATGTTAATTTTATAGCTCAACGTAAAGGTCACTAACATTCAAATTTTATGTGATTTGGGATACGATATGAGTGTGATATCTATTCTGTATGCCAACTGAATATGTTCAAAAAACCTTGTTCATTGACTTGTTTGCGAATGAGAGATGTTTTATTAAATTTCTATTATGAAAAAAGATTGCAAACAAAGATACTAGTGGCAAAAATCATTTCTCTTTATTGATAACTCTCAGATTTTTAAAACAATTTTCACATCATTTTCACATTTATGTATGTACATATGAGATTAAGTATTTTAATATTGTCAGTATTCTGCCAAATTTGAAAAGTGCTAAAGTCAATCTATGTATTCAAAATCGTTTAGATTTATTCCCTCGGCTATTTAAGCCGACAGACTAACCAACTGTCTATTTACTCTTCTTCCAGAGTGTAATTTTATCAGAGGAAAAGGTAAATTTACTTTAACGAAATCAGACCCTGCTGCAACTAATTTTATATTTAAATATCTATCAGTCAGTATTAAACGCTATTCTAAGCGTACTGTCAGTCGTTCTACACCAGCTAGCTTTGGTATAGGTACACGAAAAGCGCATATAACGCGCTTCGTGTACAATATAATAACGCATTTAGAGCTATGCTCAACCTACCGTGGCGCTGTAGCGCGACTGGCATGTTCGCGGACAGTAGGGTGAAGGACTTCTATGCTTTATTTAATAAACTTAGAACATCATTTCATTTGCGATTAAGTAACTGCAAGAACAACATTGTAATCGACACTTTTCGCACTGTTCATATACTTAGAGGAAAGCCTAATTTATGTTGACTGTACCAGCAGCCCACATATACAAAATTTTATGCAATTTATATACTTGTAAATATTTGACATTTATTTCATAATTCTATGTACGTAATTAACTCTTAATTTGATTTTAACTTGTTATGTCTATAATGTGTGTTTTTCTTTAATTTTGCTATGTGAATTTTTATTCTGTTATGTAAATTTCTATGGGTGATTTGCCTGAAATAAAATTCTATTATTATTATTATACATTCAACGGCAAAGATTAATTTGTAACATTTTGTTTTAGGTATCAATACAGTATGCTCGATCAAAGCTTTCCATATGAAATTCACATTCGAATACGTAATAAACACAAAACTGAGGAAATAATACGAGTTGGCGACCATAAACCAAGTAACATGTTTACACTTATTGAATTGTTGTTTCACACTTACTAGAATGCCAACATATCATTCAATAAAGCTTTTTGGGTATCTTGACGCTATCATGATATATCTTAATGCGTCAATCTGTACTCGTTGGCAAATAAAAAAGTTTTCAAATTTATCCTTGCCTGTAACGCCATATTTTAGTTAGGTATGCGCAAAGATATTACCAGTATAAAGTGATTACGAAGTTGAATTTTCATTTTGATGTTTATGAAATTTGAAATAGCGTGCAAGTTTCTTATTGCTAGTTTTGGGTGTATTAGTTCGGTAATAAGGTTTGATTTAGGAGCCCAAGTTTATATACTTCGGTGTATATAAGACATTTTCATGCTTATTTTATTTTCTTATGGATTTTGCTTATTTCTTATTGAAACATAATGTACTTTCACACTCGTGTAACTAGATCTATAAAGCATTCGCATAAGGAACCTTCAGACTCGGAACAAGTTTGTTGTGGATTACAAGAAATATAATAATGTGTGGGAACGAAACTACGACAAGCGATGCATTGGCATTAGGCATTGGCTCTTTCATTACTGTGTTAGTTAATTTATGCAGCTTCATTACATTATTATACTAGATTGCACCTTCAGCTTCGCCCATGTGGGGCTATCGAGAGACTACTCTAATGCTCTTCTACACTCTCCAAGTAGTGTTGCCCAAATGCAAGAACAAGACGAGACTTAGCCAGTCTTGGTCTTGGTCTTGCGCCAATACACCTGGTCTTGGTCTTGGTCTTGGTATTGTGCTCCCAGTCTTGGTCTTGGTCTTGGTCTTGCAGCAAGAGTCTTGCAAGTCTTGCAATTACCTATCAGTCTATTACTATTTATTAAAGTTTTTAATCTTAGAAAAACGTATTAGAATTGGAACATTGTGAGCTTGAATTAACACAGCCATAGTAAAGATCAAGCAGATTAATAAATAACTGAAGATTTGATAAGAAATTCGAAAAATCAACTGACCTATATGTCGTTTTCCATGGAAGTAACTGTTTCTTAATAAACATTTATGATTTATAAGCTTACATTTGCTAAAACATGTAAAAAAAACAAATTAATTACAATAACTTGACTGTATTTTAAAGAACAATATCTGTCTAGAAAGAGATTGAACCCTCAACTTATATGAAATTTAATAAAAGAGTTTTACGATTTATCATTTATTTCAATAAAAAATAAAATACAACACAAATCAAACATAACAGTACACAACAGCTTTATCATTAGGTTATGTTACTTTATATCAATTCTTTTGACCAAGAATTAATACAAAGTAATGCGCATAGGTCCAGTTTTTCATATTCTTTGATACAGTTTTTTGCGTCTCATAGAATTCCTAAGCGTACCTATACACCGAACTGTTACACCTAACTACTCCGTGAAATAGCGCTAAGTCCTAGCTGCAAGACGCAAGAGTCTTGCAGGCTTAGTCTTGTTCTTGCTCAAGTCTTGCACGATCAGTCTTGGTCTTGGTCTTGCTAAAAATACGCGGTCTTGTTCTTGGTCTTGGTCTTGCAAAAACGCAAGAACAAGACCAAGACTGCAAGACCAAGACTGAATTTGGGCAACACTATCTCCAAGGATCATACATTGCCAAATTTCAGTTTCTTGCGCCCAATAATGTTGGCTATGCTTTTTCTGCCAGTCAGTCAGTTACACAAGAATGTTGTATATACGGATAAATTGATATCTTATATGCAGCTAAAAGATAGACGTTTAGGTTGATATTAAGTGCATATGGGCCTTAGTATGTTTGCGAGTTATCGCATGTTACAATAAATTATATTTTTCACTAAGAGTCTGTTATACATAATTATTGTTTAAGTGTTTGCGTGTTCTTTGAGTAATCGTTCTAGCATGTTACCCTTCTTGAAATTGCCTATAAACTTTTATTACAAAAAAAATAAGAAATACAGATGTTTTAGTCTACAATCTGAGCCAGTGGTATTAGAACAGAAGTTATAATTTGTATTTTATATTTATTCAAAAACCACGAAGATAAAGTTCAATAATGCCTGTTTGCGATGCTGTCTGAAATTAATGTTATATAAACTACTCATACAATGAATCGGCATTACAAAGTAGGTATGTAAAATAATCAAAGTAGGTAAAATCGAAAAATCACATAAGCTTATAAGATTAGAATTAGTGTTTGCGTGTTCTTTGAGTAATCGTCCTAGCATGTTACCCTTCTTGAAATTGCCTATAAACTTTCATTACAAGACAATAAGAAATACAGATGTTTTAAGTCTACAATGTAAGCCAGTGGTATTAGAACAGAAGTTATAATTTGTATTTTATATTTATTCAAAAACCACGGAGATAAAGTTCAATAATGCCTGTTTGCGATGCTGTCTGAAATTAATTTTATATAAACTACTCATACAATCAATCGGCATTACAAAGTAGGTATGTAAAATAATCAAAGTAGTAAATCAAAATCGAAAACTCACATAAGCTTTTAAGATTAGACAAGTACTCTTTCAGACAATTTATGTATGATATAACTTTGTTAATAACTAGAGGACGCTAGCAGCTACGCCTGCATTTTTTTTATATTTACCCGTTTTGGCCGATCCCGTGGGAATTTCGGAAAATCCCTTCTTAGTGCACCTCTACGGTCCCCAAGGAACATACATGCTAAATTTCAGCTTCCTGCGCCCAATAGTTTCGGCTGTAGCGTGTCTGTCAGTCAGTCAGTAACGCAAGGATTTTATATATTAAGATAATATGTGTTATTAACAAGTTGTTTCAAACTCCTTCTAAGGTATACGATTCCTAAAACAAGTAAGCAAAACCCTTTCTCAACGTAGTTCAACCGTCAAAGCTCTAAGAAAAGTTCGCTATCCCTTAATACATACTAAACGAAGCATCCCTTCTGTTTAGACACGATATATTGTATTTGTTTTATATCACACCTTTGATACAAAAAGCAGAAGCAACGTAAACTACTCTCGACAAAAACTCTCAATGAAAGATTCTGCGTGCCACATGGGAATCGACGGGTAGAGAAACTTTCCCACTTAAATATTTCTAAAGCTGTAGCTTAGTAGAGACGTAAACACAAAAGAGACTTACGTTAACATAAGTTATTTATTTGTTACATCCTACGTCTCGGTAGAATTTGCTTCAGTTACATTTAATTTAATGTCACGTAAATAAATACGACTAAGAATATTTATATTATGCCTATATTGGTAGTGGGATAATATATTTATATGTATTTGATTATGTATTTATATACAAAAATATATATATTTTGTAAATTAAGTGTCTGGGCATTCAGTTCTATAACAATCTTTTTTATTTGATATATAATATTTGATTGTGCCTCAAGATCGTCGTTTAACTATAATTGGATGCAAAAATACAGCAAACTTATACAAAATATTATAAAAAAATTACAACGTAGTCAATATAAGCTATGTTAAACTTTGAAAACCATAAGACTTTAATTTTCCCGTTTAATTTTCTGGCGTTTATGATAAAATTAAGCTCCTCAATTCCATCATTAAATGCCATAAATAGTTTGCTTTGCGAATAGTAATTGCATTCGCAACTACTATTCGCAATACTGCTAGCAATAAGTTATTCCACAATGCCAACACGCCTCCACAATGTTGATAGCATACGCTCCTTGAAATTGTAATGAACCGCAGCGATTTTGTGGCGAATACCCGATACCCTAATACGATCACCAGATACCCTTATACGATCACCAAACTACAATGACCAACGTTATAAACTACGAGCGAAAATGTAAAGAATCCAATTTTATTGGATCTTGAATCTCTTTTTGTAACAGTAGCTTGAGTAATGGAATCTTCAGCTGTGGTTGAGAACAGAGCGCTCTTAAAACTCTAAAGTTTATATCACAACTTAACCTACCCGACCTGTATAAAGGTTGAAACTTATCCAATGAGACCCTACAAGTTGTGTTGCCCCGTCTTATACTTTCCTGGTTATATTTAAGAAATGGTCAGAAAATCGACAGCTAAACTGTTATAGGACCATCGGCTATCCGATAGAATGTATAATTTTTTATGTGCTACATTTTATTAGGTTTTCAGTATAGTCCAATTAAAAAATCTAGTGGTTTAGAATTATGTATTTATTCGTTCTTCGGCATGTTGTAGCGTTTTTTTGTAAAATACAAATGTAGCAAGAATTACAAAAACATCTTGGAAGAAATCGGGCGTACATTGTTAAAACTTACCGACCTTCATAAATGTTTTAAAATGACATATAATTTATTATCCTCGCTTTTGGATGCCACTTTTGTAAGGGTTTTTAAATGTATGATTAATGAGACTGAGCGTGTAGTATACAGCCATTAACAATGATAGTAAACAAATCTTATAAAAAGATTTTATATTAAAAATATGCCTTTTAATCAATATTATAAGTATGTTATTATACTAGACATAGTCGATAGCTCTTATTATTTTTTGTAAACCAACATTACGATTATATTTAACACAAAATCAATACATTTTACGTTCATTAACTGACTTCAAAAAAAGGGTTCGAAGTTCTCAATTCGTCGGAATCTTTTTTTTATGTATGTTCCCCGATTTCTCTAAGACCCCTGGACCGATTTCGAAAATTCTTGTTTTGATTGAAAGAGTATACCTCTTAATTGGTCCCATGATCATCAGGTCAGGATCTGATCACGGAATCCTGAAAAATCGAAGGATCTTCAAAATGTACAAGCACACTTGAAGCGATTTGACGATAACAACCCAATGCCGTCGAGTTTAGGTTCGTTTGAGTTGTCTTTACATAGACTTTGATTCTGGATGGTTTCCATGGTCTGATGATAGAGTTGGAAGGTAACCATGAGATCTTAGTGATACAATAACCCAATCTCATCGAGTTTGGGCTCGTTTAAGTCGTCTTTACATAGAATTTGATGCTGGATGATTTCCATGGTCTGATGATAGAGCTGGAAGGTAAGCCAATCTCATCGAGTTTAGGGTCGTTTGATTGGTCTGTACATGGACTTTGGTACTGGATGTTTTGCAGGGTCTGATGATGGAGCAGGAAGGTGGCCGTGGGATCTTTGTAATACAAAGACGCAATCCTATTGAGTTTGGGCTCGTTGGAGTCGTCTTTACGGCCCGGCCACGGCGCACAGCGGCGGCGGCAGCGGCGAGCGTTTTCGATGTCCATGGCACGTTTACTCTAACGCGACATCGGCCGCGGCGGCGGAGTAAAGCACGCGATGTACATCGAAATCGCTCGCCGCTGCCGCCGCCGCTGTGCGCCGTGGCCGGGCCGTTACATGGACTTTAGTGCTGAATGTTTACCGAACTCTGATGATAGAGCAGGAAGGTGGCCATGGGATCTTTGTAATACAATAAAGCAATCTCATCGTGCTTAGGCTCGTTTGTTTTGTCTTGGCAAACATAACTCTAGCTTAGTGTTTTTTGAAGTCGTTTATTTTTGTTTAAAATTTTTTTTTTTTCTATAAAACGTACATGTATTAAAAGATTTCTAAAGGATTCTTTAGGCACGTATGAAATCCTGATCAGAATTCAGAGAATACGTTTACATATTTTATTCTTAGTAATGTTTAATACACGTAGTATTTTTTTTCTATTTAACAGGGTTTACAATTTATTTTTCAGGACCCACTCGTTATTATCACATGAAAAGACTTTGCGTTTTGTTTAATAATAACATACCAAACAATATATTATAATTTCAAATATAAATACACAAAGGAAGATCAGAATAAATGTTTACAAACATTTAGAAGATTGCAAATAAAAACAAACAATTATTATTAATTACGCTACGTTTACACGCCCAACGTCCAGGGAATCGTTGGCGGAATAACACAAGTAAAATACAGATTTTAAATGATTATTGGCAAGTACCTACTGACATACGTTTCCGCTCTACCAAAACAATGAAAACGAATTTAATGTATTTGTTGCTATTCTCATAAATTACGTAATTAATCGAGAGAGGACTCTGAGTTTTCAAGTACCTCCCAAGAAGTTTATAACAAAGGGAGTCCAGATGAAATACGACTCTGAGTTGCCAGTTCAAAAAGTAAAAAATTTCGTCACCGAGCTTAGAACATTTTTGTTCTTAATTGAAGCCTCAAAGTCTTTTTCTCATTTAATTACTTCTTATTATTTGACGGAGTAAATGTTATGTTTGTGACTAATGCAGTCGCTTTCGCAAGATCGTTTTTGCTTCTAAGCTCGTGGATATACTAGGTATTCCTGTAATGTCATTTCCAAGTACAACATGGTTTTCAAATATCTATCTGGTATAGTTTTACATACATACATACATACTTTTCTTTTATTATCTTTTCATTTGTCTGTTACTGTAGGACAGGCTCTGTCTAGTTTGATATTAAATAAACGTGTGTGAGTAGATACTGTAGTACCGGTATTGTGTTGTAGTAGATACTATAAATCAAAAAAGTTACACAAGTGTCCACTAGTTCTGAGTAAAAGGCTCGTTACTTATAACCATATTCACCCCAATACACAAACTATAGGCGTTACTGTGTACATTGAAACAGTAGTTAAATATGAGACCTACCCACTTCGTACGTCACCTATAATCGTATTTACTTAGTTGCAATACTGGTTGGTAGCACAGCCTTTGCAGTAAACCTCATTACCTGCTAACCTTTACTGATGAGAATTAGAGCAGTCGGTTGTTTACTTTGTATGGTTACCAACGTTACAAGTGGATGAAATTTGTAGTATCTAGATGTTGTATGACTTGATGTATTAGATTCTAGCTGATAGCCGGTAGCTCTCTTAAAGAGTCAAAAGAACACGTTATTTTGACATGCTACATAACTGCGACTTTTCATCCAAATAAACTCAGTCGTTATTGGATGCAAGTGTAACAAAACCTCCATCCATCCTCACAAACTTTTATGCTTATTATATTTTTGTAAGATTATTGTCAAAAAAAGATACTGTTTGGTTATATGTAACATTTCTGAAAATATTTATTTTTCAATAACTTAATCCTGAAAGCGTGTAGATATAGCTATGCTTAATCTATTTACAAAAAAGGAAGTATAGCTGTTAATTAATTCACTGAAATTGTAAAAGATTAGAGCAATACAAAAATTTGCATGTAATGCTTACCAATCATATTTATAATTTGAACTGACCTACTTCTTTCAATTATCCAGCGACCTCCTGCATATAATATTCCCTTGTTTATTATTTATCTAAAACTTGATAGAAACCTTGAACCCCCGGCTGATGTAAGTGCTTATCTTAGAAGCGAATTTACTTAGCATCGGTAGTGCTCGGGTGCGCAAATCGAATTTGAACGGTAAAACCTTTCGACCACAAAATTACATATAATTAAATTTGGTAATGTAGAAAGATATACAGATATAAGCCTATTTCTGTTTATAAAATTTTCTTAAGGCTACATGATTTAGAACTAGATTTCTGTCTTGTAAGATACTTTTTCCGTTAATAGAGAAATGCAACCAAATTACGAGAAAGAGAAAATGAAGCTCTTGCTCCTTAATGTTGGTAGGCCTCTTTTTGCAGGGGCCAGGGAACACAACACGCGGAGTCATTGTACAGTGGTAAAACCGCTTTAAAACTAAAAAGAAAATACGAAAATCGCTTCTTATTTAAATAAAATATCGGTGAAGTTTTGATAATGTTTTCATGATCATCATCAGCACGACAAGAAATCACACAGCCCTTGCTTCTAACATAATTTTAATAACGATACTCATCAGAATAATCAACACAATTGCTACTTCATAAAAATCTCTACCTATTCCTATAGTTTTCGCTTGACCAAATAAGTAGGCGACACGACACAATTTCTTCTGCAGTTACAATATTTGAAGTGGCTGTGGAGTTGCCAGTTAAAAAATGTACAAGTTTTACCAAACGCGTAAACAAGTTCCAGACATGTATGGCTGATCATCTGGGTCCCTATCGATTGGTCTTGTGACGTCACAGGCGTCTCGACGTCACGCCATCCAGTCGCCGACGCACCCCGACAGATAGGAGATGAATCCTTTGACCTAAATCTTGAACAGTTATAATGGCAAATAGTGTGGTTTGCGAACGTATTAATCTAGAAAACTACATGTTTAATGTCGTTCTTAGAACGGTCGTGTATTCTTTTACTGCGTTTCAACCGTCTTAAGAAAGGAGGAGGTCTACTATTCGGTTTTATGTCTTTTTGTATGATTCCCATATCGATTTTAGTCAGTTTCCATTTAAATTTTGATTGTTATTATCACCTTGTTTATTTATTAATTATCCTAATTTTATACAATATCAACAAAAAAGTACCAGTAGTCTGAGATACAGTATATAATCTTTTGATTGCAATTTTATGATTATGATAAAAATACCAAGGTAAAAATACAAATGATTAATACTGAAGATATCGTTAGATCTAATGATAGAGATAAATTAAATTGTGTTTAGTTTCTTATACATTTATAATTATTAATAAATTAAAGATTCCGATTTTATAATTATCCATGGATACATGCCACGCAAATAAATGTCACTTTGGAATTTCATGTTGAATTTATCGGAGTGAAGATAAGTAGTAACAGTAAGTAGCAAACGAGTACAGTCGTTTTCCGAAATCAAAAACATATAGTAATTAAATTTTTAGTGGTCATTAACATTAATTTTAATATCAGATACTCACAACAAATGTGTATGGTACGTATCAATCAATCAGCCTATTGCATTCCACTGCTGGACATTTATTATGTCTCCTATTCGCATCCATCAAGCGTACGTACTCATTCCAAAATAAAATAGTTTTAACAGGATTTATATTAAAATTCTTTCTTAATTCTTAATTCATCAAATGTTACCCTGCCATTCAAAGCTACGCAGGCTCGGTGTATCTTCCATAAAACATTTTAAAGAACACGGCAATAACGACTTTATTTATCCCTACAATAAATCCTCCTTGCCTGCGGCTTAACTTTGATAAGTTGAGATTGACGGACGCACCTCAAAAGTTAAACCTCTTTTATCGGTATTGTACCATAATAAATACCGCCATAAGGTTAGTGAACAAATCAAACTGTCAAACTGTCTTGCGGGTATTTAGAACCTGAATGTATGAACTATCCTGTTTCTTTGCTCCAGTGACCTCGGACTTTCACTATGACGTCACTTTCGGCGCCGTTCTGACGCGACCAGGAGACGCCTTATCCACACCTATAAAATTATTACTTACTACATTCACACAACACCATCTAGTCCCAAACTAAGCAGAGCTTGTACTATGGGTACTAGATAATGGATAAACATACATACATACTCTTTTTTGTAAATACATTCATAATGTGCCGTGTGGTTGACGGCATAGAATACAAGTGTCACCACCCCCTATCTTCCCGTTGGTTTCGTAAGAGGCGACTAAGGGATAACACGATGCAAATACCATCTTTGCATAGAGACGGAAAACTCGACATCAAACCCTATACGGCTGCCTCGTTGGTCTCGCGAGGTAAATGTGCGCGTGGGATCGGGAGGTCCCGGGTTCGATTCCTGGGTCGGGCAGTGTTATTGGGTTTTTCTGTCACGAAATTCTCAGTAGCAGCACGGAGTCTGGAAATGTGCCCGGTACGGCAATAGGCTCGCCCCTTATTACGTGGGACTAAAGTATATCTGGCGAAAAGTGGGTGTAGAAATACACCTCTGCCTACCCCTTCGGGGATAAAAGGCGTGACGTTATGTATGTATGTATGTATGTACATTCATAATTATTATACATAGAAACACCCAGACCAAGACAAACATCCATGTTCATGCACACAAATGTTTGACTTGAGCGGGAATCGAACCCGCGACCTTCGGTGTAGCAGTCGCTTACAGTCCCGCTTCGCCAACCGGCCGTCAAATGATCAATTGACTGTAACTTTTCTTACAAACTTGAGATATTTTTCTGAAGAAAATATAACAAAATCAATCTCATCATTAGCCTTTAATAGTCCACTGCTGGACTAGGCCTCTCCTTTGAAAGGAGGAATTGGCCTACTATATCACGCTGGCCAAGTGGGTAGGTATAGGGTTTGTATCAAGTTTTCCTTCTCTTACAGTGCTGCCCTCTGCATAATTTATGTTCCCTCTGTCGGCTCTTACGACTCCCATGGGATGATATGGGGTGGTGACAATTCGTATTCTTAATCCGTCACCACACGGACAACAAAATCAATAGTGATATGATATTATTATGTACCAATTTATTATTATATATATTTTTATTGAATTGAATTTCATATTAGCTATTTCTTTTTTATGTCACGAAACTCATTCTTCTTTATGTGCATCGTGGCAACGACTTTATAGTTATTTTTAGTTTGTTTTCCAGTAAAAATGTATAGGTCGAATTTTATATAGGGAGTCAAGGTTTTACTGAAGAGTTTAAATAAAATATTAAGGGCCTCACTGCCCCTCATAAGTTTCCTTGAAACTACTTGGCAGATAACAGGATATAAATCTGGTTTAAGTCTTATTAAATTTATATAGGCGATAAGGCCTATTCAGAAGTAGTAAATCAGAAAAACATGTAACTTTCACCGAAATATCTTTAACCAGAAAGTTAGACACATTTATTTTGTAAACGTATGGAGAACGCATGCAGAGGGTCCTGGGTTTAATGACACGCGCAGCACTGAGCTTTCGTTCGGTTCTGCTCATTGAATATGCTTTCTCTTCTGGGTTACGGAGGTCACACGTCAGTCGTTCCGTGGACTAATCAAATGTTTGTCAATATCTAGATAGACTAGAAAGCGAACCTGGAGTTTCAAGTCGCCAAGTTTCTGTATGTTCGTAGACAGCAGCAGCAGACGACATGTCGGCGCGTCATGTCACTGAATATGTCTCTGCGATGTGTAACGGCGATCTTGATTTTGAACTCAACCACAAACGGCAGCAGCAGCTAGCAGCGCCGTATTCCTATTAATTCTGAGTGATCTATGACACACGATTTCTGACGGCATTGAGAACACATTGGCAGTACTAATGTGCGGTCGAGCGACACCCCTCTACGGCGCGTCGTAGACTACGTGTCGCAAACGCTACGGAAGGTATTTCATGGATATGCCGGCCGCTTCCGTCTGTGGTGGGCTACGAACTCAAAAATTAACCGACACAACATGATAATGACGTAATTGGGCTTGAGACATTTTAATTGTTCCTCACTGCATACATTATGCGACTTTCGAGAGCGTAATACGTGAATTCATAAATCCTATTAACGTCGCTAGAGGTGCACTTAATTCGAACACTCTCGGTGTACATCATATAATTTTATTTAAACGGGTCTTATTCGCAATATTTAATTAATTTAAGGTATGTACTTGCTTTTTTCTTTATGAAAAAAAAAAACAAGTGAGGGTAGCTGCATAAACCCGTGCTTCACAAGGACGACGCGTGCTCGGCCAGAGTGAAAGGCGGGCGCGGGCATAGACTAATATATTATACCTGGAAAGGCGCGGGTGCGGGCGCGACGCGGGAAACTCAAACATATGGAACTCTATAGGAGAGTCCGTAGTGGGAAGGCGGGCGCGGCGAGCGGCGCGGCGAGCGGCGCGGGCAATGTAACGCGGGGAGCAGGCGAGCAACTCAAATCATAAGACTTTCATACAAGTGTCCGCAGCGAATGCGCGGGCGGCAAGCGGGAAACAATGCGGAGCGGGCGGATCTCAAACTTTTATGAGCAATGATATTATGAGTAATTTTTAAATCAAGTGCGAGTCGAACTCGCTCATCAAGGTTAACGTAGTAGAGGGATTCACTTAACATAAGCATCACATAGCCCCCTAGCCAAATATCACTATCAATTTTTCGCCAGCAAAAATAACTTTGCTTTCCTTAGTGTTTGTATATCGATATTGTTTATTGATATTGAGCACCAAGGGTTTTGGGAAGCAAAATTTAAATTTAAAAATCTCCATAGGCACCCCGCTAGTATAGGACAGTTTTTTTTGTTTATAAATCGTAAAGCGGTTCACAGAATACATCTACTTACCAATTTTGAAATTTGTAGTCTTAATAGTTTCGGCATAAAGTGGCTGTGACATAGGAACCGATAGACAGACAGACACGGTGAATCTATCAGGGGTTCAGTTTTAAGGCACTATGGCTACGGAACCCTAAAGATAGGTTACTTACATATCCGTCAATTTTCAGAAATGGCACACTAGCGCATTCATGGATAACTCCATATTGCGATATCACACAACATTACAATGAGACGTTACAGAAGGATGGCATGTTTCAATTATCGCGAGTGAAAACGAGAAAAAAAATGTAATTTACTATGGTGCGAAAAAATTATTAATTAGACGTGACGTTTTATATAACTTATTAGATAATATAATAATAATATTCTACCACATACGCACAACACCATCTAGTCCCAAACTAAGCAGAGCTTGTACTATGGGTACTAGATAATGTATAAACATACATATACACTTTTATTTGTAAATACATACATATTATACATAGAAACACCCAGACCAAGACTAACATCCATGTTCATGCACACAAATGTTTGACTCAAGCGGGAATCGAACCCGCAACCTTCGGTGTAGCAGTCGCTTACACTTCC
The DNA here is from genome assembly GCA_944739405.2 of Euclidia mi. NCBI lineage: Eukaryota > Metazoa > Arthropoda > Insecta > Lepidoptera > Erebidae > Euclidia > Euclidia mi. Next base: position 94,123,546 of record OX123183.2, on the reverse strand, counting down.
ACTGCGCCAACCGGTCGTCATGTTGTTTAGATGGAGGGATACAATCGCAAGATCATCACTAAAAGAATCTTACATTTATGACCATGGCCATACATTACCCGTCAAAATTAATTTGAAACTTAGAGATCTCGTTCATAGTATAAAGATTGTACTGATAGTCGTAGTGACGTTATAATTTTATCGATACCTTTATTTTACAGACTAGCTTCGGCCCACGGCTTCGCCGATGTGGGTGACAGTTATCGCAAGAGATGGTTCCCCACGTGGCATTAAGCTATACTGCAATATTTTATTTAAAATGTTTAAAGTATAAGTTGCAAAAATTCAACAAGGAGGGAATTTAGGGAGGGTAGAAGTTTGTACCTACGCACAGTGGTTCCGTAGTAGGTCATACGGTACCAATAACGATGTTTGAATTACAAGACGATACCTCACTTAATTACCCACTATTTATCACACTATATCAGGGTACACAAATAATTTCATTTTGTTTTTTCCTACTTATAGTTTTGTGCATCTAAAGTGAACGGATTACAAGTCCGTTCGTTAGCGTAAGTAGCGCGTGATATTTAGCTTTTTTAGAGACACTTGTTATAAAGAATAACTTGTTTGTGAGCGGATGCTTTACAATGGATATTCAAGTTGAAGGTATGTAAAGTATATTTGAAGCATTTTCTTTCATTTTAATTCATGTGTTATTTTTTTTAATCGGTGCTACGCCAATGAAATTAAAAGATTCTTTTTTTGTTTTACTTTATCTATGTCGAAGCTTTTAACTACTATCTGACTATAACCTACAAAAGCAGTTTTATATACAGACATTAAAAAGAACTATATTTTAAATTTAAAAGAAAATTGACTGCGATATGCTGCGATAGTAGGTGGTACCTAGGATCTACGCCAGGTGTTAAAGGTGTCTACGAGATATCATTATTCTAAAATTCACACTATACTATTTTTATTTTGTTTTAGGTACTACATTTAAGTTTTCTTTTACAAGAATGCTTGTACTCAACACTTGGCTGTCTATTAAGAAGACTACTTCTGAAGCAGACAAATGTCGTCAAGTTTTGAAAAGTCTGGCGCAGTTGCTGCCAGATATCGAAAATATTGACACAAAATACTTGGAAATTAGAATTACTCTGCTTTCTTATCTATCGGTGAGCTCTTGGAAAAGGCCGCTGAATCGTGTAATAAATTAATTAAACGATTTAGGCGTGATTATACAAGAAAAATGTCTCGACTTGTCACGAACACCGATCTGATGCACAGACTTTTTCTTAATTTGGATCCATACATTTCTAGTTTAAGGAAATTACCACGAAAGATGAAGTCTGCTCTATCAGCCGACCTGTTAAATTTATTTTCCCTTTAAATTTGTGCCATTTTATAAGTAGTTTAGAAAACTTTAGATTGTAATTATTTGATTTGCTTAGATTTGTTAAATGTGCCTATAAAACTATTTAATTGTAATTATTTGATGAATATTTGTGTTTGTCATTAGTAAAAGTCTAGTTAAGTGGTATTATTGTAATAGTAATTTATGCCAATTTAGTTTCAGAGTAGCTGTAATTCACCTTTCTCAATTATTTTACTTTGTACAAGAAATAGCTCAGTTTTATATTGAATGAATTATTATTATTCTGATATAATCTGTTTTATTTCTACTAATCTTTACCTTAGTTAATAAGAAAATACTATAATAACATGTATTACTATGCATTTCAATAGCCATTCGTTGCGCGAAACCTCTATGACCGCCCTTCTTAGAGCGCGGAACCACTGTGCTACGGCACAAAACCTCGTGGAAATAAGAACACATGCGCTGTAAGTTGAATGCTGCGCATGTGCTATCTATAATAATATATAGTATACCTGTCAGTACTTTCACATCATACATATTGTCATATCATGCACGGTGATAACATTATTCGCGCATATAAACTAATAATTATAGACTACGCTTAAACTGACTGGCTGAAACGAAATTCTCTAATATTATAAATGCGAAAGTGTTTATAGATATACATAGTATATATAATGGTAGATAATGTCATGGATATGTACTGACTGAATTACTTTGTACTCTATAGAGTTTCTGAACTCTTTAGACTAATCAGGAGTCTCACACAACTTGAGACTGAACATGTCAAAGTCGAATTTACATGACTATCTTTGCAATTCCAATGTGCCTATTTCTTTTCTTATATGATATCTATTCTCTTATCGCAGTTGGATATATGTATATTGTACTAGAAAAACCTATTCCGCTATACAAAGGGGGCCAATTTATGACCCGGCACACGCGAATTCCGCTGTGAACAAATTTTACTTCTATATGGGACAGCATCCCCAAATTTCAAATTAATTTCAAGATTACAAAATGATGGTCGTAGCTCGAATGCCAATGGAGAATTATTATTTTCGCACGAACTGTGTTTCGTTGTATAGATGTCAAATATAAATCATAAAAAATTATTTCCCTCCACCGCGTCTATTGAGTCGATATCTACGTCAGAGCGGTTACGCACTACGTTCGATCCGAATCCGATCCGAACCCGTGAAAATCAGGTCTGGCGTAAGCGTAGAACTATTTCTTTGGTAATTTACGCACTAGATCCGATATCCGTCATCCGATTTCTGTCCGTTATTCTAGAATCTCCATCCCGGAGATAATTTTTGACGGACCGTCGACGGACCGACGTAGCCATAGTATTATTTGTATGGACGCTCGCGCACTGCGTCCGACTTGAATCCGAACTGCGTATGAGCAGAGAGGCAGCGGGGCGGGCGCTGTATGCTGGAGTTGGAGTTTCGTATTGAAATGATGCAATTACTCCGTAAATATACATATACCGTAATTTACAAACAAAGAGCGATTGAGATATTTGTCTTCTACTGATAGCCTCGGTTCGACAATTTTGCAGACTGCATCTCCAGCAGTTATGACACCAAGACAACATAATGTAACTCATGATATAGATATTTCTGAACAAAGCATGGAGATAATCGATTTTAAACTTTCGTGATTTGTATACATCATACAAAATAATTTTGCGGGTCTTAATCGCGTTAACTTAACTTATTTAAGGTATAAATACCTATTTATTTCCAACGTTTCGCTCGTCTTGCACCGAGCTTGAGCTTTGTATGATGTATACAAATCGCGAAAGTTTAAAATCGATTATTACAAACCGCTACGGGCCGGAATATGTGATTAAAATTAAACAACTTGAATGTCTTCGGATAAAGCGGGTATGTTTAGAAACTTCGCTTAGTTTTTTAACGAAGTGTCGTGACAACGAAGTGATACCCATAGGAGTGCGCATTAAACCGCGCAAGGACATTCCTTATTCCGAAGGCATTCTACACAATGCCCGTGTTCGACTTTTAAGACAATTAATACGTAATTGTCGGTACGAGCTAGGTGTTGTACAGTGTGACCTATTTAAAGTGCATATAGGGTGTAGTGAAGTGCTTTCAAACAGAGGCTTTAACTTGTTCTGCTTGATCTGCGTACAAAACGGCACAAGAAAAAGTTTGATAAATTGATAAACCATCGTGAGAGGGTAACCGGCAGAAATGGACACCCCACACAACAGCAAACGGTTATCAATTTATCAGATCAGGTTATTGATAGCGCTACACAAAGCGTGTTGGCGAAGGGATTAAATTATGCTTTGACACCTAAACGGATTCCATATGAAAACGTCATAAGTAGCGTAGAAGAGGTTATAACGCGCAACAAGTTACCGTCTAACGATGCGGATACACTTAGACAGGATGTTGTCGATATTTTACGTAAGTCTAAGCCACCTAAACCTAATACTACTGCAGAAGAGCGTCAAGCACTAAAAACGCTGCGTGATAACACGAATATTTTAGTGCTAAAGGCCGACAAGGGAAACGCCACTGTGGTAATGAATACTTGTGATTATGACAGTAAGATAAGGAATCTGTTAAGTGACACATTAGTATATAAGGCTGTGTCATATAACCCGACCGCCAGAGTGACAAAACGCATTCGAGCCTTAATTAGGGACCATAAAAGCTTATTTACGGAAGAGGTATTTGGACGGTTACATAAACCTCACGTTGTGCAGCCGCCTAAGATGTACGGATTACACATATATAAGACTAACGTACCTTTGCGACCGATTGTGAGTCAAATAAATTCACCTACATATGGTTTGGCGAAACACATAAGCAAGGTACTACAACCGTTAGTAGGCAAGGCGCACTCTTTCGTAAAGGACTCTCGCCACTTTATTGAAATCATCAAGAGCATGAAAAGGGAACCGGACGAGGTGATGGTGAGTTTTGATGTCGAGTCACTATTCACCAATGTTCCTATTCAAGATTGCCTTGACGTCGTAGAGAGAAAATTAAGGGAAAACGGTCTGTCTAACGAATACATCGTTCTACTTAGGAATTGCTTGGATGGAAACTACTTCCTATATCGTGGACAACATTACCTCCAGATCGATGGAGTGGCTATGGGTAGCCCTATAGCACCGGTAATGGCCAACATCTGGATGGAGCACTTTGAGGAATCCATAGACATGCAGGCGTCAAATGTGAAACTATGGAAAAGATATGTCGACCATATCTTCTGCATCATGAAGGGCAACAAGCAGGACGTAGAACAATTCGCAGACAAATTGAACTCCATACATCCGAACATCCGATTCACTTTCGAAATGGAGGTAGACGGATCGTTACCCTTTCTCGACGTTAAAGTGACAGTGAGAGATAATGGTACCCTTGGACACACTGTGTATAGGAAACCACACACACACCGACAGGTATCTCAACCCGAACTCTCACCACCATCCGCGGCACTTGGATTCCGTTGTGTCCTCGTTAGTGAACAGAGCGTATGACCTATGTGACCCTGAACAGTTAAATAGTGAGCTGTCACATGTTCGGGAGGTACTTAGGCGCAACGGATACGAGAAAAACATACTCCGTCGGAAGAGGAACGAGCGTAAACTTGAAGTAAGCAGAGTGCTCGCTTACATGCCGTATCTAAAGGGAGTGACGAACAAAGTTGGAACAGTACTCAAGAAATACTCCATCAAGACTGTATACAGTCCGCTCTCTAAGATAGCACACAATCTGCGTACCCCAAAGGATGTCATTCCTCTCCAAACACCTGGCGTCTACAAAGTCGATTGCAGCTGTGGTAGTTCATATATCGGGCAGACTAAGCGTACAATCGCTGAAAGAGTAAAAGAACATATCGCAGCTGTAAAAAACCGACATATTAATAAGTCGGCGATAGCAGAGCATTTGTTGGAGTCTGGACCAAACCACTGGATAGAACTGCATCAACCACAAGTCTTATCCACCGATCGTCACTATTACTCCAGGATAGTATGTGAAGCGGTAGAAATCAAGAAATATAACAATTTCAACCGGGAGGATGGATATAGATTATCGGCTACTTGGAATCCAGTCATCAGCAAATGTAAACACCGCCGCAGTGATAAATCTCAACAGTGTGTAGACGTCATTAGTGTAGTGTGTCGGAGTACCGACATTGCGAACTTAAATAAAGACCAAGTGAGGGTAGGTGCCGAAACCCGCACTTCCACAAGACGGCGCTGAGCTCTCATCAGTCTCTCCGCGATCAAGCTCGGTGCAAGACGAGCGAAACGTCGGAAACAAATAGGTATTTATACCTTAAATAAGTTAAGTTAACGCGATTAAGACCCGCTAAATTATTTTGTATAAAGCATGGAGATGATCCAGACCAGTGCGGCAGTAATTACAGCAACGCCTAGGGAAACAATGCAAATTTTTTTCCGAGTTATTCAATCTGGATTTCAACGATAATGCGTAGTTTTACCTTCATATATACAAAGGTAAACTAAAACTAATCATCATCATCATCAATCAAGAACTTATTAGACATAAATAACATAATTTAGAAGTGCGTTTTACTGACCTTAATATGACTGCTAACATTTCTTCTGGCGGTATACATTGTCTAAATGTTGTGTTTTGTCGCGAAATAACATCTTTTATGTGATGTAAAATGATGATTTAATTTTACATCACATAAAAGATGATATTTCGCGTAGTAGACGCACTCATTTGGTAGTAATTGTAAAATTTCCTGTCGTATTGACGTAAGACTGCGTGGTGATTGTAAAAGGCTCCATTTAATCTTCGATACCGCAGGGTGCACCCCTTCTTCTGCGTCTTCGTACGTACCTATTGTAGTATTGCCAGAAGTTGACGTCGATTGAAAGACGACGTCGAATGATCAACGACGTAAACACTTTGCTGTGGCTCCGAGTAAAATGACTTATGCTAAAAGGTGGCTTGGATTAGGATCAGAGATCGGACTAGTGCGTAAGCGAAATCCGAATTCAGTCCGAGTTTCCTAGATTCATATTTTCACGCGTTTGGATCGGATTCGGATCGGATGTAGTACGTAACCGCTCCGACCAATCGCGTCGGATTGAGACGGGTCAACGCAACGTGAGTCGTTTCCAACACTATTAGAAGTTTTATTAACTGTCAATTCGTATTTATCTTTTCGCAAAATTCGGGGCACATCCGAATCATCGATATCGTTAATTGAGTTCTTTTGTTGGAAGTTCTATTTTTGTTAAATCTGTATCGATCGCTGAGAGGTGAAACGAAAAGTGACAATATAAAACTGTTCACTGAACCTTCCATTTCATTATAAAACTGAATAAAAACATTGACTATTGCTCTTGGAATATACCGGGAATATCGCGCTGTTTCATAGAAACAAGAAATAATACCATGATCATTCAAAATTCTATTTGTGAACAGAAGAGACATTTATGATAGTGATAATTTTGTATCTCAACATAATAATTGAAACCAAGATAATTATTTTTATAACGATGATGAAGTACTTATATAATTATCTTTATCTTCTAAGATTCTTACTCATTAGAACTTTTGCTTGCTGCTTTTAATCTATATCAAGTTTGCATGACAATGACCACGTGTTTAGTAAGCAATACAAGTCAAATGAATCAATTTAACAAATAGCGTTAGCCCATAGTTAGAGGAATTTATAGGTAATAAATGCAGACTAGGTAAAAGATAATGCAGCACTGAGTAATTATAGACTATAATAGGTTATCGTTATAGACGGTAATAGATTCCCTGCATACACATAGACGCAATTGCGAAATGGGGATGATGACCAAATCGGTGATTATTCTCATTTCGTAGCAGTACATGACTGTAAACTCAAGATCAAATGCTTAAATTAATGAATACGAGGCGTATTCATTAGGCAACATTTGATGATAAACACTGTTTATAAACGGTTTATAAACAGTGTTTCATCATCTCTGGAAACAGTTTATAAACAGTTCATAAACAAATATGTTGAAACATTGTTTCTGAAACATGTTGCCGTGCTCCCCAATCAAATGGAGAACAAGCCGAAACATTTTGTTTATAAGCAAAAGTCAACAGGTGTGGACGTGTGTTGCGCGAGTTTATTAACATGGAAGTAGTGTGGTCCAAAAACCAAGTTTCGATGCTCATAGAGCTTTATCAACAGCATCATGTACTTTGGGACTATTCAAATAGAGATTATAAAGATAAATTGACTGGTCCAATCAGTCTCAATAACATTTCAAAATCAGATGTTGTCATTCTGATGAAATTCTGAAAAGACCCATCAAATTCATGAAGGTCATTGAAGTACGTAATTTCTATTTAAGAGATAATTCCGAAGCCACTACCTTTTCTTTTTTTTTTTCTAGTAGCACCCTTATGAATTATTATGTAAGCAGCACTGAGCATCACTACCTCCTCGGGCGACATCCTAAAAACAACTGATAAGTGTAGACGGCCATGTTTCAGAAACAGTGTTTACGGTAAACTTGGTGATAAACACGTCATAAACAGTTTATCAACAAATGTTGCCTAATGAATACAAGGCTTTAGACATCTTATTTCAAACTTACAATTCCATTTATTAGCAGTAGAATTGATACGGTTGAAAGATACAATGTTTCTAATTCTAAACACGTATTGAAAACTGTAAGCTATTTATTTCTTCCAACATCCCGCAAAAAAAATATAATATCACAACAAAAGTTTCAACACTTATTTAGGGAGGCTTACGGAATCCATTATTTACGGTATAGAAAAGGGACAAAATCAGATTAATAAAATTGTCGGCCACCCACCTACGGGACACAGCTGGCAATAAAGCAAGAATTAAATTAATTATGAAGGATTTTAACTGGCTTCATCGACGCGGAATTCAAATTATTGTAGGGCAGCCGAATTTAAACTATTCAAGGGAGTATCTCTTTTAATTCCTCGTTTCTGTTGCGAAGTGAGGAATTGTGAGTGATTTGGTATTAATTGTATTTGAATATTAAGCTAGAAATGTATTAAATAATAATTGTAAGTAAGGATAAATCTCGGCTGTAGATACTTGATATTATTATCTTGAATGTTGTGTTGCTAAATAATGTTGGACACGGAATATTACTGGTTTCATTTATTAGTCATTTACCACGTAATTCGGATTGGATTAGGATGGCAGGTATTGTGATTCCTTTGTGAATATTATAGAGTGTGCTGAAATAGACCGTTGTTTTGTGAACATTCGGCCTATTATATTCGTTACGTAGTTGAAAATGCAAAGCTTTAGCCTAGTGAATGAACTATATTATTAATATCTTCATAGTTTCAACACATTTTGTTCAGGTCAGTCAATTATTTTTAAGTTCCAAGCATATATTAAAAAATCATAGAAGGCTATCTGATACCTAAGGCTAGCCTGCATTGTATACTGTCTATTATTTAATATTTTTTTCCGGTTGGGTAACAATTTACGTAGGTTCAGATAAGCCCTTTTTTTGCAAGGTGGAAAAGCTCTATAGTGGTTCTCCCTCCACCAGTCAAGGCTGGCTTTTTGGTGGAGAGTGTATGCGAGATCGGTCTACAGACTAAAAATCAAGGCACTCTCAATTTCCTTAGTAGCGGGATAACGGGAATCTACCACCGAGCCTCCAGATCCCAGATCGGGCACGAAAGAGTTTGTGCAAATATTTTCACGATCCTGACACTCCGTTGTGTAACACTCCGTCTGGTTACTCTCCCATATGGGCCCCCTTATAGAGCCACGGAAGACATCACCCCGTAGTAGAGCTTCGGTAAGCTTTGGCAATGGCCGTGAAATCATTTATTTTCCATCACAAGTAAAGCAAAATTCATAATATACGTAGGTATGCGCATTATGTGCGTTTTATTCGTATCTGTAAACAGATGCCTTGATTCAACTTTCGTTGAATTCATTACATTAACCATGTGAGAACATAGCCAAATATTATTATTTATTTCTTCGGATCTGATGTAAAAGTACTTCAAGAAAGATCGTGTCCTGTACAAATCATGATTATGTAATATAAACCATGTAAGCCAACGTGAAATTGACAAGAAACACCAAACCTATATACAATGATCTGGTTGCTTTAGGAAAACATTCTGGCAGTGGAAAAGGGTTTTCTACCTGTCAATGTATGTCCCTGATGAGTGCAAATACTTCACATAGTTTCAAACTATGTTGTCGTGAACACAACAGTCGTTTAAAAACTCGTGAAAAACAACTTGTTGACTTGTGATTTCACTGCAAAAAATACCCCATTTCAAACCGCAAATCGCCCACTATATTCATTTAATGTTAATTCAAAACGATGTTGACGTAATGTACCTTGTATTCAGCTGTCTCAACGACTTCCAAATCCTCACAGAATTTAAATGAGTTTTATTATATTTTAGGCTCTAATTTGCTTTCATTATATTGGTTCTGGTAAATTTATTGACTTGGGTCTGAATACACTTCAATAGAAATCCAAGTGAAGTTGACAACATTAGTTTGTATAAATGAATGTCCACAGTCCTTTTCGCTATTCAGTCGCATTGAACACAGAACAATTAAGTGGCATTGAAGTTTCAAGTATAAACATAGGTAGATAGGTATATCATTATCATAATCTTAGCGGCTGGCAGAGTGCCAGACACGAAAAGCTGAAAATCAGACACAGTGGCGTGCACTTAGAGAGGCCTATATCCAGCAGTGGACTATGGCAGGCTAATGATGATGAATCTTAGCGTTGTCCTTGGAGTCTGGAGTCCACTTGCCTCAAACATAGACATACGTAACAATAGCCCAGAAATACATATTTAAAAAATAAATACCCTTTTCTGTCCTTTCGTATTTAGTACGACGGTGTTCGTTTTCACAGGGCTTATTAACGTTACCAAATTCACACTATAAGTATCGTTAAATAACGATATTTTCATAAAGTTAACATTTTAACGGTACTACTTGTTATCGTTACCAATTTCACACTATAAGTATCCTTAAGTAACAGTATTTTCATAAAGTTAACATTTTAACGGTAATGGTAATTTGGTATCGAATGCAATATAATAATGTTAAAGATAACGTTAAAAGTATCAATACTTATTTCGCGCGTTACGCAGTTTAGTGAAATATTTAGCTCCAGCGGTGTTCTTTGGTATCGTCTGTCACGACACGAATAATAGAGGCACTAATAAATCAACGTGCATGTGTCGTAAGAAAACGAAAGACAGAAACAAAAATAATTAACGCTACTTATAGTATCCATTTGGTAACGTTACTATTTACCGATAAAACCATTGGTAACGTTAAGTCAGTTTACCGGTAAAAGGCCACCGGTAGGTGTTTACCGGTAAGTGGCCAACTATCGTTACCAAGCATAATGTTACCTGTTCTAATTTCGTTACCTTCATACGATAAAGGTAACGATACCAATTTTTTAACGTTATTCAAAGCCCTGCGTTTTCGGAGTGCTTTTTAAATACAGGAGTGGTATAATTTACTCTATGTCGGCCATGACAATCGAAACGTTCATATCAATTCGATATCGAATTTCGCAATCATTTTGTGTACGTTTGCAACAGGTTTTTGATTTGTGAGCCGTTCGATATACAACATCATTTATCATAGTGTCCGATTTGCCATTGGATTGACTAACTACGGAATTTAATATTCTAATTATAGATAGATCTGTAGATTTTAGATTCGTTTTTGACAGTTTTTGAGATAAGCTCCATACAAAATATATTACTAGTAAATTGAGCAGTAAATGGCAATAAAAATAAACTGTTGTCAACTAAAGCAGTAAGTAACACTTGATAAACAACCAATATTTTATGTCTGTAAAAAAATATCAACGATTTTTTTCACCCAATTACTTTATAGCGCAATTAAAAACATGGTTTCTACATTTAATGCGAGCTAGTGAAATACTTCCAAAATTAACTCCAGGAAGCTTTTATAAGCTCAACTGATCCTTTTTAGGATTCCGTACCAAACAAGGTAAAAAAAGGAACCCTTATAAGATCACTTTCTTGTCCGTCTGTCTGTCTGTCTGTCTGTCTGTCCGTGTGTCACCACCGATTTTCTCAGGAACGGGTGGACCCAGCAAGTTGAAATTTATACCAGATACTAAGGTCTATAGTTCCTATTAGGTGTATAAAAATCAGGGTCCTGGGTCAACCCGATAAAAAGATATGGTCAAAATTAGATTTTTGCGAAAACTTGTAAGTACCATAATTAACCTTAATTTTCAAATCTTTTTAATTTTCGGAATTTTTGGTTTTAACCAAAATTGACAATTCTAGGTCAACCGTAAGTACCCGTTAGTACCGAACTACCATATAGGTTTTGGGTCGAAAACCTATATGGTAGTTCCCGTTGGACTAGAATCACGAAATTTGGCCAAAAGCAGAGTCTTACAAAAAAATTAAAAAAGTGGAAAATTTAAGGGTGTCCCCATACATACAATGTAGACTTCATTTAAGATAGTCCTCTAAGTTGTATGGGCGCTCATTCAGATTTAGAGGACTAGCGTATTTAGCACCAACCTCAAATAAAGTAAAATGCGTACGGAACCCTCGGTGCGCGGGTCAGACTCGCACTTGCCCAAATTTTTTTATAATTTATCTAGTTTTAACTATTAATTAGTACATATTTTATTAATAATATTCTTTGAACTATCATACATACATCGTACAGATATGAAAAAAAAAATTGACTGTGAAACATAATAACGGTAACTACGTAATTATGTTTCACAGACAATAAGTAATTAATTTTATGCGTATCGTTTAGTACATATAAGTGTACATACATTAATAGACAAAACGTTTAGTTAAGTATCTTACCAATGACGGTGATGAGTTCCTGTAATTTAGTGAAGAAATATATTGTATAAGTATATTAAACATGAGTAAAAATAAACGGATTACTCACTTTTTTACCTACTAATCTTCAACAACTACCGACTTTATATTACAGCACAATAATCGCGACAGTCGTAAAAGCAAATGCCAATATATCTGTTTACCTACTAATATACGCAGTACCATATATAATCTTACATAACAAATCAACCACATCTACTCAATTTAATTCATAGCATGTAATCCCGAAAATATCGATATCCTTCTACAATTTTATTAAGTAATATATTACCTCACATTAATTCTGATTAGTACCCTCGAAAAAAGCTTAGAATTACCTACATGAGTAGGCAAAAGAAATTTTCCTTGAATTTCATTAATAAATGTAGTATGATCTTCGCTCCTTTCATTAGTGTAATCGGATCCGACAGCTGCTGTCTTCGGCATCGATAAAAACTCGTTTTAAATTAAACTTCAACGTCGGAAACCGTATATAATATGTACCTATTATAATTGCCTTGTAAGAAGTACGAGAGGTAGAATGCGATTGAACTAGTAAAAAAATAAAGCCGGTGAAATTTAATTTTTCGTTGTACGGCGAGTATAAATAATAATTTGAAAAAGAGATATATTGCCCATGCTAACCAGATGTTACTTTTTTAATGGTTAGGTTTTAACCGATGTGCACAATTATGCGGTTGTGTTGCATGTATAAATGGTTTTGTTTACATGTTTTGGTTCAAAAAAAGCTTATTCATACATATTTATATATATTAAAATAAATATGCATCCAAAATTTATTGAATTAACTTTTCTATAGAACAAGCCGGAGAACTGAAAGTAGAAAAGAAATATTCTAGTACTTATGTATGCAAATCAGATGTTTGGACCTTTCGTAGAGGCCAAGAAAAGCCTCACCGTAAATCATGGTACCTACTTAATATTCTAGTCTGATATTATTTCACTAGGGCTCAGACTTATAAATATCACAACCATATGTTCAAGGTTGGGTTGAAATTGATAAAATGTCGCGTGCATCATCAGAACTCGCGTTACGGCACAGCATGAGCGCGAAGTGAAGTGTCACGCATACATGCCAAAAAACACGGTAATTAAGTGCTACAAAAGATAATTAAATAAGCAGATATAACAATTTGCTACGCAATCACTAAGAGGCGGCCTTTACTCACTTTAATTCTACTGCTACACCTGCGTTAGTGTTAGCGTTTATGGCAATGGCCAACTACCTACGCGTTAAAAATTCGAGCTGCCTATTTGTAATTTGACGCGTTAAAACGTTGGCCACATCTAAGTAGCACCTAAAGTACCACACTAATTGACGCGTTTGCCAGCCGGTGTAGCAGGTGCATGATAGAAATTGAGAAAGCGCTCTTAGTCGCACGCGCAGGCACTTTGTCTAGTATCTCGTCTGCATTATGGTTTTACCGCGTGCAGTAACAGCCTTGTTTTCACATCGCGCGGCAAGTTAGTGACCGGCAAGATGAATTCATACGATCTTTTGCTCATGTCATGCAAAGATGGCGCTAACATATGGTGGGTATACGTAAAACCAACTTACTTTGTGTTAAACTCCAGAATACGTGTACTCTGACACACGCAAGTTCAACACGCTCTGTTCCACACGATTGCATTTACAAAACTGCTCCTTAATTTCATAAAATGGGGTTCTCATTATGATCTACGTATTTGACGACACAGGTCAAGACTTGTAACGTGACTTGCGTTGTGAATGTTTTATATGGGTTCCTTCTTTGAAAAATGAACACGTAATAAAAAAAGAAAATCTGTTTTCATCATATGCTTAAGGCCCACTTGCGTAACCTTTGATTTAAGTCACTCTTTATTTAAATTTGTTGAACAGAATTAACAGTGTAAAATAATTTAACTTAAAAGTATTTGGCGTCCTCCTGAACAACGACAACAACGCTTAGATTTAGTTAAACATTTTATGAGGTTGGTAAAGTAGTTTCTACGTTTTGTTTCATGCCATGATGACTTTTTGTTACGATTTTAACGATGTTATGCGTATGCTTTTGCATAAAACAAAACGCATTGTCAACGCCTAGCAACGAAATGACAATTGACAAATAATAACTTGAAACTTTTGAGCATTAACAATAACACAAGTAGGTACATTGTTATCAGTTATATCATCATCATCATCATCATGTCAGCCTAGAGACTGGTCACTGCTGGACATAGGCCTCCCTCAAGGTTCTCCATACAGACCGATCTTGAGCCGCCCGCATCCAACCGCTTCCTGTGATCTTAACCAGATCGTCGGTCTACCTTGTGTGAGGCCTACCCCTGCTGCGACGTCCGGTCCAGTAACCAGTTATATAATTATAGATAATTCTCGTCGCTAATGGCAAGTTGCCAATGTCAGTGTGACAGTTCTTAAATAAAAGTAGCCACCAAACAGCCGATTTTCGGTAATTAATTTTGACAGTTCTTAAATCATATTAGTCGACAAATTTTTCGTTGTGCAAGACGCTAGTGGTGTTTAATATTGTTTTTCTCGTTAAATACACCTTAATTCAATTTAAGAATCGTTGTGCAATTGGGCCTAAAACTACGAAAAAGCAAAATAGAGCCTGCCTTATTAAAATCTAAATTATATAAAGGTACGGAAAAGGAAATGATAAAGAAAAGAGAAAGTAAAACTAACTTAAACCAACGTACAGAAAAACGTAAATAATAACGTATGCACTTTTATACGTGCATTAGTAATGCTATTTTACATTCAGAAAAATAATACAAACCTAATAAAGATTTAATTCTTGAGTACTGTTGATAATGATAGTAGCATTTTTCTATTTCAACTCGGTGTTATATTGGCGCAAAATCTGTAAAATATACCATTTCTCACTATTTACCTACTTATGTGGAGTAAAAGGTACCAATAAAAAGGGACTTATACCATAGCATAAGTCCCTAATATGAAGTACCGTTGTATTTCAAAGTCTGCGCTGCGAATATTCTAAAAAATATATCAGGGTCGTCTTCTACCATTCGTCTCTGCCTCAACTTACTATCGTATTTTATTTTCATTAATGCTATCCTAAGAATACAATAAAATGGATACAGGTGGTTTATTTTGGTATTCCATTACAATTGAATAAAATCTAGATTAACATTTTGCACAACTACACTACGTTTCGGTTACCTACTTTATC
The DNA here is from genome assembly GCA_944739405.2 of Euclidia mi. Classification (NCBI taxonomy): domain Eukaryota; kingdom Metazoa; phylum Arthropoda; class Insecta; order Lepidoptera; family Erebidae; genus Euclidia; species Euclidia mi. Next base: position 94,108,100 of record OX123183.2, on the reverse strand, counting down.
GATTTCTGGTCAAATTGTTGCAAGATTGCGTAACGTAATATTTTATACGTCCTAATTTTCAGGAGACTAATATCTATTATTTGAAGACATTGTAGAAGAGTAATGAAATTCTGTACTTAACCACTTATAAACTATTTCAGTAATACAACTAAAACGGCTTGAAATCTTGCGCATACTAGTGCAGTTGGATAACCCGACTGCACAAAAGCGCGTAATAGCGAGGGTATAATATATATGTTTAGATACAAGGTATACAGCCTATTTGTATTATTATAGTTCTATTTGTCAAATGTTTGGAAAATAAAAGATACAACTATCAATTCTTACTTTCATTTATTCACGTTGTCACAAGAGTATATTTTAAAATCTAAAGTTCTGATTCTACATTTACATTTAGCGCCACGTTCGCAAAGCAAAGGCATAGAACCAAGAGAAAGAACGTGGCAAGAAAACTCTTGGCCATTCTTTTAATAGTTATAGTTATCGTTTATAAAAGCGGTACAATCAAGACATATCGGATTACAAGGTTGTGGGTAGTTCAATATTTCAAGAGTAACTATTATAAGCTAAAAAAATAAACCCCGCTAAAGCGAGGTGTGAGGCAGGGAGACACCATCTCACCGAAGCTTTTCACTGCTGTCCTGGAAGACACTATGAAAAGCTTAGAATGGGGCCACTGCGGGATTAACATCAATGGTGCGTTTCTGTCCCACTTAAGGTTTGCAGATGACCTAATAGTATTTGCGGATAATCTCAAAAACCTCCAGACTATGCTCCAAGATCTTAACGATGTCTCATTAAAAGTAGGTCTTAAAATGAATATGACCAAGACGAAGGTTATGGCAAATGGTCTATGCTGCAAAATCTCACCAGTTTCTATTGACGGTGAAAAATTAGAACTAGTTAGCCGATATACTTACCTTGGCCATAATCTTTCCTTTGATAAAGATCATCAGAAAACTGAGATATCAAGGAGGATTCAGTTCGGATGGGCCGCATTTTCAAAACTAGATGACATCTTAAAGTCGGTAAAAGTTGCTCAATGTTTGAAGACCCACCTCTATAACCAGTGGGTTTTGCCCATAATGACCTACGGTGCCGAGACATGGACGCTCACACAAGAGGCGATATACCGAGTGAGAGTCGCACAAAGAGCCATGGAGCGCTCCATGCTTGGTTTCCGTCAGATTGACCGAGTTCCCAACATTGATATTCGAAAACGCACAAAGGTGCGCGACGTGGGAACTCAAATAACGTCAAAATGGAATTGGGCAGGACATCTGGCTAGACGGAGTGATAACAGGTGGAGTAAGGCCGTAACAGAATGGCAACCACGGATGGGGAAAAGAAGTGTCGGCCGTCCCTTAGCAAGATGGGCCGACGATATCGTTGCAATCGCGGGCCGAACCTGGACGAGATTACCACAAGATCGAGGGAAATGGCAAGAACAGAGAGAGGCCTATGTTCAACAGTGGACACAGTCGGGCTGTGGATGGTGATGATGATGATGAACTATTACCTTAATACAATAGATAAGCATAATTAATTTAGTAATATTCACCACAGATATATTTACTATAGGTGTATTCAATATTTACCACTGAAATATTCACTACATGATGTATATAATAGACACGACTTGTTTCTCAGCATAAATTCGATTCTATACTATATTATACCCCAAGTTCTAAACTTTAACATCTCACAACTGACGGAACCACCCACAATATCAATTATACAATTGCTAAGCTATATTATTACATTAACTATACATTGTCTATATTGACTACTACGGGGACTACTATGAGGAGTGCTCCGAAGAGTTGTTCGGATTAATCCCTGCCGCCTCTTTCCGCCATCGTTCTACGCGACAGAATTTCCATCCCCATCATTTAGATGGTTGGCAAGCCACAACGGTGCGCTTTTCTAGAAACTTTCTGCCTCGCACCTGTAAACTGTGGAATGATCTGTCGCCTGCGGTTTTTCCGAACCAATACGACCTTCAAACCTTCAAAAAAAGAGCGTATTCCTTTTTAAAAGGCCGGCAACGCACTTGTGACTCCTCTGGTGTTGCGGGTGTCCATGGGCGGCGGTAATCGCTTAACATCAGGCGATCCGTCTGCTCGTTTGCCCCCTATTCCATAAAAAAAAAATTAAAAAAAAAATGACAATACTCTAAATAACACCACAATAGCAATAAAGAATTGTGAAACACATTATTAGTAAAAACAATATAAAAACACAATAATATAAAAGTTATTGGGTTTTTCTGTCACGAAATTCTCAGTAGCCGCACGGAGTCTGGAAATGTGCCCGGTACGGCAATAGGCTCGCCCCTTATTACGTGGGACTAAAGTATATCTGGCGAAAAGTGGGTATAGAAATACACCTCTGCCTACCCCTTCGGGGATAAAAGGCGTGACGTTATGAATGAATGAATGAATGACTAAAATAAATATAACTATGTTTAACGTTATCTGACCATGATTATTATTGTTTACATGTTGGGGTCTGGGGTACAAAATAGTATTCGTAGATAATACCAAATACCATCTGAATCTTGGTAAACTCACTTAGCCGTAAACTCGAATTTAAAGATATTTTCTGCACTAAGAATTATTGCATTTTATGGCTATGGTAAAGAATTTGAATTTTCTAACACGAACTTTAATTTGAAAAAACTACATGAATAAAGAACTGAAAGAAGAGAAGAGAGAGAGAAAATAAAACTAAGAAATAGCTGTGCTTTATGAGTCCTATTTTTGTTCCATTAAACTTATCTAGAAAATATGTTCTCATCTACGCTGCCGTTAACTAGAACCCCGCTAACCCTCAAATGGTCGATTTTGAGTTTTGAATGCAAAATATTACAGTTTTAAATTCTCTATCTTTTTGTCTAAGAACCATATCTCTATCACTTACGGTTATAGATATAATAAAACATGATTTACCGTTAAATGACAAAATATGCAACAAATGCTTGACTAAAAAAGTGACAATACCACGCTTCTTAGCTTAATGCACATTTAGTACCTTAGTTTCGAAATTCACCTAATATTTTTTAAATTTCTTTTAAGCTTAAACTACGTTCATTGACTATTGCGAAACCATACAAAACCTACACCCATACAATCTATACATATAATAAATCTGTAAGTGATCGATGTCTGTACATGTAGGATATTTAGGAGAAAACTATTTTAAGGGGTCTTTACTATAGAGGAGAACCCAAAAATATCATTATTACAATTTTTGTCTGTTTATCTGTTTGTCTGTTTGTCTGTGCGTTTGTGCACGCTAATTTCAGAAACGGCTTATCGGATTTGAATGCGGTTTTCATTGATATATTGTGGGAAGCCTCACTTAACATTAAGTGTTTTTTTTATTCAAATCGGTACATAAATAAAAAAGTTATGTCAATTTAAACAAAACGATGTATTTTTCGGTTGAAATTTGTCATATAGCAATGTAAATAAGTAACTCTTTAGTTGAATTGGTTGAAACTTAATATAGTATGATCTTTAAAATGTAAAATTACGACAGTTGAAAGATTATAAATGGTCATTTTCGAAAATTAATATTATCCAATTCAAAATGAGCTCTATTCTGTATAATTCGTGATAATATATAGGGTTCAGCTTAGGCTGGGTATTATCACGCGTGTATTAAGTGCGCTGAGTAGCGAGTCATTTACTGGAGGGTATCAACACTAGGATAGCGCTTTGTCTGAAGCAAGTATCTGTGAAAGTCCTCATCGATTACGCCATTTAATTTTGTTTGCAGTAATGCTGGAGTTCTGCAAACTTTCAGATGCTGCACAGATATGGCATAGATTTCAAAACGAATTGGCCGAGGACTTTTTCAAGCACGCACAACCAACTAATGAATCGCTTGCTATTCAAGACATAGCTAGGTATATCTATCCTATAACTCAATATGGCCTGCCCGAAGCATCATTTGATGGTGTAAGTATTAATAAAAATTAGGCGATGTATATGAATAGGTAAACTGTATACCTACACATTAAAACTAACCGAAATCCTGCAAAATGATGTCTCGAGACTAACTGAAGAACAGCGCTTAATATAATTATGATCGTGTGTGTTGTAACTTTGAGCAAAATAGTAGATACTCCGAGTGGAACTGAAAATACCTTTCTTATTAAGATGATTTTGGCGAAGGAACAAAGCTAAAGTAAGATTACGACAGCTGTCGCTTTATCGGGTACTAGAGGGTAACATCAGCTACACCCGCACATTTTTATAAACATAAATTCATAACTTCGAAGTTTAACACCGAAGTGGTAGACAGGATGTGTATTACACACCCTCACTTCGCCAGTAATGTTTAGGTCCCAATGTAATATCGGGCTCATTATTAAGCGAGCGATGATTAACATTTTAAATACTCACATAACTTCAAAAAGACAAGGGTTTGTGCCCAGGGTACCTGGGGATCGAACCCATCGTCTCAGCAGTCTGTTACGTACATTGGGCCATGGCCGCTTATAAACTTCACAATTTCTGCCCGATCCCGTAGATTCGAGAAATCCCTTTATAGCGCACTTCTACGGTCCCCGAGCAACATACATGCAAAATTGCAGCTTCTTGCTACCAATCGTTTTGGCTGTGCGATGTCTGTCAGTCAGTCACTAACGCAAGAATTTTATTTGTTTAGACCTATAGCAGCCATGTCGTTATCAGGAGGAAAAAGTGCCTACAATCTTTAAAACTCTGATCGACTTAGACCACACTGAGAGCTCTGTTTGTAATATTATCTAGAAACAGCTACAAAGCTAAAATTTTTCGTTACCTTTACCACCATATGGGATGAATGCACGATGACAAACCGTAAAGCAGTCGAAGCATGTAGATCCTACATTAAAGGATATCAAGCAAAATTACCAACCCACGGGCGGTATTTTTTGTGGCGATTTTTATTAGACTCTACCTGTTATACCACGTGGGACCAGATCTGATGAAGTTAATCTGTCTAAAGAGTTCTACACTGTAAGATTCTAATATCGCTATGCATTTGAGATTAAATATACGAGCGCAAGCGATGCGCGAATGAGCGATGAGCGAAAGCGGGCTATTTAGATACCCAGAAACGGACACGGGATAGTGAAAATTGTAGAGTACACCTATTTCTATCAACATAACGAGTTATGGAAGACAAAGAATCAACCAACTATTGAAATTCCAGTGGATTTTTTGGAATCCATCAATGCTCCTGGATTGCCATTTCAAAAGACATACGCTATGGCTAGTCCTAAAAGAATTTTGCACCTTGTTAATGCTCCTTCGCACAAGGCCATCATTGTGAACGAATTTTTAACCAAACACTCAACAAATACCATCGAGCAACCACCATATTCTCCAGATATGGCTCTAGCCGACTTCTTTTTTTTCCTAAACTCAAATTATCATGTACCATGTATCGTTTCTGACGGAGCATACTTTGAAGGTGATAAAATAAATTTGGATGAATAACAAACAGTTTGTGTATTATTAATCTTATCCCGGTACTTTATTGACAGAGTAGTGTAACTAATTATTTATTAAATTGGCAATACAGTCACATCCTTTATAAAGCTATAAATAATTAAATTTACCAACAGGTGCTTCGAATCTAATTTTGGTATAAAAATCATGATAAATTAGCTCCGCCAACATTGGTAAACCTCTTAAAAGAATCTAAAAGTCAATCCAGGGTCAAGATTAATACGAACTGCGGCGCAAATAAAAATACCAGATGCCCACCCCTCTTAGGGAAACTTTTTTAATTTAGTTCACAAAATAAAACATAATCCTGAAAGAAACATGATTTTTATTAAATATTATCATTAAAATGTTAAAATGCTATTCAATTATTTCGATAGTCAGAAGAAAATTTACAAGTTGTACATCTATCAAGAATTAATTGACAAACGAAATGTCACATAAAATATACAACTTTACTGTAAAAGAACATTATTAAGTCGAGCTTGGCCGCGGCCTACGTATTTATTTCTTTATCTCCAGTAAAATTGGGATATCAGTTATCACAGACTAAGGCCCACTTGCACAACGATTCTTAAATTGAATTAAGATGTATTTAACGAGAAAAAAAATATTAAACACCACTAGCGTCTTGCACAACGAAAAATTTGTCGAGTAATATGATTTAAGAACTGTCAAAATTAATCACCGAAAATCGGCTGTTTAGTGGCTAATTTTATTTAAGAACTGTCACACTGATGTTGGCATCTTGTCATTAGCGACGAAAATTATCAATAATTATATAACTGGGCCGGACGACGCAGCAGGGGGAGGCCTATGTCCAGCAGTGGACGTCCCTAGGCTGACATGATGATAATGATGATATAACTGATAACAATGTACCTACTTGTGTTATTGTTAACCCTAGAATTCTACACTATTTGGCGCACATGTTATTCCTACACTGGGGTGCTGGAACACCCCATACTAAAATGACTGTAATCCTTAAAATAAAATAAACAATTCATGAAAATACGTTTTACTCAACAGAATCGGTAACTTGAGATCACAAATCAGCCTTATTACACAAAGTTAAATGTAGTTTGAGCAACAGCGCTTGTAGGATTTGGTCCTTTTTTGAGATCACTGCAATGGACTAAGTTGGCATCCGGTGACGGTCCTCCAAATGTTCATGTATCAGTTCCAAACCTAATTTCAAAACTGTCTGCTGAAACTTTATATTTGGCTTATTATTTGATCTTGAACACTTGTAAAGAACCCAGGAATTACAACTGGTCCCAACTTCTATTTCTTCCTCGCCAGATTTGTGGTCTAGAATAGAGCTTATTTCTTCGTAATTCAAACCTCTGACAGCCATCCGAAACAAAATAAATAAACTTCATTGAATTTTACCTTCATAATATCTAAAAATATCTGTATTTAATTCATATAAGACTATTGTTTTAATAAATAATCAAATTTAATAACTTATTACATATAAATGCATCAATCGTAATAAATAAATAATCTTACGATTTTACTACACTGGGGTACTGGCGTACCCCACAGCACTTATACAGGCGACCACACAACGCGGTCCCTCGTCACGGTATTGACGTAACGCGAGCGGTTGACACCAAAGTAAAATACTCCGACGCGCGAATTCGTGGATATTAAAGAAATTGAGATATATAGAAAACAAATCGGTGTGGGGTGCACCTGCACCCGATGTAGGGTTCTACGGTTAATGCTTAAAAGTTTCTAGTTATTATTTGTCAATTGTCATTTCGTTGCTAAGCGACGACAATGCGTTTTGTTTTATGCTCAAAGTATATATAGTCTAAGGTTTTATGCGAAACCATACGCATAACATCGTTAAAATCGTATCAAAAAGGCTTCATGCCATGAAACAAAACGTAGAAACTACTTTACCGACCTCATAAAATGTTTAACTAAATCTAAGCGTTGTTGTCGTTGTGCAAGAGGACGCTAAATACTTTTAAGTTAAATTATTTTATGCTGTTAATTCTTTTCAAAAAATTTAAATTAGGGAGTGACTTAAATCAAACGTTACGCAAGTGGGCCTTAAACACTCTTTAATAATACTTTTTATGCAGGTATATTGGGCATCTTAATATAATTATAATAATATGTAATATTCGTGTTTTTCTCACTTAACTCCTCCTAAACATTCGGACTCCTGGCGCGAAATCTTGTGTGTATATTTCAATGGGTTCTTGAATATTTTGAAAATAGGATTGTACCCGTTATCAGGCAATGCAGTCGGTGTGACACTGAATTTGATGTGCAGGACAAGCAGGAAGGACCTAGGGTACACTAGTGTTATGCAAGTTTACTCGTACCTACTATATTCACAGTGGCGAACAATACGCGACATGACTATATTTAAATGAATAACTGCATCCGAATAATATTGGCCTCGATGGATATTACATTCTGTAAAATAGATGTTTTCTGGAAAATCTATTACCTAATACATATAGCTTTCAAATTAAAACGTGTGTATGAAATACTTTTACTGAATGTAACGATGAGCGAACGTATTCAATCTTAAAAACTGGTATTAAATATCTACATTACTTATCTTAATATATAAAATCCTTGCGTTACTGACTGACTGACAGACACGCTACAGCCGAAACTATTGGGCGCAGGAAGCTGAAATTTGGCATGTATGTTCCTTGAAGACCGTAGGGGTGCACTAAGAAGGGATTTCGCGAAATTCCCACGGGATCGGCCAAAACGGGTAAATTAAAATAGAATGCAGGCGTAGCTGCTGGCGTCCTCTAGTATGAAATATAATTACAAGAATGCACAAAAAGTAAGATTGACTTATTCTTTTAATTATTTGTAATCACTCACATGATTAGTTATCGATATACATAAATGTTGTAAAATGAAGTCCACGTTTTTTCCTGTCTGTCTGTACGAACGCGATAAACTCAAAAACTACCGAATCGATTTATGTACAGTTCTTACCATAAGATAATAATATGCTGATTCCTAAGGAAAGTTTCATGATATAATTCACGTAAGCGAAACCAAGCTTTTACTTTAAATATAATTTAATACAGTGTAAAAATGTAAGAACGTATATTTTATGTGACATCCCTGCTGTCTAACAAGCAGACTAACTTTTAAATCCTTGAGGGCTGATGCCAAGTCGTCTCGAAGACGCCACTAACGAATGTACGTATATACTCTGGTTTGCTTGAGTCCAAGGCCGATGCAAGCCATTTTAAATGACATAAAGTTTTGAAACACGGCATATAATATTATTCACTACATAGTATAAAACAAAGTCTGTCTATACTCTGTCTCTATGTATGCTTAAATCTTAAAACTACGCAACGGACTTTAATGCGGTTTTTAATAGATAGATTGATTTATGAGAAATGTTTAAATGTATAATTGACGCGGGCGAAGCCGCTGGTGATGTCTAGTATATTCATAAACACGTTGTGTTACTCGGCACTGGGAACTATTGACGTAAAATGCAATTATGAACTGTATTTTTCATTTCATTAGCTTAATGCATTTGTGGTCATTGGCATGACTAACCTTTATATTGGCATATATTTACACTATCGTTAAATGGACATTAAGTGATATTTGGTTCGGAATAATAAGTGTAATTAAAATATTCGACAGAAGGTAACGTAGCTTTACTACTACTGTATAAACGTTTTAATTGGAGTGAGGTTATCCCAACAATATAATGAAAAGCGTTTGAACATACATAGCACGTCACCCTTCCAGCTGTTATACGTTAGCAATACGACTCAAACATCTAATTTAAAAGCGCTATAACACTTATCCAGATCGTCGCAGGCAAACACTTGGTAGTTGTTTTCATAAAATTTTGTTATTCCTTCGAAGTTTCCTAGGCTACAAATGAGACCAATTCCTTTTTAATCTTTTAGTCTCCATCAAATCTGTTACTATAAACGAGTAATATTACGAACTCTAAAGTAAATTGGATCTAGCTCATGAAAGCCATGACGTCCACGCTCTACGTTCAAAGCTGGTTAAAACTACATATTTTAAAACGTTTACAACTTAAACAAGCACAGTTCAAATTAAGGAATATTCTTCAGACAAACAACTCGTATTAAATACTTAGTTGTCAACGCCTAAAACACGACAGAAAAGCATTTTCAATTTATCTTTAAGCCCCTTCATTAATAACTTAAGGTATAAATACCCTTTCAGGAGACCGCCACAGAATATTACGTTTTGCCAAAATCCTTTTGACGCATACGGTGTGCAATAAAACATAAAAGTTATTAAGACTTTTTCAGCATTTGATATTAAAGAAAAAAATCAGATGTACATATCTGAGAACACCAAACGAGTGTCGCCTCGTGACAGAATTTGGATAAGGTTTTAAAAAAATGAATTCATTTTACCAATTTGTGTAGCAAACATTCTGATCAGTCCCTGTAACTAAACTCAATGCGATAAGTATGCAAGGAATGGATTAGTGTAGATAGGATAATTACGCTTCGCAAGATTTTTAGATTGATTGATTAGATTTAAGACTAATCGTTCAGTGCACAGTATTCTTTCATTCATAGGAATACCATCGTGTTAAAACTGCTGCAGCATCAGTACAAAAGAAAAAAAAAACGAGTTACCTGCTTTCAGCAAGCTTTGTTAAAAAGCCTTGAAACCGCAGATACACTATACACAAGCCTTCAGCAACAATAGTCGTAAGCCGAGAATTTTTCCCGAAGCAGATTGAGTGAAATCCTCGGCTCAGACAAGGATTTACTCAGTGTTTCACTTACTTTTAATAAAATCTTAATTTGTTTACTTCTATCTATCTATCTATATCGTCGCGCCTGTCTCCCATTGGGGTAGGCAGAGACTATGGAACGCCACATGCTTCGGTTCAAACATACCTCTTTCGCTTCCTCGACATTCATTAACCTCATCATGCATGCGCGTCGGTTATGAGTACTTTTAATTTGGCCCTTTTTCAGTAGGTATGTCACCTATTTTGTCGGCGTACGCCCGCCTAGGGCATCCCCTACCGATATTTCCATTCATTCTCGCACGATACACTCCTTTCGTATTTCTTCTTTCATCCATCCGTTCCAAATGTCCAAGCCAACGCAACATTCCTTTTTCAATCTCTGTCACTACATCTTCTTTTAGACCACACTTCTCTCGTATCACACTGTTTTTAACTTTGTCTATTAGCCTTATTCCGCACATACTACTCAAAGCTCTCATCTCCACAGCATTGATTCTACTTTCATGCTTCTTCTGCCATACACATGATTCACTACCATACATCAGTGTTGGCGCCAAAACTCCCTGCAGTATAGCAAGGCGAACTTGCCTTGGGATAATACCATTGCTGATGATGGCCTGTAAGGCGCCATTCACACTATTTCCTTTCACGCTCCTTTCAATATCTTTACTTTACTTTTTGTTTACTTACGAGTAGAATTTAGAATACAAATTAAATAGACCACACTAACTTTGATAAAGAAACGACTTCAATATTTTAACATTATTGTTCAAACAAAGGTATAGAGAAAACGTTAAACAAAGGTGTAGAAATATTAAAAAAAGTCCTATATCGACGTAGGATTGTTACAATATGAGTGGGCATTTAATCAATACAAAGTAAAGTATTCAAATGAAACGACAAGGTAGACTCAGCATTACTAAAAGCTTATACGCCTTTACTTCAAGCTTAATTGCTTTAGCAGCAAAGCCATCGGCTTTAATAAGCGAACCGTTTTGTTACTCAGAAAGCGTATTCCGATTCTATAATCGCAATAATTCCTCCGATACTTTTGAAGGCAGCTGTTACAAGCCTAATCTCGGCTAATAACGATTGCGAAGCGATTGTATACAGCCACCTATCTGAATAATGAGGCTGATAAAAATGTATACCCCAATCAAAATGTTTTTAAAATACGATTTCCTTGAGACGTTGCACGTGAAATTCTTTACGTTCTATCTGATTCGTGTTCACGCTCCAATGTAATGGAGATGAGCAGATTACGAGTAATATTTTTGTCCAAAATATTATATTGTAAGTTGTGATTTGAACAGTATTTATTTTAGAATGTGGAATCGATTTGGAACGTGTCCGTATCGCTGTTTGCATTATTGCAATATCAAAAAAATATACTTGTGGTGTTCAATCTAAAGCTCTGTCGATCCCTTAGTATATATTTATATGGCATAGTATTTTTTTTTAATCACAAAGTGTATAAATGCTTGATATACTCCAATCTCATTCAATATGAGAGTAATTTATTTCACCTGTACAGAGTACATTGAAAAGTTGGATTTACGTTCAATCGCTTGGTTCGCTGTTAAGTATATCATTTTATTATTTTACGTGGGCAGTGATAATTGATGAGCTTCATCGATATTCGATAGTAGTAGTTGGATACAGAATAGAGCATATTTGATTGCTTAATCATGAGGCAACATGTAATAAGAAACTCAGGAGGTGAGATAGTAATATCGATTCGGCATAACAATCGATATTACAATCTCATACATACATACAATATAAGTCCTGATATATGGACTGTGCGCATGTTGTAGTAGCCGCGCTGATTATTGAGGAATCGCTCCTTGATAAAGTGATGATGATCCGCAAAATGTTGTTTCTCATCTTGGTGTTCTGTATGTTGGTTGTATGCATATTTGTAAAATCCCCTACGACAAAGGATTCATGCCTAGTGCAAACGTCAGCTTTAAACAATAATGAATTCGTAAGTTCCATAATATATCATCGACTTCATAATTAATCCAGCGCTCGAGTCATATTTCATGAGTCTACTGTACAAGACTCTCGTAAACGCACTGTTTACTGGACGTAAATGAGCAAGGTTACACGATGGCTGCCAATGACATCATTCATTTCATCCACAATAGTGCGTGTGACGGTGTCACAACTCTAATTGCTACACCAGTGAAATATAAATGGACATCCGCTTATTCGCAAATTTATAGATTGTTTTATGTGTTCGTTATGGAGAAATCGACATGTGTCCTAATATGTTTTATTATAGGTACCAAATTAAGTAGAATACATTCAAACTTTCGTGATGTTACTAACACGTCGTAATTATTTGGTTCAAGCTTATTTGAACTTCTTTTTGTAATATGTATAAGATAAGGGAGATATAATATTTTTCAAGGCCTAGCAGTGAAAAGAAACTTCTTTGATTCTGTGAAGATCTTTTTCAATTTTGTTCGTAAGTAATAACATGACTATTTAGTTGTGGTGAGTATATTAAAATTATGAACATGAAAAGTCATTTTACATTTCTGAAACATAAATCAAACAATGAAGAAGCAAATATTACTTTTGCAAAATGTTTCTTCTTATTCACACAGATACCACGCAAGCTACAACAACGTTATTTCTATCCGGCTCTTGCTTAGTCTGTCTGTCAATGTCTCCTAGCGTTCACACTGCGCCGGACCGGCTAATAAGCCGGAAGCCGGCGCCCGGAGCGAGTGTTCACACTACGCCACGACCGGCTAATTAGCCGGAGGACGGCCGGCTCCCTAGATTAAATTTACTTTATAGATGGAAGTATTGCATCACAAGATCATCACTAAAATAATCTGACATTGGTGACCATGGGTGGCCATGGTCACCAATGTCAGATTCTTTTAGTCAAAATTAAATAGAACTTCATGTGAAACTTAGAAACTTCATTCATAGACGTTTTGACTTATGCGTATAAAGATTGTACTGATATTTGTAGGGACGTTGAAATTTTATCGATACTTTTATTTAAAATGTTTTTGTATGAAAGAGAAACAAATACATCCTTAAAAACTTTCGCGTTCATAATAACAGTTTATATATAAAACCATTTTCGGCAAACAACTACTAAGCCATGCATGTTTAGTCGCGATTTTTTCCTAGATCATAGCAAACGATACTTACCTAATAAATGCACATAACTTCCAAAACTCAGAGACATGGGTTTGAATTTGAATTTTATTGCCATTTAAATTAAGTACACGGTGCCTGGTGGCAACCAATCATTGACGTTACTGAACTTCAATGTCCGTTTGACAATGAAATCAGCTAAAAACACGATTTGTTTATTTGTTCCTGACTTGGTTGCATATAATAATAATATGCAGGTTTTAATTTGAACAGGTTTCGTAAATGAAATCACAAGTGTCTGTTCCTACGTTAAAATTTATTAATCTATATTTATGTTTCATCGATATTTACTTTATACCTACTAGGAGAGCTGGCATCAATTTTGGGTAGGTATTTGAGGCATGATTGCAGACCTGGCTGGCGAGGAGCGAGGCTATAGAAAATTATGAAAAAACGAACAAAAATGTATTGGAGATAACATGCAATTTTTAAATATAATAGTTTAATGCATATATAATACAAACAAACATAAGTCAGATGATTTAGTCGGGGCTTTATTATATTGCCAGGGTTTTTTATATTGGTTTGAAAATTATTTTTGCATGCGCCGGGCTATGTTAAAGCCACGTCTAAATCAAATAATATAATCATTTATAGACATTTATCTTACTCTACGTTAGAAAAATCAAAAGTCAAAATGAAGTAACTATGTATATTGGACAAGACTGCTATTGTAATGCGGTCTTTATAGTATTTTCCTTATTCTAAGGCCAGCTTCGATCAGTGTTACCAACTTAGTAGAATTGGCACTAAAACTGGGGGTTTCAACATTTGCCTAAAATGGAATACAGCGTTCGTTTTAAAATAATTTGTACATTGTTCAATCTATTATTATTATATTACTTGATGTGTTGATTTAACATTTAATTTGCATTTTTCTTTACATATTGCCTAATAGAACGAATTATTATTTATGTATACTAATTGTTTTCCGAAGTGAAATAAGTATTATAATGATAATTTAAGTGGGTGTCATGTGTCTAAGGAAATTTTATTTGTGGTTTCTGGTGGAGAGCTTGGTTCAACTGTTGGTAACACTATGTCACCGGCACTAGGCATGGGTCTGTGCACGTTGTCATAACTATCTATATTTCATAACTATCTATATCGTTCGATCACCTAATTTGCAGAAGTATTTACTCGTAGATATGTCTAATGCATAACTAGAATGATAACAGCAAGTGGTTTGGTAAGGCTCGTTTTAAAAAACCATTAAGAATGCTAAGATTGTTATCGAGACCTATAATGAAATGTATTGAGATGGCAAGAACTACAGCAAAAATAGCAAAAAGTTAATCAACAAAAAATAATGTGAAAAAGAAAAATCTAAACAAATAACAAATGTGGCAAGAGTAAAGAAATTTTAATGGTTAGGTTTTAACCAATGTGCACAATGATGCGGTTGCGTTGCATGTATAAATGGTTTTGTTTACATGTTTTGGTTCAAAAAAAGCTTATTCATACATATTTTTATATATTAAAATAAATAAACATCCAAAATTTATTGAATTAACTTTTCTATAAAACAAGCCTGAGAACTGAAAGTAGAAAAGAAATATTCTAGTACTTATGTATGCAAATCAGATGTTTGGGCCTTTCGTAGAGGCCAAGAAAAGCCTCACCGTAAATCATGGTACCTACTTAATATTCAAGTCTGATATTATTTCACTAGAGCTCGGACTTATAAATATCACAACCGTATGTTCAAGGTTGGATTGAAATTGATAAAATGTCGCGTGCATCATCAGAACTCGCGTTACGGCACTGAGCATGAGCGCGAAGTGAAGTGTCACGCATACTGTATGCCAAAAAACACGGCAATTAAGAGCTACAAAAGATAATTAAATAAGCAGATATAACAATTTGCAACGCAATCACTAAGAGGCGGCCTTTACTCACTTTAATTCTACTGCTACACCTGCGTTAGTGTTAGCGTTAATGGCAATGGCCAACTAAGCGTTAAAAATTCGAGCTGCCTATTTGTAATTTGACGCGTTAAAATGTTGGCCACATCTAAGGAGCACCTTAAGTACCGCACTAATTGACACGTTTACCAGCCGGTGTAGCAGGTGCATGATAGAAATTGAGAAAGCGCTCTCAGTCGCACGCGCAGGCACTTTGTCTAGTATCTCGTCTGCATTATGGTTTTACCTCGTGCAGTACCAGCCTTGTTTTCACATCGCGCGGCAAGTGAGTGACTGGCAAGATTAATTCATACGATCTTTTGCTCATGTCATGCAAGGATGGCGCTAACAGATGGTGGGTATACGTAAAACCAACTTACTTTGTGTTTAACTCCAGAATACGTGTACTCTGACACACGCAAGTTCAACGCGCTCTGTTCCACACGATTGCATTTACAAAACTGCTCCTTAATTTCATAAAATGGGGTTCTCATTATGTTCTACGTATTTGACGACACAGGTCAAGACTTGTAACGTGACTTGCGTTGTGAATTTTTCATATGGGTTCCTTCTTTGAAAAATGAACACGTAATAAGAAAAGAAAATCTGTTTTCATCATATGTTTAAGGCCCACATGCGTAACGTTTGATTTAAGTCACTCCTTAATTTAAATTTGTTGAACAGAATTAACAGCGTAAAATAATTTAACTTAAAAGTATTTGGCGTCCTCGTGAACAACGACAACAACGCTTAGATTTAGTTAAACATTTTATGAGGTCGGTAAAGTAGTTTCTACGTTTTGTTTCATGCCATGATGACTTTTTGTTACGATTTTAACGATGTTATGCGTATGCTTTTGCATAAAACAAAACGCATTGTCAACGCCTAGCAACGAAATGACAATTGACAAATAATAACTTGAAACTTTTGAGCATTAACAATAACACAAGTAGGTACATTGTTATCAGTTATATCATCATCATCATCATCATGTCAGCCTAGAGACTGGTCACTGCTGGACATAGGCCTCCCTCAAGGTTCTCCATACAGACCGATCTTGAGCCGCCCGCATCCAACCGCTTCCTGTGATCTTAACCAGATCGTCGGTCTACCTTGTGTGAGGCCTACCCCTGCTGCGACGTCCGGTCCAGTAACCAGTTATATAATTATAGATAATTCTCGTCGCTAATGGCAAGTTGCCAATGTCAGTGTGACAGTTCTTAAATAAAAGTAGCCACCAAACAGCCGATTTTCGGTAATTAATTTTGACAGTTCTTAAATCATATTAGTCGACAAATTTTTCGTTGTGCAAGACGCTAGTGGTGTTTAATATTGTTTTTCTCGTTAAATACACCTTAATTCAATTTAAGAATCGTTGTGCAATTGGGCCTAAAACTACGAAAAAGCAAAATAGAGCCTGCCTTATTAAAATCTAAATTATATAAAGGTACGGAAAAGGAAATGATAAAGAAAAGAGAAAGTAAAACTAACTTAAACCAACGTACAGAAAAACGTAAATAATAACGTATGCACTTTTATACGTGCATTAGTAATGCTATTTTACATTCAGAAAAATAATACAAACCTAATAAAGATTTAATTCTTGAGTACTGTTGATAATGATAGTAGCATTTTTCTATTTCAACTCGGTGTTATATTGGCGCAAAATCTGTAAAATATACCATTTCTCACTATTTACCTACTTATGTGGAGTAAAAGGTACCAATAAAAAGGGACTTATACCATAGCATAAGTCCCTAATATGAAGTACCGTTGTATTTCAAAGTCTGCGCTGCGAATATTCTAAAAAATATATCAGGGTCGTCTTCTACCATTCGTCTCTGCCTCAACTTACTATCGTATTTTATTTTCATTAATGCTATCCTAAGAATACAATAAAATGGATACAGGTGGTTTATTTTGGTATTCCATTACAATTGAATAAAATCTAGATTAACATTTTGCACAACTACACTACGTTTCGGTTACCTACTTTATCGATTTCTGGTCAAATTGTTGCAAGATTGCGTAACGTAATATTTTATACGTCCTAATTTTCAGGCGACTAATATCTATTATTTGAAGACATTGTAGAAGAGTAATGAAATTCTGTACTTAACCACTTATAAACTATTTCAGTAATACAACTAAAACGGCTTGAAATCTTGCGCATACTAGTGCAGTTGGATAACCCGACTGCACAAAAGCGCGTAATAGCGAGGGTATAATATATATGTTTAGATACAAGGTATACAGCCTATTTGTATTATTATAGTTCTATTTGTCAAATGTTTGGAAAATAAAAGATACAACTATCAATTCTTACTTTCATTTATTCACGTTGTCACAAGAGTATATTTTAAAATCTAAAGTTCTGATTCTACATTTACATTTAGCGCCACGTTCGCAAAGCAAAGGCATAGAACCAAGAGAAAGAACGTGGCAAGAAAACTCTTGGCCATTCTTTTAATAGTTATAGTTATCGTTTATAAAAGCGGTACAATCAAGACATATCGGATTACAAGGTTGTGGGTAGTTCAATATTTCAAGAGTAACTATTATAAGCTAAAAAAATAAACCCCGCTAAAGCGAGGTGTGAGGCAGGGAGACACCATCTCACCGAAGCTTTTCACTGCTGTCCTGGAAGACACTATGAAAAGCTTAGAATGGGGCCACTGCGGGATTAACATCAATGGTGCGTTTCTGTCCCACTTAAGGTTTGCAGATGACCTAATAGTATTTGCGGATAATCTCAAAAACCTCCAGACTATGCTCCAAGATCTTAACGATGTCTCATTAAAAGTAGGTCTTAAAATGAATATGACCAAGACGAAGGTTATGGCAAATGGTCTATGCTGCAAAATCTCACCAGTTTCTATTGACGGTGAAAAATTAGAACTAGTTAGCCGATATACTTACCTTGGCCATAATCTTTCCTTTGATAAAGATCATCAGAAAACTGAGATATCAAGGAGGATTCAGTTCGGATGGGCCGCATTTTCAAAACTAGATGACATCTTAAAGTCGGTAAAAGTTGCTCAATGTTTGAAGACCCACCTCTATAACCAGTGGGTTTTGCCCATAATGACCTACGGTGCCGAGACATGGACGCTCACACAAGAGGCGATATACCGAGTGAGAGTCGCACAAAGAGCCATGGAGCGCTCCATGCTTGGTTTCCGTCAGATTGACCGAGTTCCCAACATTGATATTCGAAAACGCACAAAGGTGCGCGACGTGGGAACTCAAATAACGTCAAAATGGAATTGGGCAGGACATCTGGCTAGACGGAGTGATAACAGGTGGAGTAAGGCCGTAACAGAATGGCAACCACGGATGGGGAAAAGAAGTGTCGGCCGTCCCTTAGCAAGATGGGCCGACGATATCGTTGCAATCGCGGGCCGAACCTGGACGAGATTACCACAAGATCGAGGGAAATGGCAAGAACAGAGAGAGGCCTATGTTCAACAGTGGACACAGTCGGGCTGTGGATGATGATGATGATGATGAACTATTACCTTAATACAATAGATAAGCATAATTAATTTATTAATATTCACCACAGATATATTTACTATAGGTGTATTCAATATTTACCACTGAAATATTCACTACATGATGTATATAATAGACACGACTTGTTTCTCAGCATAAATTCGATTCTATACTATATTATACCCCAAGTTCTAAACTTTAACATCTCACAACTGACGGAACCACCCACAATATCAATTATACAATTGCTAAGCTATATTATTACATTAACTATACATTGTCTATATTGACTACTACGGGGACTACTATGAGGAGTGCTCCGAAGAGTTGTTCGGATTAATCCCTGCCGCCTCTTTCCGCCATCGTTCTACGCGACAGAATTTCCATCCCCATCATTTAGATGGTTGGCAAGCCACAACGGTGCGCTTTTCTAGAAACTTTCTGCCTCGCACCTGTAAACTGTGGAATGATCTGTCGCCTGCGGTTTTTCCGAACCAATACGACCTTCAAACCTTCAAAAAAAGAGCGTATTCCTTTTTAAAAGGCCGGCAACGCACTTGTGACTCCTCTGGTGTTGCGGGTGTCCATGGGCGGCGGTAATCGCTTAACATCAGGCGATCCGTCTGCTCGTTTGCCCCCTATTCCATAAAAAAAAAATTAAAAAAAAAATGACAATACTCTAAATAACACCACAATAGCAATAAAGAATTGTGAAACACATTATTAGTAAAAACAATATAAAAACACAATAATATAAAAGTCAGAATTATATCGTACTTTAGTTAGCCGTTGCCGGGGCGGAACTGAACCTGAGACGTGGATCTTCGCGAAGCCCCGTAAAGGGCGTGCAGAAGCTTGTTCGGGGCAGGTTTTGCCCCCCGCAAGCCGGTTCTTCTCCTGCCCTTTAATAAAGGCAGGTCCTGGGAGCGGGCAGTGGTTGCCCTTAGGCGGTAAGACCGATTAGGCGTGTTACGCAGGCCGCCAAATCTTCACGCCGTCCGGGCGGTCAACACGAGCCAGGTGAGACCCCCGGCGAACCGAAGGAAGCCCAGCTCCGTGACGCCAGCGACACGGACGGCGACTTACATGCGGCCTGCGATGGTCTGTGTGGTGTGATGGTGGTGGTGTTGTGCCGGCGTCTGGTTAGACGTCAACGTCGTGGTCAGGAGTGTATCATCCTTGGCGTGCGCTGTTGCGGTGGTCGTCCGCGCGCGCGCATGATGTGCGTATCATGTGACGATACGCGCAGATGTCGCGCGGAAAGGGGCGGCCACCTGCA
The DNA here is from genome assembly GCA_944739405.2 of Euclidia mi. NCBI lineage: Eukaryota > Metazoa > Arthropoda > Insecta > Lepidoptera > Erebidae > Euclidia > Euclidia mi. Next base: position 94,087,979 of record OX123183.2, on the reverse strand, counting down.
ACAGAGGGCTAAAAGGTTGTCAGTAAGGGGGGACGGCGGTTACCCGGGGCAACCGGTTCGTCCGCAGCGTCGTCGGGGTTGGTGATGAGGTCACGAGGCAGCTTCTTCTTGTCCGGGGGGCGAGCGTGCCAGGGGGCCGGGTCCGGACGTGGTCCCAGGCCGAGGCGTCGGCTCGCTCGAACATCCCCACGGACAGACGGCGGATGTAGGCGTCCAGGCTCTCGATGCGGGTGTCCCGCTGGATGACTTCGTTCCTCACGTAGCGAGGAGCTTGTACGGCGGCGCGCAGCGACAGTGACTGCTGCGCGCGGAGGCGAATGCGGCTCGACTAAACTGAACCTGAACAGAGCCTGTTCTCCTTTTATATCCTATTTACACGTTTGAAAGTGTCAACTGCCAAACGTCAGATCAAATTGTATATTTATTGTTGGCAACACTAGACATTTAAAACATACCAACCATCAATACGATATAACCATATACGAAAGGTTTATGCTATACATAATTAATGATACAATATATTTAGTTTTATATTGTTTGATACATATATGAATAACCCTAAAATCTATCTTCTAGTAACTTAACCTAAAACCTAACCTAAAAGTAACAATGATGTAAATTCTAGCCATACTTACAAATGAAACGCACATATTTTAAATGTACTTAATTTGATATTTTTGTTGATTAATTTTCAAAATATTTCTAATAATCTATCACGCGCAGTGTTTACAGGTGTAAAATGTCCAAGCTAAAAGGATCACATTTTACTTTATAAAATGTGTCGTTTTAATCACGGTCCACAGTTGCTAGGTAATACGTAATATTCAACCAACAAAGAGCTCAGCGCGCTGACGTAAATAGGTTTAACATCTATACTAGTTGGCAGCGGACTTAAAAACACTGCAAGTGCTTCATCCGATTATAACGGAGCGAAGATGTATCTAATGAAAGGAAGCAAGACATTCGACGAGAAATTATCGTTGTCTCCGAGAATGCTGAAAGGAATTCTCGGAATTTCAAGATACAAGCAAATTAAAAGTAGATAATGTCTTCTATTTGCGCAATGTTTTATAATCATTTTGGATTTATGTTGCCTTTTGAATGAATCCGTGTGCATAGTTACTGAATAGGGGAGCTAAGCCACTGTACTGTTTAAATACGGGCTCAGGTCATACACGAATGTTCTCAAAAGTGGAGGTTGTGGAGCAGTTGCAGACATTTAAATGCACTCACTTTATTTTCGTGCATCGTAAAACAATTCGATGCTATTATCTTTTGAAGGCGCCCCTTGCTTCGCTAGATTTAAAATCTCTCTAGTATTCAATAAATTGCAAATTCACCACGCTGGGGTCTTGAGTGTGGTTTTGGAAACATGTGTACTGCGGAAACACTTAGAGAATATTTGAAATAAGTTATACATTTTGTAATAAGTCAAGCTGAATCTCATTTTACCACACATAAACTTGAAAGTTTCAATTTGTATTAACTTATGTACAAACGACTTGTTACGGCAGTGGGATCGCGAATAGAAAGTAGTATCTTACAATACATAAAGCTTATATTTTGACATGGGTTTGAGGAAACACTGTTTAGATCAACCGGCTTAATAAACCCACGTTTGCATATAAAACAAACGTTTTACTAATAATTCACACGTGGGATATACATACATGTATATGTACCTAATGTAAGATTAATGTGGCCGGTACGATATAATCCCTCAACTGGTACTCGTTAACGTGAAGATTAAAATTAATTTGATAGTTTGGGTTGAGGATTTATGTTGAATCTGGATGTTTAAGTACAAATTGAATTAAGTGGCTTAAAATATTACGTAACAGTTTTTAGCCATTAGTTTAAATGGTTGTGATTTATTTATTGTAGTTTAAAGATACATGGCAATTCTTTGTAGGTTCAAGTTAGGTTGTTCTTTTCACGCTGCGTACGAGAACATAACCCAAAATATATAAGCACTAGATGACGCCCGCAGCTACGCCCGCACATATTTTAAAATTTAACGCTTTCTGCCTGTTCCCGTTGGAATTTCGGAAAATCCCGTCTTAGTGCAACCCTATGGTCCCCAAGGAACATACATGCCAAATTTCAGTTTCCTACGCCTTATAGTTTTGGCTGTAGCTTGTCTGTCATTCAGTCAGTAACGCAAGGATTTTATATATACAGATTATAAACTAGATTTTGCCCTAACTTATTATTATATAAGCATTGTTAACAAGAAACCTTCTGATCATTTGAAACTCAAAGTGCTGGTAATCTTTGAACATACTTGAACAAAATGACATTGAAGGTCAATATCTACTCTGGATAAATTTGTAAAGTATAATGTTTATAACATTTCGATAGTCCCTCCCACTTTTTCTATCAGGACCAAGTGCCTATACTAAATAAGCAGAAGAACCTTTATAGGAATAAATTTAAAGTTAATGGTTCTACGTATAGAAATAACAATGATCAAAATAAGATACATCTAATTTGCCAACTGCTGAACATATGCTAAGAGTATAGCAGTGCAATGTATTCTCTGGGGGAATATTGCGATAATGTGTGTTCGCTATTTGCTTAGTATATTTGGGCAGAGCGAGATCCGTGTGCCACTGTGGTTAAATACAATGATTTTTTTTTATATGCTGAGTGGTAGAATATTATATCCTACCACTCTTTGATTACCTTTGCTATGGCAAAGGTAATGGTGGGTAAGCTAAAAATCTGGCTATTTTGACGTCACGATGACCGATCAAAAAGCGTACCTATTGAATAAACTTTTTTCTTTTTAACTTGTGGATTTTTACTTGTATTTAATGGTGAAACAGGATCAGGATATGAAATAGGATATTTTGACGACAGGAAAATATAATTATTATGCTTACTGGGTATAAAAGGCTGTAACAGCTGATGAAGGTATAAGATAATTATGAATTGCCAAATTAAAACATGGCTAGTCTCTAAAATATTCCTCACATACTCTAGATTGGACTGCACGGTTGGCGTAGTGGTTTAAGCAGCCGCCTCACCGCTTGACACTGTGCTGAAGTGTTGTGGGTACGATTCCTACACGAGACAACACTTTGTGTGATTCATAAATTGTTGTTTCGAGTCTGGGTGTTCATTGTGTTCGTTAGTTGTATGTCTGTAAAGTTCCCCGCGACACAGGATTTAGTCCTAATGCGGGAGTTGTCTTTTTAAGTAACAAATAACATAACTTAAATATTTAAAAAGTCTCACCTCTAATAAAATTAATACGCAGTCGCAGTTTGCTACGTTAATATTAAACGAAGCATTTGTGTACAATATCGGCAGCATTCCACATGTATACTGTATCAGATAAATTGCAGCTGACATGACTCGAAGTGAGTTATTAATAATCTATAATGGCTCCATCGTTTTATTTATAAACCAAGGGGAAATACGCAGCAAATCATTTAAACATACATGAACATCGTTTTTATTTAAACCCGCACTAGGAATAAACCCTATGCTATGTCGTATGGGACTTTACAAATATTCGAACAAGGGACACAGAAAACCCAGGCTTGAAAAAAAAAACAATTCAGGAATCGAAAAAAGTATTTTACCATGTAGGAGTCGAACTCACAACAGTCTATACAGTATTAAAAAGGGAGATGGTCGCTTAGAACGTTACGCTTTACAAGCTGAACGAACAAAACATTTCAATTGAGCTAAAGAAAAGACTAAAGCTTATGGCAGAATTTATAACGTAAATGAATTCTGTCCAAAATTTAAATAAAGTTTTTGCAGCCAAAGATGCGTCGTCGAAGTAGGTCCTGAAGCAATAACCCATAACTACGACGGCAGGTGGCGCCGCCGTTGTGCTGCATAATGTGCTTTTTTTACTCCAGCTCTTGCTTTTCAGCCAAGCAGTTCCACTCGCGCTCTGGTTTCTTCACAAATTTATTACCTCTGCGAGCCTCGTTGGTGAAATTTCTTAATTGTTTTTAATGTTATTTTCAAATATGGCAAAGGAATTCTTTCATTAATTGAATTTGGAATCGGTTTTGAGTATGAAATAATAAAACAAGAAGTTTTGTAATTAGTATCACAGAGTACCTTTGTATGTAGATTAGTATCGTACCGCACAATTTAAGAAGAACCCCAGGGACAGTGATTCAAGCATAAACAATATTTATAAATGGTGATTTATTACACAGGCTAGTAACTTAAAAAAACATGCAATTTAGAGTTTTCCAGTTTGCCTATGCTTGTCTTCTGAAAGTATAAGACACAAAATGTACCTATTACAAGAGTATGCAACAAATACTGTAAAGAGCAACTTAAATTTGCTGCTTTCTTCGCTTAAACAAAGGTGAAAATAGGATAAAATATTTCTCTTTAGTACCCAGATGCATCGCTAAAATGAGATTTTGGAATACATTTTTTGCCGTAATTTTGTAGCTTAGTTATTCGCGTCTGTAAGTTTGCCTGTAATGGAGATGTCACCTTATAATGAATGGATAGCACGAACAATGACTTGGCAGTTCTGTTGGAGAACTCTCCGTTGTCAAGGCCTTGGTTATTTGGTGGTAATATGCATATAAGTTTTTGAGGCAATAGTATTATATTGATAATAATCGGATTACTTATCAAAAAAGCTTGCATGAATTGAAGTTTATGGGGGGTATATCACAGACATAAATAACTTGATTATTCTCGCTGGGTATAAAAACTATACCGCGGTAGGTTTTAGAAACATCAGAGCAAGGGAATTGTGTGCATTATGCTAGATATTTGATTATCTTTTGAGATTAATTGTAGAAGCTTTTATCGTGATGTATATTTTTTTAATAACAGTCTGTGTATTCTTTATCTCGGTTCAGTGAGCCTAACACGAGCTTAATCAATGGGCATATGTATATAATACTATTAGCTTTTGAGAGTCAATTAAGGAGACAAGAGGTTGCAAATGTACCAATCTGATGTATGATCTATATTACTGCAAAGTTTAATCAAAATTCGTTCTATAATTTTTGCGTGAAAAAGTAATAAAAATCTATGCCATAGTGAACTGAACATACTGAACATAGGCCACTCCAATGGCACTGAGCGCGATTTTCGGCTTTTCGTGCCCATAAACTTATGTAATTATATAGAAATAAAGAAGAAAGAAAGAAAGTAATTAAGAGCGGTGAGATACTATTACTCAAGGAAAATTATGTTGGGTTACTTGATCAATTTATTAGGTAACTTATTTCAAATTTTACTGAGTTAGTAAGCGATACTCGTAATACTATTCCGATAGCTAATGTTCCCAATTTCAAATATTGTTAGGTACTCCTAAATTAAAGTGATCACAGACAGGCTTCCCAGAATTGGTCCTATAATGGTACTACGTCGGTTAGTAATGCGCCCTGGTTTTCTATTGCTAACTTGTAATATGTATACTAGCATCTGACCGCGGCCTCGCCCGCGTGACGGCCTGTTATGGAGACAAAAGGTAACTCATGACCTAATTAATCATCAATCAGTGGGTACTGAACATATATTTTAATTCTTGTGTTACTACAATACAACATACAGCGAAAACTACTGGGCGCAAGAAGCTGAAAGTTGGCATGTATGTTCCTTGTTCTTGTACAGGAGTGCACTAAGAAAGGACTTTACGAAATTCCCTCGGGATCGGGTAAAAACGATGTGGAGGCGTAGCTGCAGACATCCCCTAACTACATTACAGCAAAGGTTCAACAATATCAGTTCGGTAGTAATGGCGTGTAAGAGTAACAAACATCTTTCTTCAGATGCTTTCGTGTTTATTAATTAGAGAAAATATGTATAAAAACCCGCCCTAAGCGTGATAATTTGCTAGTATATTACTTATTCGTACATAGGGAAGCGCTTACAATCTGAAGATATCGGTTAAAACTATACAGTGGTGCATGTTCCATATTACATTTACAGTGTAGTGGTTTCCTTGCACCGATGCAGCGATGGGACCAGACTGTCTGCGATCGATGACTTGATCCATTTGTGTATAAATAATTCCAGATAGAAAAGACACAGCAGTGCTAGGTATGTATTTTAGCTGGCTTAAAATACATTTTTACGGTTACCACAACATATAGATATACACTCTTCTATTTGTTTTGACTGTACGTATGGCATAGTGGTCAAGCAGACACCTCGCCGTTCAGAACTGTGCCGAGTATTGTGGGTTTGCTTTCCACGCAAAACATCCATGTGTGTGTAATCCACATAATAACTATGTTATTTTGAGTCTGGGTTAATTTTATGATCGTTGATTCAATGTTAGTATAATAGTCCGCCAAGACACAAAATGTCTTTATATTATCTTATTGCAGACATTATATTTTTAATATGAATATTATCTAGAAGAAGAACATAGATATTGAAATATTGTGTCTACACTCACACTTGTGGTGGTGAAGGTAATATACGTAACATATATTATATCATCATCATCATCAGCCCTGTAAATAAACTGTCCCACTGCTGGGCACGGGCCTCGTCTCACTATGAGAAGTGTAAGGCCATAGTCCACCACGCTGGCCTAGTGCGGGTTGGCAGACTTCACATGTCTTTCGAGAACATTATGGAGAACGCTCAGACATATAGGTTTCCTCACGATGTGTTCCTTCACCGTTAAGCAAGCGATAATTAACAATTTAATACGTGCATAACAACGAAAAGTCATTAAAGCAGCGATGGCCGAGTGGATATACCAGCAGACTGCCATGCAGAGGGTATCGGGTTCGAATTCACGGCGCGCACCAATGACTTTTCGGAGTTATGTGCGTATTGAATTTTTAGTTTTCGCTTGTCTCGTGCCTCGGAGATCACGTTAAGCCGTCAGTCCCGGTTGTCATGAAGATCTTTGACAGCCGTTACTGGGCTTCAGTACCTTCTAAATAAGCTGACACCTAGTCTAAACCATGAAATATCGCTATCCCTTCGGGTTGCGGAGGTCAGACAGGTAGTCGCTGTGTGGAAAAGCTAATATTCAGCCGAGTCCGGTTAGACTAGTAAGTGGACCCCTGATTGAAACTGGGATAACGCTAAGAGAAAGAAGAAGAACTCCGAAAAGTCATTGGTGTGCGCCGTGATTCGAACTCGGACCGTCTGCGTAGCAGCCTGTCGGTCTCTGCACTAGCTGTCGCTGCCATATAAATAAATAAAATGTACGTGTCATATGCATATTAAAGGCCAATAACACCCAGACACAGGAGAAATAATCATGTTCATCATACAAAGGTTTGTCCTTTGGGAATCGAACACAAGACCCTCGAGCTCAGTCAGGGTTACCAAAAACTGCACCAAAAGACCCGCCAAACACAATAGTCTACACAGATTCTGGCTAAAGGAAGATTTATTTATTATTGAAAGTTTTATTTACTCACAAATGGACCTTTTTTGCTATCGTAGTACAACACCCTAGTACTTAACGGGTTTCCTACCTGCTGTTTAGTTCAATTCCAGTGGTGAGTTTGAAAGCAGTAGGTTTGTGCGACCCTGAAAGAAGTTCGGCTTGCGCACTAAAACCAACACGGTGTCCGCGACATCCCACAGTGGCGGGGTCACGCTATTTAAAAAATGAATTCTGCTTCTTTTCGGTTTCCATTATTATTAAAGAAAAAACAGTATCCATTTTTGCACCCTGCGTTCAATTTCATGTACATTTGTGTACATTTTTTGATAACGTCATTATTTACGTGCAACATACGCGAGGGTGAATTTGGCCCGAGTTATGGACATGTTCTAGTCCCTCATCGCTTCTATTATCGGGATATCGGTGTCAAAGTTATTTAATAACACGCTAAGTTACACTACTTGTGTTTAAACTTAATTAATTAAGTTTAGAAGTAAACTTACAGGTTAAATATTAGACCAATGTTACCTAATACGAGATAATGATATTATAGTTTGAGTTGGTAATATTAATGCTTATTCGTTCGTTAGGAAATTACAAAGCTTTGTTATATTACAAGTAGTATATAAAGGGACATTTTCTAATAAAATTTGACTTCATATTTGTGAAGTACAATACGAATATTAAATTTATAAATTAAACGTACAATTATTCAATAATTGATGATTGTATCATGTTCTTAACTGAGCCATCATAAAGGTATTCAAATTACTATTAAAACATGAAAAAATAGTTTAGCAGACTTATGACTAGACTATAATAATGTTTAGTATTGGCTTATTTACAGAAAATTTATTAATATTGTATATAATTAGTTGACATACCTATACTCTCCAAGGCCAAAGGTCAAAAGGTCTATTGCGCATTCGTGGATTTGGAAAAGGCTTACGATAAAGTGGTGAGGATTGAAATGTGGTCGGTGCTGTCAATGAATGGGGTAGACAGCAGCTTCATTCGAGCTCTGAAATCCCTTTATAAGGATTCTAGAGCTTGTGTGAGGATAAACGGGGCATACACTGACTGGTTTACCATCGAGAAAGGTGTTAGACAAGGTTGTGTAGCGTCGCCGTGGCTGTTTAACCTCTTCATGGACAGTTGTTTGCAAGATTTAAAACATAGTGACTGCGGATTAAGGATGAATGGGTTACTCGTCAAATACCTCCTTTGTGCTGATGATCAGGTAATACTTGTGTCTTCAGCGGAGGAGTTGCAGGAGATGGTAACAATCATGCATAATGCGTTAGAGAGGAAAGGAATGAAAGTGAATGTAAGTAAAACGAAATTTATGGTTTTTGAAAAGGAGGAATGCGTTACGGCTTGTATTGTTTTGATCGATGGACAGCGAGTGGAACAACTGAATGAGTTTGTCAACTTAGGTACGTTGTTTACAAGAGATGTTAAGAATGAAGAAGATATTGAAAGAAGAGTTAATGCAGGTAATAGAGTGAATTTGTTAGTGCCTACCCTTATGTATGGTAGTGAAAGTTGGGTATGGCAGAAGAGACTTGAAAGTAGAATAAATGCTGTAGAAATGAGAGCACTGAGAAGTATGTTTGGTGTATCTTTGACCGACAGAATAAAGAATAGTGTGATAAGAGAGTGTTGTGGGGTAAAAGAAGATGTAGTGACAAGCATCGAGAAAGGCAGAAGATGGTTTGGGCACATGGAGAAACACAATGAAGACAAGACAGGATGAAGGGGGATACCTAGGCGGACGTTCTCCGAAAATATTGGAGACATCCTAAAAAAGGACAGGTCAGAAGTACCCCAAACAGAAGAGCATGCATTAGAAACTTGATGGAAGTGAATGAAGCAAGAGAGGTAAGTCAGAATCGTTGCAAATGGCGCTCCGTAGTCTCTGCCTACCCCTCCGGGAAACAGGCGTGAGTCTATGTATGTATGTATGTATGTACCTATACTCTCGGGTTATTTATATCAACAAATTAAATTTCCAGTTCAGCAAGCAGGTAAATGCGAAAAGGGTTATCAAAACATAAGTTGAATACTTCTTTAGATACATAAATCATATAATCTTATTATTTTCAGTGTGCTGTTACAGAACTGTATTTATTACCTAACATTGTATGTGAGAGAAATATTGTATAAATCGTACTTCCTCAGCCTCGTAAACGTTAATGGCCCTAAGTGCTAATAACAGCTGAAGCAAGGAACGACTATAAAGCCTCATTTAATTGCCAAATCAGCGGAATATAAATTCAATGGTGTTAGCCTAATGCTGACACGCGATAAACATTAGACGAGGTCCAGATTATGAGCTGCTAAGCTATTAGGTATAGAGATTACTAAACAGCACCCACGACACTGCCCGCGTGGGCCAGTTTTACCCCCTTGGGATGAAGATTTCCAAAAATCCTGTCTTATTGCTCCTTTACACTCTTCAAGGCACCTTCACACACATGCAGGAATTTCATCTTCTTGCAGCCATTAGTTTCGGCTATGCGTTATCTATCAGTCAGTCAGAATAGCAAGAATTATATTATTTAAGGCGAATATAATATTTATTAGTTATCATAACATTATACAACAGATTAAAACTACCTTTATAACTAAACTGTCCAAAACTAAACTACTTACTTCGATCTATAGTCTATCTATCTATCTGTAGATTTTAGATTATTTTTTGACATTAGCTCCATACAAAATATGTAAAATAGGAATCTCGAAATCCATGTAGGGATCAAATATTGAAAATGACCGTTAATGAAAACGGAGTTACAGCAGATATAAAAATGTTAAAGGCAGAGCTTATTGCCTTAGTACGGCGTCATAAGCCACCAACTCCTACTTATGCTCTGGACGAAATGGCGAAAGAAAAAGGCCACCAGATCCTTCGACTACCACCCTACCATTGCCACTATAACGCTATTGAGATGATTTGGGCCCAAATAAAAGGACACGCTGCAAGAAATAATACTTCGCCGCCATTTAGGGCAAATAAAACGTTGGTCCTATTGCAAGCGGCCATCAACATTGTTCAACCTGAAGACTGGTCGAAGGTTGTGAGTAAAACAAAGAGGGACATTATGTCTGATTGGGATCGTGATATCCACGTTGACAATATAATGGAGTCATCGTTGATAATATCCGTCAAAGATACAGATGATGAATTTAGTGACAATTCTGATATTGCTGACTCTGATACGAGTTTAGACGACTGAAATCTATTCTATATAATATATATGTATATGGTATGTTGTTCCATTAATATAAATTTTATAGACTTTTTACAATAATATATGATTTGAAGTACGCCCAATATACGTATTTTATTATAAAAACATCGAATATCCATCGTAGCAGTACATCCCATCACTAAATACGTCTAGGGCGTTACCTTATATGCATAATATTTTGCTTAATTTTTCTTTCCATTAGATTTTATTTGGAGACTAGAATTCTGGTTGGGTATAATTTAATGTACCACATGAATTAATGATTTTAAATATATAGAATGTGGTACAACTGAAATACTAAGTCATAATTTGTAAATCGCGGCAACTTTCAAAAGTGAAATGAAACGTTACTGAAACTGCCTCCCGCACCATGCTACAGCGCACATAGTATAGACGAATTTTACTTTTAGTCACTTTTGTTGTTTGTCGGCGGGGCACGTAATAATCAAAAGGTTTCGTAATCCGATTACTGAGTAGAAAAGGTTAAAACTGGCCCTTGATATAACTATGTATATAAAACACGTGAAAATGCTTTCCAGTTTATTACCCAACTTTCTAGGCTTGGTGGAACCGTAGGCCAGATTTTAGCTCTATAATGTCTATATTTGTCCAGTTAAATCGCGGTCGGACGCATAATTATTTCAAGCTATAAGGTTGCTTTGTAGTTTGTTACAAAATAAAACACTATATTTTGTACCATCGGCAGCATCGCGACCCATCATGGATCGTTTTATTATAGACTACGCATCTCGAAAAGATATGAAATGTATTTTAAAGAAATTTAAGCATATACACAATTAATGATATCAAATTAAAAACATTTCTTGAACACCGACTGTTGCACTACCTCAAGCATACTGATTGGCTTCTGGATACACAAATAACACTGCTATTCTTAGAAAAAACGAGTCGTTTTATGTTGTTTACATTTGTGTCCTCATTAAAAATAATGACGGCAAAGCAGGCTGTCAGTAGCTGGAAATATATTTTTTCTCGAATATTCAATAAATAACGTTTTGGTAACGTTATTACCACTATATAGGTAGAAAATATTAAATTTTACGATGTCATAGGAGAATGGAACACGAAGTCTCGTTATTAAATCGAACGAGACCGGCAGGTGTGCTACCGCTACATATTACGAGGTTCGTCTATGATTTAAAATACACAGTGAATATTGAACTACTGTACACATTTACATCGTATATTTCCAAAAGTTTTAAAATTGCTAACATAAATTCGTATCGGATTATTGAACTTTTTTCATTATAATAAAAATTGCCCATTCAAAGTTTTAAAACTAGGCAGATTGAAGGTTAGAATAGAGAAAGATTTTCGAAGGTATAAGATGAATAAAGAGCAACATTTTCGAAGGTATAAGATGTTTGGGAAATCAGATATTTTCTAGAGGCGTTAGCTTCACAAATATGTGAATCGGCGCACGTGCCTCAAGAATTTAATTAAAGTGAATGAATAAAATTCATATGTAAAGATGGTATTCGCATACATATGAGTGTAGGAGCATAAATTGTGTGATGATTCAGTTTCATAGGCGACAAACTGATTAAGTTCTGTGCTGTGGGTAAATGATTCATCTACAACACAGAGAGAATCCAAGTTGAAGATAATTCAAGTACCTATATTGAAGCATTGAACTCAAACTGTCAATTATTTTTATTTTACACACATACATTTTTATCTCACGCAAAACATTCGTAATTCAAGTATTTCGTTAAGAAGATCTACTGACAGAAATACTCTAATACTTCGACTTCTACAGACTCTAAACACCTACAAAAACTACAATTATAGTTCTAGATATATTTTTAGACATCGAGCCTTAGCTTTCTCTAAATATAAATTGTTAAAACAACTAACCTATACTGATGGGACAATTTTAACAAACAATTTACCTAAATATTCATAATAACGATCTTTGACCGAATTTTACCAGTGGCGGCCAGTCTCAATAGTATCAATTCGCTCTCGAAGTCAGGTGGTACGACTATCTAACGATCGGTGAAAGATTTTGCGCAGGGCCAATGTCTTGATAACGTGCTTTACATTTAGTACATATTGTACTACTGTATTATAAGAAGAAGTGAGAATATAACTTGAGATGAGACAATTCTGATTCAAGTAAGAGACGTTAATATATATTTTACTGTAGCAGAATTTATGAACTATTTTAGATGTTACTTTGAAGTCTTGGAAAGCATATAATAATATACGGTTATTTTTACACATCTTGTAGAGGCAAATTCATATGTTATCAGTTTATATTACATTCTTGCGTTAGTGTCTGACTGACAGATAACGCACGGCCAAAACAGTTGGGTGCAGGAAGCTGAAATTTGACATGTATGTTCCTTGGGGACCTACGGGGTCGGGGAAACGGTAGTCTGCGGGCATCATAGTGAAGGATAAAACCGTGATCACCAACTATATGAACTCGCAAAACAAATTATCTGAAAGCTATATCTAGCTTTCAGATAATTTGGTTTGAGAGTCCGGATAGAATTCTGGATAGTCGTAGAAGCTATCCGGATTTCCACTAACTTACTCAATTTGTTCATACCATACAGCAACAGCTTTTAATGAACTTTTTTCTTTATGCAGGTAACTTTTATTTCACAAAAACGAAGTTTCTATCTAGACAAAATTGGAAAAGCTTTGAAATAATCGAATATTTTATACGGCAACACGTTTGCTATTGTATTATCATGTTCGGTTCACAACGATGATCTATAAGTTATTTTGTGAAAAAGCAATCTTACTGGCGTTTTCCGGACTCAATTTAATTTCGCAATTCTATAAGAAAAAATTTAATCACACTTGAGTTCTTCGCTTCAATTCGCACTCAAGATCTCAAAGAGACCCTGTAGCAATACGGCGTAGGATCTATATTGTTCTTTTTAATTGGATAGAGGATTTTGTGATATTCCTGGAACACGTATTCTGACTTGGAATTGTCAGCTTTATCATTGCTATATATAACATGACTTGCATATGAGATACCTTATAATCCATAGTGTCATTTTACAAGTTAATAATTACTAAATGAACTTCCTATTATTAACCACATTTGTAGCAGTTCTGAAAATAGCAGATAATTTAGCAGTTGTGACATTTGAAGTTCATACACCTGAATAAGGTAATACGAAGCGTTCACATAGCGTACTAAAATATAACTAATTTCAGTTATTCATAAGCTCGATGCTCGCAAGTAAGTTCAAAGTCAGTTTTGTACCAAGAAGTAACTTTAATTCATTTTGAAATTCCAACTTGACCTCTGTTTATAACGGTGTAGATGTTTTTATTTTCTAGACTGTCAAGTTCTTTAGCTATTCAATGTACAATGTTTTATAGCACTTGTTATTAACAACGACTTCTTGAGTTGAGGATAGTATTTGTTTTTAAGTTACAAATCCTTTGGAAGAGGGAGGAAGATAGGAAGAAGTTGGAAGTACTAATGGAAGTCTACTGATCTTGAGTCTTGACTTCTAAAGGCCAGATAAAATAAATTATAAGAGGATACCCCTTACGATCCTTTCGATCCGATTAGATTTAATTATCCCCCAGTAACATGCTTCGAATTTTTTACACTAACTTGTAGTAAAGTTTAAACTGCCCCTTAATTCTGATAAACTTGTGTTGGATGTTACCACAATTCAACTCTACATAAGCTATAAAGGTATTTTACAAGTAACACAACAATATTGGTTACCTGCTTGTCTACCAATAACGTAGGTGTAGGATCAATGACTTGTTATTGAAAAGAAAATCCTAAACTTCCATCATTGTCTATTTGTATATAATAACGTAACGCAATTTCTGTGTTATATATAAAATATGCCCGCTTAGAAAATCAGAATATTTGTATGTTACAATAATGACGCGATTGAGACCTAAAGCTTAAACCATTAAAAGTTTTTAAAGAATAATAATATTGTTGGTGATTGACATATTGTAGTAATACATCTGCGGATTATGAATATACTTTAAAAAGTAATAAATCATAACAATAATATAATAAAATATTATCATTACACGTAAAATTAAGAGTAAATCACAGGAGTGACTAAAATAAATATAATTATGTTTAACGTTATCTGACCATGATTATTATTGTTTACATGTTGGGGTCTGGGGTACAAAATAGTATTCGTAGATAATACCAAATACCATCTGAATCTTGGTAAACTCACTTAGCCGTAAACTCGATTTTAAAGATATTTTCTGCACTAAGAATTATTGCATTTTATGGCTATGGTAAAGAATTTGAATATTCTAACACGAACTTTAATTGGAAAAAAACTACATGAATAAAGAACTGAAAGAAGAGAAGAGAGAGAGAAAATAAAACTAAGAAACAGCTGTGCTTTATGAGTCCTATTTTTGTTCCATTAAACTTATCTAGAAAATATGTTCTCATCTACGCTGCCGTTAACTAGAGCCCCGCTAACCCTCAAATGGTCGATTTTGAGTTTTGAATGCAAAATATTACAGTTTTAAATTCTCTATCTTTTTGTCTAAGAACCATATCTCTATCACATACGGTTATAGAGGTATTAAAACATTATTTACCGTTAAATGACAAAATATGCAACAAATGCTTGACTACAAAGTGACAATACGACGCTTCTTAGCTTAATGCACGTTGAGTACCTTAGTTTCGAAATTCACCAAATATTTTTAAATTTCTTTTAAGCTTAAACTACGTTAATTGACAGTTTGCGAGAATGTTGATACAATTTTCTCTTATTTTTGAAAAACAATTCAGACATATTGTTTTTATACTTACAGTGACTAGTATTAGTTCGAAAGATGTTTTTGGTGCTTATCATACATTTAAATTTTAGCCAAAAAATATTATCAAAGAAAAGAGAGTTATTCTTTTATAGTTTTATACGTTCTACGTTATGTAAACGAAAATATTGGCACATTGGTAGAATTTGTTTGTCATATTATGATTTGAATAAACATAATTAATTATGAATATAGTAAAGCAGCGATAACTTATTGGAAAGACTAACGAATTGCTACGCATATTATATATATGACGGTGAATTAAATATTTTGACGGTGAATTAAATAGATATTCTTTTTCTTTTTTAAAGAGATAACACCCGCACTAGGAATAAATCCTGTGTCGCGGGTGACTTTACAAACATGTAAGCAACGGACATAATGAACACCCAGACCCGAAACAACAATTTGTGGATCACACAAAGCATTGTCTCGTGAGGGAATCGAACACACAAAACTCTGCGCAGTGTTAAGTGACGAGGCTGCTGCTTAAACCACTATGCCAACCGTGCAGTTATGTCAGATATAGGAAGAAACCTGCGAATTTAATTTTTTTTTGTTTTTGAAAAACCTGTGAAAACTCACATTTGGTCAGCGAGGCGGACGTGGCCTTACTCTTCTTATAGTGGGAACAAGCTACTTCCTAGCAGTGGAACAGTTTATACTGATTTAATAAATATATTAGATATGTATCTGTTTATTTTATATTCTATAACCTAACTCCCAGGTGTAGTATCTCACTATTGTGTACTTACAATCTTTTCCTAATGTACTTTTATAAAATGAATGAATTCATTTTTACAAATAATTTTTTTCAATGAATTTCTTTAGATTTACATTTAGCGAGCCTCGTGAAAAACGGTAAAGTTTGTTTTACATCTTATTTCAACCTGTTTATTAAATCGCAAAACTAAAGTGTGTAATAGTAGACAAAGTTTTGTAATGAAAACCTCAGATTCCGTTGATAACAGCTTTAATCTTGCTTTTTTGTCATTAAGTATTACAATGATTCGCAGTTTTTACGTATTGATGCTAGCGTAACAAAATTTAGAAATCGAATAACAAAAATATGTGCGGGTGTAAGTAAAATAAATTTAGGAGTCAGGTACAGTATTACTTAAACGAGTAACTTGATGCCATTTAAAATGATCAGGCGTTTATGCAGCGCAGACATCTTCCCCCCCGTTGAAAGACTCCTTTCAACTGCGTTAGTCGTCATCCGGTAAAGATGTAGGCAAGGGGCAGATCCGTGTGAGAGGCCTCCTGAAGCAGCCTCTGGTAGTCTCCACGTCTGCGACTCGTGTGACGCCGTCGGTTCCAGGGAACAGGCGGCTGACTCGTCCCATTCGCCAGCTCAGTGGTGGGACGTTATCCTCCTGGAGAAGAACTAAATCTCCAACTTGCAGGGATGCTGAATTAGTACGCCATTTGGAGCGCTGTTGTAGTTCAGCTATATATTCCTTTTCCCAGCGCTGCCAAAAATGCCGATGAATCTGTTCAAGCTTCAAGTAACGTTGAAGGTTGTTCTGGTTCTCGTGCTCGAGCGATGGACCAGGCAATGCATTTAGGGCACGCCCTATCAGAAAGTGACCGGGAGATAGGAAATGGTAATCGTTAGGGGAAGGGGAGAGTGGGCACAAAGGTCGACTATTAAGCACAGCTTCCACTTGTGTGAAGAGAGTACATATCTCCTCAAACGTTAAATGATGGTTCCCCATACCGCGTTTTAAATGGTATTTCGCGGATTTAACGCCGGCTTCCCAGATGCCGCCGAAATGTGGAGCATACGTGGGAGAAAACACAAACTTTATGCCTTCATTGGTAGCAAAATTAACTACAGGTTCATGATTAGTTTTAAGAAAATTGCCAATCTCTTTAGCTGCCGCAACAAAGTTGCGACCGTTATCGCAAAATATCTCCGCTGGCTTACCTCGACGCGATATAAATCTGCGTAACGTCATGATAAACGCGTCCTTGGACAAATCACTGACGGCTTCCAGGTGCACACACTTATAGCGAAAACATACAAACAAACATAAATAGGTTTTAATTAGTCGTGCACCTCGACCCTTTCTATTTAGTGTTAGGAACGGACCAGCGAAGTCAACTCCCACAGTACGGAATGGAAAATCAGGTATGATGCGCTGTGCAGGTAAATTTCCCATCATGGGAGTTAATGTTTTACCTTGTATACGTCTACATCGAACACAAACATGTACTGTGCGGCGGGCCAAATGCCTACCATTTATAGGCCACACAGTCTCTCTTACACAGGCCAGCAACAGCTGAGGCCCAGCATGCATATTGTGTAAGTGTTCATATTTAAAATACAATTTAGTGAGTGGATGAGAAGCGTGTAAAAGTATAGGATGTTTTTTAGTATAATTGTAATTAGATAATTCTATCCTACCACCGACCCTCATCACCTTGTCATCATCCAAAAAGGGTGAAAGTGACAAAAGTGTTGACTTGCTACTTAAAGTTTTATTTTTTAACAAAAGATTGTACTCTAGAGTAAATGAAGTTTGCTGAGCAATTTTACATAAGCTAATAAAAGATAATTCTAATTCACTAACTGTTAATTTACCAAATAATTTACCTTGAGGACATTTATGTCTTATGTTATGTATGAATCTATTGACATACGCAAATACACGTCTCAGTTTTAAAAACGATGAAAACTTATCTATTTTCAGAATTTCTCTTTCTGGTTCCTGGACAACAGCGGAAGTGGACTTCATCTCAGGTAAGTCTGATTCATTTATTAATTTCTTTAAATAGGGCCAATCGGATTCAGGCTGTATTAGAAAGCTTGGACCTGACCACCAGAAATTAGAATTGATGATTTGATCTGGGCTCACGCCCCTTGAGATCAGGTCAGCTGGATTCTGATCAGTCGGCACATAGCGCCACGACGAACTATCGGTAAGTTCATTAATTTCGGCTACCCTATTAGCTACAAACGTTTTTAACTTTGCAGAATTACCATTTAACCAGCTGAGGACAACGCTGGAATCGCACCAGTAAATGATGCGATTGACATCACATCGCAGAGAGCTGGTAACTGTCTTACACAATTTTGCAGCTAATAGCGCAGCGCAAAGCTCCAGACGCGGTATTGTTATCGGTTTCAACGGCGCCACCTTAGACTTAGCACACAGTAAATTTACCTTTACCTCGCCAGCTAAGTTGTGTGACCGTAGGTACACACAGGCACCGTAAGCGACTTGAAAAGCATCACTAAAGGTATGTATTTCTATATAATTAGGAGCTTCGCATAGTGTTAGGCGCGGGATCTGTAAATCTGATAAAAAATGTAAATTGCCAATGAACTTGTTCCAGGATTCCAGGATATCGGAACTAACTGGTTCATCCCAACCCTTCTTGTTCAGCCATAAGGACTGAAGTAACATTTTAGGTATAATTACACATGGACTGAGAATTCCAAGAGGATCAAAAATCTTGAATGATGCAGACAGTATCGATCGCTTGGTAACCACATCATTTTTATTGGGAATCTCAATCGATATTTGAAGGGTATCGGTTTTAGGATTCCAATTTAATCCTAAAGTATTATTAGATTCACTTAAACTAACCTTATCATTCTGATCAATGACTGATGATGATAAAATGCTTGGTAAATTCGATCTGAATTTACGTAGTTTAAACCCACCTGACTTTAAAGTGTCCGACACCTTGCGTTGAATGTATAATAGCTTGGACTCGTCGTTTGATCCGGTGACCAGATCGTCGACGTAATGGTCGTGTTTAATAATGTTACCTATAAGCTGGTCATCGCAATTCTCTGCCAATACTGACAAACACTTGGTGCTCAAATATGTAGCACTTGCAAGACCATAAGTTACGGTTTTCAAACGTAAAGTTTTGATAGGATTGGACTCATCACTTCTCCAAAGTATTAATTGTAAATTACGATCCTTTTCATTTAATTCAACCATTCTAAAGAATTTTTCAATATCAGCTGTCAAAATATATTTGTACTGACGAGCTCGAATCAAAATAGAAAAGATTGAGTCTTGAACATTGGGACCGACCATCTGCAGATCGTTCAGAGAGAAACCTGAGGAAGTTCGTGCCGATCCATCAAAGACAACACGAGTCTTTGTCGTTTCACTGTTTTGCTTATATACTGCATGATGGCAAAGATAATAGGATGGAACGGGATTAGTAGTCGGACATTCCTCTAAATGACCTAACTCTAAATATTCTTGAATGAAATTGCAATATTTCAACTTTAATTCTGGATTCTTACGGAAACGTCTTTCTAAATACAACAATCGTTTTTTAGCCATAGCGTAAGAATCTCCTAAACAATCTGGATTATCAATTAGGGGCAGCCTCACACAAAATCTACCCGATTCTAAACGATAAGTATTACGATAAAAATGGTCTTCACATGCCTGCTCAATTTTGCTAAAATATTGCTTATCTGGAACCTGCTCAAGTTCCCAAAACCTTTTCAAATGAGAATTAATATAGGAATTATTGCATTCGTCACTATCACTAATTGAAACATGACACGGAATATTTTTAGGTGACGAACATTTCCTTACACTTGGAGAAATTGGGCCGGCAACGAGCCAACCTAGCTTTGAGCTACGAAGCTGGGGCATGTTAGTACCTAATGCAAGCTGATCACATCCGAGTAGGTCCCAAAACAGGTCTGCACCTATCAAGACGTCTATGGCTGAAGGCCGATTAAAGCTAGGATCAGCTAGCTGTAGGTTGGTTGGAATATTTAATTGACTAATGTCTATAGATTGTTTTGGAATAACACTTGTTAATTGGTTTAATACATAAAATGACTGTACAACACTATAGTCATCATTAAGAGAATTTAATCGGGCAATACAACTTTTGTTTACGTATTCCGCTAAGTTGTTGCCTATACCGATAACGTTTATAGTATTAATAGCACATACCTGTAATGATAACTTGTTCATAAGTGACTGGCTAATAAATGAAGACTGACTGCCACAGTCTAACAAAGCACGCACTCGAAATTGTTTGTTTGTTTGTGGATTGATAACATTAACCATAGCTGTTGATAAAAGAATGTGATTTTCTATAAAATTATCACTAATAGAATTATTTACTGATATTTCAGTTGAACCACGATCTGTGTTGGTATTATTGCTGCTGACTGTACTAGCATTACTTGCACTAGTATTGTTTAAATTAGGGGAATGCAAGAGTGAATTGTGCCTACGCTTGCACTCACGACAGGGACCCAACTTGCAGTCACGTGCACGATGCCCAGTTCGTAAACAATTGGAGCATAAGTGCAACTTAAATGCTTCATCTCGTCGTTCCTGAACGCTCTTCGCAAGGAATGTAGGGCAGTCGTATATCCAGTGGTCACCCTTACAGACAACGCACTGCTTAGCGACAGAGCCGGTGTTCTGAACTGTAGATGAAAAGGATTTAGTACTACGAGAATTGTTATTATTGTTTTGACGTGATTGTGTGACCTTGGGTATATCAGACTTGTTTTGATTCATAGTTTCTAACACATCAGCGCGATCAGTTAGGAATTTTTTGAAATCCTTTAAAGCAGGGAGATTGGACAAATTATTACGATGTTCTTCCCACTTCATGGCAGTACGATTATCTAATTTTGGTATAAGAATTTTAATAATTATCATTTCAAGCAGTTCATCTTTCGTTGCTAAACTTGACAATGCTCGCAAGTTTTTAGTTACGTGGTCAACTAGAAACCTCAGTGATTTGTCCGATTCACGTTTGTGTTGTTGTTGTGTTGATTCGAAATATATCAATGAATTAAGGTGTTGATTTATAAGTTGGCGCTTGTTATCGTAACGATCGCACAAAAGCTGCCATGCAGTTTTATAATTATTTTCAGAAATCTCTAAATTGGAAATAATTCGCGCGGCTTCCTTTTCAAGATACGATACCAAATAATGGAACTTGTGAATAGGTTTAATGCGTTCATTGTTATGAATAAGCGATAAATAGGTATCTCGGAACTCAAGCCAGCGGAAATAAGCGCCATCAAACTTTGCGATTTGTATTTGTGGTAATTTAAAATCAACATGATGACATTGAAAAGACAGATCGTTATGACATTGTGATGTATTGTGCAAATCAGATTCGTTTGAAGTATTTTTGTACTTATCAAGTTGCTCTTCAGCAATTGCAAGATGTGAAGTGAAGATCTGCTCAATTTCATCACGTTCGTCGATCTCGGAGTCCATATTATCGCAATTAATGACCTCAATCTGAGCCTGTAGTTCATCAAATTTGCTAGACATAGCTCGTATTTTACCAATACTAATTTCTAACTCTTTAATTTGGGTTTTATTCAATTTTGAAGAGCATACTCCATCTAAATATTTTTTAAACTTTGTTAAACGACCTTTGACCGAGCTACGCTTAGCAAACAGTTCCTTCAATTGTTTTGCATTACAGTCTTTATCTTCGCTTAGAGACATTTTGTTTATTAAATACTAATAGCAACAACAAACGGTAAACTAGCACTGAGAACTTTACGAAATTTACTTATTGTTAATTGAGTTCTAAACAGTAACGCAAAATGAAGGAATAAAGTTATATGTTTAGAATCTTATCTGATACTCCTTCGGCGGCACCTGGGGCAGCCACGCGGCTGCAGCTCAGCAGCACGACGATGCACCGACGTCACCCAAACGCGGCTAGCGGTAGCTGGCAGCGTCAGGCAGCGATGGAGTTTCTGGAATAGTCGGCCCAAAATATTTGAAATAATGTTAACTACAATAATGGCACGAACTATTGGGAGGGTGTCTATGAGAAAAATTGGCAATATTACTAATTGGTGTTTAGATACTCAAGTATTGTTCATTTATGAACTTATTTTAAGGAATGTACTGGTATTTTAAGAATTTATAATTTTACAAATGATGACGTAGGTAGTTGTCACACTGAACAATGAATTTTAATTACACTATTTTTCTATATTTACTGGTTGTTTACTTGAAATAAGCTTTAAATTAGCTAGATACTTTGTTGAACTAATGAAATACACAAGTGGAATGTACCAAACAGCGACCCTTTTGATAGGAAAAATAGGTTTAGGTGTTAGGGTAAACTATGGGAATGGCACTTAACTGATAGGCGAGACGGCTGCTTCCGGCTGCATTGGTCCTCGCTGATGGCTGTTGGCACTGATAGAAACACGAGCTGTTCTACAAATGTTGACGGAATCCTCGAACTGGCGTGGCAGGCTGACGGTGAACCCCGACGTGGCGTCGTCGTAGAAGCTAAGGCTGGGCGCGGCGCTTTCTGCTGACCGACCTGGCTGGCTTAGTTGTCTTCTTTGATAGTGTTCCTGCGTCTGTAGTCCTCCACAATCAATCTTTGGTAGATTTCCTTTTGACGAGAATTCTTTGTTTTCGTACTTCGATCCGAATTTTGCAAATCCGTGATGTCGCGGTCGCCAATTTTAATGTGTAATAGTAGACAAAGTTTTGTAATGAAAACCTCAGATTCCGTTGATAACAGCTTTAATCTTGCCTTTTTGTCATTAAGTATTACAATTATTCGCAGTTTTTACGTATTGATGCCAGCGTAACAAAATTAGAAATCGAATAACAAAAATATGTGCGGGTGTAAGTAAAATAAATTTAGGAGTCAGGTACAGTATTACTTAAACGAGTAACTTGATGCCATTTAAAATGATCAGGCGTTTATGCAGCGCAGACATAAAGAGATAAACCGTTGCAAAAAGATTTCAATTAAAACCGGTTAAATACGATTGCGAAGTCAAAAGCCGGCAAATAAATGAGTTATGTCGTTTCGACCCGCCCTGTCTGCAACTAAGTGCAGTGAGACGCTCCATACAATTCACTATAAATCTACTGCCACTGACGCTTTTGTCAATATTCACAGACCAGCACAGAAAATTTTTCATGTATATCATAAATGATAGTAGGTTTTTCAGGAATTTGAGCTTAAAAAGTTTGTTTTTTTTTTTACGTACAAAATAAATTACACAATGTACGTGTTAAAAATGCGATGAATTGTCTATTTTAGGGTTCCGCACCACGAAAGAAATCGTGACACGTAAAGTACAGTCCGCGAGGCCTAAGCTGAGCTTTGCATTTGTGTGAGTGGTCATCAAAAGGAGAGTCAGAAAAAAAATCTTATAAAATATTTTTTTGTATAAGTTAATTTTGTGAACAATAAATAATATTCAAACACAAAAAAATATTGTTACCAACGGGGTAATGGGATTGGAAGGAAACACCGAGTAGCACTGATGACACTTTATTCAACTTCACACACGACGCGTCGTTCGATTTTGACGCAGACAGCACCAACACTCACGTCTTTTGCACTGCACTTCACTGCACTATACTTTCACTTCACTTTATTTTACTATTACTTCTTTCTTCCTTTTATTTCTTCAAGGTTCTTCTCCACTTTACCACTTCTCAACTTAAACTGGCGCTCAGCGCATCTACACCGCCTTATATACCCCTAGGAATGTTCTAGATCCACTAATTTCGATTGACATTTCATTATTCAATTGTTTTTTTCATCTCCTATCTCTTTTTAACCTTTCCATTCCTTCTTGAAGTTTCTAGAATCTTCTAATTTTTACTCGAAATATTTAAATAATCTTTTTTAAAATTTTCGCCAAATATTCATAAATATTTTCCAAATTTCATAAAAACCATAATCTACATAATTGTTACGACTAGGATTTGAACCCACGCCCTCAGAACGTGATCGGGATGTGTTATCCGAACGGCCATTGCCTTGTCGTCAATGACTGGTGAATTTGGCGAACACTTGACAGAGTGTATACGTCATCGAACTAAAAACTGTAATTTCCAAATAATAAAATAGTCTTCAAACCTCTTTGCTAATTATTGTGTTTGACGACCGGCTAGTTTGTCGTGTAGACATCAGTAGTCCTTGACAACCATAGTGACGACAGTTTTGACATGACACCAGCCGTCACACTATAACAATTATTCTTCTACATCGGACATTGCATGCTCATCAAACTCATTATCTTGGTTTTCGCTCTCGACTAATGTGTCGTTTGTGTTAATAATTAATCGTTCCGTTATATCATCAAGAACAGCGTCGTGACCCCAAATTTCAACCTTTTTCTCTTTTTTTACTGCGTGGTCACATACATTTTTCCATTCTTGTACAGTAATAGTGCCAACTTTTTCTTCCACTAACCTCATTATTGTATCCTTATTCATTGACACGTTTTTTTTCGCTACATATCCTTTTATCATGGCCCATATATTTTCAATTGGGTTGAAGTCTGGGTGATAGGGTGGTAGACGAAAGGCGCTGTGACCATGTTTTCTAAGTAAAGTGTCAATTTTATATTCAATAAATCTTTGTTTCTTTTCTAGTATCAATTGATAGAGTTATGGTTTAAGCATCAATGTAGAGTGATCGCTATTGCGATACTTGAGCCAGTTAATAATATCTTGTTTACGATTGTTTGAGTTGGGGGCGGGATTTTCTAATGAATTGTGGTAAGATGTATTATCTACCACAACAAGGCTATTGGGTTTTAAATTTGGAATAATAAAACTGTGTTCATATCATTATGATAATCACCACTTTTTTATTTGCTTTGAACATGAGCAGTGCATTTGGTACACAACCGTCCTGTCCACCTGCATGGATAGTCGTCCATGCAGGTCCAATTAAACGCTTTCCTTTGGAAATTGATTTCTTCAAACCAGAAGTGCCACCATCTGAATAAGATTTCGAAGAAGTGTGAGTCGTCTCTATGTATGTTTCGTCGGTATAAACGATTGGCCGGCCCTGAGTGCGATATTTGGCAATTTTAATCAAAAAGTTGATGTGAAGATAACGTATCTCATGTTTCTCCATTAAAATTCGTCTATTATCTTCTGTCCTTTTCCAATTAAATCCTAAAAGAGACACTTCTTTACGCAATGACCAAATTGAACCTGGATAGTTTATTTCTGTCTTCAACTTTTCATACATTTGCTTCATAGTTGGTACCTCTTTATCAGTAAAATGAAAGTTGTGAATAGTTCTTCGAATTACTGCTTTATCAAAATCATCAATAATTATAAAAAATATTCTAAGTCTTTTTCGACGATTAAAATTTACTTCCATCTTCAGAAAGACGTTTACCTTTTAATATAACTCGTTTGACAGAAGACAGCGGAATTCCCGTCGATGTCGCTACCAATTGGGCTGATGTAATGACACACGACATGTTCGTTGTAACGACCGAGACAAATATCAATAATTGGAACGGAACCCTAGCACTTGGAAGTTTTTTAAAGAACAGGATCTGTTTTCATATTCGATCCAAGATTAATGACGTGTCGTCCAGGTGAGAATAATTTCGATGACACATGCTAAGGAAACCATTTAATTTCCTCAGTGCATGTAAGGAAGGGCTATGTGGTGAAACATGAGTACATTTTGAATAAAAGGTGTCAAAGGGGTATTATGTGGTGAAACATGAGTACATTTTGAATAAAAGGTGTCAAAGGGGTATGGGTATGTTTTGCTTGTGGAGCGATCAGTATTTTATTTCGTTTTTATTTAAAATGAAAAAAAAACACGTTTTACCTACGAGTAATAAGAAAGCATCTAATCTAACTATTATATCTTAACAATGTATTTCAATGGTATTTCATGCGATATTTATGATATGATGTCCTTTAATTATTTTTAGTACTATTTAACATGATGACGTAGGGCTTAGCATTGCGCCTTGTGGGATTCCGTTGGATTGCCTATAACTGTTGCTTTTTCCATCTTCTATCCTTATAACTACGTATGTACTAATTTGATGGCGGAATAATAGCTTGTGTATAACTATGATGACTGAGGGCAGAGATAGCCTAGTGGAGATACTAACGGGCTGCCATGCAGAGGGTTTGAATCCACGGCGCTTGTCTCGTGCCTCGGAGAGCACGTTAAGCCGTCGGTCCTTGTTGTCATGAAGATCTTTGACAGTCGTTATAGGGCGTCAATACCTCTAAAATAAACTGACACTAGTCTTAACCATAGAATATAGCTATCCCTTCGGGTTGCGGAGGTCAGATAGGCAGTCGCTCTGCGGAAAGCTTATATTCAGCCGAATCGGGTTAGACTAGACAGCGGACCTCCGGTTCAATCTGGGATAACGCTAGTAGGATGATGATAACTATGATGACTTCTGTTTTGTGGTGATGACCAACATAATTATCGTAGATTTTTTAAAATTAATAATTTAAACAAACATCAAACGAAAATGTATACAGGTATACATTCACTCAAAAAAGTATCGGAAATGGATTATTTGTTTATGGTTCCAAATTCAATTTTTGTTTTTTTTGTTGTTGTTAGATTGGCACAACTGTTTTCCATTTTGGCGCGTAGTTGGAGTTGCATCTGTTATATATATATATATATATATATATCTCTCTCTCTAAATATATATATTTCTTGTGTGCGTGTGTATGTCACTGAACTCCTCCTAAACGACTGGACCGATCTTGAAGAACTTTTTTGTGTGTGTTCAAGGGGACTTGAGAATGGTTTCGATTCACAATTTAGTCCACTGGAAAATGTTTTTTTACTTAATTTTTAATTTGTAAGTAGGTAGTTGTGGATGTTGGAATGTTTCACATTGCAACCGACGGACTGCGCTGCTATCGCAGTGTCAAATCTTATATTAATAATTTCGTCAAGAAATACATCACCTGAATAATAAAACATTAAAAAATAAAGGTTTCGAGTCGACAACATATATCCGCAAAATTCGGATTGTCGAGTATTTTGTTAAATTCTAATGGTTCTGACAGACAAATCACAGTCGCCATATTGGCCACTCTAGCGAAATGTCACAGATACCTGATAACATTTTGAGTACCTCCTACTAAGTCTTAGAGCCACCGCAGACTAGCTTCTTTTAGTATCGGCGACCGGCGACTCGGTCGCTTTTTAGCATCCAGATGCAGCGTCCGAATTCTTACAACACACACTGGAAGATGCCGATCGCTGCGACTTGTCACTGAAAATAATAACATGGGGGTCATCCATTAGGAACGTGATTTATGTCTTGCAAATTTTAAACTTACTCAGTGATGATACGTGATATACATGATGATGATACCTGGTTAGGTTTAAGGCTAAACCCCTCAACCCATTATTTATAAAAAAAAAAAAATTGAAAATATTTTAACCAAAAAAAAAACATTGCGAGCCATATCGCCAACTACTGATGTCGAAATTGAAACTAAATAAATTATATTATACTCATTATTGTTGAGATTTATTTGTTAATTGAGATATGTAGTACTCAAGGACAAGAGGGAATGCAAGGTAGGGCAATGATGTCATAGATAGAGCGAAGTGGAGAAGAAAATAAAGAAAGCTTACCCTACTACCATGTGGGATATATGGCTAGGAAGAGAGAGAGGGAGCGAGATACTCATTATTCTCTTCATCTCTTGCCCTGGTTTCAATTTGTGAGGGTCGGCACTGTATGTCTTTTCCTCCATACTTCTCTGTCACCAGTCATTCGATCATTTCCCTCTATTGTATTTTTTATGTAAGAAATAGAGGGAAATGATCGAATGACTGGTGACAGAGAAGTATGGAGGAAAAGACATACAGTGCCGACCCTCACAAATTGAAACCAGGGCAAGAGATGAAGAGAATAATGAGTATCTCGCTCCCTCTCTCTCTTCCTAGCCATATATCCCACATGGTAGTAGGGTAAGCTTTCTTTATTTTCTTCTCCACTTCGCTCTATCTATGACATCATTGCCCTACCTTGCATTTCCTCTTGTCCTTGAGTACTACATATCTCAATTAACAAATAAATCTCAACAATAATGAGTATAATATAATTTATTTAGTTTCAATTTCGACATCAGTAGTTGGCGATATGGCTCGCAATTAGGGTTCAGAACCGGAAAATCCCGGTCTCGAAAGTACCGGGAATTCCCGGTTCTTTCGTCAGCAAAATGGAACCGGGAAATCAAATTTGATTCCCGGTTCTTTCGGTACTTTCGGGAATTTTATTTTCATTACGCGATTCACACTAGTTCACACTACTATTTACTTATTTATTCTTACTTTACTTTTCCACACTTTCTACTATTCAAACATTCAAAACTAACGTGAATAATTCAGCGTTAAAAGAAATAACGCGCGAAATTAATGGTGCGCTCACTATAACCAATAACTACCTACACTCGCTCGCTGTTGCTAGGATAGGAAGGAAAGTAAGTAGGCACGCGACTGCGACGCGGTGTCGAGTTTTCCCGCGCCTGCCCCTCCCGCGTGATCTCTCGTTCACTCATGACTTACTCAGTTTTCGCCGAAACGCATCCAAGCCGCCCCTTCATAGGTGGCACCTATGAAGGAGCGGCTTGGATGCGTAGATTACACACATTACTTACCGCTGCTCTAACCTCAAGCCTGAAGGTTAGAGCAGCGGTAAGACTTGGGCACTTCGAGAACCTGAAGGACGCCTTAGCCCACGCTCTGGCGGTGGAAGCAGCACGACGCGACGAGCGAAGTCACCGCATCAGGGAAGTTGTATCGTCACCTCGGTGCTACAACTGCGGGGAAAGAGGCCATATCCGCTTGAGCTGCCCAAAGCGTAGGCAGCCTCGTGGGTTTAAGGTTCCACCATTTGATGGCTCGTCATCATGTTCAGCATACAAGATCCAATTTGAGGCTGTGATGCGATCAAATGGGTGGAATAAAGAACAGGCCTTAACCGCCCTAACCTTGGGCCTTCGTGATCAGGCGTTGACGGTGTTGGGGGCACTCGGGCAAGACGTCTCCTAGAAGAACCTTCTGGAGTTGCTGGACGCGAGATACGGTGCCGCGCACCTCGAACATGTGTATTGTTCTCAGCTGAAGGACAGGACACAACGCACCGGAGAAACTCTGCAGCAGTGGGCTCTGGAGGTGGAAAAGCTGGTCAGGAAGTCATACCAGTCGTCGCTCCGTAGATAGATGAGAACTTCGTAACATTTACGGATGGAATCCGTGACCTGGAGTGGTGGCACCCTGTCTCCACCAAAGGGGTCGCTTGCTGTACCTGCCAGGCAGCGAGAGCAGGAAAACGAGTAGAAGCCAGGACTGCGGGGCGATTGCTGGCTGGTAATGGAAGAGCCCCAAGTATCTCGATCTCGCAATCATGTGACGGAAACAGCCTGATCATTGAAGGCGAAATTAATGAAACGCCATGCAAGCTGACGTTGGACACGGGTACTTCGCGGACAGTCGTCGGTTTCCATCTGGCAAGACGGGTTCTTCGGGGCTGCTTCAGAAACAATTAATGTGTGAAACTGAGAACACTACCGGTCAGCACATAACCGTCCGGCGTGAAATGGTGGTGGATCTGAAGCTAGGCAACAAAGTTTAAAATTAAAATCATCGTGGCCGATATAGTGAGTGGACGACTGCATCTTGGGCCTAGACTTCATGCGGAAGCATGGCTGCGAGATCGATGTTAACCAGGGAGTGTTGAAATGTGGCTCAAAAGACGTCTTCATGTGAAGGTGCAACTTCAGGAAAAGTGTACTGCCTGAAGAATGTCATTTTTCACCCGCGGTCGGAAACGGTTGTACCAGTACGTCTACCAGGGAATTCGGGTCAAGGGAACCGATGTGTACTTATCGAAGGCCTAGAGAAAGATGCCTCATGAGCATAGAAGATTGCTCGAACCTTGGTAAGGGGTACCAAAGTTTCATTAGTACGCGCACTGAATGCAAGTGACAAGGGAGTGTTGCTCAAGAAACGGACGGAATTGGGCACCTGATAGGTGCTTAATTCCGTCCCTTTCTTGGTCGGTCGGTCGGTCCTTTCCATTTTCAATAAGAAAAACTAGCAAGAACCGAAAATACCGAAAGAACCGGGAAATCGCGGTTCCGTTATACAAAAGTACCGAAATTCCCGGTTCTCAAAAAGAATACCGGTTCCGAAAACACTACTCGCAATGTCTTTTTTTGGTTAAAATATTTTCAATTTTTTTTTTTTTATAAATAATGGGTTGAGGGGTTTAGCCTTAAACCTAACCAGGTATCATCATCATATATATCACGTATCATCACTGAGTAAGTTAAAAATTTGCAAGACATAAATCACGTTCCTAATGGATGACCCCCATGTTATTATTTTCAGTGACAAGTCGCAGCGATCGGCATCTTCCAGTGTGTGTTGTAAGAATTCGGACGCTGCATCTGGATGCTAAAAAGCGACCGAGTCGCCGGTCGCCGATACTAAAAGAAGCTAGTCTGCGGTGGCTCTAAGACTTAGTAGGAGGTACTCAAAATGTTATCAGGTATCTGTGACATTTCGCTAGAGTGGCCAATATGGCGACTGTGATTTGTCTGTCAGAACCATTAGAATTTAACAAAATACTCGACAATCCGAATTTTGCGGATATATGTTGTCGACTCGAAACCTTTATTTTTTAATGTTTTATTATTCAGGTGATGTATTTCTTGACGAAATTATTAATATAAGATTTGACACTGCGATAGCAGCGCAGTCCGTCGGTTGCAATGTGAAACATTCCAACATCCACAACTACCTACTTACAAATTAAAAATTAAGTAAAAAAAAATTTTCCAGTGGACTAAATTGTGAATGTAACCATTCTCAAGTCCCCTTGAACACACACAAAAAAATTCTTCAAGATCGGTCCAGTCGTTTAGGAGGAGTTCAGTGACATACACACGCACACAAGAAATATATATATTTAGATATATATATATATATATATATATACACACATCAACAAAGTCTAGGGATATCTTAATCCTAAATTATTTACGAGTTTATAGTTTAGAACCTTGTTAGTTTCCACAAAAAGTTTATATACAGATTAAAACCTCTTTTATTCTATTTTCAAAATTTGAACATGGAAAGAAAAAAAACAAAATAATAAACAAAATATGGCGGCAAATTTGCTAGTAATTCGTTACATTAAAGAAAGTTAAAACTGTTTTATTATAATTATTAATGAAAAGGGTTTTTAATTGTTTTTCTTTTTTAATTTAACGTGACGTACGAACTTTAAAAGTCATGTCACGTCGTCATTTGAGTCGAGATGAAATGTTACGAGCCGTGGGCATGTTAGAAAATGGTGCAATTCAACGCGTCGTTGCTGAGGCCCTACATACCAGTCAAAATGTGATATCAAGGTTGTGGTCACGTTATCGCAGTACTGGAGATGTGGCCGAACAGCACACAGGTAGATATCGTGTTACTACGCAGAGACAGGATCGATTTCTCCAAATGACCGCCAGAAGACAACCCAATATCACAGCGCTGCAACTAGTGCAAAGGCTCCAGGAGGACCACCAGCTGCTGGTAAGCGACCAAACCGTGCGAAGAAGGTTACATGAAGTTGATCTTCATGCTCGAAGACCATTGCGTGTTCCAGCATTGCGACGTGGCAATCGCGGTCGGCGGCTTTCGTGGGCTCGGGAGCATTTACCATGGAGTGACGAACAATGGTCTTTGGTGCTGTTCACCGATGAGTCCCGGTTTGGGTTTCACCCGGATTCACGAAGAACACGCGTTTGGAGAGCTCCAGGGAGAGTTAGCCGTCTACGGCACCCTCAGGAGGTCCACCCATACCAAGGCGGGACAATCATGGTGTGGGCAGGAATTCGTCTTGGCGGACGAACCCAACTCGTTTGGATCCAAGGCAGCATGACTGCACAAAAATACCACGAGGAGGTAGTAGAGCCCGTTATTGTCCCACACAGAACTCAAATAGGCCATGAATTTCTACTCATGCACGATAATGCTCCTTGCCATACGGCGCGGCTGGTATCGACCGCTCTCCGAGAGCACGATATTCAAGTTTTAGATTGGCCTGCACAGTCGCCCGACTTAAATCCTATCGAGCATGCATGGGACATGTTACAACGAAAAGCTTTGAGAGATTTTCCACCAAATTTGACGACTGAACAACAACTTTACGAACACTTGCAAAGGGCATGGGACCTCATACCGCAGCAAGACATTGACAATTTAATTTTAAGTATTAACAATCGATGTCGATGTGTAATCAATGTAAGAGGTGGCAACACTGATTATTAATGATTAGATTTTACAAGATTTTTTCCATTTTTATTAAAATTAATAGTTTTTTAAGAAGAAATGTTTGTTGTTATCATACTAATTTTCCATGATCATTAAAAAAAATATTTTTTTTATTTAAAACAAAAAAAAACACGAAATGTTTTTTATTTTTATTAAAGACCTTAAAATAATCTATGATTCTTCTATTTACTGTATCAGAAAATTCTTCATAGATTTTTAGATATTTGATGAAATATAAAATATCCCTAGACTTTGTTGATGTGTATATATATATATATATATATATATATATATATATATATATCTAAATATATATTCTATGTATAATATGTATGTATTTACAAAAAAAAAAGTATATATGTATGTTTATCCATTATCTAGTACCCATAGTACAAGCTCCGCTTAGTTTGGGACTAGATGGTGTTGTGTGAATGTGGTAGAATATTATTAGAATATTAGAATATATATATATATATCTAAATATATATATTTCATTTATATATAACAGATGCAACTCCAACTACGCGCCAAAATGGAAAACAGTTGTGCCAATCTAACAACAACAAAAAAAACAAAAATTGAATTTGGAACCATAAACAAATAATCCATTTCCGATACTTTTTTGACTGAATGTATACTTGTACAAATTTTCGTTTGATGTTTGTTTAAATTATTAATTTTAAAAAATCTACGATAGTTATGTTGGTCATCACCACAAAACAGAAGTCATCATAGTTATCATCATCCTACTAGCGTTATCCCAGATTGAACCGGAGGTCCGCTGTCTAGTCTAACCGGATTTGGCTGAATATAAGCTTTCCGCAGAACGACTGCCTATCTGACCTCCGCAACCCGAAGGGATAGCTATATTCTATGGTTAAGACTAGTGTCAGTTTATTTTAGAGGTATTGACGCCCTATAACGACTGTCAAAGATCTTCATGACAACAAGGACCGACGGCTTAACGTGCTCTCCGAGGCACGAGACAAGCGATAATTATCAATTCAATACGCACATAACTCCGAAAAGTCATTGGTGCGCGCCGTGGATTCAAACCCGATACCCTCTGCATGGCAGCCCGTTAGTATCTCCAATAGGCTATCTCTGCCCTCAGTCATCATAGTTATACACAAGCTATTATTCCGCCATCAAATTAGTACATACGTAGTTATAAGGATAGAAGATGGAAAAAGCAACAGTTATAGGCAATCCAACGGAATCCCACAAGGCGCAATGCTAAGCCCTACGTCATCATGTTAAATAGTACTAAAAATAATTAAAGGACATCATATCATAAATATCGCATGAAATACCATTGAAATACATTGTTAAGATATAATAGTTAGATAAGATGCTTTCTTATTACTCGTAGGTAAAACGTGTTTTTTTTTTCATTTTAAATAAAAACGAAATAAAATACTGATCGCTCCACAAGCAAAACATACCCATACCCCTTTGACACCTTTTATTCAAAATGTACTCATGTTTCACCACATAGCCCTTCCTTACATGCACTGAGGAAATTAAATGGTTTCCTTAGCATGTGTCATCGAAATTATTCTCACCTGGACGACACGTCATTAATCTTGGATCGAATATGAAAACAGATCCTGTTCTTTAAAAAACTTCCAAGTGCTAGGGTTCCGTTCCAATTATTGATATTTGTCTCGGTCGTTACAACGAACATGTCGTGTGTCATTACATCAGCCCAATTGGTAGCGACATCGACGGGAATTCCGCTGTCTTCTGTCAAACGAGTTATATTAAAAGGTAAACGTCTTTCTGAAGATGGAAGTAAATTTTAATCGTCGAAAAAGACTTAGAATATTTTTTATAATTATTGATGATTTTGATAAAGCAGTAATTCGAAGAACTATTCACAACTTTCATTTTACTGATAAAGAGGTACCAACTATGAAGCAAATGTATGAAAAGTTGAAGACAGAAATAAACTATCCAGGTTCAATTTGGTCATTGCGTAAAGAAGTGTCTCTTTTAGGATTTAATTGGAAAAGGACAGAAGATAATAGACGAATTTTAATGGAGAAACATGAGATACGTTATCTTCACATCAACTTTTTGATTAAAATTGCCAAATATCGCACTCAGGGCCGGCCAATCGTTTATACCGACGAAACATACATAGAGACGACTCACACTTCTTCGAAATCTTATTCAGATGGTAGCACTTCTGGTTTGAAGAAATCAATTTCCAAAGGAAAGCGTTTAATTGGACCTGCATGGACGACTATCCATGCAGGTGGACAGGACGGTTGTGTACCAAATGCACTGCTCATGTTCAAAGCAAATAAAAAAGTGGTGATTATCATAATGATATGAACACAGTTTTATTATTCCAAATTTAAAACCCAATAGCCTTGTTGTGGTAGATAATACATCTTACCACAATTCATTAGAAAATCCCGCCCCCAACTCAAACAATCGTAAACAAGATATTATTAACTGGCTCAAGTATCGCAATAGCGATCACTCTACATTGATGCTTAAACCATAACTCTATCAATTGATACTACAAAAGAAACAAAGATTTATTGAATATAAAATTGACACTTTACTTAGAAAACATGGTCACAGCGCCTTTCGTCTACCACCCTATCACCCAGACTTCAACCCAATTGAAAATATATGGGCAATGATAAAAGGATATGTAGCGAAAAAAAACGTGTCAATGAATAAGGATACAATAATGAGGTTAGTGGAAGAAAAAGTTGGCACTATTACTGTACAAGAATGGAAAAATGTATGTGACCACGCAGTAAAAAAAGAGAAAAAGGTTGAAATTTGGGGTCACGACGCTGTTCTTGATGATATAACGGAACGATTAATTATTAACACAAACGACACATTAGTCGAGAGCGAAAACCAAGATAATGAGTTTGATGAGCATGCAATGTCCGATGTAGAAGAATAATTGTTATAGTGTGACGGCTGGTGTCATGTCAAAACTGTCGTCACTATGGTTGTCAAGGACTACTGATGTCTACACGACAAACTAGCCGGTCGTCAAACACAATAATTAGCAAAGAGGTTTGAAGACTATTTTATTATTTGGAAATTACAGTTTTTAGTTCGATGACGTATACACTCTGTCAAGTGTTCGCCAAATTCACCAGTCATTGACGACAAGGCAATGGCCGTGCGGATAACACATCCCGATCACGTTCTGAGGGCGTGGGTTCAAATCCTAGTCGTAACAATTATGTAGATTATGGTTTTTATGAAATTTGGAAAATATTTATGAATATTTGGCGAATATTTTAAAAAAGATTATTTAAATATTTCGAGTAAAAATTAGAAGATTCTAGAAACTTCAAGAAGGAATGGAAAGGTTAAAAAGAGATAGGAGATGAAAAAAACAATTGAATAATGAAATGTCAATCGAAATTAGTGGATCTAGAACATTCCTAGGGGTATATAAGGCGGTGTAGATGCGCTGAGCGCCAGTTTAAGTTGAGAAGTGGTAAAGTGGAGAAGAACCTTGAAGAAATAAAAGGAAGAAAGAAGTAGTAGTAAAATAAAGTGAAGTGAAAGTATAGTGCAGTGAAGTGCAGTGCAAAAGACGTGAGTGTTGGTGCTGTCTGCGTCAAAATCGAACGACGCGTCGTGTGTGAAGTTGAATAAAGTGTCATCAGTGCTACTCGGTGTTTCCTTCCAATCCCATTACCCCGTTGGTAACAATATTTTTTTGTGTTTGAATATTATTTATTGTTCACAAAATTAACTTATACAAAAAAATATTTTATAAGATTTTTTTTCTGACTCTACTTTTGATGACCACTCACACAAATGCAAAGCTCAGCTTAGGCCTCGCGGACTGTACTTTACGTGTCACGATTTCTTTCGTGGTGCGGAACCCTAAAATAGACAATTCATCGCATTTTTAACACGTACATTGTGTAATTTACTTTGTACGTAAAAAAAAAACAAACTTTTTAAGCTCAAATTCCTGAAAAACCTACTATCATTTATTTTCACATGAAAAATTTTCTGTTTTGGTCTGTGAATATTGACAAAAGCGTCAGTGGCAGTAGATTTATAGTGAATTGTATGGAGCGTCTCACTGCACTTAGTTGCAGACAGGGCGGGTCGAAACGACATAACTCATTTATTTGCCGGCTTTTGACTTCGCAATCGTATTTAACCGGTTTTAATTGAAATCTTTTTGCAACGGTTTATCTCTTTAGTTTTGCGATTTAATAAACAGGTTGAAATAAGATGTAAAACAAACTTTACCGTTTTTCACGAGGCTCGCTAAATGTAAATCTAAAGAAATTCATTGAAAAAAATTATTTGTAAAAATGAATTCATTCATTTTATAAAAGTACATTAGGAAAAGATTGTAAGTACACAATAGTGAGATACTACACCTGGGAGTTAGGTTATAGAATATAAAATAAACAGATACATATCTAATATATTTATTAAATCAGTATAAACTGTTCCACTGCTAGGAAGTAGCTTGTTCCCACTATAAGAAGAGTAAGGCCACGTCCGCCTCGCTGACCAAATGTGAGTTTTCACAGGTTTTTCAAAAACAAAAAAAAATTTAATTCGCAGGTTTCTTCCTATATCTGACATGACTGCACGGTTGGCATAGTGGTTTAAGCAGCAGCCTCGTCACTTAACACTGCGCAGAGTTTTGTGTGTTCGATTCCCTCACGAGACAATGCTTTGTGTGATCCACAAATTGTTGTTTCGGGTCTGGGTGTTCATTATGTCCGTTGCTTACATGTTTGTAAAGTCACCCGCGACACAGGATTTATTCCTAGTGCGGGTGTTATCTCTTTAAAAAAGAAAAAGAATATCTATTTAATTCACCGTCAAAATATTTAATTCACCGTCATATATATAATATGCGTAGCAATTCGTTAGTCTTTCCAATAAGTTATCGCTGCTTTACTATATTCATAATTAATTATGTTTATTCAAATCATAATATGACAAACAAATTCTACCAATGTGCCAATATTTTCGTTTACATAACGTAGAACGTATAAAACTATAAAAGAATAACTCTCTTTTCTTTGATAATATTTTTTGGCTAAAATTTAAATGTATGATAAGCACCAAAAACATCTTTCGAACTAATACTAGTCACTGTAAGTATAAAAACAATATGTCTTATGTATACATGTATACTGAATATGTGTAATTCACAAATTGCAGTTTCAAGTCTGGGTGTTCATTGTGTCCGTTAGTTGTATGTTTGTAAAGTCCCTGCGATACAGGATTTTGTCCTAATGCGATGTCTTGTTAAAAAAAAGAAACACAAACAATTTATTTATTTTTTGATGATAAAATAATTATTAGTATATCATGCATCATGACTAGTGATCGGATAATCGGATGCATATTTACCTAAAGTTGAGGTGTTGGCTATTATGGAATGCACTTTTGAATTGATAAATTCCGGGATTACGGCATTGACAAATTTCGTTTTCTTTTTACTATAGAATCAAATGGAGTGTGGGTATATTTACCTATTTTAAGGTGTTGGCTAATATTGAATACACTTTTATATCGAAAAAATCCCGGGATTTGGGAATCGACAAATTTTGTTTTTTATTATAGAATCAAATCAGGTTTGGGTATATTTACTTATTGTAAGGTGTTGGCTAATATGGAATACACTTTTATATCGAAAAAATCCCAGGATTTCGGAGTCGACAATTTTTGTATCTATTATAGAATCAAATCGGGTGTGAAATCAAAAAAATGCAATAAAGGATATTTTATTTATAGAGATATGCTTAATGATAAATGAAAAGATATGTTTTGTATCCTGTAATTATGTGCAATAAAGCATAAATGTATTCATTTTTTTTTAATTAACACCCACTTGCCTATCATTCCTCTTACACTCAACATACACATAAATTGATGGGGAGCTTAAAATTAACTTCAAGTAAATACACATTAATAATTATGTAATCCCGGAGACCAGTTTTTTTTTTAATAAAACCCACATGTTAAAGACGTCGTTTCCTCACCATGTAACAGACTAGTTTCACATTCCCGAATTTTCTGGACACCCGGGATTTATATTTAAAAAATATGTTTTAAGAAGCCGCTTCCATAATATCCTAGCCAAAAATGAACTTTAGGTGTATATGCATCCGATTATCCAATCACTGATCATAACCAATAATAACGATATTTTAAAATTATGCTGGCTCATTAAAGTTAACTCGAATTATTGGCAATTTTATCTTACAAAATATAAGCATCTAGCATTTAAAATAAAAATAATACCAGAAATGGTTCAGATAAATCAGGAACCGGAATTCCGAAATCGGTACACCAACATAAAAAATAATGTCCACACCGAATTAAGGACATCCTCCTTTTTGCAGTGGGTTGACTAAAAACATGCTGGAGTATTCAAAAGCAACGAAAAATCTAAAAAGAGGCCTTTTCTGAATCCCTTGCGATCGAACGAACGATCGTTGTTTTATGATGTGTATAAGCATTTCTGGATCAAGGATATTGTACATTCAAACAAAAAACAAGGATTCGAGATGTCTATTTACACTTCTATCTCCCTTCCACCTATAGAGATTCACGTGATTAATGGACGTCGCCTTACCGTAGGTTGTCACTTATTTTTAACCCTTAAATAACACCGTGGGATTGTTGAGATTGTTTACCCCTGGGTGCATAAAACTTGGTATTGATTTTTTTTGCGAAGGTAGTGTCATCTTCTTTCGTGTATTTTCTAAAGCTGGCAGTTACGTGGCGTAAAAATCATCCGTCTGGCCTGCATAGGCATGTGAGGTAAAAATTACCCCAGAGTGTCAATTACGCATGCTTTAATTTTTCATCAATTACGCACAATGAGTAAAGATGTATCTGACAATCAATTAGCATGATGTCTAAAAGGATGCGAAGAGTGAAGATCGCTTAAATCACGATTAAACTATTTGGAATTTCGAAAGTGTCTTTGAAAACTCAGAATACAGCGTTCATGAATCCGTTATGTATGGGAATGAATTCAGCCTTTTCATATTAAGTGATATTTTGTAGAACGATTGGCACATTTGGTGTACAATTAGAATTTTAGTGTAAGAATAAATGATTTTTAGCGTAACGCACTTCAGTGTTACTTAATATTTAGGTAACTAAAAACATCCCCATGTAAACTACGAAAATAATTTATTTTGTATATTGGTTGTTCAGCTTTTTAATGGCTGTTTGGTGTAATTTTACCCCAAAGTGTCATTTACTATTCTGTAACCGAAAATAAGGTTATTACTAAAGGGTTATACTAGTGATTGGCTTAAACAGAATAAACGACGATAAAATTATATTAGCGTTTATAACATATAGACACGAATGACATTTTCCGATCTAAGTTTTTATTAAAGCAGTTATACTCGACCTTGGGTGTTGTACCTACTAGATTTTGACGAGGTGGTCTTACCAGTCTTACCATAGATTATGATGAAGCAACATTAAATACAGCTTTCTTTATACCGATGGAAATATCAATCGAGCCTAAGTCGGTATTTTTTGCTTACATCCCGCAACCAGATCACGTTCGTTCGTTCGTATTACATTCGGAGAGCATCATCTATCACTTCATACATTAACATTAGTACGAAGAAGTGAATGCAATACTGTCCATGTCATCTATTGTTTAAGGCATAAAATGTCTATTAATAATAGGACATGATTTAACATAATTTTAACAAACATCATGGTGTTATACTGGTATATTTAATTTGTGGTTGACGGCATAGAATACAAGTGTCACCACCCCCTATCTTCCCGTGGGTGTCGTAAGAGGCGACTAAGGGATAACACGATGTAAATACCATCTTTGCGTAGAGACGGAAAACTCGACATCAAACCCTATACGACTGCCTCGTTGGTCTCGCGGCATAAATGTGCGCGTGGGATCGGTAGGTCCCGGGTTCGATTCCTGGGTCGGGCAGTGTTATTGGGTTTTTCTGTCACGAAATTCTCAGTAGCAGCACGGAGTTTGGAAATGTGCCCGGTACGGCAATAGGCTCGCCCCTTATTACATGGGACTAAAGTATGTCTGGCGAAAAGTGGGTGTAGAAATACACCTCTGCCTACCCCTTCGGGGATAAAAGGCGTGACGATATGTATGTGTATGTATGTATGTATTTAATTTTTGCTGGCAACCTATATTACTGATATTGTTTTAAAATAATGAAGAAATAAATCAATTTATCGATATTCGACTCAACCGATCAGCAACAAAACACTACAGCACTACGGTCGCTGCGTCCGAACGCAGAGAGTCGCTAAAACGCGATGCTGCATCGATACAGTTGCAAAATCGCCGGTCGCTGATGCTAAAAGAAGCTAGTCTGCGGGAGTCCTTAGTACTAAGTAGTTTGTATGTGTAAAAACTTTTTGCAGTTATAGTTCTTAAACAGTTAAAACATTTATAATAAAGGAGATTTGTGTTATCCCGAACATAGATGATATACCTAGAGAACCCCGAATTTACGCGCGCGAAGCCGCGGGCAAAAGCTAGTACTAATATAATTATTTTTGTATGTTCGTTACGAATAACGCATACGGTTGACGGCATAGAATACAAGTGTCACCACCCCCTATCTTCCTGTGGGTGTCGTAAGAGACGACTAAGGGATAACACGATGCAAATACCATCTTTGCGTAGAGAGGGAAAACTCGAAACCAAACCCTATACGACTGCCTCGTTGGTCTCGCGGCACAAATGTGCGCGTGGAATCGGGAGGTCCCGGGTTCGATTCCAGGGTCGGGCAGTGTTATTGGGTTTTTCTGTCACGAAATTCTCAGTAGCAGCACGGAGTCTGGAAATGTGCCCGGCACGGCAATAGGCTCGACCCTTATTACGTGGGACTAAAGTATATCTGGCGAAAAGTGGGTGTAGAAGTATGTACACCTCTGCCTACCTCTTCGGGGTTATAGGCGTGAGACTATGTATGTTACGAATAAACTAAAAAAGTACTAGACGGATTTTAAAAATTCTTTCACTATTGTAATGCGGCATTATCTTTGAGTAACACATGCTATATTTATTTCTAAAAAATAATAGGGATCCTTTCGAAAACATTAATAATGTAACCCAAGACGTAATAAAATTTTCCAGAAAATGTATTTCATGGCGTGCGCTGTTAAAACTATTGATGATACAGAAAAATAATGTACTACATTATTAAAGTACTCATTATAACCTACAAAAAAGTCCGCAGTAGCATAGGTCTATCTCCTAAGGAAAATCCACATTAACCATTTTTATCAATAAAAATTATAAAAATATAATGGGTTATTTTGGAAGCTATTTTAAGCAATGCAGTATTACTTCTTATCCAATTAAATACGCAAGATATGTTGTGTATTTATTGCTCATAAAAATTGTCTTTTACAGTGTAGCATTTTAATAAATATCTTAAAAGATATAGCGAAATAAAAATAATGCGTGAGAAAATAAATTCACCGCTCGCACACCGATATTCCGTCGGGACCACAGTCGGGACGATACTTTCTTGATGCGATCAAATTATTTAAAATGTACCTTAATGAAATAAATCATATGATAACATAAATAAATCATATGCATCGGATTTGTAGCCGATGGTCACCATAATGTATGAGGCGTATAAAAAGAAAGGTATGAAAGTGACAAAACTAAAGTCATGGTCATAGAGAGGGAAGATAGTGTAACTGAATGTAACATATTATTTATTATACATGATAGTAGATGAAAAAGTGCAACAAGTGAATGAGTTTGTGTATTTCGGGTCTTTGTTTACGAGAGATGGGAAATGTGTGAGGGAGATTTTAAAAGGAGAGTGAAAGCAGGAAATTGTGTGAATGTCACCTTACAGTACATTATAAGTAATGGTATGGACATGTGGGCAGGGAACGCCCGCAAGGCGAAAAAATTAAAAGTACCCACAATAGTTGCCCATGCATGATGAGATTAATGAATGTCGAGGAAGCGAAAGAGGCATGTTCAAACCGAAGCATGTGGCTTTAGTCTCTACACTAATGGGAGACAGGCTTGACTATATAGATAGAAATAATCATAACTTCACGCCTTTTAACCCAGAAGTGGTAGGCAGAGCTGTATTACACACCCACACTTCGCTCAGTTATGTTTCGGTCCCAATGTAATAGGCGGGGAGCCTATTGGCATCTACCGGGCACATTATTAAACGAACGATAATTAACATTTTAATACACACATAACTTTGAAAAGACAGAGGTATGTGGCCGGGGTAGCTATGGTGGCGATAGATAGCAAGATATTTAAAAAGCAAATGTCCACCCGTGTGAAGCCGGGGCGGGCTGCTAGTATTAAATACAGTGCTGTTTTTAGTTATATCATATCTAGTATGTGTTGCGAATTTCACAATGGACAAAAACATCGAACAAAGAGATAGTCTTAAATTTTGCATCGCCAATGGGATTTCGTATTCGGAGTCAATGAAAATGTTATAGAAGGCTTACGGTGAATCGACTTTATCAAAAGCTTGTGCTTATGAGTGGTACAAAGCGTTTAAAAGCGGTCGAAATGTGATGGAAGATTTACCTCACTCTGGTAGGCCATCAACGTCTGCAACTGAAATTAACATCGCAAAAGTGGTTGAAAATCCTCATTCAACTTTGAGAGGGATAGCCGCCGAAATTTCTGTATCTCACGAGTCGATCCGTACTATTTTAACTAATCATTTGGGTATGAAACAAGTTGCCGCTCGGCTAGTCCCAAAAGAATTTTGCACCTTGTTAATGCTCCTTCGCACAAGGCCATCATTGTGAACGAATTTTTGACCAAACACTCATCAAATACCATCGAGCAACCACCATATTCTCCAGATATGGCTCTAGCCGACTTCTTTTCTTTTTTCCTAAACTCAAATTATCATGTACCATGTATCGTTTCTGACGGAGCATACTTTGAAGGTGATAAAATAAATTTGGATGAATAACAAACAGTTTGTGTATTATTAATCTTATCCCGGTACTTTATTGATAGAGTAGTGTAACTAATTATTTATTAAATTGGCAATACAGTCACATCCTTTATAAAGCTATAAATAATTAAATTTACCAACAGGTGCTTCGAATCTAATTTTGGTATAAAAATCATTATAAATTAGCTCTGCCAACATTCGTAAACTTCTTAAAAGAATCTAAAAGTCAATCCAGGGTCAAGATTAATACGAACTGCGGCGCAAATAAAAATACCAGATGCCCACCCTTCTTAGGGAAGAATTAAATGACAAACGAAATGTCACATAAAATATACAACTTTACTGTAAAAGAACATTATTAAGTCAAGCTTGGCCGCGGCCTACGTATTTATTTCTTTATCTCCAGTAAAATTGGGATATCAGTTATCACAGACTAAAACACTCTTTAATAATACTTTTTATGCAGGTATATTGGGAATCTTAATATAATTATAATAATATGTAATATTCGTGTTTTTCTCACTTAACTCCTCCTTAACAGTCGGACTCCTGGCGCGAAATCTTGTGTGTATATTTCAATGGGTTCTTGAATGTTTTGAAAATAGGATTGTACCCGTTATCAGGCAATGCAGTCGGTGTGACACTGAATTTGATATGCAGGACAAGCAGGAAGGACACTAGTGTTATGCAAGTTTACTCGTACCTACTATATTCACAGTGGCGAACAATA
This sequence comes from Euclidia mi, assembly GCA_944739405.2. Lineage (NCBI taxonomy): Eukaryota > Metazoa > Arthropoda > Insecta > Lepidoptera > Erebidae > Euclidia > Euclidia mi. The sequence goes on along the minus strand of OX123183.2, from coordinate 94,043,780 downwards.
CGCGAAATGATTATATTTAAATGAATAATTGCATCCGAATAATATTGGCCTCGATGGATATTACATTCTGTAAAATAGACGTTTTCTGGAAAATCTATTACCTAATACATATTGCTTTCAAATTAAAACGTGTGTATGAAATACTTTTACTGAATGTAACGATGAGCGAACGTATTCAATGTAAAAAACCGGTATTAAATAACTACATTACTTATATGAAATAAAATAACCTATAATTACAAGAATGCAGAAAAAATAAGATTGACTTATTCTTTTAATTATTTGTAATCACTCACATGATTAGTTATCTATATACATAAATGTTATAAAATGAAGTCCACATTTTTTCCTGTCTGTCTGTACGAACGCGATAAACTCAAAAACTACCGAATCGATTTATGTACAGTTCTTACCATAAGATATGCTGATTCCTAAGGAAGGTTTCATTATGTTATTAACGTAAGCGAAGCCAAATTTTTACTTTAAATACAATTTATTACAGTATAAAAATGTAAGAACGGATATTTTATGTGACATCCCTGCTGTCTAACAAGCAGACTAACTTTTAAATCCACAGCATCTTCAAAAATCTTCAGAAAATTTGAGGGCTGATGCCAAGTCGTCTCGAAGACGCCACTAACGAATGTACGTAGATATTCTTGTTTGCTTGAGTCCAAGGTCGATGCAAGCCATTTTAAATGACATAAAGTTTTGAAACACGGCATATAATATTATTCACTACATAGTATAAAACAAAGTCTGTCTTCTGTCTGTCTATACTCTGTCTCTATGTATGCTTAAATCTTAAAACTACGCAACGGATTTTAATGCGGTTTTTAATAGATATAATGATTCAAGAGAAAAGTGTAAATATATAATTGACGCGGGCGAAGCCGCTGGTGATGTCTAGTATATTCATAAATACGTTTTGTTACTCGGCACTGGGAACTATGGACGTAAAATGCAATTCTGAAATGTATTTTTCATTTCATTAGCGTAATGCATTTGTGGTCATTGGCATGACTAACCTTTATATTGGCATATATTTACACTATCGTTAAATGGATTTTAAGTGATATTTGGTTCGGAATAATAAGTGTAATTAAAATATTCGACAGAAGGTATGTAGCTTTACTACTACTGTATAAACGTTTTAATTGGAGTGAGGTTATCCCAACAACATAATGAAAAGCGTTTGAACATACATAGCACGTCACCCTTCCAGCTGTTATACGTTAGCAATACGACTCAAACATCTAATTTAATAGCGCTATAACACTTATCCAGATCGTCGCAGGCAAACACTTGGTAGTTGTTTTCATAAAATTTTGTTATTCCTTCGAAGTTTCCTAGGCTACTAATGAGACCAATTCCTTTTTAATCTTTTAGTCTCCATCAAATATGTTACTATTAACGAGTAATATTACGAACTCTAAAGTAAATCGGATCTAGCTCATGACAGCCATGACGTCCACGCTCTACGTTCAAAGCTGGTTAAAACTATTTTAAAACGTTTGCAACTTAAAGAAGCACAGTTCAAATTAAGGAATATTCTTCAGACAAACAACTCGTATTAAATACTTAGTTGTCAACGCCTAAAACACGACAGAAAAGCATTTTCAATTTATCTTTAAGCCCCTTCTTAATAACTTAAGGTATAAATACCCTTTCAGGAGACCGCCACAGAATATTACGTTTTGCCAAAATCCTTTTGACGCAAAAGGTGTACAATAAAACATAAAAGTTATTAAGACTTTTTCAGCATTTGATATTAAAGAAAAAATCAGATGTACATATCTGAGAACACCAAACGAGTGTCGCCTCGTGACAGAATTTGGATAAGGTTTTAAAAAAATGAATTCTTTTTACCAATTTGTGTAGCAAAAATTCTGATCAGTCCCTGTAACTATATGCGATAAGTATGCAAGGAATGGATTAGCGTAGATAGGGTAATTACGCTTCGTAAGATTTTTAGATTGATTGATTATATTTAAGACTAATCGTTCAGTGCACAGTATTCTTTCATTCATTGGAATACCATCGAGTTAAAACTGCTGCAGCATCAGTACAAAAGAAAAAAAACGAGTTACTTGCTTTCAGCAAGCTTTGTTAAAAAGCCTCGAAGCCGCAGATACACTATACACAAGCCTTCAGCAACGATAGTCGTAGGCCGTGAATTATTCCCGAAGCAGATTGAGTGAAATCCTCGGCTCGGACAAGGATTTACTCAGTGTTTCACTTACTTTTAATAAAATCTTAATTTGTTTACTTCTATCTATATATCTATATCGTCGCGCCTGTCTCCCATTGGGGTAGGCAGAGACCATGGAGCGCCACATATAGCTTCCTCGACATTCATTAACCTCATCATGCATGCGCGTCGGTTATGGGTACTTTTAATTTGGCCCTTTTTCAGTAGGTACGTCACCTATTTGATCGGCGTACGGCCTAAGGCTTCCCCTACCGAAATTTCCATTCATGCTCGCACGATACACTCCTTTCGTATTTCTTCTTTCATCCATCCGTTCTAAATGCCCAAACCAACGCAACATTCCTTTTTCAATCTCTGTCACTACATCTTCTGTTAGATCTTACTTCTCTCGTATCACACTGTTTTTCACTTTGTCTATTAGCCTTATTCCGCACATACTACTCAAAGCTCTCATCTCCACAGCATTGATTCTACTTTCATGCTTCTTCTGCCATACCCATGATTCACTACCATACATCAGTGTTGGCGCCAAAACTTCCTTCAGTATAGCAAGGCGAGCTTGCCTTGGGATAATACCGTTGCTGATGATGGCCTGTAAGGCGCCATTCACACTATTTCCTGCTTTCACTCTCCTTTCAATATCTTTACTTTACTTTACTTTTTGTTTACTTACGAGTAGAATTAAGAATACGAATTAAATAGACCACACTAACTTTGATAATGAAACGGCTTCAACATTTTAACATTATTGTTCAAACAAAGGTATAGAGAAAACGTTAAACAAAGGTGTAGAAATATTAAAATGTCCTATATCGACGTAGGATTGTTACAATATGAGTGGGCATTTAATCAATACAAAGTAAAGTATTCTAATGAAACGGCAAGGTAGACTCAGCGTAACTAAAAGCTTATACGCCTTTACTTCAATTGCTTTAGCAGCAAAGCCATCGGCTTTAATAAGCGAACCGTTTTGTTACTCAGAAAGCGTATTCCGATTCTATAATCACAATAATTCCTCCGATACTTTTGAAGGCAGCTGTAACAAACCTAATCTCGGCTAATAACGATTAGGAAGCGATTGTATACAGCCACCTATCTGAATAAAGAGGCTGATAAAAATGTATACCCCAATCAAAATGTTTTTAAAATACAATTTCCTTGAGACGTTGCACGTGAAATTCTTTACGTTCTATCTGATTCGTGTTCACGCTCCAATGTAATGGAGATGAGCAGATTACGAGTAATATTTTTGTACAAAATATTATATTGTAAGTTGTGATTTGAACAGTATTTATTTTAGAATGTGGAATGGATTTGAAACGTGTCCGTATCGCTGTTTGCATTATTGCAATATCAAAAGTATACTTGTGGTGTTAAATCTAAAGCTCTGTCGATCCCTTAGTATATATTTACTAGCTGACCCAGCGAACTCCGTATCGCCTTTTTAAGAGTTTTTATTTAATTTCCTTTTTTTCAAGCCTCTTTTCCAAAGTTACCATTGACTTAGCGCTTATTCCCTTATCATTTTAGAGTCTATAAATGATGAAGAAACCAACATAGATTTTTATATAATATTGAATTTCCCATTCCTTAAAATATCGGAGACGATACCCATATCGACTTAAAAAAAAATCCCGCCATCTTTGATTTCTTATCCACCATCTTTGATCACGAAATAGATGTTGTATTTGGATTCCCCATCCCTTTAAACATCGGAGACGATACCAATATTGATTTAAAAAAAACATCCCATCCGCAATCTTTGATCACGAAATAGATGGTGTTTTTGAATTCCCCATTCCTTAAGATATCGGAGACGATACCCATATCGACTTTAAAAAAATCCCGTCTGCTATCTTTGATTTCCTATCCGCCATCTTTGATCACGAAATAGATGTTGTATTTAGATTCGCCATCCCTTAAAACATCGGAGACGATAACCATATTGATTTTTTAAAGCTTTCTCATCCGCCATTTTTGATTTCCCATCCGCCATCTTGAATCACAGAATAGATGTTGTATTTGAATTCCCCATCCCTTTAAATATCGGCGACGATACCCATATATCGACTATAAAAAAAATCCCGTCCGCCATCTTTGATTTCCTATTCGCCATCTTTGATCACGAAATAGATGTTGTATTTAGATTCACCATCCCTCAAATCATCAGAGACGATACCCATATTGATTTTTTAAATTTTCCCATCCTCCATCTTTGACTTCCCATCCGCCATCTTGAATCACGAAATAGATGTTGTATATCGATTCTCCACCCCTTAAAATATCGAAGGCGATACCCATATTGATATTTAAAATTTTCCCATCCGCCATCTTTGATTTCCCGTCCGCCATCTTGGATCACTAAATATATTTCATATTATTAATCAACGTCCCGAAAATCTCGAAAACGATACCCATATAGATTGTAACCTATTCGTTTAGCCTTTTTTTGCCTTTGACCCAACCCTCCCCCTTCTCGTTTGACCATTTTATTATTTTTGTCTGGCCCATAAAAGTTGTGGCGTAATTTTATATAGCCTATAGCCTTTCGGAATAATTGGGCTATCATTGGCAATAACTATTTTTAAAATCCGACTGCTAGTTCCTGAGATTAGCCGACATTATGTTTTAAACTTTTTAACCTTTTGCCCGGCCCCAAAGGGTCAAAGCGTTATGTTATATAGCCTATAGCCTTCCGGAATAACTGGGCTATCGTATACAAAAAGAATTTTTCAGATCCGGTAGTGCCTGAGATTAGCGCGTTCAAACAAACAAACAAACAAACAAACTCTTCCGCTTTATTATATTAGTATAGATATGGCATAGTATTTTTTTAAATCACATAAATGCTTGATATACTCCAATCTCATACAATATGAGAGTTATTTATTTCACCTGTACAGAGAACATTGAAAAGTTGGATTTACGTTCAATCGCTTGGTTCGCTGTTATATCATTTTATTATTTTACGTGGGTAGTGATAATTGATGAGCTTCATCGATATTCGATAGTAGTAGTTCGATACAGAATAGAGCATATTTGATTGCTTAATCAGGGGGCAATATGTAATAAGAAATTCAGGAGGTGAGATTGTAAAAGCGATTGTTATGCCGATACATACAATATAAGTCCTGATATATGGACTGTGCGCATGTTGTAGTAGCTGCGCTGATTATTGAGGAATCGCTCTTTGATAAAGTGATGATGATCCGCAAAATGTTGTTTCTCATCTTGGTGTTCTTTATGTCGGTTGTTTGCATATTTGTAAAATCCCCTACGACAAAGGATTCATGCCTAGTGCAAACGTCAGCTTTAAACAATAATGAATTCGTTAGTTCCATAAAATATCCTCGACTTCATAATAAATCCAGCGCTCGAGTCATATGTCATGAGTCTACTGTACGAGACTCTCGTAAACGCACTGTTTACTGGACGTAAATGAGCAAGGCTACACGATGGCTGCCAATGACATCATTCATTTCATTCACAATAGTGCGTGTGATGGTGTCAGCACTCTAATTGCTACACCATCCATCTTCTTGCCCTGGTCCCAGCGGATGTCCATTTATATTTCACACCTGTGAATTATAAATGGACATCCGCTTACTCGCAAATTTATAGATTGTTTTATGTGTTCGTTATGGAGAAATCGACATTTGTCCTAATATGTTTTACTATAGGTACCAAATTAAGTAGAATACATTCAAACTTTCGTGATGTTACTAACACGTCGTAATTATTTAGTTCAAGCTAATTTGAACTTTTTTTTGTAAAGATAAGGGAGATATAATATTTTTCAAGGCCTAGCAGTGAAAAGAAACTTCTTTTTAATCTGTGAAGATCTTTTTCAATTTTGTTCGTAAGTAATAACATGACTATTTTGTGGTGAGTATATTAAAATTACATACATACATACATATACATACATAGACTCACGCCTGTTTCCCCGATGGGGTAGGCAGAGGCATATTAAACGCCCACTTTTTGCCAGTGTTTTGATCCCACGTAATAGGTGGCGAGCTTATTGCCGCTTATCGGCATATTTTGTTTGCCAGAGCCTCGTCCGTTGATCGGCAGGTGCACCACTTGCAGGTGACTTGGGACTCTAAGTTTTTGATGGGAACCCTATGCACCCACTATTAAAATTATGAACATGAAAAATCAATTTACAAACAGTGAAGAAGCAAATATTACTTTTGCAAAATGTTTCTTCTTATTCACACAGATACCACGCAAGCTACTACAACGTTATTTCTATCCGGCTCTTGCTTAGTCTGTCTGTCAATGTCTCTCCCAATCTAACCTACGCAGAGGCATAGTTCCGTAAAGATAAGCGTGTTACCTGTCAGCTATACACCTCCCGATATAATCTCACAACCTCTAACATCGAGATATAACAAACCATATTTCTCCAGCGCAAACTATTTTAGATTCTTGGAAAAGCGTTCAGGCTTTGCTACTGTAGAACTTGATGGTATTGGAATTGAAGATTGGAAGCTCCTTACAATAATACAGTCCAGTCGGTCTATTTTTTGTACATTGTCAAGATTTTAATTGAATACGGTGTCCTGACGTTGAGTTTGTCTTCAAATCGCTTTTTATTTGATTTATATGCAATATGTTAACAATAGACTCATAACAATAGTCCGTGCCACGAGAACATAGACTTTTTGTAAACAAAGAATTTCTACTAAGTGACTTAGCGACAGTTCTGTCAAACACAAATAATGTCAAGTCGAATGAGCGCAACGGTACATAGGTACGTGTCATTGGAAACTAATATGTCGATGGATCGGGGTTTTATAGATATTATGCGCTGTCAACAGGATCTTTTAATATTTTGTGATACTGGAACCTGCAATGTCAACCTTTGGTTTTACTTCATTGAAATGTTACATTTTTGGGCTTAGCTTGCATTTATCTTAGGAAAAATATATTTTTTTGATGTCAAGAAGGGGTAACTGTAAAGTTAAATGCACGTTTATAGGATCGCAATGCTCATCTCGCGGCCGACATTGCAGCAATGCGGGTGCAAATTGCAGTTGGTAAACTATTATTCGCACATAAGATTCTGTACACATAATAAAAATAAGTTGCGTCTTTTTACGTAGGTAACCGCAAATGTAAATTTACCGAAACATTTTAATGGATTTTGTTTAAGTTCATTCTGACGTTTTCATTCATACACAACGTAAAATCTCCTTGCCTAAAAATTTTAATGCGATGTACTAGCTAGTTGTCTGTAATATATCACATTTGTGGACAATTATTAATATTTTAGGATAGCTAGGCTAGGAGCAAATTATTTATTGCCTATGATTAAAAAAAAATCAAAGTCCATAATAGAGTATCCTGTTTGTACTCTATCATTGAAATATATGTACATGGTACTCTATTATTGACTTGAATTTACTTACCTACATGTTAAAAAACTACAGATAAGTCGCCAAATTAATGAAAATTGTTCTAGGAAAATTCAGCCATACTTACACAAAATCAAATATGTTTATTTTTATTCAAATTTACATTTTTCTGGATATGACTGGAAGTCATAGATAATAATATTAACATATTATATACTTCACTTCAATATATACTTCACTAAAGCATAAAATGTAAAACACAACTGTTAAAAACAAAGGTTGCGAAGCCCTGAATGTTTGTTTACAAAAAGTCTATCTTCTCGTGGCACCAACTATACATAATATATAATTATGTTATATATCTACTGTCTCTCGTTCACTGACACTTTAGCTGGTTTGCCGAAAAATGTGTCATTGCCGAAGGGGTTTATACTTTTGTTTACATTACCTAGTAGGATAATAAGGAAATAGTTTTGCTCAAGCTACCCAGCTCTCTTTACTAGTTATTTAAACAACATTATTTTTTTTATGGTATTCCATAACGTTTCGATAGGATACGAGAGACTTATGGATGTTACTTGAGAACATTACTATAGTTAGTTAGTTAGTTGGACAGGTGTTTTCCGCACTTAGCCACTTAATTGGGCCATTGTGCGTTAGCAGGGACACGGTTGTCGCCTGCTACTCATACCATGCAAGCTCCTTCCAGAAGGCCATGAGTTGACCAGTGTTGCGTATGGCTTCACTCATGGTTCTGGGGTTGTTCAGGAACCTCGTCCGTTGGTCGCTCACGCTGGTACAATGTAGGATCACATGAGCAGGTGTTTCTTCGGTCTCCATGCAGCCCCTACATAGTGGGCTGTCTGTGACGCCGATGTTGTAGAGATGCTTGTTTAGTGGACAGTGGCCGGTTATTATGCCAGTCAGATGCTTGAGTGTTTTCCTGTTGGAGTGCAACAATTTTTGCGAGAGTCGTTTATCTAATTGGGGAAAGGCATCTTTAGATTGCCTACACTCTTTTAACTCTGCCCACTCTTTTTCATGTTGTTGTAGGGTTCTCTCGCGTAACCACGTTTTTAATTGGTTGAAAGGTATCGGAACAGTTGGTTCGGGTCCCAGAGTTGTTGTGTCCGATCCTTTCCTTGCCAGTTGGTCTGCTGCGTCATTGCCCGTGGAGTCACTGTGTCCTCGTATCCACTGGAGCGTGACCCGATTCCTTGCTGCAGTTTTCTGCAGCTCTTGGTGGCACTCCATAATTAGGCCGCTGTTAAAGCAGTTGCCATCGAGAGCTTGTAGTACTGAGGCACTGTCTGTGATGATGCGTATTGACAGGTTGCTCACGTTTTTGGCCGCGATCGCCGTCGCCGCCCTTATAATCCCAACGCATTCAGCTTGGAAGATGGTGTTGAGTTTACCAAGCGATGTTGAGAGATTGATGTTCAAGTCATGGGAGAATACTCCGGCACCTGTCCCATACTTTGTTTTTGAGCCGTCTGTGTATACTCTAACTTTGTGTATACCAGAGCTATCTTGTGCTCTTCATGCAGTTGTATGCGGTGTTTTTTGTCAAAGACAAAGGTTTTAGGTATGAGGTCGCACGTTGCATCTAGCATCGGGATCTCGTTAGTTAACGTCCTTTTCAGGCGTACATGGGTTATTCGGTCGTCTCTTCTCCAAAGCCCGAACTTATCGAGCCGGATCGCGGCGGCACCCAGAACATTACTATGCCAGGTGCAGCATTGCCGACTAGCCGAGCGCCGAATAAACAGTCAAAACATACATTTCAAACTAAACATTTGATTCACTTGATGTAAAATATCTACAACCTTTTAAAGGGATTACATTTTGGAGAGAGAAATACTGTTTACATATTCAAGGAAACATCTCAAACATTTTATAAATATTTTATAGCCAACTTGCCTCAGTGAGCATTTTAAATCATAGTTGGCATTTATTGGTCAGATTATCTAATAGAATATTGGTATTAGTGAAATTGCTTTTTGAATTCGATAGCTAGCTTATATAATCTAGATGAAAAAAGTAAGCTGAAAATCTAAGTAATATTAACTGATATAAATCAATAAGATGTTAACTGGTTTGTTTTATAGTTACATAAATGATGTTTTCAAAAGGGGACTTACTTTTATCACTACATGGAAAAATTACTTCTTGATTAAAAAAATATTTGTAAATCGTAGTAAAGATTAATCCGGTACTTTAGCTTCATGGCACTTAGTTGAAAAAGGTAGGCCAGCGTTTCTACATATAGTTACGTAGTTCAGGTTTTTCGAAATAGATCATACATGAATAAGCTATAGGTACTAATTGTCAAAAGTATTTACTAAGACCAACTTTCAAGCTTTGTTTAAATTTAATCCTCGGTTATGAAATCGAACGTAATCTTTTAAGTACAATCCAATTTCATCAAAATAGGTTCAGTGGTTAAGTCGTAACGCATGAAAAACAGCCAGAGATACTTCCGAATGAATTATATTTATGAAAATATGCATTATTTAATTTGTCTATATCCATACATTTCATACTTATCTTGTATATGGATGACCCTACATCATCGACCCTATATCAATATCCGGTGTTGAAACACCTTCAACGTTTATGTGTTGTGTGTCAGTTACTCTATGATTGTTTGACTGCCGATATATCTGCACTCGGTCCGCGACGTTGCCATGATAAGGAGGCTTCATGACGTTGATCTAATGGATTTTCAATAATCAGTTAACCGAATCACCTCCTAAAAAATATGGGCGTTAAAACACGAAAAATATTTGGTTTTTTGACATATAGGTCTGTCAAAAAACCAATGGTAAAATATTTTTCTAACGGTTTAAATTGAAGTAGAGAATGTCTCAGCTATGCACACCGCACATTTCTTATTTAGTTTAATTTACTTTTCCTGATCCTGAGGAATTTTGGAAAATCTCTTCTTAGTGCACCGCTAAGGTCCTCAATGAACATGCTCACGATTTTTTTCTATTCAGGTTTTGCATCTATATTGCGTAAAAGAAGTGCGTCTATGATGCGCAGAGTACGAGACAGCCCCAACAGGTACCTGAAAGTCATTGCTACAAAATTGGAAAGTCCTATATGGAAGCACTGGAATATGCTACATGTTTTCAAAAGATAAGATTCCTGTTCATATTACTAACATTGCTTTTTAAGAATTTTACTAACACCATATGGATGCTTAGTCTGAAATAAAGTATAAATTATTGTCATTTTGCGACAGTCTAAAAAATAAAATATATGATGTCAGAAAAAATAATTTACAAGTGAGAGTGCTGTTCCAAGTTGCCTCTGGTATAATCTTTTTATACCAGAGGCAACTTGGAACAGCACTCTCACTTGTAAATTAGTGCGCACACGCTTGTATTTCCTTTTTCCAAGAAATGTTATTACGTAAAAGTTTCTTCCCGTAGAACAGTAGATGACAAACATGCAAGCAGAATTATAATTGTTACCCACGCGGCCACGTCCAAATTACCTAATTAGTGTGTAACTCGACAACATGCAATCCCGGAAGACCGATAAAGGCACACTTTCAAGATGTATGAGTACATGCAAAAGTTAAACACTTGTTATGGCGGTCAAGAGTAATTATAACAATAACTGTATGATTTTCGTCATTTTAGACCTGTTGAAACAAAGTTAAGTTATGAGGATGTCGGGCTCAGTGGCGTGCCAGTAGAGAGGCCTGTATAACGCAGTGGACTATGGCAGGCTAATGATGATGAAGTTTTGAAAAATAACTTTGCAAATAACATACAATTGTTATTCTATTTTCGTATTTATTAATATGTATTTATGTGATTTATACAGAAGTAGTGAAGTGGCCTTTATCGATGTTCATTTAAGATAGTTTCACACAATAATATTTGTACTTAAGCGCTGTGGTTCGTTTATACATCACCTCCCTCTCCCTTAGTGTTCCTGATTTTTATCCCTTTCTTCTTGAGGCAAGTCTGTATCACATTTATTTATTATTAGCAGTATCAGCTAAGGTTTTGCCTCACCTATCTAGACAGATGGTACGACTGTCGCAGATTGCAAAGAAAATGAAGATGAACTTTTACCATGAGTACAAGTTAAGAAGATTTTTCCAACTGTTACTTTTAGTTTGAATTTATTATAATTATTTTAAATTATCCATTGAATCCATACTAAATAAATCTTTATTTTCATTGTTACAGGTATGTCATCAAACACAAATGCAATTTCAGCAATTTCCTGGAATTACTCTTCAACGAATGTAAGTCTTATGACATCATTAACTTTAAGAAACTTATTTTAAAAGCACACTGGAGCTTTAAGTAGGTATTATTATACTCTTATATAGCTCGTTATATCGTAATTGGAGGAAGGGGATCATGTGATTGCATTAATGTAGTGAGCAGCGTCATTATGAATGGCGTTAATACGAAACGTGATCGTACGCTCTAGTTGGAGGAGACGTTTGTATCTGGCAGACTATTTCTGGCTAAATATAGCGAAACCTGAATAAACAATAAAAAATATTATATCTAGCTAAATAAAATTTGGCCAAGTGATTTTGTGATAAGGAGGCGCAAAACAAACAAATAGTTCAGATTACTTTAGAATTTATAATTTCAGCAACGTTCCTGCTCGAACTCCTGCACAAATTTTATTCAACATACTCTTGTTGACACATGAATCATCATGTCAGCAACGTGTTTGTAACCTACATAATAACTAAGGATTGAAAGGCTTTAAAATTCTATATCTATCGACCATCATAAATCTTTATTATATCTAGGTGTAGTAAATCGCCTACAGTCTGCAAAATGTGGTGCATTAAGAAAACATTATGCAAGAAAAGCACTTTTTAATTCAGTTATCTTAAAGAAATAGTGCCCTGTTTGATTAGGTTTCATTTAATTTATTTATGAAATACATCAGAAATGTACATGGAATTAAAAGAAGAAAGAGACAAAGGGCTAAAGCAACTACCATCACAGTAGATTATAAAATATAGAGTATCTATAAAGTTATAGGGGGTTGGTCCATGAACTTCACATTTTTTTAAAGTTCCTAAAAATCATAATGTTTGTAAAGATTATGAAATAATATTCTTTTGTTGGAGCAATGAGTTGGACTTGGTGATATTTTAATGGTGTTTAAGGATTATAAACACGTTTACTTTATAACAGAAAAATAATCTAAATTATATTTTGTGAATGGTACCCACTAAACTGCCACAGCGATTTTTTTCCTACGGGATAGGGCAGAAATAGTTAAATTAAAAACTCACCCGTTAGTATTATTGTGTAGTAAATGGGGGTCTTCATACAGTTCTCGTATAGCTGAAGAACAGAGCCATTGAAAATTCAGCAGTAAATACGCCCTAAGTGGTAAACTGGCTAAGGTGAGGACAATAACATAGTTTGTCAGAACCGAAACCCTTTATATAGACCAGAATGTTAGATATCTTCAATTTCTCAGTACTTACAGCTGGTACTAAATAAACTGCTACTAATTTACAGAGTCGACTATAATAGTGTATTTATAATAATGCATAATTTATTATAGTTGGTATTTACAAAGAATAAAAGAAATGCAAAATATTTACATACCATTAATTTCAACATGATATTTATGTTGAAAATAACCGTAATTTTTCCGCGAACGCTTTTGGTAGCCACTGATTATCGCCAAAAAATTGTCATGTACGTAGATATTTACTGATACCAATCAATAACTTGCCCGAAGTTAACATAACAGGATACGTGGAAAACAAACATGAATATCGTTTTCCGTACTCAATACTCAATATTCAATACAATTATGTAGATTTAATATCATTTGAAACGTTGATACACGCTTAAACGGCTTCAGCGACATATTTGGTTAAATTTTCCGAACTCGATAAAATAGTAATCCATGAACAATATTACTGAATTATAATACTGTGTTGTCATATTACATCGCTAAATTCTTTTCTTGACACAGACATTGGAAAATAAGCCTTGATGAGAGAACAATGGGTAGTTTTAGTCCTAAGCTCCTTATGATATCATGTATGCTTCAATAAATATTATATTTCTGAGGTGAAATCGTGAAAAAACAACGTAAAAGTCAGTACACAATTAGTTGCTGCCTTTGCCAAATTCAACATGTTTTGATCAAATTGACTAGGGAGTATCATCGTGCCATAAAATCGTAAGCTTCCTAGCGTCGTTGTGCCGATTAGCATCTAAGATATTCTATATGACTTAGCGTTGGCACTTACTTGCCTATCTAAAGGCAAAAGTAAACTTAAAGTCCATAAAATAAGTACCAAAAGGTCATATAGGTACGAGTATAGAGCCCCGCCGCGACCACGACCCGGCCGTTGTAGGACGATTAAAACGTCGGTAAATCAGAGAAATATATACCTTTAATTAATTACATATCGCGAGTAAGACCCGTTTTAATAAAATCGTATGATCAAAACGACAGTTAATAGCTTACCCTAAGAATTAACAAATAGCATCTATCTTTGATATTAACGGCTTGACACATAGAATAAAGTGGCCGAATTTAAAGCCGAAAGCAATATATTACACATATATTGCTCGCATAAAGTTTATCATCATCATAATCTCAGCCAAACGAAGTCGACTGCTGAACATATACGTCCCCAAAGTTCTTCGCGTAGACCGTTCGCATCCAACTGCTTCCCGCGATTCTAACAAGATCGTCAGTCCATCTTGCAGGGAGGATTAACTTTACAAAGTCGTCCAGTGTATTAACCGTCTGTATAAAGTTAATAATTCATTTTATTTTCTTTATATTAATTAAAAATAGGGGACCAAGACATAATACGAGAATGAACTCATAAAGCTAATAATATCAAAATATGTAAAGCACCAAAGATAATGCTGTGGTTTTTACAAACCAGGGAGCTTTAATAGTTTTAATACGATGCGGTAAACTATAAACTTTCGAAAGTCGAGAAGATACCTAGCTAGTTAAATCTTTAATAATAATCTGTTTTGTATATAAAGCCTTCATAGTAAACTTTAGTTAAGCTTTGGTTAAAACGAGTCAAGATTATAAATTCTCTTCTCATATTTTCAGATGAGATTTCCATGCAAGTTACTAAGTAAGGTTTACAAGTTAAGCCTCGTGAAAACCTGGATCCTGTGTTTCTTTAGCTGTGTGAGAATAGGGATGTGATAAGAAAATAAGCTCTTTTCACTTTTATATTTTGCGAACGAAATCATGTATCTCAAGGGGCTAATTTTGTTACATTATACGGAACAAAAGCTACCAGGATAGGAATTTCTGTACCAAAATTGGTCAAAATATAGTTCAATCTTGATATATAAAATCCTTGCGTTACTGACTGACTGACACATACGCTACAGCCGAAACTATTGGGCGCAGGAAGCTGAAATTCGGCATGTATGTTCCTTGGAGACCGTAGGGGTGCACTAAGAATGGATTTCCCGAAATTCCCACGGGATCGGGCAAAACGGGAAATTCGAAAATATGTGCGTGCGATGCCGCTGGCGTCGACTTGTTATTGATAATTATAATACATCGATTGAATTTTGCAGTTGGTTGAGCAAATGTAAAATATCATGACGCCAATGATTTTAAGTTGATGGGTTCGATTAATTTTACCGTTCTTTGTTGAATATTCAAACAATCAAACTGTTCCAAAGAGTCCGAGACAAAAGAAAAAATAAAGCTATTTTAGCATTCAGCACACTTGTTCTCATTACGAGAGGCTTTGTTCTATTATTTACTATCAGTTAGATAAGTTAATATGTAGAACAATATTGGTTCGATTTTATCTACCATGTAAATTAGACGGAACTTAACAGACAGTATTGCCAGCCGATGCTGAAACTGGTCTTAGTATTTTCAAGTCACCTCTTTACCTCAGTTAAAAAAATATCGTACTCTTAGCAAGGTCTATTTGGCAGTTGACCAGAATGTCTTTCAGTACGATACTGTTGGCAATAAAAATTAATGTTTATAGTGATTCATTTTAATTATATCTACCACGAAGTTTTCAGAGCTACTCGTTACTTTGATTTATTATTATGGTAGCCAAATATTATATTTTGAGTTATAATTACCAAATCTTATAATGTTAAATACTTATAGGTGATATAAGTAATGGGGCATTTAAATTAATAGATAATGGTGTTTCACTTGGTATACACGCAAATCACAACTCTTCCTAGGTGCCAGACCTATTCTCTTTCTTTCCAATTGATATAAGTAGAGCAATATTAAAGATAGAGAGGTTTCATATAATACCATCTTGAAAACTTTGCTAGCTCTAGAACTAATACAACATTAGATAGCCACAGAACCACAATTTGTGGATTATTCCTTATTTACATTAGGTGTGATTGAAACCAATCCACAATTTTAGTAACACAATCTTAGGTCCCAAGGTGGCCTCTTAAACCGATACGCTTTCAATGCAGTGGAGTCGAGTCGAGGGACGCTATTAAATTATTTTTCCCACTTCTTTATATTATAATTTTTCGCTATCCACTACTAGCCCTAAGCCACTCCTAATTTGCTTAACAGTAGCACTGTAAGTCAATAGAAGAATTTGCCTAATAAACTACCTTGGCCACCTGGCCACGGTGGTATATTTCCTTTCACAACCCACCTGGGCCGTGAAAGGTTTTGATGTCGAGTTTACCGTATCTTCACAAAGTTACTATTTGTTTCGTGTATTTTCCTTAGTTTCCTCTTACGGCACCCAAAGAATCGAATGGAGTAGTGACACTTTGTACGTCATCACACGGACCTTATCCCAATTCTACAAAACTTCGCACGCAGATCAGAAGATTATGTAAAAAAACTCGGTAATATTGATTCTTAATAGTATTTGACGAAAGACTGACAAAGAAGATATATATGGCAAGTGTGAATGGGACAGGACGAAGGGGAAGACCTATGCGGACGTTCTCTGACCAGATTGGAGACATCCTAAAAAAAGGATAGGCCAGAAGCACCCTAAACAGAAGAGCATGCATGAGAAACTTGATGGGAGTGAATGAAGCAAGAGAGGTATGTCAGGATCGTTGCAAATGGCGTTCCGTAGTCTCTGCCTACCCCTCCGGGAAACAGGCGTGAGTCTATGTATGTATGTATGTATGTATGTATGTTTCAAGTTTTATTTCACTAGTTATGCCTCAGCGAAGCAATAATGAATGGGAGCTTTTTATAATTTTAAGAGGCGTTCGCGCCATCATCATCAGTTAAAATTCTTTCCAACTATTTAAGGTTTGGCTTCTATCCAGCTTTGATAGTCGATATTTACTGCTATTTTATATAAAGAATAAAGTATTTTACTATAGTTGGTGATGGTGTTATCAACTTTCTTGCGCGCCAATCTTGCAACGTATTGATTTTATTAAGAACACGGTGCCTAAAATATGATAATGCAATAGTGAAATAAAATGAAAAATACTAAAATATGACAATTTTAACAAATTGAAAATAAAAATACAACATAATAAGTTAACTCCGCTTAGATATGAATCTTCTGTTAGCACGGTTGTGTCTTCTCACTTTAAAAAGTCTAAGGCTATAATGCCACCATGCTGTCCAAGATCAGGTTGGCATTTTGGACAAATAAATGAAAACATTATGAAAATCTCTTATCCTTGTTTCCTTGCAATGTTGCCCTTCCACGATAAGCTGCAATACTTTTTAATTTCATCATCATGTCAACCTAGAGACGTCCACTGCTGGCATACATAGGCCTCCCCCAAGGTTCTCATTATTGGGGGGATTTTGCCGTAATCGTCACGCTTGGCAGACGTATTGGCGATCGCAGTGGCGGAAGTCTGATACTAGACGCTGCTGCCCGTCTGGTATCTTTCCATTTACTTCCGCCTTACTTTGGATGGTTTGACCGCCATCTTCCGGTTGACTGACTGCACTGGTAGATCCCAGTGGGCGGTGTCGTCAAATCCCGACACCAGCATTTTTTTATTTATCTTAAGATAATCACATGAAGTCAATGAAGCTGAGGCTTTCAGCGTGCCAGTGTTATGGGTTTAAGTTATAGTCAATCTAGAATATACCATTAAAAATATATAAATGACATTTTTTATATGAATATACAGAAATGGTAGAACAGTTTTTATTGAATTTGGAAGACGATGCCGTGGATGGAAGTGTTTTCCTCAGAAGTCAATCGTCTTGCCTAGAATGAACTCATACTAAAGATCTCAAAAAAATTGTCAGCTCAAGAGGATTATAAAGAATCAAAAACTATCCAATAAAACATTAGCGCCTCACCAACAGTTGTATACTTATAAAGTATATAACTTGCCAACCGGCCAGTTCGTATTCACTTTACTCCAGAGAGGTTGCACTACGTTTAGACTAGAGAGAACATGCTCGCTATTTTTCCTTATACCGAACGTGCAACTTGTAATGTCAGTTGGTCTTAGTTGGTTAATCATAACGTCAACTTACGCGTCTCATTTAAAGAGGCATAGATTCCTTACAGACTCATACTTTCTCCTTGGACTCATATCTTTGACTGCATTCTCTAAATAGCCGTGCTGTCAAATCCCATCATTAAGGAGTGATGGGATTTGACCGTGAAAGGAAATATCGATGTTTTTTGAATGAGGGATAAATACGGAAACAAACTATCGGACATGAATGTAAAGCAGTAGCTGGAAGCGACAGCGCGCCGCACCGCAGTCACTGCAGTCGTTCCCGTCGCCACACGCATCGCACTTGATTTCTTTTATTCAGTTTGTAATATAAATGAAGAGTGGGCGTCATCCGCGCCGCGCTAACCGCAGCGTCCGCTGCGTGCGGGCCGGCGTTGGTGACGTCATCAGCTGCGGCTTGGGGAGTTCGGTCGTTTCAGGGACTGCGGCGACTGCGACTCGGGTGGGTTTGCGAGGTTGCATAGAACTTCATATAAAGAATTCGAATGCGAATACTGCGGCGCATGTGGTGCGGCCAATTCTGCGTTCACCTTAAGTTGGCAATAAACAAAGACGACCAGCGGTCTAATTTTCTATCACGTATTTGATAGTTTACTTAGATACCTACCTTAAAAGTAGCGTCTATTAACCTAAAGCTTTGTAAGGACCAAGCGTTCCAGTGTACGCGTAATCTAGGTATGTATAAAAGCATGCACCAGTGGCGTCTGATAATTTGGTTCCACTTTAAATATTTAGAATACTGATACACTGGTTGTGGCGTTGTGCAGACATTCAAATTACTTATGGAAATTACAGTTTCACTTATCCGGCTTTCAATCGCTATGGCCTGCATCATTAAATCGCATTCATCATGCAGCAAAGGAGATGATACAAAAATTTACTCTAATGTTTATATTTACTGTCTTAATAGTTATCTTGTTTCTAATGAAGGTATATTATGTAACTAAAAAAAAATCTAGCGGCGGTAGCCCAGTGGTGTACGTAACGGACTGCCGAGACGATGGTCTCGGGTTCGATCCACAGGTACCTCGGGCACACACCTCTGACTTTTCGAAGTTATGTGTGTATTAAAAATGTTAATTATCGCTCGCTTAATAATGTGCCCGGTAGATGGCAATAGGCTCGCCCCCTATTACATTGGGACCGAAACATATCTGGCGAAGTGTGGGTGTATAATACACCTCTGCCTACCCCTTCGGGGATAAAAGGCGTGAAGATATGTTATGTTATGAAATGTTATAAAAACACAAAGAGTGTAAGAAATTTTAGTCTGAAGATAGGTTTTAATAAAATATAATAATTTAAATTTTAATTCTAGTCTTTTAATCTACCTACTTCTAGGTATGTTATTTATCATATTAGTGTCATGCCATCCTGACTGATCAAAGACGTGTTGCCTTATAGTCTGCTATATAATATTCTACCATATAATATAATATGCTTCCTTATTCACACAACACCATCTGGTCCCAAACTAAGCATATCTTGTACTACGGTACTAGACAATCGATAAACATACATAGGTATATACATTTTGTAAATATTAGTTTATGGATACTTTTTGTCAATAGATTTTATGGCTAAAACGAACAATTAAACACGTGATTTTTTTTAAGTACCTACTGTCTGTCTGGCAAGTCTTTGCAAAGCACTGTCAAGCGTCGACAGAAAAAACTACAATTTCAATATTTTAGTTGTTTACTTCTACGGCTTAAATATATCGACACATACTAAAGTTAGACATTTGATCAAAAATATTTATCGATAAATCATCACTGTTACGAACAACACTCGGTTTCCTAACTCTATGTTTTGTCTACTGTCTGGCTACCACAAGACTGCTATAAGATCGTGCTGCTATACCTATCGATAGCTCTTTCTATCATACTGCATGTGTCATTAGAAAGAAGATATCAATCATAGCAACCGCTGTTGTTATTTTGAGTGTTACTTCTATGACTTAATAAGGTTATATTTCTTTGCTTTACTCCGTTTCGTTTTATTGCCAAAGGAGTCGAAACGAACTTGATCTGAATAAATTTAAAATAAGTAAAAAATAGCTGAGCCATTTTTTACACTATTCTTGTTATTAAATTGTACATTGACATTGTTGTTTATAAGTTGCTCTTTGAGTTTGAATACTAAGATTGCCTTGAGAAAGGTTTCAGCTATTTTGCGCTAATAAGATCGTGTTTAAGAACAACAGGAATTATAGTTGAAAGTTATTTGCAGTATGTATAAAATTCTGGCGTTACTGACTGACTGACAGACAACGCACTTCTTTAACCACCGGGCGCAAAAATCTTTAATTTTGCATGTTTATTCCTTAGCGAGTGTAGGGCAATCCAGGGATATATAGGGATTGCCAGAAATAACTTCGGGAACAGGGAAACGTAGTTTCTTCAGTCACTGCCAGTGAAGCTTTGTTTTCAATTAAATAGCCATTTAGTCATTGCCTGTTTGGTCTAATGCGTTACTACAGACTTGGAATTGCTTTTGTAAGGCTTATAGAGGCTATAATAATATGGATATACATGACCGTAGCCCAGATATCAAAGACTGGTCCTGGATATTATGGCATGTTATTACTGTATAGGATAATAGACCATTTATTATCAATCACATAATTTCTTTTATATAAATAAACTACATTTCATAAGAATTATTATTGATTATGATGACAAAAAAGAATGTTTCTTATTTCACAACGCGGAAGCGTATTAGGTCATCTTTGATAATACAATGACAAGGGTTGGTATTTGACACATTAGGATTTTGCATCCTTCGAATATTTTTCTTATTTTTTGTTTTGATTGGTAGCATGGGCAACATGCAACTGTTTATAGATACTGTACTACGCTGTATAATTAGGTATGTTGAGATCCTGTTTACATAATAAAACAAGTGACTAGCGTTATTTCATACTATGCGAATATTTCGCGTTTTTGTAATAAAAGTGTTATTATTTGTAGAAGCAAATAAATATAATTATTTTGGAATTACGTAATTGATTGATGTATATTTTAAATAACAATAACAAATTACTATATAAAATAAGTAATATTGATAGCTGACGCCGAATACATATTTGCTGTTACAAACAAAAAGAGATCACTAAAACACTAGATAAGCTCAGCCTTTGCCCCTTATTTACTCAGCAATACGCATGATGCGTATTGCTGTAGATACTGTAGATACATTGATAGGAACATTTTAGTATCTTATTAAAGAGCTAAATATACTGCTAATTCGTCCAGTTTTAATAAAAATAGTATTAAAAATATATAAAGTTCTTTTATGTACAAGTTGGACGACAACAGGAAGATTCTACAATAGGTTTTGTGCAATCTATTTCTCAAGTTTTCACAACTTGCACGATAATGTTAACCAACTACTTTGTCAGCGTAGGTATTAAGTAGGTATTAAGTAGGTATTAAGTACCCGAACATTGCATACTGACATTGCTCTCCAATGTCAGTATGCAATTAGTTTTATTTAGTTTAATTTATTTTATTTATTGCACAAAACTAGTTAAGTACAATTGTTAATTAACTATTAAAGGTATACAGTTTATAGGGAACTTAAATCTAAATTGCAACATGTGCGTGCGTCACCAGCCTTTAACAGTCCACTGCTGGACTAGGCCTCTCCTTTGAGTCGGACACACGCACGAAGGGTTCCGTACCATCATCAGCTATAAAAGAAAATCACGTTTGTTGTATGTATACTTTAATATTTTTTAATTTTCTATCTGTTTATTAAGATCGAGTAAATTGCTTAAACATTACATTTGTTGTATGGGAGCCCCCCTTTATTATTAACTTTTTTTTAATTTAATTATTTATTTTGAAAGGTAATATACAACTACATATTCTGTGAAAATTTTAAGCGTCTACCTGTTATCGTTAGTCGTTTTGAGCAAAAAATACGAAAATAAATACGTTTATTGTATGGGACCCCCCTTAATATTTTTTTTTTTTTTTGTATTTGTTGTTATAGGGGCAACCGAAATACATCATTTTTGAAAATTTTAGCTTTCTAGCTATCACGGTTTTATGAGATACAGCCTGGTGACAGACAGCGGAGGCTTAGTAATAGTGTTCCGTTTTTTACCTTTTAGGTACGGAACCCTAAAAATGATACAAACGTGATACTTTTTCGGTGAATAACTAAGGATGTACTTTACTATGGCAATCTCGAGAGGCTAAGTTGAAACGAACAGGCAAACCCGTGAGTATAACCTTGTACACTATATTTGTTTGATTTGTAACTAGTCAATAGTTCAATAGATACTTTGAATAAATTTAAACTTGTTATTTGCTTATTTTATTAATAATAATTTTTTTTATAGACTCACGCCTGTATCCTCGAAGGGGGTAGGTAGAGGTGTAATATTACACCCACATTTCGCCATGAATTTTTAGGTCCCACGTAATAGGGGACGAGCCTATTGCCGTACCGAGCACATTACCAGACTCCGTGCTGCTACTGAGAATTTCCTAACGGGAAAACCCAATAACGCTTTGCCCGACCCGGGAATCGAACCCGAGACCTCCCAATCCCACGCGCACATTTATGCCGCGAGGCCAACGAGGCAGTCAAAAAGAAAGTGTTGTCAAAAAGTATATCTTTAATAATAATTGTTTGCCATATAGTAATACTTGCTATATTATATATTTAATCGTGTCGGGTTAATGAATAATGTCCATGTAGTACATAAAAATAAAGAGATCTTCTCAAAACTATTATTAAAAAAGAAACATTTTAAGGTTCGCTGTTAATTAATAATTGATATTACTTTGGGTTCTTTTCCTATTCTTCCATTGAAAGTTATCACACCATTCGGATATTGTAAAGTGCAAAGTTGCAACATTTTACCACCGAACGTGTAAGTCGCCCGGCACCTAAAATGAAAAACTTAGAAATATTAAAATTCAGAGCAGTTTTCTTAACTTAAAACTTACTTAAGTTATTTAAGTGAAGAAGTGTTTCCCTTCTCAGCAGAAAAGTCGTGTCTTCTAGAAACAGGATGTTGATAAACTAGAGGACGTGCAACTTTCGAGATCTTTGTCTACTGCAACTTGAACAAAAGCAAAATACTCGTAGTTCAAACAACATGACATTAGGTCAACTTACTTTTATGTACTAGTTTGTTACTTTTAGTTCATTCTCTCTTCATTCCTGTCGTATACAAACTCCATAGTGACTCTAAAAAGATTTAAAATGTATGTTTTCAGGCTTTGTTTCATCGTAGTTTCAAAATTCTAAAGAGAGAAAAATTGTTTTACCACGAAAACCTTTTGCTAAATAAAATAAGTGTTGAAAGGTTTCCTTTTTATTAAAAAAGCTGGCTTACCAGACAAGCCTTAAAACCGTTCTTGTCGCTGAATAAAGGTGAAAACATTCAGGTAGGTAAAATAGTGTAGAGTGGGCTTTACATTGACGTGACACCTGCGCCTTAATCAGTCGACAGGTGGAGTTTTACTGAGGTGGTAAAAAACGGAAAATTGTTTGTATACTGCTCAATATATTTTTATGCGGGTAAAAATCTGTTTCTTTTAATTTCAATGTACGGTGATACCTGAACCACTTCAATAACATTAAATAGCCATTTTGTTTTCAATGTAAAGTATGCTAATTAACCAAAGATGTAGTTATAAAATACTTGTATATGATAGTGTCATAATGTGTCTGTGTAGTCACCGTAGTGAGGTTATGAAACGTTGATTGATCCGAAAAATACTGCGGCTGTGTTAACAACAACTAAACCAAAAATACGAAAGTAAGCTGCATATTTGCGGTTAGGAAACTGTAAGCGAAATCAATAAAATTGTGAACTAACTGAAACTGAAATGACTTTTCTACTACAAAATATTTTTACTTAGTCGGTAAGTACTTTCCCTTCCACGTTTTCATATCGTACGTACTGATCATCGTGAACTGCATACACGTTGTCTAGAGTGCAGA
Organism: Euclidia mi; assembly: GCA_944739405.2. Classification (NCBI taxonomy): domain Eukaryota; kingdom Metazoa; phylum Arthropoda; class Insecta; order Lepidoptera; family Erebidae; genus Euclidia; species Euclidia mi. The sequence goes on along the minus strand of OX123183.2, from coordinate 94,019,775 downwards.
CGGGAATACAGGGCACCATTCGTTCTCTACTTTGTGAACGGCAAAGGAAGCAATACGAGTATCATAGCATAATTCATACGTAAGCTTTTCGGCGAAGGATAGGTACATGGACATTCTCTAATCGGTATTATAGTTCTTGAGATTGACATTCAGCAAAGCAATTTAAAAATAAATAAAACATTTAGATTTTAATAGGTATATCTTGGTATTGTGAATTAATTTTGATGTATAATGGCTACTTATATCAAACCTACACGCTTTGTATGATCTTCATACCTCCCGTTAGTCTTTAACAGAAAAATATGCATTACTCCAAAGTTATTTATTTTCTGCTTAGTAGATTAACACTATACGGTAAGGTGCCGTCATCTATTCGCGTTATTACAAACACCTAAAAGGGGAGGTATTATCGAAGTTTTGCAAATATCACAACAGCGCACTTCTTAGTAACAAATTTTAAAAGGTCTTAGATTTTTATAGACAAGTATCATGTACTTTACATTTTCAAGGTGAAAACTGTTTAATAAGCCAACGTAAAATGTAATCCTCTAACAACACTTAAAACCTTATTAGTCCGGTGTCGTATTTTCTGGCGTAGTCATTTTTAGGCTTCGAACGTTCGAGAAAATACAAATTTGATGATCTTAATTTTCAGCCAATAAAGCCGTTTTGAGCAATAACGTTTATGGAAAATTCCTTTCGGAATAGTGTTTTCGATATTAACATATTTAGATAATACTGACTGTCCCTCGCGGTTTCACCCGCATTATTCGGCTTTCGCCAGAATATAGTGAGGCTACAATTGTGAAACTCAAATTCATCTATCCAGAGCTCATCAACATCAATATTGATAAAGCCATTGTATGTTTAGGTGTTTATAATAAAGTAGGTATGTCATTCAATCAGTCAAAAAGCGATTGAACGGATGTAGATACCACCTGACACGTTAATTACCTGTGTTAATGGAAAGCATATTTTTATAGGAACCTAAGTATTATATCGGCCATCTGATTAGTTGTATTAACTTAAAGTAACATGCTACTAATAAATTTACGCAAAAGAAGTACTTCTTCTTTCCTTCGCCTTATCCCATTATCTGGGGTCGGCTCTCCTTGTCTGCCTTCTCCATTTTGCTCTGTCTTGAGCAGTCGTAGCATCTACCCTCATGTCCTTAAGGTCTTTTTGGACTGATGAGAGCCAGGTGTCAGGCGGTGTTCCGCGGCGTCGCGTCGTTGTCGTTAGATTTAGGGCCACTCGTTCCATGTGATCTTCAGGGCGGCGGACCACATGTCCATATACCACTGAAGGCGTCGTTTTTTTACCTTCTCGGCAACGGCAACCTTGTAGCTTCCTCTGACGTGGATGTTGCGAACTTTGTCGAGCATCGTGACACCCGCTGACCAGCGTAACATGCGCATTTCTGTCACGTGTAGTTTTGACAGGTGTTGTTTATTAGAAGCCCAGCATTCTGTGCCGTAAAGGATGGCGGGTCTAATTGCCGTTTCATTCAGTTCGCCTTTTAGTTTAATGGGCATTCTTCTGTCGCACATTACGCCTGTGAGTTGTCTCCATTTCATCTAGCCCGTAGTTGCTCTATGGGTTACATTTCGCTCGATACTGCCATCATTGCTGATGATTGACCCTAAATATTTAAAGTGGTCAACCTTAGGTATGGGTTGGCCGTCGATGTGGAGTTGTATTTGGTTGACTTGCGTGCGGCCATCGAATATACATGACATATGTATGCTCTGTCTTTTTGCGACTGATCTTTAGACCGTTTTGTTCGAGCGACGTCATCCAGCGGTTGAAGTCGTTTTGTAGGTCTTCTACTGAGTCTGATACCAAAGCAACGTCATCTGCGTATAGTATATTCCATGACACGGGTCTCTGGCAGCGCTTTGTGAGGTAGTCCATGTTAACGTTACATAAAAGAGGGCTCAATGGCGAACCTTAATTAACTCCCACCGTTATCTCATAACGTAACACCATTGTACATATCTTGGATCAATTGTATATACATCTCTGGGAAATTTTGTTCTCGGAGTGCGTCCCAAATCTGGTCTCGAGGCACGTGATTGAATGCTTTTTCTAGGTCTATAAAGATCATATGTAAATTGCTGTTACTAGTCCTTGATTTTGCCAGCAGTATCCTGATAGTCTGAGTGGCATATGATGTGCTTTTCTCGGCAACAAACCCGCACTGTTTTGGCGTTAATCTTATAAGGTCGACGAGTCTATTGTTTATAATTCTTTCCCAAATACGCAAAAGAAGTACTAATTGAAATAAAAGTACGCCAACGAAGGTCCCTAAACAATTGACGATTTCTTAATAAGTGGAGTTACGCTGAGTATTACAAAGATAGAGTCAAACGCTGTAACTTTTAAGTACCTTAACAATTTCATTTAAGATCTTCTGTTAGATTGTGAATTCGCAATTAAAGCGTTATTCGTGAACCACTTGGTATTTTGCGGCTGTGCTCGGTATTAAATCATAAGCTGTAGATAGTGATGTTTCTACATGCTATTAATTTGAGGCTCTAACTAGGTATGAAGTGCGGATATCTTCAGATTTATTTTATTATAACACATATTTAAAATTCAGTTCATTAACACAGAAGTTATACAAGTTTATTTAGCAGGTCTTCATCGCGATAACTAAGATTTTTAAGGCCTAACCTACGGGATTTTTAAGGACGTAACCTTGTTTCTTACGACGTTTGCAAAAGGACTGCGAGCGCAGTATATTATTATTTTAGATCTTGCGCGTTTGTGCCACATAGGAATATACGGGTTATGAAACCACAAACGATATCGAATTTAGGTGTCCTTTGTGGCAGTTTTTTAATTTGTTCCACACGTTGCTAATATTTCTTAACCATATCATGATGTCACACAGATATACACAGTCTGCGGAGACTGTGATTTTTTAACAAGTACTTCAAACTTTAACTGTCTTCTTAGTACATATAAAGTATAAAGTAAGCTACTTATCTATCAAAACATTGGGTAGTTGTGAAAAGTTTCTAATTTGTAAAAGGTATTTAGTAATGCAAAGGTACATTAACACAGGTGCTATTCTACATGTTTAACACAAAATAAAACAAAATACTTCTCGGAACGTACCATAACTTGTACGACTATTACGGTAGATGGTCGCCATGTTCGCATACGTAAGCAAAATAGCATCCAACTTGCTCCGGCAGTTTGTGTCCAGAGCGAAAATTTATAGACTTTCGAAATGCTGTTTTCGTGGCCTTACACACTTTATTACTCGCCTCCAAATGTCCATATTTATTGGAATAAAACACAAAAACAGATATAAATTTGATTTTATTTTATATCTTGTTTTATGGCCGCATATTCACCAAACGCCTGCTGCGGCTTGGTTTCCGCAACTTGGGCCCATGTGTAGCAGCATTTGATGCGGAAACTTAGTTATTCCGGCATGTATAATGGATAGATTACCGTAAACCTTAATATCTTTGATATCCGACGATTGCTTTAGCGAATAAAGTATTCAGTATATTCAAGTACGTATACTCAATATATAGGTACATTCAGTGTGTGAACTATATTTGTAACCCATTTAGTATCAAAACATCTATAATCACTGTATACAGAGATATAATATTGTTACGAGCTGGGGTTCGACGATAAATTATAACTCACTATGCCACTTAAACTGAACTTTATTTATACACACTTATTTACACTACTAGTAAAAACACACTTATTTCACACTTAATTCTCAACACTAATAAATACACTACTATACACTTCCGAATTACTTCCCTTCGCTTCTTGTTTATCGCTCCGATATTCAATTGTCACTGTGTGAACTCGCTCGCCCGCCGGGTATTTATACCGGCCGGACAGGCAACGAGTTCTTTCTAGCATATTCCCGAACATTCCCACTACAGACGAAACATTCTACAGTTCTGGCATTATTCTAGTAATCAACGGTAACGAAATCTATTACAGAGTAGATGAATTACCCTTAAACCACCGATACGTCAAATCTCTTCTAGTTCTATCCTTCACGGATAGATGGCATTGTTTTCAATTAAATCGTTATTCGTAACACGGCCTCCCTCTTAAACGTGTTCGTCTCGAACATCGTTGGACCCATAGTAACGAGCCAATCGGTCCACATGAACTATCTTCGGTGCACCTCGCGGTCCCTTCTGGATTCGATAGGTGACGTCGTTCATCCTGGTAATTATGCGATATGGCTCGTCCCATCTGGCGATTTACCTTTGCTTCGTACTGGGTTATGAAGCCACACCAATGATCCCTCATCGAAGCCTTTGCTGTTCGCCTTCCGGTCGTAGCGAGTCTTCATCTTCTCAGACATCTGTTGCCTGACTCCCTGGTGGAGACAGGGTACCAACGTGCCGCTTACGCTTTGGGCAGCTCAAGCGGATATGGCCTCTTTCCCCGCAGTTGTAGCACCGTGGTGAAGAAACAACTTCCCTGATACGGTAAGTTCGATCCTCGTGACGCGCTGCTTCCACCTCCAGAGCGTAGGCTAAGGCTGCCTTCAGGGACTTGAAGTGCCCAAGTCTTACCGCTGCTCTAATTACCAGGTCCCGGATCCCATCCGTAAACGCTTGTACGAGGTTCCCATCAATGAGCGCAGGCGACGACTGGTATGCCTTCCTGATCAGCCTTTCCACCTCTAGAGCCCACTGCTGCAGAGTTTCTCCGGTGCGTTGTGTCCTGTCCTTCAGCTGAGCACGATATACATGTTCGAGGTGCGCGTCTCCGTACCTCGCCTCCAACGCCTCCATCAGTTTTTCATAGGAGACGTCTTGCCCAAGCACCTCCAACACCGTCAAGGCCTGATCACGAAGGCCCAAGGTTAGGGCGGTGAAGGCCTGTTCTTTGTCCCACCCATTCGTTCGCATAACGGCCTCAAAGTGGACCTGGGGTCTGGAGCTGGGGTTCGACGATAAATTATAACTCACTATGCAACTTAAACTGAACTTTATTTATACACACTTATTTACACTACTAGTAAAAACACACTTATTTCACACTTAATTCTCAACACTAATAAAAACACCACTAAACACTTCCGAATTACTTCCCTTCGCTTCTTGTTTATCGCTCCGATATTCAATTGTCACTGTGTGAACACGCTCGCCCGCCGGGTATTTATACTGGCCGGACAGGCAACGAGTTCCTTCTAGCATATTCCCGAACATTCCCGCTACAGACGAAACATTCTACAGTTCTGCCATTATTCTAGTAATCAACGGCAACGGCATCTATTACAGAGTAGATGAATTACCCTTAAACCACCGATACGTCAAATCTCTTCTAGTTCTATCCTTCACGGATAGATGGCGTTGTTTTCAATTAAATCACCATTCGTAACAATATATTTACCTGCAAAAGATCATTGTAGATTTTATGAAGGGTTGATACGAGAGTTTCGTGAAACGTGTAAATTGCCTTGTTCAGTGTTACGATGTACTTGATGTTCATAAATACGTGCAGTGGATTCAAATGGAATGAACCCTACGGGGAATAATTTAGGAAAAATAGTTCACATTTTTGCTCGACACTACCTACCTGCTTAGGAATAACGGACAAGGCGAGTAATATCCGCGCGTATCGTATAACTACGGGCGTTTAGTAAAACGATATGAAAAATGCTTCCCTATACATCGACGTAGGCCACGATTAATTGACTTAGTGCAAAATTAATAAATGCAAAAATGTTGGAATGTATGTGATATTTTTATGTAATTACAAATTGTTCATTTTTGCATCCGTTTCTTTATATTTTGTAGTAAAATCTTAAACTCTTACCAATGTTTATGACTCCAAACAAAGTGAAAGTACCCTATGGAGCTTTATTTTAATTTGAGAGTATCTATCCGTTAAAAAGCTTTTAGATGCCCGCTATCTTATAGAATCTATATAAAAGCTTGGTAGTTTTAGACAATACAGCGAACTATAGAAACTCAAACGAATTTCTATACGGTTGGACGTCTTCGCGCACTCGAGGGTATGGTTCTGCACAGATGCACAGATTGATTTTATTAAGACTATAAGCATAGTATAAGCGTTCCGCTTCGGTAAAAATATGGTATCCAATAAATACTCCGGAAGTTTCGTTTAAGAAACCTAACAATGCACCACAATTTTCGTCATATCACAGCTGCCTAGTTACTGTTGGGTGTATATATGAGTATTTGCACAGCAGTGCTTACAGCTTTGTATGCTCTGCGAAGGCTGAACATGCCAACAATAGCCACCTCCATCCTGTCCATAGTTAAGTTAGTGACGGTTGAACGATCTATGCAATAGTGCTGGAGTGTGGATACTGACTTTTTAAATAGTAACATGCGTCTGAGGGTGGCAGAGCCTGTCTGATAGATGATAGTAGAGTGAGCTTTTGTTTAGATGATCTATATAAAATTGACCCCCTTTTTTCATAGCATTATTAAATAATTATCAATCGGCCAAATAATATTTGTGTTGTTCTTCCTATGAAATTGAGTTTGTAGACGATCGTAATTTTCTGGGAGAGTCTCGATGCTGTTTGGGAGGAGTTATGATGGGGATTTTCTGATAAGAATCTTTCATCGCAGATTATTGAAAAGTGCTCTGATAATCAGATGATTATGTTTTCAGTCAAAATAGTGCGTATCTTTTATTGGTGTCATGTAGCACTATATTTTGGTTGATTGCTCTTGGCTAAGGAAGGTTCATGATTGAGTTGCTATTTTTTGGGATAAGAACATACATAGGTAGGTATATAGACTCTCGCTTGTTTCCTAAAGGGGTAGGCTGAGACTATGTACCGCCATTTGCAACGTTTCTGACATATCTCTCTTGCTTCATTTACTCTCATCAATGTCAGAGGGGAAACTAAATAATGTAATATTTAGCTACTTTTTACCCCAAGGCAAAGCAAAAGTTTTAAATCAATCAAGTCCTTCAGATGAATAGACGTACATTTTGGCAGGTACATTTTATTTAGATAACAAATATAGATATATATTTTATTTTTTATATTTGAATAAAAAAAATTATATTTGAGTAAAACGGTATCATGACACGTGTATAATTATTTTCTTCATGTCGCCGTTGACCTCGCGACCCCCGTTACCGCAGCGTAGCAACGGAAGAGGATTGTACTTAATTATTTTTTAAATTAGGTATTTATTTTGTTCTCCTTACGAGTTATGTCACATAACTCTGAAACAAAAATATGTTTCTTTATTTTTTGGATTTTATTATTCGTTCAGTGAAAATAAAATGGCTAGGAATGTCAACATGGTTTTAATTTACGGCATAACTTCTCGAATAGTTTAATTTCAAATTTATCAAATATGACTTTCTAATAAACAATTACAACGGAATTAACTTACGAAATAAATTGAAAAATTCAATAACTCTCGTACTTGAAATGGTATTGGAAAATTACACTAAACATTAAGTGCAAATTCGATTTCTCATTGATATTTTGTAATTGTCCCTATTTCTTTACGACCTTATATTTTTTCAAAACATTTCTCAACGTGATAGGGAATACACATAAATTTTCGTTTTGATGTGATTATTTTTAATACCTTCCGTACAAAAATATGGTGTGTATAAATAAATGGCGAGTTCAATATTTATCTAAATTAAATATTTCAACCTGCAAAGAGATAACCGTGATTTAAACGCCTTGTTGTAGTGAATTCAGCGTTCTTGACGTTTTATAACACAAAGACGAAGACTTTGCATATAAAACAGATGGGCCAGTACTCGAATTTTATCTGACACCAGAACTGTATGTAGAACTAATTGGGTTTTGAATTCACTCCCAATTGGTATTCTGTTAACTTAATGTCATTATTGTCTAATTTAACAAACACAGTTTGAAGTTGACACATAGTTTGACACTTTGATCGATTTACGATGTGGTTACGATTACAGGTCGAGACCCTGGCTCACCGCGTTGTACATCGCTTGTAGGATTATGTCCAGCAGTAGGCAACATACCATCCTCAAACTCCTCTCCGGCCATGTAGTCATCTTCGTAGATATCATTCAATACGACTTAATTTAGCATAATGCCATAATTATATGACATAAGTATGACACTGACACTAAATCGAAATTGTATTTTGAACAAAATTAATTACGAGAATTTATCCCCTGATTTTATTGGAAACAGTTTAAACTCGTATTGTTTTGACATGTGTAATTGTGTATCTCGAATGATGACCTAATGTCACATGTTAAATCGTATGTAAATTTTGCACCATTTATTATTTAATAGTGGTGATTTTAGTGTTTAAATATAAATTGCATTTTGAATTGTTAATTATTGTTTGCCCCGTGCAAACTTCAACCGGGAGGATGGTTACCGTTTATCTACATAGTGTGTCGAAGTACCGACAGTTCCGAACTTATAAATGTTAATAATTGTGAAGACCAAGTGAGGGTAGGTTCCGAAACCCGCACTTCTCGGAGACAGCGCCGACGGACATCAGTCATCCCGTGACCACGGCTGGTGTCACCCATGCCAAAACGTCGGGGCAAATAAAAAGGTATTTCATCTTTCTTTTCATTTAGTTAACACGATTCAGACCCGTTACATAAACATTAGTACGTGTACAAATCGTGGTAGTTTAAGAGTTGATATTTAAATTCTTCTGCAGGGATAAATAATCAACACAAAATATTTAAATTCTTGTACTACAGCCACAACGGTTTATTAAATGCTTACGTAACGAAATATGAACCACTTTAAACGAAACGGGAAGAGACGTAATGCCTTCATGTTTTTATCTAGAGATTTTATCTTTGTAGCTATGTTTTGTCGGGTATAATCCGCCATTGTACTTTTACGAAAGGTAGATTTTTGCCCTGGTTGTGATGTTTTAAGTTTATTATTTCAATATTTTGTTTGTCACTTTCTATTTGGAATAGGATCTGAAGGTTTTTAAAACTTGAAGGGATTTTTACCAATCTTGAACGAAGAATCTAATTATTCACAAAATTTCTAGCACGTTACAACAACATACAAAAAATCTGAAATATACTTGTGATTATGTGTTTTAGTAGTCATATGTATAATGTGTGTATGCCTTAGTCATCATCAGCCTTTAACAATCCACTGCTGGACTAGGCCTCTCCTTTAAAAGGAGGAATTGGCCTACTATACCACGCCGGCCTAACGGGTTGGTATAGGGTTTGTATCAAGTTTTCCTTCTTTTATAGTGTTGTTCTCTGCATCATATGCTCCCTCTGTCGGCTCTTACGACACCCATGGGATGATATAGGGTGGTGACATTCCGTATTCTTAATCCGTCACCACACGGAACACGTATACCTTAGTATTTGTACTTAATAAAACAATGTTTTGAATAACAAAAATGTTAATTATTATCGACTAGGTATTCTACACTTAGGACAGGTACATGTAGTGTAATAGTTACCTATGTATCGTACATTTGGGTCTCTAATGTAATAATATTGTATGCCATATTTGTTCTATTTCCAGGAAACCAAATGCAACCACTGTATCAGTAGTTTGAAATTGTGACATTTCGTGGAATACAGAAAAAACCATTTCGATCATAGTGACATGGAAGGACTGCAATACGTGGAAGTAGAATCGGCTTTTAGTGCATTATTACAAACGTAATGATTAACGACATTGATGTAAATTTATTAAGCATCTAACAATAATTTAGTTGCTTCATGATTTAGAATTTTAGATGAGTTTATTTTAATAAAATCAAAGCCATTTCACCCATTTCCAGTTCTCCGAACCGCAGTTTAAAAAGGTCTTGTTATTTTTACTATTGAGCTGGTAAATATCTAGCCCCTATGCCAATGGCATTGTTGCAAGTTGTAACCAAACTTATTTTCCATTTTGAGATTCATTTACGTTCTTTGTGCAACTGGATATTCAACTTGTAATGTTTTAGTGTATTTTATTATCTCTTGACTACCGAATATGAATGGTTTCTGCAAGCAAAATAAATTAGATATGTATGTAGGTTATTTTATTTATTTTGTAAAACATGAGCGGCGATAGCCCAGTGGTATACGTAACGGACTGCCGAGACGGTGGTTTCGGGGTAGATCCCCAGGTACCCCAGGCACATAACTCGTGAATTTTCGAAGTTATGTGTGAATTAAAAATGTTAATTATCGCTCGCTTAACAATGTGCCCGGTAGATGGCAATAGACTCTCACCCTATTACATTGGGACCGAAACATAACTGGCGAAGTGTGGGTGTGTAATACACTTCTGCATAACCCTTCGGGGATAAAAGGCGTGAAGTTACGTTATGTTATAACACTTATAACATGATGTCAAAATATGGCAGATTCATTCAACAAGTAAGTTCAAAACTCTATTTTACATTTTACTGTCTATTTATTGATAAATAGTATTCTAATTGACCGCATAAAAATATGAAGACTAGTGTATATTCCATACCTACAAATACCGAACAAATAGATTGTTTTTATCATGTCATTAAAAGTGTCGGATTTGTCTAGTTGGTATCATCTCTACTATCATTTATTCATAGTAGGTATCTTACATATTTTATTTATCTTCTTCTTAATATATAAAATCCTTGCGTTACTGACTGACTGACAGACACGCTACAGCCGAAACTATTGGGCTCAGGAAGCTGAAATTTGGCATGTATGTTCCTTGGGGACCGTAGAGGTGCACTTAGAAGGGATTTCCCGAAATTCCCACGGGATCGGCCAAAACGGGTAAATTAAAAAAAAATGCAGGCGTAGCTGCTGGCGTCCTCTAGTTTTAATATAAGTCCAAATATACATACATACATAGACTCACGCCTGTTTCCCGGAGGGGTAGGCAGAGACTACGGAACGCCATTTGCAACGATCCTGACATACCTCACTTGCTTCACTCACTCCCATCAAGTTTCTCATGCATGCTCGTCTGTTAAGGGTACTTCTGACTTGTCCGTTTTCAGGATGTCTCCAATCTGCTCAGAGAACGTCCGCCTAGTTCTTCCCCTTTGTCCTGTTCCATTCACACTTGCCTTATAAACCTATCCAATGATACCCCACATAATGGGGTACTCAACCAAAAAAAATTCAACCCCACTATATATGTAGGTGAGATACCCTTAAAAAAAATATTTTCCTAAATTTTATTCTACAGTTTTGTTGCAAATCTATATTCATGTCAAATATCAGCTTTCTAGCACCAGGCGTCTTTGAGCTAGGCTGCGGACGGACAGACGGACGGACATGACGAAACTATAAGGGTTCCTTGTGGACTACGGAACCCTAAAAACGAGTTAAACTGCCGATGTCAATGGAATGAAATCCCATAAATACGCGATACAGCCACTGTTTATTTCCGTATAAATGTGTATTTTATTTCTTGCCATTGCGGAATGGTATTCAATAATAGGTATACATTATAATATCTTAAGTAAGCAATAAACAAATAAGTTCATTAATTAATACAGATTCAAATTTATGAATGTACTTCCCACTTCATAGGAATTAAAACTGTGGTAATTTCTCGTTTATTTGCGCGAACATGTCTCTTGCATCAGTCCTGAAGTATCGGATTCTTGAAACAAAGGTAGGTGCTATATATCCCGAAAGACAATTAGAACTAATATTAAGTACATACTTACTCTTCGAACACATGTACTATACTTCACACAAATGTACTATACTATACTTCAAAAACAGGCTTTTTGCAAAACCCCATGAAAGATAAATCAATAATACAGAAACATTTCTCTGTAACGACTGTATGATTGAGGTGGAAGATACAACAACTTGACTTGTTTGCGCTTGTTTCGTTCTAATTTCCCTCTTAGTGGCGGACAGGTAACCCAGTTACTGAGGTACAATGCCCGCGGAAAAAGTTCCTTTACTGTGATCAAAGCGGTTTGTACCTACAATAAGGGTGCTTTTCCCGTGTTTTTGCACCCGCATATGAATTCGCTACCGCTTGAGAGTCGTCTGCAACTGAGTGTTTTTACTTACTCTTCGTCCGTTCGTTCCAGGCTTACTACTACCAAAGGCAAAGAATTGCTAAGTGCTGTACGGGAAGTAAAATGTGAAGTAGTCTCTACAGGAAAACCAACATACTGGCCTACTGACCCTCATAAAATTCCTGACCTTATAGACTTCTTCGTATGCAAGAATATATGTACAAATTACTGTATAATAGGTGAGAGTTATGATATGAACTCGGATCATACTCCTATAGTCTTGACACTAAGTGAAAAGATTCTTTACAAAGAGAATAGTCCAACTCTAGTTAATAATCACACAGATTGGGAAAGTTTTAGAATAGATCTAGAAAATAGAATAGACTTAAGAGTTCCGCTTAAAACTGCAGAGCAACTAGATTTAGAAGTAAAAATATTTATAGATAACTAGCTTTTGCCCGCCGCTTCGCGCGCGTTAAATTCGGGGTAACACAAATCTACTTTCAGTCTCAAGTTGTGTGAAGTCACTCCTAATTATTTTAAAGACTTCAGAAACTCAGGGTTCAAAGTAACTCAGTCAGTATCCATGTCATTATCTAGCGTTATCTACCGAAAGCACTCGAAAGGTAACATAGGAGGAATAACATCACCTTGCATGCATTGCATCACAGTCTAATGTCAAAGCCATGTTCTAATACATGTTCAATATATCTCTATAAACATTTTCGCATTTTTAATATTAGTAGGGAAAATCGTTTCAGACGTTAACGCTTATTGTATAATAAAATTATTAGTTTACATATGCGAACAATTTAATCAATGTGCACAATATGACATTATGTATGACGTGACAGTACTGACAGATATGTGTTAGCACATGCGCAGCACTCAATTATTAGCGCATGCGTTCTTGCTTCCAAGAGGTAATTTGTGCCGTACAAACTTCTAACCTCCCTACAATCCCTCCCAGTTTAATTTTTGCAACTTATGGTAGCCTATGTCCGTCTCCATGGTCCCATGTATCTCTATATCAAATTTCAACAAAATCGGTTCAGCCGTTTTAGCGTGAAAACGGAACATACATACATACATACATACATACATACACACTTTCGAATTTATAATATTAGTAGGGATATACAACAGGCATCGTGGAATAACACTCCCAGTAAATTAAGGAAAATGAAAGGGCCTGTTTATCCTTCCCAGATACGGAAACTCATAGCGGATAAACGTACGCAGAGAAGAAAATGGCACCAGACTAGGTGTCCTCAAGATAAAAGATTGCTGAACAATATGACAAAGCGGCTTAAAAAGGCAATACTTGCTCACACTGACACTCTAGCAAGTAACTATTTAAGCAAACTTACTAATGATAGCCAGACCGGATATTCACTATGGAAAATGACTAAAAATATGCAGAAGCCCATCAATCAGATTCCTCCAATAAGAAAAGAAAATGGAAGCTGGGCCATAGACAATAAGCAAAAAGCTATGCTGTTTGCCCAGCACCTAGAAAACACTTTCCAATCCAATTTAGAATGCACCAATTACCAAATAGAAACAGTTAGCTTAGATCAAGAAAACTTAGAAATAAAATTAGTTAGTCCTAAAGAAGTCTTACAGGAAATCAAACATAATTTAAGCAAAAAGAAAGCGCCCGGGTACGATTTAATCACGGGAGAGATTATGAGCAACCTACCACGCAAAGCGATCGTAAAACTTACCACTCTCATCAATGCCGCATTTCGTTTGAAATATGTACCGAGCTTGTGGAAAGTAGCCGAAGTTATCATGGTTCCAAAACCAGGAAAACCACCTCATGAACCTACATCATATAGATCAATTTCTTTGCTTCCAGTAATGTCTAAATTATTTGAGAAGCTACTATTGAAGAGACTCACACCAGTCATAGAAAATAGCAATCTTTTACCGGACCACCAATTTGGCTTTAGAGAAAAGCACTCTACGATCGATCAAGTGCACCGATTAACCAACATAATTGAAAAAATACTAGAGGAAAAAAAAGTGTGTTCCACGGTATTTCTCGACGTTGCTCAAGCATTTGACAAAGTCTGGCATGAGGGCCTAATATATAAGTTAAAAATGATGCTGCCACAACAATTTTCGGATATTCTCGAGTCATATATTTTAGACCGAGTCTTTCGAATAAGACAAGAAGATGCTTACTCTGAAATAAGGCCAATAAAAGCTGGTGTGCCACAAGGTAGTGTCTTAGGGTCGGTCCTATACCTACTGTATACCTGTGATATCCCAGTTACTAATAATAATTTCATAGCGACCTTTGCGGACGACACTGCTATCATGGCAATAGGAAAAACCCATGAAGAAGCCGTTGAAAATGTTCAGGTAGCTGTCAATGAAGTATTAAATTGGACAAAGAAATGGCGAATCAAACTTAATGAAAGCAAGTCGACTCATATTGACTTCACCAACAAAAAAGGCCAGTACCATCCTGTAACCATAAACGGTCAACCGATATCATACGCGAACACTGCCAAGTATCTTGGTATGACACTTGACACAAAGCTACGCTGGAAAGCACACGTCAAAAAGAAAAGAGAAGAGCTTGGTATACGGTATAAAAAAATGTACTGGCTGATGGGTCGACATTCTTCATTGTCAGTATATAATAAAATTCTATTATATAAGCAAATACTCATGCCAGTGTGGACATACGGCATCCAGCTATGGGGGTGTGCCAGTAAGAGCAATCGGCAAATCATCCAAAGATTCCAGAATAAAGTGCTGAGGGATATTGTCAATGCGCCCTGGTATATTCGCAATAACGATCTCCATCGGGACCTCAATATGGACTTCGTCGATAAAGTTATACAGAAATATGCAGATGCACACGAACGGCGTCTTCATCATCACGTAAATGTCGAGGCGATTCAGCTCCTCGATAACACTGAATTAGTGAGAAGACTGAAACGGACAAAACCATTTGAGTTAGTATAGTATAGTGACGGTAAAATAAGAGTGTAGTGATAAGTGCACTATGAAAAAGAACACATGAACAAAGTGTCTTCGCCTTAACGTAATCTAAGAAATTATGTTATTGGACAATTCTTAGATAATAATTTTATGTATCAATTTAGGTTAAATTAAAATTACTCATTAGCTTCAAGGCTAGATTGTAATATAAGTAAAATATCGTTTAGGTATTTTATACAAAAAAAAAAAAAAAAACTTACTCTTCGTATAATTGCGTGTTACGGATGTCACCTCTCTCTTTAACTTCTACTATGTTGAGAGATGCACGTATGCATGCGTACACGCTTATAGTTAATGAAACCGTTATTATATGAAAAATGCTCAAACATACACTTATTATCCAGACAAGACAGTCATATTTATTCTTTTACTAGACAAAATGTGAATGACTGTGAATGTTAAATATCTAATCATTAAGACAAAGAATTTGCTGTAGACACCTTCTAAGGAAAAGTCATTTCCTTATTTTTTTTTCATTTACAGCTATTGGTTAGGTATAGAACTAACACAATAAATGTGTTATTTACGAAAATAGTCATGTATAAACAAAGCGTAGAAACTTTATTCATATACCTACCTCGGTTTTTTGACTCGTGCGTAAGAACAATCGTTCGTAAACATGATTAATGAACATCAAGTCATTAAGTTCTGACAATACACGCAGATATTCGCATATCATCTCAGTATCGCAATATGCCGTGATAGCTTCAATACATACACTGTGTAGGTACGGAGGCAATAGCAAATTATCGCAATTAGTCGTCGTTATCGTATTTAGTCTAGATGGTCGATAGAAGCCTATAAATATGACACGTAATACTCACGGCACAATAGCTGTCTCTGTATATTTATGTAGGTATTATGGTAATGAATCCGGTTTAGCCCACAAATTCGTTTAGTTTAGGTGGTTTGTTGATATTTATTGAACTATACTTATTAGATTTCTAATATCATCATATCAGCCGAAAGACGTCCACTACTGGACATAATCTTGGAGGAATCCAAGTCTCTCCACAAGGACCGATCTTGAGCCAACCGCATCCATCCGCTGCGCGCAATCCCAACAACAATCATAATTATATCGACGCTTGAAAGACAATCATAACTAAGCGACATAAATGCGTAAAATGAGTTATGTATACCATTCGAACCGCCTGATTTTTCTGCGTCGTTTGGTCTAGGTCCCATCGTTCTACGACGACTTTTGTTGTCGCTTAGTTATAGTGAAATTTTGATCAAATCTACATTTCGTGCTTACTAAACGCCCGAAAAGAAGTGATTTTAAGAATTATCAGCAGTTCGACATTCTTACAATTACAAATACGAACTTAGTCAGTTTTTCATGTTTTGATTTTTTATATTTTTGGATTTATGTATTTTTACTTGTTATGAAATTTACCTTTAAAACCATTTAGTAGATTTCACCTACACAAAGCAAATGTAATTTGTGTGGTTACATATTTTAACTTGTTATTATATTCTAAGATGGTGTCATTTGTATAAGATAACCTGAAATAAAGTGGAAGAATATTAGAGTTTAGATATTTTTACTTGTGTAACATAATATTTATTTTATATCCTTAGATATTTCTACTTGATAACGATTAATATTAGTGATGTCGGTTAGATAGTCTTACTTGATTTATTAAATGGCTGAAAATGGCGCGTAGATAAATTTATCCGTGCGTAAAATTTTGTTTCTCGTTGCTAAGGAACTTCACAAATTTAAAAAGCATCGTGTAGTTATGCGCGATATGTGACGTGACTCGTTTATACGGCTTCTCATTCAGGCGCCCGGCGTCGCTTAGATCTCTAAGCGACGCCGGCGCCGGGCACCAAGTGTTAGCTATGTTGTATTCATCGTTACAGGACTGTAAAAATATAACAACATAACATAACTTCACGTCTTTTATCCCCGAAGGGGTAGGCAGAGGTTTATTACACACCCACACTTCGCCAGTGTTATGTTTTGGTCCAAATGTAATAGCGGGCGAGCCTATTGCCATCTACCGGGCACATTATTAAGCGACGATAATTAATATTTTTAATACACACATAACTTCGAAAAGTCAGAGTTGTGTGCCCGAGGTACCTGGGGATCGAACCCGAAACTATCGTCTCGGCAGTCCGTTACGTACACCACTGGGCTAACACCGGTGCTGTAAAAATATAGACACCATTCAAATAAACTTTCTCTTGACAGGACACACTTACATGCCTGTAGATACAGTGCATGCTATTATTGGAAACAGATTGAAGAATACTACTGTTTACGCACCATCACAGAAGGTACCTATTCACCCGCGACTTGAAAACACTCAGATTGTACTCATCAGGAAACACAGACTCAGGCAAGGAGTTCCATACCTTTGCAGTACACATAATAAATGAGGAAGCACAGCGTTTCGTTCGTATGGATGGGATGTCAACCATATAACGGTGACGATGATTATTTTGTCTGGTCATCCGATGGTAAAAAGGGCATGGAGGAATCAGGTTATGTAGTTCCTCTGCACACTCTCCGAAATGTAACCTATAAAAACCGACAGACTGGCAACATTGCGACGATGCTCCAGGCTTTGGAGTTTTGTGTTAACCAATTGGTCATCGCCAATGAGTCTCCTAGCTTTCCTCTCAATAAAGTCGAAAGTTCCTAGCTGGTATTTCGCTGAACCATCCCAAAGGTGAGAACAGTACTCCATGAAGGATCGGACTTGTGCTTTGTAAAGATTAAGCAACTGATCGGGCGTAAAGTACCGTCTCACCTTGTTAGAATCAGGATACCTGACTTCCTGCCAGCCAGTTCGGCTTTAGACTCTATATAAGGACTAAAATTTAAATTAGAGATCAACGTGACGCCAAGGAGTTCCAAGCGATCGGTGATCTGCATGATAAATTTCGGAAAGTCGCAGTCAGATGAAATTGACTCCGTTTTGTGGAGAATAGACGCGGCTGAGTTTTGAACTTGACTTGATTAGTATTCCCCCAGTCAGAGATCGCCTTCAAAGTCAAGTTCAAACGCTCAATCATGCCTTCCCTGAGTGACTATATGTCTGTTACACTGGCCCGACATATATCTCTCTACAACCGTGTGCTGTCATCTGCATATTCGAAGATGCCTGGTTTCAATAGATCGTTGATGTGAAGCAGGAAAAGTGTTGCAGAGAGAACTGATCCCTGTGTGAATCTGGCGTTAACCGCCATTCGGTCTGATGAACAACCGTCGACAACTACCCTAATGGACCGATTCCTCAGAAAATCTGATATCCAAGCGCACGGGTCAGGGGGGAGGCCAAATGCTGGAAGCTTAATTGCCGATGAGACTATCATGCCAGACGTTATCAAAAACTTTCGAGACATCAAATGAAACAGCTAGTGCTTCACCGTGTCTCTCGATGGCCTCACCCCATAGATGCGTGGCATACACTATAAGATCTCCTGTCGACCGATTTCACCGAAACCCGTTCTGTCGTTCGCTGAGGAGGCTATTCGATTCTAGGTATGCCAGGAGTCTATTATTCAGTACACGTTACATACTCTTACAGAGTATGGTAGTGACTGAAATGGGTCTGTTGTTGTTTGGGTCAGTTCGGCTACCCTTCTTGGGCACTGGTTGTACAAGTTGGTTGGCAAGTTTCAAAGATCTTGGCACTATGCCAGTTGCCAGAGAAAGGCGAAAAAGGCGAGTCCATACGGTAGAAAATGTATGTTGATTGTTTCTAAAGACTGATTATGTTATGAAAATAATGTAAGTGTTGCAATTATAGCGATATTAATAATTGGGATATTAATTAATATGATCACACTTTGCACAGCGGGTTAAACTTGCTGTTATTTTATAAGAAAGGTAGGTATTTGGTTTGTTTACTATTTTTAATAGTTATATAGGTACCTATGTTTTTATGATTACGACGATTTTTGAAAAACAAATGTCCATTTCAGTAAAAATATTATTGATCTCAGACTAACCGTTATGTTATAAATAGATTGCTTGTTAATCGTATAGATTCCTTGTTGATTATATTGCCGGCACTGCGTAGCACATTTGTTTAATTTTAATAAAAATATACCTATTCCGTAAGTTGCTTTTTAGGGTTCCGTACCTAAAAGGCAAAAAACGGAACCCTATTACTAAGCTTCCACTGTCTGTCTGTCTGTCTGTCCGTCTGTCCGTCTGTCTGTCTGTCTGTCTGTCTGTCTGTCTGTCTGTCTGTCTGTCACCAGGCTGTATCCCATAAACCATGATAGCTAGAAAGCTGAAATTTTCACAAATTATGTATTTCGGTTGCCGCTATAACAACAAATACTAAAAATAAAAAAAATCTAAATATTAAGGGGGTCCCATACAAAAAACGTGTTTTTTTTCGTATTTTTTGCTCAAAATTACTAACTGTAACAGGTAGAAGCTTTAATTTTTCACAGAATATGTAGTTGTATATTACCTTTCAAAATAAATAATTAAATTAAAAAATGTAAATAATAGAGGGGGGCTCCCATACAACAAACGTAATTTTTAAGCAATTTGTTACTCGATGTTAATAAACAGGTAGAAACTTATAAAGTATTTAAGTATACATACAACGAACGTGATTTTCTTTTATAGATGACGGTACGGAACCCTTCGTGCGCGAGTTCGACTCGCACTTGCCCAATTTTGTTTTTATTTTCATGCATGGTAATAATGTGCATAGTAATAATTACCTATACAGTTCTTGGCTAAATGTCAGTTACGAAGGAAGTTTTAGGGTAATATTAATTACTAAGATAAAATTTCCGCAATTTTAAATATCGTCAAATGGTAATTAGATAAATTTACTTGATATAGTTTAAATGGTCAGACCTTTTTAGATCAATATACCCGTATCAAAATTATAAATTAAGTAAGTTTACCTATATTTACCTGTTACTAAACACAATAGAGTGATGATATAGACAATTTTACCTGTTTATCAAATCAGGTCGATTTTGTCTAACCGACAGAAACTCTTGTTTATAAAGACGTCAGGTGTCTTATTTTGACAACATGGATAGCTATAAAAAAATGTTTTCCAAGTGTGTTAACATAATTTTAATCGAAGAAATAGATAATTTTTTACAATTTTTTTTCACAATATCTCAACTTCAAATCTCTCTCCTGTAAAGTTTGCACAATGTCGCTTAGTTAAGATTGCCTTTCAAGCGTCGATATATAAATATAAAAAGTATCTCATTGGTCTCGCGGCATAAATGTGCGCGTGGGATCGGGAGGTCCCGGGTTCGATTCCTGGGTCGGGCAGTGTTATTGGGTTTTTCTGTCACGAAATTCTCAGTAGCAGCACGGAGTCTGGAAATGTGCCCGGTACGGCAATAGGCTCGCCCCTTATTACGTGGGACTAAATTATATCTGGCGAAAAGTGGGTGTAGAAATACACCTCTGCCTACCCCTTCGGGGATAAAAGGCGTGACGATATGTATGTATGTATGTATAAAAAGTATAAGTTGTCATCCATATTTGTCAACATTCGTTGACCGCATAGTTCTTCATTAATGTGTTAGATGATGCTCAGCATCGCTTTAAGTGATAGTATTAAAAAAATGCATTACATGATGTAAGACTTGAGTAGCTTAGTTGGTTAAGCATCAATACAGTATATCAAGTACGCAAGTTTTTGACCTGTCCTTTAATGAATTACATTAATATTTCATTGACATTTAGAACTAGTTAGCGTGATAGACAAGCTACAGCCAAAACTGTAAGGGCCAAAAAGCTGGTATTTGACCATGTTGTCTGGGGACCAAAAGGGCGCACTAAGAAGGCATTTTCCGAAATTTCCCACGGGAGAAATGGTTAAATTAAAGTTAATGTGCAGGCGTAGCGTTAAAATACTTCACTAAACACATAATACCCGATAAAGATAAACTAATTTTAAACTCTTGGTTACATTATACTCCACCTACAATCCCTAACTGAATTAGCTTAATGTGTTTTAAGCTGAAACAACAAAGCAATGGAAACTGTTTCATCGGCCTAATTGAATAAAAGCAAATACTAAAAAACATAAGCCTTTTAGCGTTAAATGCCCCAATACGGATATTCAACGGAGTAATGCACCCTATAGCATGTAGGGTAATGGACTGGTGATCCTAGCATATCAATAGAAAACAAGATATTATGGGCTCTTTACATGCTACCTCGTGACAACATGAGTTACAACATGAGTTACTGAGTGCTGAGTAGAAGCCATCAATTGCTACTTCATCACAGCGGCTTACGTACTCGATATTCTACACTATACATCTGTGTCAACAGTTCTTCTTCACAGGACGGTTTAAGAGGCTCTACCCATCGTTATAAATCGTCACCGATTGCCAATCTGCATCCATTAGTACCTATATTCATTCGGAACGTACACGGTTTAACGAGTATTCCAACATTTTTAGAGTTACGTCGTTCGCAAAATGCAACGATTCCACTAGTACAACATTTTCCACGTATGAAGAGCAATATGAAAGCTCATTGGCGCAATATAAAACTGGCATTGTCCGTGAAGTTTAATATTCTTTCAGCTTATAATTCATGATGGCTTTTGATATTTGTACGCATAAGTGTAATGAATTTCATTAATATGTAAATATTAACATCGCTATTTAATCAACAATGAATCGTTTAAAATTTGTACGCTTCGTTAGGTTTCATAATATTAATTGTGTGAATTGAAACAGTATTAACTACGGAGAAATGACTTTACAATGTTGTAATTCTTAATTCATGAATATCATTTAGCGCCTTTCAACATTTACTGTCGTTTGCCAGTACAGTTTTGTAACTTTAATATTTTACTTGTTAGTATTTAGTTAGTGTATAATATAGTTGGTTCCACAAGAAGATAGACTTTTTGTCAACCCACATTCAGGGCTTCACAACCTTTGTTTCAAACAGTTGTGATTGAGATTTTATGCTTTAGTGAACTTTTATACTTTTTGAACAGTCGTTAATTTTGCAATGCTCATTTATGCTACTATGTAGTCGAATTTATAGTTTATTATATATGACTTCTTGTCGTGACCATAAATTTTCTATTTTTACAAAAACAAAACATATTTGATTTCGTGTTTGAGTGGTCGAATTTCCCGGAAGTATTTACATGAATTTGCCGATATTTTGTATTTTTTTACACGTAAGTAATTCTGTAAATGCAAGACAATAATAGAGAAAGATGTATATATGTCAATGATATAGTACAAACATGGTACTATTGCCTTCATTTTTTAAATCATAGGCAATAAAAATAGCTAATCTACTCAAAATATAAAAATAAATTACCACGAATGAATAATATTACAGACTACTAGCTAGCACATTACATTCAACGTTTTTATGTTGTGTATGAATGAAAAAGTCAGAATCAACTTGAACAAAATCCATTAAAAAGTTATGGTAAAATAACATTTGGGGTTACTTTCGTCAGAAGAAGCTATTTATTTTTATTAGATGTAAAGCATCTTCTGTGCGACTAATAGTTTGCCATCAGGAATTCTGCACCCACTTTGCCGAGATGCCGGCCGCAGGACAAGCGTTGCGACTCCAAAAAATATTCTTGACATATTTTAAGAGAATAAAAAAATATATTTTATCCTCTGATAAATGCCTAAGAATGTAGGATTTCAATGGATTGACGCAAAATGTTGACATTCCAGGCATCTGACATATTCCAGTACCACAAAACATTGTTGGCAGCGCTTATATCGATAAAAACCCGATCAATTGACATATTACTTTGCAATGACACATCATTTTGTACCGTTGCACTCATTGGTTTTGACATTATGTCTTTTTGACAGAACTGTCGCTAAGTTATTTAGTAGAAATTCTTGGTTTACAAAAAGTCTGTTCTCGTGGCACGGACTATAGTTCTTGCTTTAACTATCAGGAATATTATTTAGATAGCCAAAGTAGCCTTATTTTTAAAATGGCTTGTACATAGCAGTATAGATTTTATACATATAAGTCTGTACTTGAGTAAAGAGAAGCCATCAACGTGCTAATCTACTCCCACGTAAAATGTGTGTGTGTGACACATGTTTAATCGTTCAGGTAAATACCTACGTATTTCGTTACTAAGTGATCTGTTTTAACTTGAATAAAAGTATTAGACAGCAGACTGTTTATTTTATACCTCTCAGCTATTTACCTATTTTATATTTCAATTAAATTTCTCTAAGATAACCTACATACAATATTTTCAGAGTATTTTCATCCAACTCAAGCAATCCAAACTTAGTTAATAAAATACAGTAATTAAGTCGTGGACTTTAAAATACTGCAGATAAACGGTTTGCGAGTTACAAGTCTCATTTGAAATAAGTTTGCTTCGGCCTGATTTATCGCACTTATAGCCTGAAGCTTTGTTGTATCACTGTGAGAGAGCTTGTGAAAATCTTACTTACCTTTATATTGTACCATCTGTGTTTGAAATTAAATTGTTTGTTAGAAATGATATGATTGTTTATTAATGATACGTTTCTTGCAATGTGCGCATTTGGCGTTTAAAACTTTATATGTTAGCGTAGGATTGTCTATAAAAACAAACTGAGGGAATGTGCTCGTATTTGTATTGTCATGCAGTAACGATATCGACTAACTGCATGGTGTTTTAAGTGGCCAGCTTATCGCTTAATATTGCGTCAAGTGTGGGTTTGACACTCATGTTCTTAGCGCCCAATGGTGAAATATTGTAAAGTTCCTCACTTTACAGGATGTATAGTTATCTTACTACCATTAACTATTACTTGTTTAGTTGACGTAGTTAAATAAAAAAACTAATCTGTACCGGTACTATTCTTCGTTAATCTGTGTTGACTGAGTGGCAGCGCCGGCGGCCTATGAAGATTATGAAGTTAAGATTAATGTTAGCCATAAATGTGGAAGTGTGTTGTTTCATGAGTATTATGAGACTGGAGAGTATTAGAGGCTTTTTGCCACGATTACCTACTCCACGCATGCGTAGGTTTGCAAAGTCTAGTTACTTGCAATATTAATTAAGGTCACAAAATACATCTAAACGCTATACAGGTATTCAATTACCATCATTGTATTGTGAGGCTCTATAGTCTGTAACAAGCTAACCCGAATTATATTGCTGTTCTACTAGTCTGGGTAATGTTGGGGTATAAACAGGATTGCTATGTGATTCACGCGAATGTATGTATGTAATGTTACGTATACTTATTTTATTTTCCTGTATGAATGTTTCTTTTATCTTGTTTGAATGATATCGTCGTTTCTAACGACGACCGGTTGGCGCAGCGGGCGTGTAAGCGACTGCTACGCCGAAGGTCGCGGGTTCGATTCCCGCTCAAGTCAAACATTTGTGTGTATGAACATGGATGTTTGTCTTGGTCTGGGTGTTTCTATGTATAATATGTATGGATTAACAAAAAAAAGTATAATATGTATGTTTATCCATTATCTAGTACCCATACCTAACACAAGTTCTGCTTAGCTTGGGGCTAGATGGTGATGTGTGTATGTGGTAGAATATTATTATATTATTATCTAAGATCTTCGTTTCTGATTATGTTTCTCTTTATTCCATAACATGATTTTTGGTAAGCAGGTTCCTTTCATGACGAAGGCATCTACTAAATTTCATTATATACCAATTCTTCTAAGTGCAAAAAATAGAGGTAGAGTATTGGTATGAAAATTCTTTGATTTACTACCACTCTGAGGGTATATAGGCAACGCTGGCAATAAATATTATAAGCTTAAAAGCAAAAAAAAAGGACTTATCAACTAAACAAATTTTAAAAAACTCCAGGTAAAACAACTGCAAATTTTAAATTAGAAGCGTAATATAAGTAGAGTAAGACGACTCTGGGAAAATCCTATCTAAGGCGATGAATTGAAGTAAAATTTTCTCGAATTATAGCAGAAGGATTGATCATATTATAATACTAGCTTCTGCTTTTAACTTCGCTCGCGTGGAGATCAATTGTCGGGACAAAAGGTAGCCCATGTACTTATATGATGTTTAAGCCATATATATTACTGCAGAGTTTCATGAAAATTCGTTCAGTCTTTTTTGCGTGGTAAAGTAACAAATCTCCATCCATCCGCACAAAATTTCACCTTTATAATACTAAGTTACTAAGGAAGGCAGTATAGTTACTAAGGAAAAACTGGCCACGTAATTACCAATATGCTGCTAATTTATACATCATCAAATAAGAGAGACCATTACCACAACTAATTAGCTCACTCGATAAGTACTTTGCGGTCTTATGCCTCGTGTAGCATTGATTAGTTTATAGCAAACAAGCACTTGCCACTACTTGAAGCGATAATAGCTCAACGAGACTTTGATTGACGATCAAAAGGTCTAAGTTTAGAGCTATCGAACACGAGGGCTGGATCACGAGTGTTCGTATAAGATGATTATGGAACATGACTATGATGAGGCTTTAGAAAATTCTGTGAGCTCTGAGGGTAGACCCCATAAAAGAGAAAATAAACTAAAATAGCCATAAACTAATATTAAAGTATGAACTTCTCTTTAATTAGGATTAAAATTATTACTGACTAGCTTTTGCCCGCGGCTTCGCGCGCGTTAAATTCGGGCTTACACATATCTACTTTCAGTCTCAAGTTGTGTGAAGACACTCCTGATTATTGTAAAGAGTCATAAGCTCTATAGGGTACAAAGTAACTCGCTTAGTATCCATGACAATGTCAAAGCTATGTTTCAATACATGTCCAATATAAATATCTATAAACACTTTCGCATTTAAAATTTTAGTAGGTAGAGAAAATCGTTTCAGCCGGTTGAGCGTAGTATATAATTGCCTAGCCTATGTCCGTCTCTCTGTTCCAATATATCTCTATATTAAATTTCAATAAAATCGGTTCAGTCGTTTTCGCGTGAAAACGGAACATACATACACACTTTCGAATTTATAATATTATAGTAGGGATTTTAGCTAGTTTTATTTTCATTTTTGACAAAATAAAACAAAAATATACAATCATCATCGAGTCATCCCGTGAAGACACCTGGTAGACTTTTGCCGAAGCATTAGGCCAATTAGAACATATTTCACCATTATTTTTTTTTTCAAATCAAATGTTATACATTAAATAAACATAATTTTATAATCTATATGTAGCTTAATTTAATCTTAATGTCTAATTAGTATATGTACAAAAAAAAACGTAAAAAGAAATTAAAAATTGAAAATATTTACAAGGTTTAGGCGTCGTAAAATGCCTCCGCATCAATGTCGTCGGGTAACGTGCCCATAAGGCTGGAAGCATTGCCACGCTGGATGGCAATGCTGATTCTCTGAGCAAAGAATAAACCAGCCTTCTGGTCACGTGAGACGTCGATTAAACGTTTTGAAATTTATTTACCTTTTACCTTTATGATTTTACAATCATTACGTTATATAAATATTAGTATAATTATGTAAAAATCGTGGCAGTTTGGAAGAAAGAAAATCAGCCGTAGTAAGATTATTATGAGCATCGTAGTTTAAAACAAATATTACGATTTTAGCTCACAGCAAAAATCTGCCATCTCTTTATTTAGCAGTTATAGGGGTTAATGTCCCGTCAGAGAACAGATCAGTGGCCTTAGAGCTTTCGACGATGCTAATCCTATTTTATAGAGTCGAGATGTGATGTATTTTGTTGCAAGAGATGTTGTATTATCATACTGTCAGAAATATGAAATGGTTGTTTATCTGAATTAGAAGGCTTTAAAGTAAACCTTACATCAGCAAATACACCAAAAAAATACCTTTTATTTGGCTCCTAAATATAAATTTGAATATCGATTTATTATATTTTTATTTTATTATGTCAAAAATGAAAATAAATCTGACTATAATAAATCATAATTTTAATCCTTTTAATATAAAATTCTGATTACTTTTAACCAATATTGAAAGAATGTGACTTGTACACATAGCTCCTCTTACATATAACCAAAATATTTAAACTCATAAGCTTCACTGTATATTAACGATGAAGGATGAAATTATATATTAATAATGACGACAAAGCAGTGATAGCGAGTTGTTTCAAACAGAAATAAAAACAACTACAATGCAGATGTACATAATTGCTCGCTGTAATTTATTAGACGGCTGTCAGCTATGCAATACAGACGCTTTATCTTAATGCTAAAACTGCGGTGAGGATATAAATTAGTCTTCCTTTACAAGAAATTTTCGTTGATTACTTATTGAACTGGCGCCTGTTAGTGTAGATTAAGGACAAATTGACGTTCCTGTAACTTATTACGCTGTAGGGAGTGGCTCAGTATGGACAGTGCATATTAATTAAGAACGCTGGAGTAAATACATCGCTCTGTTTATCGTGGGCCCTGAAGTTGGTGGCCAATTTAACTAATAGATATTGTTAAGTGGATAATACTGCGCGGGAACACTAATTGTTATACAACATGCTGTTGCTTAGTTAGTTTTTGCGTCGGATAAAACTAGTTTTAGCTAATTTCAAGGATTATCTGTTTAATTTTATATGATAAGGTCTGTATCGCCAAGTTACCAATAGTTATTTATCAGTTACATAAAGAAACAATGGCTAAATATTAATGTAACAAAGGTTTTGCTATCTCTGCAAAGGTCTACCAGTTACGGAAGAAATTAATACAGCAAAACAAAATGTTATGAAAACCATTGAAATATACTTTAAGCAATCTTAACAGTAGGTTCAATTCAAAATTTTATTTTGAATTGAACCGAGTGTTTGTTCATACTATATTGCAGTAAACCAATTCTTGTCTCACCCCTTCTTATAATTGCATCTTCCTTTACCTACATTGATTTTGAAGTTGAATACGTCGTTCAGATCGACACCTATATATAAAGTACTAAAATATTAACTCTCACCTCCAAAATAGTCTGAATTGGGCACACAGCTATGTAAATTAACACAGTAAACGCAATGGAGCACACACAATAGAAAATCTATTGTTCGCGATGATGGCCTCAGGCGATACCGATCGGAACGCTAACAACAATTATTACGAGTCTTGTTAGTTTTACTGTATTCCTAGTATTGGCATTGTAAACTGTATATAGACATAGATTATACAAATACAATAGAATCATGTCTTCATATCTTCACAAATAAGAACAGATTTGTGTAAATTCGGGTATGTTCTGCTTTATTTGTATAGTTAAAAGACTGACTTGATTAGTAGACTTTACTCATTGAAAATCTGTATATATAAAATCCTTGCGTTACTGACTGACTGACAGACAAGCTACAGCCGAAACTACTAGGCGCAAGAAGCTGAAATTTAGCATGTAGGTATGTTCCGTGGGGACCGTAGGGGTGCACTAAGACGGGATTTCCCAAAATTCCCACGGGATCGGGAAAAACGGGAAATTCGAAAATATGTGCGTGCGAAGCCGCTGGCGTCGACTAGTCGTCTAATAAAACATCTCAACTATAATATGCCCAGTCTAACTAACGCTATTGAGTTAATTTTTATTGAGTTAATGTTAATTGTTAATTTTTTGTGTTCAATGTAAGACTCTTTTATTCTTTATTATATTTTTAACTTGTGAGGATCATTGCGAAGCTGCAGTTCCAATATGCAAAACGAACATAGATAATCTTAATGATCGATTAAGCGCCGGATTCAATATCCGATCTATCCATGGATTTGGCGATTAGACATGCAAATACTAAAAACTCTTGATCCATGGATATTGGCACCGGCCGTCAGTGGTTCAGATACTGAAGAATACAAAATCTAGTTCCATTCCTAACCGGTATTAAATAATGTTGAAATATTGAACTTAAATTACAATAAGAGGAACTTACATTCGAATTCCAAACTACCACTCTATCCGTTCATCCACTATCTAAAACTGAAGCATTATATTTAGCTCAAAGGTTAAATAGGCTAAAAAGGTTTTAATTGCTACTGAGTCGCTTATTTCATGGCCCCACTGCGGTATCGTTAGCGTCTGAGTAATAGTTAATTGTAAGAGTAGTTTGAGCATTCAACTTTTGTGTCGTTTCCATTCAACTTTATTCACTTTGTTTTAGTTTGGGCGTACAATAAACTTGTATACAGCAACACTATAAACCAATTTCAATGGAAAAATATAATGTCATCTCTCATTTCTACGATTCCTTCTTTTTTACATTTCTCGAGTGGCGATCATTAAGTGAGATATTTCTAGAGCAACTCTGAGTGTAGTGGAGCTACAATGCAGTACAATCACTTCGCAGATTGATTAACTTTACCTCGTATGCCAGTGCATACGCAGCATAGCGCATGAAGCAGTTCATGCGTGTTGCCTCCAAACACATTAATCATAATCATTTATTTATTTGTAAACATAGGTTAATTACATGTTAGGTGTTACAAAAGAGTTGGTATCACTATGTTTTGCCGAGCGGCGTACAAATATTAGGTATACATTTCAACGATAATATTAACAATTTAAAACATGCTTTTGTAGCTGACAGAGATTTTAATAAAATTTTATAAATTTTGCATGCATAATTTAACAGGGCACCTGAAACAGCATAATATATTAAAATCATTTTTAAATTTTGATTGAGATAATAGTAGCAATGAATCTCATACATTATGATATTGTAATGTCATGTAAATAAATAATTAAATGTAGGTGAGTAAATATTATGTCATGAGTCTTTATAAATTGTCATTTAAATAATCATTAATATTGTAATAGCATTTCTCAGTAAGTATAGAACGCAGTTTATTCTTAAAATTAATTAAATCTATGGCTTTTAGAGCGTCAGGTAACTTATTATATATTTTTTGGGCCATACAAAAGAAGCTATTTCGTTTTAAAGCCGTTAATGCCTGTGGAATTTCCAGCTCTAATTTATTTTTGTCACGCAACTGCCTATAGTAGCTTTTAAAAGCAACATTGTTTAGTGTGATGTTAGTTTTAACAAATACATTTAATTCATAAATATATAAGGATGGAACAGTTAGGATTCTCAGACTTTTGAATAAAGGTTGACAGCTGTCTGTATTGCGCAATCCACACATAGCTCTAACGCACCTTTTTTGAGCCTTAAAAACACAATCTTTGTTTGTCGAGTTGCCCCAATATATAGTTCCATATCTTAATATGGACGCAACATAGCCATGATAAGCCATAAGAACAGATTCTAAATTAACTATTTTTACTAGTTTGTAGAAAACGTACGCAAATTTATAAATTCTCTTATAAGTCTCTTCTATTTGGGGTTTCCATGACAAATTGCTATCTAGGATTACGCCTAGAAATTTATTAATTGTTGTTATCTCTATTTTGATGTCTTCGTATTTGATAACAATGTTTTCAATCGGAATTATTTGATAAAAATGCATTATTTTTGTTTTGTCTAAGTTAATCTTCAGATTATTATTATTAAACCATTCTACTATTTTATTCAATGTCATATTTATTTCAGTTTCATATGTATTATAGTCGTCACATCTTATAACTACTGTACTGTCATCGGCAAAGAGCACCATAGGATGTTTTATGTGGCCAGGCAAGTCGTTTATATACAGTAAGAATAGTAGAGGTCCCAAGACACTACCTTCCAGCACTCCGTATTTTACTATTCTACTGGAAGATCGATATTTTCTTTCGTTTCCAGTGAGTTGGCATACCTGTGCCATTTCTACATACTGCTTTCTGTTACTCAGATAGCATTCAAGAAGTTTGAGGGTATTGCTTCTAAAACCATATCTGTCAAGTTTTCTTAACAGTATTTTGTAATCTACATAATCAAATGCTTTAGAAAGGTCCGTATAAATAGCACATATTGCATTTCTGTTGTCCATATTTGATATTATTGGTTTGATTAAATCATATATGGCCATATTAATAGTCATGTTCTAACGGAAGCCTTTTTGTTCATTCGCCAGTAAATAAAATTTATCCGGATAAGTATAGAGGGATTTATAAATTACTTTTTCGAACAGTTTAGAAAATACAGGTATCAAAGCAATAGGCCTATAATTTTTTCGTTTGTTTTTTGTCTTGCTTTTTATATAATGGCTGGACAATTGTAGTTTTCAGCTTGTCAGGAAATACTCCGTTTAATATACTAAGGTTAATAATGTGACTAAGGTGTGGAGCTATATATTGAGATACTTCTTTAGTAACCTTTGTGCATATTCCATCATAACCAACACTGTATGTATTCTTCAAACTTCTTATATGGTTCATTACGTCTTGCGGTAGGGTTGGTTCCATAAATAAGGATCTCACTGTGCTCTCCTAAGGAGCTTTTGGTGATGCGTTACACAGTGGGTTAGGCATTTGGTCAATGTAATAGTCGTTAAAATAATTTGCTATTTCAAAAGGGTCTGTTATTTCTGTTGTGTCAATTTTTATACAAGTTATCGGCTCTTTAGGTAAAGATACTTTCGTCTTATTAATTACTAGAGAACGCCAGCAGCTACGCCTGCATCTTTTTTAATTTACCCGTTTTGGCCAATCCCGTGGGAATTTCGGGAAATCCCTTCTTAGTGCACCCTTACGGTCCCCAAGGAACATACATGCCAAATTTCAGCTTCCTGCGCTCAATAGTTTCGGCTGTAGCGTGTCTGTCAGTCAGTCAGTAACGCAAGGATTTTATATATTAAGATGACCAAGCCGCTCTGGATTTATTTTGTGATGTATTAATATAATAATTATTCTGAGACTTTTGTGTTATTGTCAGTATTTTTTTAAACCGTGCGGAATATTTTTTGAAGTTGCGCTTATTCTTCATAGTGCGCTTAGCTCTGTATTGCCATAGAAACTGTCTTTTCTTCCTACTACATTTTTTAATGCCATTTGAGATCCATTTTACTTTTCGAGTAACATATTTTGTAGTTGTTTCAATAGGGAAACAGAGATTGTAAAAACATTTAAAAAGTTCAATAAAATAATTGTATGCATCGTTTGGATCAGACATACCGTACAGGTTAGAAAATGTGAGGCTTTTAATACAATTTCTAAATTTTGCTATATTTTCTTGGCAATAGTTTCGTCGCCTTATACGCCAAGATTTAAGCGTGCATGTTTTTTTGACAGGACATTTAAGAAGCTGTGCAGTATGATCTGACAACCCAAATTCGATGATTTCCCCTTTACAGCCATTTATGTTATGTGCGAAATTGTCTAGACACGTCCCGCTACTTAGCCTGGTAGGTTGAGTGAATTGTAGTTTTAAATAGTAATTTAAAAGGTTACATACAAAATCTAGGGTCTGTCTATTTTTTAGTAGTGTGTTGATGACATTAGAACAATGTTTCGTCGACTAGTTGTGCCGCTTCGCCATAATATAATACCGTCCAGTGCGGTCATGCCATTGAGTACAGATGCAATGTGCGGCAAAACAAGCCTGCATCAAGACTGCAGCGATTTTGCTAACAGTGAAGATCGCTGTAGGACATTTGTGGTGTGAGTAGAAATTATTCTATACAATATTATTTCGCTTAAATAGAGACTCTTAAAACTTTACTAAAAAAGAAAAAAACAAATAATAATATACTTTGTAGGAGTCCTAGTTTCTAAATTCAATCCAATTATCACAGAAAAACTTAAAAATAACAAAGTTTCTAATAGCTTTGTTTGTCGCAAATGCAGCTAATGTAATTATTATGTAAACAAGATACTTAAATACTGGACCTTTAGCTAGCAGAGTTCCATGTACCCGTGGAAGCAAAGCCGTTGAGAGTAATAAAGTGATAGTGAGGAATTCTACACTTTACAGAAACTAAATGTTGCCAAAGTAGTGTTAGAACTATGAAGTACCGTGTGAGCACAACTCTTTGGATTATTTTGTCATTTCAAATAAATATTGGCAACCTTATTTTTAAAGCCACTGATTAGAAAAGTGTACAAGTTCAAAGTCTACGAGTATATGTTTAAAAGTGCCATCGCTTGCATGATTTTTTAATTTGATAAAGGTTCTTGGGCTTGACATTGTTTTATAAATACATGTTTTGTTTTTTTCGTAAGAAATCCTCTGTTGCGTGAGAGTTCTTTGTGAGATTTTGTATAAAGTCCCTAGCTTTATACAAAATCTCACAAAAAACTCTCATACTCGAATAATTAATTTGTGGGTTCCCAATGTTACTTACTGTGTAAATCAAAACCACAATTCAGACAAAGTGCTAAAGGGCAAGACCGCTGCTTAAACTACTATGCCAACCGTATCGTCAATATCTCAAAAAATATGTACAAATTCTCGCATTCGGCAAATGGCTTTTCTTTGAGCTGAAACGTGATCATAAATGTGTTTTGTGCCTGCATTCGAAAATCATCATTACTATAATAATTCTACCTTACCTATACGTAATATTCTACTTTGGTAGTGGTATTTGAGCCTGAAATCTTGTCAGGCATATATAGTGCTCAAAATTAGTCTATAATGATGACGTAGTGAACGTGTCTGGACGCTTTGACCGTAATATATGATTATTGAATATTATGTTCCGGTTTCTATGATGGCGATCTAAGTTGCCTTTGACAATTAATACTCTTGAGTACTTCAAAATATGCCTGCCGATATCTGGAAGTTCCTTGGCACTTTAGGTATCGACAAACAGCGACGTATTAGCTGTCTTGGGACACTCAGTCTGGATGACATCAATACACATTTCACAACCACCACCACATTAGATCACCGGACTGAGTGCCTCACAGTGAACTACTTAGCTTCTTTAACCCGACCCAAAATAGATTCCTTTCACTTTTCTCCACTAGCCCCGGATAAGATCAAGAAGATAATCCTTTCCATAAAGCTAATGCGGTGGGATGCGACGACATCAGCCGGCGCATGATCACTGCTATCTTAGACCAACTCTTTCTAGCCATCTCCCACATCATAAACTTTTCACTTACTTCTGGCACCTTTCCAGCCCTGTGGCGTAAAGCTTAGATTATTCCTCTTCCTAAAGTCCAAAACCCTTCACACCCGAATCACTTTCGTCCCATCTCTATACTTCCTTACCTGTCCAAAGTCCTAGAGTCCTGTGTCCAAAGGCAATTGTCTAAATTTGTTTTCTCAAATAACTTACTAAGCCCGTACCAAACTGGTTTCAGGCCTGGACACAGTACTACAACCGTCCTTCTCAAAGTGACTGGCGATATTAGGGAGGGCATGGAGAACACCAAAGTCACTGTGTTGGCTTTGGTTGATTTTTCGAATGCCTTTAATACCGTCAGTCACGATGTCCTGCTGTCCCTGCTTACCCATCTTAAGATCTCATCCGATTGGTTCTCAAGTTATCTTCGAGGACGCCAGCAGTCTGCTCGCCTCGATGAGTCATCATCGAAGTGGCGTGACAATAACTGTGGTGTTTCTCAAGGCAGTGTTCTTTCTCCTTTATTATTTTCTATCTTTATTAATCTCCTAACTCAAAATCTTCAATGCGCTTATCATCTGTATGCCGATGACTTGCAGATATACTCTCAGGCCTCCGTTGAGGACGTCCCGTCCGCAATTCAGAAGTTAACCGAGATCTAAGCGCCATACAGAGCTGGTCAGACAAGTTTGGATTGTGTGTAAATCCTAGCAAATGCCAAGCAATTATAATTGGTAGCCAATGGGCCATTAAAAGATTAGACGTCTCAACCCAGCACTCTCTCAACCATCATAAACTAGCGGTGGTACCGCTAGTTTATGATGGTAAGATCATAGATATGTGCCCAGTAGTCAAGAACCTTGGCCTACATATGGACAGCACGTTAAGCTGGCGAAACCACGTCACTCAAACCAGCAAAACGATTACGGGTACTCTACGCGCTATTAATCGCCTAAGAAACTTTCTACCACCGAAAACTAAGACAATGCTTGTGCAAACTTTGGTATTTCCCTTGGTCGTCTATGGTGATGTATGCTTCTATGACCTGAATGCAGATCTTCTTAACAAACTTGACCGTCTTCTCAATAACTGCATTCGATTTATTTTCAATCTTCGCAAGTATGACCACGTGTCTACTTATCGTTCCCAGTTGAAGTGGCTTCCTATTCGTCAAAGACGCAGTCTGAGTGCTCTCACTACTCTCTATTCTATCCTCATGTCTCCCAATACTCCCAAATATTTAAGTTCTTACTTCCAGTACTTATGCAGCAACCACGATCGTAACCTTCGTTTATCTGATAACCTTCTTATTCTTTGTCCTTCACATAGATCTTCTTTCATCCACTCTTCTTTTCCTACTCAAGCTATTCTTCTTTGGAATGACCTTCCTCTCGAAATCAGGACGTCTACCACTAGGCACTGCTTTAAGAAAAAGGCAAAACAGCTTTTATTGGCTAAGTTGGCAGAAGTATCGTAACATTTATATATATTTTACGTATATACATATATATTTATTACTTGGGTATCTATATATTTATTTATGTATGTATATATAATATGTATTTATGTATTATTATGATTAAAGTTTATGTATTGTATGCGTTTATCATACTTATTAAGTTATATTAAATATATAAGTCAAACTGCACTTCTAAAATATACCTACCATTAATCTCTGCACCACTCTAAGGTAGACTGGCAGAAAATTCCTAAGGCATTAAGTCCACCTTTATACGCTATGTGTATATAAAGATAATAAATAAATAAAAGCACTAAGGCTTCGTTTTAACATGTTGGCGGAACCGACATAGAATGCATATTATTCCGAGAAAGCAGCTCTTCTGTAGAAACCAAAGACTACATGGAAATAGTCCTACACATTCGAAGTTCGCAAAGTCTTTGAATTCCAACTAATCATTAAAATTTCATAAACTATGTTAACCATATTTACTTAACGTTAATTTGAATTTAAACGTGTTTAGATTTTTCTTAGTTAAATATATAAGGATTCGGCGGTAGGTGCTAAAAACGATTAGACGTGTTTAAATTCATCCATTTGATTTAATTAATAAAATACTAGTTTAAGTACAAGTTTTGCCCTAAGTCTGTATATAAACTATAAAACTACTAGTACTTACAGTGGATTGCTAATGTAACACAAGCATCACTCAATTATATACCACCTGCCAGCACATCACATAAAATCACTACCGGCTGTAAAAAATACACTAAGTATGTCACAGCTTGAGGACATCCAGTTGGCGCAGAAGAGTTTGGAGGAGTGCTTTGCACGACGAATGGCTGAGCTTGAAGGCCAAATTCAGTCTGCAGGGCCTGCTAAAGATACCGTGGCAAAAGTAGCGGAGGACTTTAGGACATTCCGGGAGCTGATGTTCAGCATGCTTGACCTACTTCGCAGGCAGATAGACGAATGTTCTAGCATGCTTGACACTATGGAGACAAGACATAGGCGGAAGGATCTTATCTTCATGGGAGTAGCTGAAGCAGAGAAAGACAACTGCAGCGCTTTGATCCTAGATATCATTCGTTCTAGAATGTCTGTCAAGGATGTTGGGGAGAGCTCCATCTCAACTTGTCACCGGCTTGGGGCACCCAGCAAGGAGCGGCATAGGCCTATCTTGGTGAGGTTTTCGAGTGTGAGCACCAGGACTGCAGTATGGAGGGCGAAGACAGCACTGAAGGGCACGAAGATCGCGGTTAAGGAGTTTCTAACCAAAACCCGACAGTCACTATTTGCCAGGGCTCGCCAGCACTTCGGTATGCGTTCATGCTGGACTCAGGACGGCACTGTTGTTGTAAAAGCTCCGGATGGGACACGCTCCAAGATCACCTCCACTCATGATCTGAAGGACTTGCTAGATAAACACCCGAAGACAGCAGGCGATACATCTTTCGCAGCAAAGAACGGCGCTGGCAGTGCAAAAACTGTGCATCGCAAGAATTGACCAACTGTGTTGACTATATCATACTTGTTTCGCGTTCTATTTAGGTCCCCTAATGTCGTGTTTACATATTCGTTTATGTTTTGTGTCAGTGACCTATTAATAATTCAGTTTTCTTAAGTCTTATTCGTATTACCCACAACATGCGCACGCACAACATATAAATTATTATTTGTTATTTTCTAGACAGATGACAGATGACTATGATTGTTATGTGACATAACTGACAGCTCGTTTTGTTTCTACACTGTCAGATTCATAAGTTTTGCGTTTTGTTTGTGCATTCAATTTACACAAAATGTTGTATGTTTATTTTTTTCCTTTTGGCTTCAAAACGGTTCGGTAATTTTAGTTTTAAATTTATGTAATTTTCCCTATTTGTTTATTGTGAGTTGGCTGGCGGGTGGTGCAGAGAGAAAAACGTATAAACGTGAGTATAAATTGGTAGTCTTATACGCATTTATTTATTATATTTTATTTATTATATTTAATTTATTTACTTATCTAAAGTATACTTATTAAGTTATCATATTATATTTTATTATATTATTTTATTATATATTAGTTATATTTTATTATGTCATCAGATGATTCCTTTCATTCTGCTAATGAGTCTCTTCATGATGATAGCTTTTGCTCCTCAAGCTGTACATTAGGTGATTTCTTGCAACACACTTTCGATCAACGTACAGGTAATCTGATAAACGTGTGCCATATAAACGCGCAAAGTGTGCCAAGCCATTATGGTGATCTGCTTGAAGCCTTTTCGGATGCCAATGTTCACGGCGTCCTGGTTTCAGAGAGTTGGCTCAAGCCTCACCTTCCTTCTACCACTTATCCTCTTCCAGGCTTCATTTTGATCCGAAATGATCGAATTAACAGGAGAGGAGGTGGTGTTGCCATCTATCTCCGTTCCGATTTTCCTTACAAAATCCTCGCTGTCTCCTCTTCTGACATTTCTACGTCTGCCGAATATCTTTTCCTTGAGGTTTGGGTCAAACGAGTAAAGATTGTTATAGGCGTTGTGTATTGTCCCCCCTCAGTCGATTACTTCTCCAGTATCGAATCGATACTGGAATCTTTAGGGTCAGAATACGACCACCACATCATCATGGGCGATTTTAATACCAACCTCCTTGCTCAACAGTCCACTAGATCCTGCAAGCTCCTTCAAATTGTCGAGTCATGTAGTCTCCACATTCTACCATTGCAAGCTACTCATCACAATGTCGATGGGGAGGATACATGGCTTTAATTTGCACCTCTTCCCCTGATCTTGTCTCGAAACATGGTCAAAGCCCTGCCCCA
Source organism: Euclidia mi (assembly GCA_944739405.2). NCBI lineage: Eukaryota > Metazoa > Arthropoda > Insecta > Lepidoptera > Erebidae > Euclidia > Euclidia mi. Next base: position 93,981,681 of record OX123183.2, on the reverse strand, counting down.
GGTTTCTCCAATCACGACCTCATCTTCCTCTCATACATCCTTAAGCCTCCCCGTCCTCCCCTTAAGGTTCTGCATGTGCGTTGCTTTGGGCGCATGGATGTTAATCAACTAGAAAGAGATGCAGCTACAATGAATTGGGATCACCTACCCGCTGCTGCAACTGTTGATGAAAAGGTCGAGATATTTAATAACGCTGTTCTTGAGCTGTACAATGTGCATGCACCCGTCAGAAGGGTAAAACTGAAGCGTCCACCTGCTCCATGGATGACGAAGGCGGTCAAAACGGCTATGAGGCGTAGAGACTGTGCCTTTCGGAAATTTAAGAAGCACAAAACTGAAGATTTTTGGTCTCTTTATAAAGTTGCAAGAAATCGGTGTAATCAAGTGATACGTAACGCTAAACGCCGCCATATTCTCAGTAATATTAACTCATCCTCCCCTGCCAATATCTGGAAGTTCCTCAGAACTATAGGTATTGGCAAACAGCATAGTTTTGATCTCCAGTGGACAATTGGTTTGGATGAAATCAATAAACATTTCTCCACGTCCAATTATTTGGATCATCCTACCAAGTGTCACACGGTGAATTACTTACGTAACCTCCCCCGTCTTAACATAGACCTTTTTAAATTTTCTTCAGTGACCCCGGGGGAAATCAAGGAGGCTATCCTGTCCATCAAATCCAACGCTACTGGCTGTGACAATATTAGTCGTAAAATGATCGTCCCTATCATTGATCAATTGTTACCAGCCATTACGCATATTTTTAACTTTTCCCTCGACACCGGTGCGTTTCCCTTACTATGGCGGAAAGCTTTAGTAACTCCTTTGCCTAAGATCCCTAACCCTTCCCTCCCCAGCCACTTCTGCCCCATATCAATCCTTCCTTTCCTCTCCAAGGTGCTTGAGGCTTGTGTCCACAGACAACTCTCAAAATTCATCAGTCAGAATAACCTACTGGACCGATTTCAATCTGGATTCAGACCTGGACACAGCACATTGACCGCCCTTTTGAAGGTGACTGGTGATGTTAGGGCGGGAATGGAAGACACTAAAGTTACGGTGCTAGCTTTGGTCGATTTCACAAACGTCTTTAACACGGTCAATCACGAAATCCTATTATCCATCCTTTCTAGTCTTCAGATCTCTCCAGAGGCGCTTGAATGGTTCTCCAAATATCTCATGGGACGTCAGCAGTCGGTTCGCTACGATGAGTCTTCGTCGTCATGGTGTAACCTCGAGTCTGGCGTTCCTCAAGGTGGCATTCTCTCTCCATTATTATTTTCTATTTTTATAAATCTCCTGACCCAGAATCTTCGGTGTTCGTATCACTTGTACGCTGACGATTTGCAACTATATGCACAGGCAGGAGTTAACAATGTCACTTCAGCTATCGATGGGGTAAATCAAGCTCTGACTGTTGTACATGACTGGTCAAAACGATTTGGTGTGGCAGTGAACCCCGCTAAATGCCAGGCCATCATCATAGGTAGTCAACGCAACATGAGCAAAGTTGATCTTTCAACGCTTCCATCTGTCATGTACAACCATATAGCAATACCCTTCAGCCCAGTCGTTAAAAATCTTGGCTTATACATGGATAGCCACCTCAACTGGCGGGCTCAAGTTACATCTATAAGTCAGAGAGTGACAGGATGCTTGCGATCGTTGTACCGTTTGAAGAACTTCCTCCCTCCTAGCACTAAGGTAATGCTCATGCAGACTTTAATTTTCCCTTTTATCGACTATGGTGATGTGTGCTATTTTGACCTGAATGCAGACCTTATCAACAAACTAGACCGGCTTCTCAATAACTGCATTCGATTTGTTTACAACCTTCGAAAATATGACCATGTCTCTGAATACCGTTCCCAACTCAAATGGCTAACTATTCGTCAACGCCGTAGTTTGCGTGCTCTCACTACTCTTTTCTCTTTTCTTAACTCTCCCTGTCTTCCCTCTTATCTAAGTCCTGTTCTACAATATTTAGGCTCCAATCACGACAAAAATTTACGGTCATCTAATAATCGTCTCCTTTTGTGTCCCTCCCATAGTTCTGGGTTTGTTAACTCTTCTTTCTTCGTCCAAGCTGTCTCATTATGGAATACGCTCCCTCTCGAAGCCAGGATGGCAAACAATCGGCTCACGTTCAAACTAAAGGCTCGAGAGTTTGTTCGGAGTAAAATGGCGGAATAATATCATAATGACTGTATTTACTGACTTATATATTATTATGTATATATATTTATAATCTGCAAGTATTTATTCATATACATATATATGTATTTATACGTGTATACCTATATAAATATATTTATATATTTTAAATATTTATCTATAATTTAAGTAGTAATTTTCATATATAGTAATTATTATACAATTCCAAATAATTACTTTCTTATAGTCACGCACCTACTATCTTCTATCTCTGCATCACCCTAGGTTGACTGCCTAAGGCATTAAGTCCGCCTATGTACCACATGTTTTGTGCTGTGCAAAAAGTTAAATAAATAAAAATAAAAAAAATAAATACCTACCTACTATATTTTTATACCAGTATCCAGGCGGAGTAGCGGCAAAGCATGCTATCCGAATGATACGACGGATATCGTGGTGGTTTTAGTGGCTAAGTCCCAAAGTCTCAGAGGTGATTCACGCACACTCATCTACCGGCTGAATGATATGGCGTAGATATAATGTCATCTTCATCTGCCTATCGATATCTCAGCATCCAATAATTTTCATCTTGGATGACGAAAACCTAACTTAAAACCAATATAACTTATTTAAATAACATTACATAACTTGTAGTTTATATACAACTTGCCGTTGAACTACTCTAGAATTAAGTAGATCCTACTTAAAACTAGTGCAGTTAAATATAACGAAAAAGAGATTCAAACATACTGGGAAATGTCCCGAGAGGCATAGACACCAAATTTTATGTTGAAAAGAATTCCCTAGCAACAGAGTAGCCGGTTATATTTTCTAACAGCTAAGTGCTTAATTAAATCCTCACTGCAAGTAAGGATTTACTTTAAGGCTTTTATTTACACACCAACTGAGCCCGCGTGTAATTTAGATTTATTTTGAACCACACAAAAATGTAAGTAGTGTAAGCTATCGATAGAGACAGTTGTATTAGATGTTTGATGTAATAAACTATCCTATTTTTATGCCATAAATTGAAATAGATGTTATTTCAATCATTGCCATGACAACGTTTATTATACATAATCTCAAAAATTCAACTGGAAAATTAGTGATCGTCTAGATTATGGACGCTGTTATAACACAGTTATAAGGTGTGACTACTTTATTTCCAAAAATTTCGACTAACATTTTATAGTTGTTGGTATCTCGTATCGTATATGGGTTTGGTCATCTCGTGGAGCAAGTATTGTATGTTTACATTAATAAGAATTTAACTGTTATCGTATATATAATATTCCGAAATACGAACTTACGAGTTCCTTTTTTCCGGGAAACAGCTTTGCCATGAAGGTACTTGTGAAACTGACCGTACTGTTCATGGTAAGGACGTATTTTCCTACTTTTTAAAGAACTTTTTATTACTTTTAAAGAATACGTGCAAGTTATTAGGTATTTACAGGAGATTTGTGCTCTGACATTGAGTGTTACTTTTTCTATAGTAAATTACTTAGATGCTTTTAGTCATTCTTACTCATGTGATTTCGAATTCCGATTTGAATAAAACAAAAAAAGCCTATATTCTGCTCGCAATGATACTCAGCCCATCTATTAAAACATTATGAAAATCGGTTCAGTATTGTCGAGGGGAAACAAACAAAGAAACTAAAATACTCTGATCTGTATTCCTACTTTTCTTTAGTCTCCTATTACAGCCTTTCCACTGCTGGACATCGGCCTCACCTAATGTACACAAATTAATTTGTGTTCAATATTTTACTCACTTGTTTTTTTTTCCTTTCGATACGATTACTTTGCAGTGTTACTAAATGTTTATATGTAGAAACATTTAATTTTCACGTTTTGTTACGTTAAATCATCCATTTACGACTGACCTTCAAATAAAAAGAACGAAGAAAGAATAAAGAATATTTTCTCTTTTCCGTTATCTTTTGTTACTTTGTTACGTCTCCCTTTTTTGGCTCTAACGCGTTTCTATAATTGTATTTATTACTTTTACGGACTACCTCAGCCTGTTCAGCGTCATTGATGGTATTATTTATCTAATGAGCTGTTCTTTATTGTAGTACTAGCTTTTGCCCGCGGCTTCGCCCGCATGAAATTTTAATAAATAGTATTCTTCGTACTTCCCCAGGTTTCAGACTATCCATATCTGGATCTGCACATTAGCCGTGTAGCATACATATATTTAAAAACAGATAATACTTAAAATTACTTTTGTTTCCATAGTCGTCAAATTTCAGGTAAAGCTTAGTATGTATATTATTAAAGTTATTGAAGAGCTTATATACCTACTGAATAGAATTGCAGCAAAAATAAAAACTGAAAGCATTACCACAAAGTACAAAATCAGACCGCCCCTCCGCCCCACTGCGGTTCAGCGCGCCAACTCATAGTAAGCGCTTTTAATAACGCTGCGCTTAGGTCAATTATATCGTGATAACTATTAAATGTAAAATACAAAGTTCATCTACATTAAATAATGATCTGGCAACAAATCTATCAATTTCGAAAACAATTTGATAACTACTCTAGAATAAGCATTGTAAAAAACATAAATAGGTATACTTTTTTATGTTATAATGTTTTATTACAATAAAAATCATGTAGGTAGTTAGGTTATGTACTAAAAGCTAAAAAGTAATTCGGCTACCAGATCGCATCAATCTTCTCATCAATCTTGGGTATTGATCAGACAAATATAAAATCGCTGGGCAAGTGATTTTTTTTAATAATGTTTACTCTGGATTCGCTACGCCCAAAAGAATTCTTTTTTTTAGTTAATATTATTTTCAAGTTTTTAGTTTTGTTGTTAGTTGATACTTCTCATAATTTTTTCATAGTGAGCCCTTTTCTACCAATCAAGTCCTGTCATTCGATACCCATATTGAGGTATTTGTGGAAAATAGGTAATCTGCCATTTTGTGGCGGTGCTCATCTTGGCTTTTTCATATTAAGCTCTATTCTGCCAATCAAGCCCTTTCATAATATACCCATATTGGGGTATTTATGGAAAATATGTCATCCGCCATTTTATGGCGGCAGCCATCTTGGATTTTTCATGATGAGCCCTATTCTACCAATCAAGCCCTTTCATTCGATACCCATATTGAGTGATTTGTGGAAAAAATGTAATCCGCCATTTTGCGGCGACAGCCATCTTGGATTTTTCATAGTGAGCTCTATTCTACGAATCAAGCCCTTTCATTTGATACCCACATTGAGGTATTTGTGCAAAATAAGTAATTCGCCATTTTGTGGCAGCGGCCATCTTGGATTTTTCATAGTGAGCTCCATTCTACCAATCAAACCCTTTCATTAGATACCCATATTGAGGTTTTGTAGAAATATGTAATCCGCCAGTTTGTGGCGGCAGCCATCTTGAATTTTTCATAGTGAGCCCTATCAATTAAGCCCTTTCATTCGATACCCATATTGAGTTGTTTGTGGAAAATATGCAATCCGACATTTTGCAGCGACAGCCATCTTGGATTTTTCATAGTGAGCTCTATTCTACGAATCAAGCCCTTTAATTTGATGCCCGTATTGAGGTATTTGTGGAAAATAAGTGATTCGCCATTTTGTGGCAGCGGCCATCTTGGATTTTTCATAGTGAGCTCCACTATACCAATCAAACCCTTTCATTTGATACCCATATTGAGTTATTTGTCGAAAATATATTGTAATCCGCCATTTTGCGGCGACAGCCATCTTGGATTTTTCATAGTGAGCTCTATTGTACCAATCAAACCCTTTCATTTGATACCCATATTGAGGTTGTTGTGAAGTAATATGTGATTCGCCATTTTGTATTGGCGGCCATCTTGGATTTATAATCATTTAAATATTATCTTTTAATATCGATGCCAATGAGTGTATACCAAATATCAGATCAATCATCAGGAAGGGGGTAAAATTCCAATTACTCCAAGCAAACAAATGAAGATAATACAGGATTTTGCCGACTTAGTTGATACTTTTCCTTATAGTATGGCAACATTATACAAAATCTTTATAAATTGTAGCCTATGTGTTATTCTGATGTATAAACTATATTACTGTAAAGTTTCATCCAAATCCGTTCAGTAGTTTTTGCGTGAAGGAGTAACAAACATCCATCCATCCATCCATCCATCCATCTATACATACATCTTCACAAACTTTCACATTTATAATATTAGTAGGAAGGACTACTGCTATACTTGGTCTATTTAGTTGGATTTTCTCTATGAAGAGCTTATACTTTGTAGTAATAGAAAAAGAATATTATGGTTATTATTGAATTGGAATATAGTTTCAAGATTAAATATTTAAACTAGAAAGAGTGATATAAGCTTTAATTTGTGTATGATGCTAGTACAATAATGAATAGATGCGGCCTGCGGCTTCAGATGCGATAAAAATCCAAAAAATATTAATACTTGCAGGCCTGACTTTGAAATATTATACTTAAATACCCTATAGTTACTAACTTATTCCTCGCTTGTTTACCCATCAATTGCAGCCTCTTAACGAAACCCAACCATCCACACAACTGTCCAATATTATTCAAATACATACAAATTAAACCAAAACACCTACACAAAAACACACCTACCCACATTTCAAACGAATCTCCAGTTATAAAACGAAACTACAGTCTCTCCTCAAACAATAACAATAATTTGATATTTTCTTACTAAACGTACATCAGTGGAGAGGATGATGTGCCGAAAAACATGCAACTCATCGCCTATTTATCAGAAGCCTCCAAGAATGCCTCGCACTTGCAGTGAATCCATTAAATCTATTAAACAACCATTGTACTCGCCGTTCGCTTCTTCAAAATCTTGTATTTGTATCACTGGTATTTTTTTAAGATACCTAATATATGTCTATTTTTAGAAATGGCTTGTATTTAGTATCAAATAACTAGAACTTTTCATAGAATCTAGACTGGTCAGACTATTTCCATATGTATTATTTTAATAGAATTCAAAACCGATTCAAATTAATTTTCAACCACAAAGTCTAACAATGACAAGAGTATTTTTTGTTTTACTTATCTCAAAGGGATTATTTTTCGTAATGCTTAAAGGATCACTGCTTGTCAGGTCGTCCGTCTGTTCTGCCTGTCTGTTTGTCGTTTTCTATAATATAAAATATTTCTTAGTACGTAAAACCTGTCTTACAGACTATACACGCTTTCCGGTGAACCGTGTACAAATACGGTATCATTGCATTCCCGTGCGGATCGTTGTTAATCACTAACCAATCTATTTACCCAATATTACTCCGCCAATCGTATAGACTATGTATAGCAGGAACGGCATTGCTCCCTGTATTTGTCTTTTCTATAGCAATTGTATATGTATCACAAATCATTATATGTGTATTATATATGTATCACAAATCTACAATCTCAATCATCATCTAGATAAAGATTGGGACTCTTTTTGTTCTAGTCAGGTCTTGACAAAACTGGAGTGAGAGAAAAAGCGAGTCGTTTCTATTTGGTCGGTTTAAATTGGCCACGGTTTTGTAACGAATATGATAACCACAATCAAAAACGTCATAGTAGTAGGCGCCAAAGGATGCCATGTAAATGCTGAGCATAGGCCTCCCCCAAATAATTTGCGTAGAGACTGCTTCATGCTCCAACAGCCATTGGTTTTTTGAGCTGCGCATCGCCTACTGCAACTTCATCTTGACTGTCTAGAGAGCTATGTCGGTAACTTACTTTGCTTGCGATAGATAGCGAGAAATGGTAAAAAATACAAGCATCTGATTAATTACATCCATATTAAGGACAGTCATAAAGTTTAAGTACAGTTAAAATAATATCGTACTTCGTAAACAAGCATCTTAGTTCATTATAAGAACGATAAATAAACTGAGTCCGAGGGGACCAAAAACTTTCTGAATTCATTTCAATTACGATTTGCCTCGATAAAGGTACTGCTTATTAACAAACTCGTAATAAAAAAAAATATTCAGTAGTGAAAGAAAGCTCTAGAGTTGCCCTATAGCTAACTTTGTATACCATTCTACAAATGGATTTATTTATGCCTTATATTATAGCGAACTACACTGAGTGTTGATGTATTATTTACAGAGGAATAAACTGCTGTGTTTCAGGAGTATTTTGTTTTTATGTAAATACGAGACTTCCATATTTACGAGCGATGCCCACCTCTGCGCAAATTAAACTGTGACGGATTTAGTAAATTCGATCCCATGTGAGACAACTCTTCGTGGAATCTGTAAACTATCGTTTCGAGTCTGGCAACTAACATTGGTTACATTTTTGTAAAGTCGCCTACCTCTCCATATTTTCATTGCATTGGCTGTGTTAACGATACAGTGGTAGACTAATGTTCCGCCATTCCCCAATCAAAATTATCGTCATATTTACTGTGCTTTTTGGCTTATTATTTATCACACATTAACATTGACATAACTTCACGTCTTTCGGGGATCGAAGGGGTAGGCATAGGTGTATTAAACATCCACACTTCGCCAGTTATGTTTCGGTTCCAATGTCATAGGAGCCGCGCCTATTGCCTTTTTTTTAATGCACACCTAACTTCGAAAAGTCAGAGGTGTGCGCCTGGGGTACCTGGGGACCGAACCCGAGATCATCGTCTTGGCAGTCCATTACGAACACCACTGGGTTATCGCCGCCTTTTTATCTTAATGGAAAATATTTGTAATACGAATAACTTAATAAAACACAGTCCGTAACTTAATCCGTCCGCGTTTCCATGGTTAATTTAAAATAGCTGAAAACAACAATACTATAACTTAGAGCTTATAAAGGTATTAAAGGGCTTTTCATGTTGGTAATACATTCATTTGATCGAGCAGCAATATCTACATGTTATAGTGTTTTTCTTCACAAGCCAGTCATTACTTCGACACCATATACACAACACTGCTGTAAAAAGAAACTGCCAAAAAAACACACGAACTTCAAAGAATCGTACTTCATTAGGCGACACTATCGTACAAACAAACTGGTTTAAAGTTCATTTTCCAGAGCAGTCATCGCATTCAGTACTACTTTATGGTAAGTTGTTGTTCTGTTTAACATCCGCAACTTTGCCATCGGCAAAAGATTTTAATTATCTAGTATGAAGAAGCGAGATTGTTGTGTTGTGCCTCTAGTAAAGAGTCTATTTTGCATCTAAACGAATTACATTGTAAATCTATAGACATCATTGCATCATCATCAGCTGGACACGGGCCTCTTCTCACTATGAGTATAGTGTCATAATCCACCACGCTGGTCAAGTGCGGATTGGCATACTTCACATATATTTTGAGAGCATTATACAGAACTTTCAGTCATGCAGATTTCCGCGCGATAATGTTCTTTACCGTATAGCAACCGATAATGATAATTGAATACGCACATTGATTCGAAGTCAGCGGTGTCCGCAGGTTTAAACCCGAGATCCTCCACGTAGCAGTCTGTTAATCTCTCCCCTAGGCTATCGTCGCTTCGATAATTAATACCTATTAATAGAAATAGACGGTGTCATTTATTAAATAAAATCACAAGCTATTCATCAAATACCTATTGAATTATATACGATTGTCAGAGACACAAAATGTAATTGTTTTATCAAGACTATTGATTCTGGAATAAACCGCTCTTATTTTATTGAATACGATATCTTGTTTTTCTGGACATCTAAGAATTATTTGTATTTCTCTTGGAACTCATTTAAGTATTATGTTGTATTTTCGTAGGAAAATGAATATGCCGTTACTTTTTCTACATAAGGAAAATCGCAGACGTATACGTAGGCGAATGTTTACAGTTTTCTCGGTGAACTAACATATTTTGTTGAAATCACACATAATCACACAACCAATATTCATATAATTAGCTATAGACTTGTAAGCGGACGGCTCCAAAGCAACTTGGATGTAACCGGGATAACGTTAGATCGATTATTATGATATTTACATATGTTTAGAATATAATTATTAAACGATGTATAACCGCGCCAAATATGAGCCATCTAGTGCTTATAGTTGCCGTGTTACGCTGCGGACAGACAGACCGACAGACTGAGAAGGCGAAACTATAAGGGTTCCTTGTAGTTTACTTCATAGAAGTTTTAAATATATTTACCTACTTTTGATAACAGTGTTATCTGTGAGTCGTTAGGGACCAATAAAAAAATACTACATAAATTTCAACGTCTATAAATTCTTTCACATATTTATTCTTATGTGTCTTTGTGTGTGGCCTACTCTTGTGTCGGACTTTTTAGGCCACCTGAAGGCCTGCGGAAGTCTTTAAGTACCATCCCATATTAAGCCTCTCGACAAATATATTGCTCATACAATATTATTTAGCGGGTCTTAGTCGCGATATTTATTTATTTCTAGGCATAAATACCTCTGTTATTCTCCTCCTAGTGCGGATAGAACTAAAATTATCAAAAATACAAAACAAGTGAGGGTAGCTGCCGAAACCCGCGCTTCACAAGGACGGCGCTGAGCTGACATCAGTCCCTCCGCGACCACAACCGTTGCAAGCCGGTAGAAACGTAGGAGAATAACAGAGGTATTTATGCCTTGAAATAAATAAATTATCGCGACTAAGACCCGCTAAATAATATTGTATGATGTATACAAATCGCGTAAGTTTAAATATATTGCTTTTTTAATAAGTTAAATGTCTTTGTTTCACTAAGTTTCTACTACAATTGAGTTTCAACGTACTAGAACTTTGAAATTCAATTGCAGTAGAAACGACAGTACAATTTATCGATCAAGCGTTATCGGCGTAGTCGCCGATGACCTTTGAGTCCTTAATGAATTCTAGCTAATATCCGAGTGTGTGAGCTTAAGTCATGAATAATTGTATGTGACCTGGAGCAATGTAGTACCATTATTATATAGTACATTACCATTAATGTATTGTAATTTTCTATTAACAATTGTAATTACAAATTTTAAATTAACTGTATTATTGTATTGACTACTGCATGTTTGAATCTAAGTTATAGACAACCTATGTAATGTGTATGTAAATTACCATAATCAAAAGTAAAAAAAAATAATAATTGTATTGTTTAACTATTTGATGTTTGTCTTGGTCTGGGTGTTTCTATGTATAATATGTATGTATTTACAAAAAAAGGTATATATGTATGTTTATCCATTATCTAGTACCCATAGTACAAGCTTCTGCTTAGTTTGGGACTAGATGGTGTTGTGTGAATGTGGTAGAATATTATTAATATTTCCTTTATTCAGCATTAATCAAATTTTAGTTACATTTTTAAATATATAATTTACAAAAAATACATTTAAAAATATAAAAAAACCGTGGGATCCCACCAGCAACGGGCACAGGGTCCACAAGCTGTCGGTGGTTAGGGCTCCAGAGACAGGAACTTCCTCACAATACGTGCCGTGTCGAGAAGTACTGCCTTTTGCATCAGGCTCTTGACCCAAGCATCCAACGCGAGCCTCTTAAGGTGACGATCGAGGCTCTTGGCTATTAGGCCATTAACCGTTACAACTATCGGCACAATAATTGCCGAGTCCACATCCCACATGTCGACAATCTCGTGAGCCAAGTCCAGATATTTAATCTGTTTGTCTTTCTCGGCTTTCACGAGATTCTCGTCATGAGGAATGGTGACATCAACAATTATTGCGAGGCGCTCTGATCGATCTATCACCACAACATCAGGTTTGTTGGCTACAACAGTCCTGTCTGTGACGATAGATCGATCCCAGTACAATGTGGCATAGCCATTTTCGAGAACTGGCTCTGCCACATACCTGTAGTACGGTACCTCGATGTCTACAAGTTTGTATTTCAGAGCAAGTTGCTGGTGAATGATTCTGGCTACATGGTTATGTCTGTGCCGTTAGCAAGACGTGAACAACCGGAACCAATATGCCTGAGGGATTCACCGGGCTGGTGACAGGCACGGCAAATATCACTAGTGCCATCCCTCAGGATATATTTCCGGTAGTTTTTCGTCTTGATAACTTCGTCAGCAATTGCACAAACAAACCCTTCGGTTTCCCCAAAGAGGTCACCGAAGCGTAGCCAGTTCACCGAGGCTAATAGGTCTACATCCGGTCCATACAGGGCCCGATGGAACCTGCCATGAAGCTCCTTGCTCTGCCATACACGCTTGCGCTCATCAGTACTGAGTACTACAGGTATGCGCCAGTTCTCCTTAGCCAACTTGAGCGGGGTGAGTCCACAGAGTCCAGGAGTCTTGTGTTTAAAACGATTTTGACAGATTAGTAGTTTTCTGCACATGCTCGTAGCGCCAAATAGTCTTTGTGTAACATTCTACAATAGTGCATTAACAATCTTATACTATAATATAATTTTTAATTTCAGTGAAGACCTCTTAGATTTCAATAGAAATAAAATAACAAAATGGAAAAGGTACATTCCAATGACATGAAAGAAAACTAATTTTCTTTCAAGGACCATTTCACATTAATACACCCTATCATACTCGTCCCACAATAGGGCCAATTGACAATATTCGTGGCAGTTTAACAAGAAAAATGAAGCCTCTAAAAACTGAAATCAAAAGATAATATAAAATTTTCCGCCGTTCTCGGCACATTTAGCAGTAAATGTTTATCTAGCAAATTATCCGCTACTCGCAGTATACAAGGGTAATTTAAAAGCTGATCTGTCTTCAAAGATTATTAAAACTCATCATATTATAAAAATGATTTCTGGTTCAAACATGGGCTGAGTAAAGGATAGTTTGTCTTTATGATATGAGTAAAATATTAAGTGACTATTGGAGGTTGTTTTTTGTTGCTATAATCGTAGTTGCACTATTTCTAGGTGCAAATATAACAGCGATTCTGACTTATGGCCTACCTCTGCTACGACGTCCGGTGCGTAAAATTGTAATGCGAAACCAAATTTGAGAAAACTGAATTTGTTCATACTTTGTGTTTCGTATATATTGTTTGATTAAAATCTGGTACGAAGACATACATATGTACATACATACAGACATAGACTTACGCCTGTTTCCCGGAGGGGTAGGCAGAGACTACGGAACGCCATTTGTAACGATCCTGACATATCTCTGTCTTGCTTCATTCACTTCATCAGGTAATACTTGCGTCTTCAGCGGAGGAATTGCAGGAGATGGTAACAATTATGCATTGTGCGTTAGAGAAGAAAGGAATGAAGAATGTAAGTAAAACGAAACTTATGGTTTTTGAAAAGGAGGAATGCGTCACGGCTTGTAATGTTATGATCGATGGACAACGAGTGGAGCAAATGAATGAGTTTGTATATTTAGATATGCTGTTTACAAGAGATGGTAAGAATGTAGAAGATATTGAAGGCAGAGTTAATGCAGGTAATAGAGTGAATGGAGCTCTGAAAGAGTTTATGAACAGCCAAAACGTTGTCCAAAAAGGCACATTTGACTGTGCATAGAGAGATGTTAGTACCTACACTTGTGTATGGTAGTGAAAGTTGGGTATGGCAGATGAGTCATGAAAGTAGAATAAATGCTGTAGAAATGAGAGCACTGAGAAGTATGAGTGGTGTGTCTTTGACTGACAGAGTAAAGAATTGTGTGATAAGAGACTGTTGTGGGGTAAAAGAAGATGTAGTGACAAGCATCGAGAAAGGTATGCTAAGGTGGTTTGGGTACGTGGAGAGGATGGATGACGAAAAACTGACCAAGCAGATGTATAAGGCAAGTGTGAATGGGACAGAACGAAGGGCAAGACCACGGCGGACATTCTCTGACCAGATCGGAGACATCCTGAAAACAGGACAGGTTAGAAATAGTCTAAACAGAGGAGCATGCATGAGGAGTGGATCTGATGGGAGTGAATGAAGCAAGAGAGATTTATGTCGAAAACAGCTATCTCGATAATTACTAGAGTACGGTCCAGTTCAATGTTTATACAAAATTTGTATAAATAGGTATTTTTGTAAACATTGTGTTCAATGTATGTAATACATGTCTTACTGATATTGGACTAGCGTAAGCAGAGAAGGAAAATCATGTGCCTAATTAATTCTATCTGTATCGGCAATTCTATATTAAGTAAGGAATAAATCACAAATTTAATGAGATACAAATTGGAGAACTATCGCCATCATTCTCAAAATGGATGGATATGAAATTTAAATTTAGTATTTGCTACAAGAAACCTTATTATTTTAATATTCTGATATTACGATATTAAAATTTAGTTTAAAATTCGGGCTAGCTTGGTAGGCCACTGATAGGCATTAAAGTTTAATGTAGAAATTATAACGTAAGGGCAAGTATTGGTTATTATAATATCTACGATAAGGATAAGACTTTATTGACCAAAATAGGGTAGTCGAAGCGAAATCCTTGTTACAATATACAGGTAATAATATTCGGCAATTGGGTTATATACCTAGTTATATACCTGTAGGTAATATGTAACTAAATGTACATACATATTTAACATGTAATGTATAGTAAATTATATACCTATACTTTACCTTACGTATGAGTAAATAAGAAAACAAGATCATATGATATCGAATAAGTACATATTTATTAGGCTTTAAAGATTTTTTTTACAAACAATAGTTATTTCTATGTTATTTGTTCAAAGAAACGAAAAATATTTAATTCACCTCAGAAAGCGGGCGTCTCGAGATCGTTGTATGTTAGAGTCGTGGAGGACGCCTATTTCCAGCAGTGCACGTCTCTAGGCTGAGATAATAATGAAAATGCTCACATCATTCTGAGTACTATACTGAACTTGTATAACTTTAAATATTGACTTCTTACAGAATTACGAGCTACTCTAATTTCGAGTCGTAGTCACCCTTTCACGAATAGAACTTTACCTAAGTGCAATATTAGGTCTTCGATACGAAATTGAGTAACCTACAAATATCATTATCCTTTTCTAATGTATAGGTCAGTTGGCAGTTGCTTCTTGAAAAACTAATATTCAATCACATCAAACAAACATCAAAATGCCAACTCTGAATAATGTTGAACACCAAAGCTCAACAGAATGAACAAATGATAATAATTGTATACTGTTAGGTTTTAACTGCAGAATTAGCACACTATAAGACATGCAAGGATTAAAATAGTTAAATTACATTTAAATTTTCTCTTCTTTATCTGTAAGCTATGTAAATTTAGGTAACGCGACCGTGAAATTGCCTTAATTGAAACAAACAGCCATAAAACAGACCCTAAAGTAAATAAACCTTATTGCGGGCTTGTGGGAAACAATAAAATCGGATTGTAAATCACAGACTTTGTGGTTTACTTCTTTATATACAAATAATATACGAATAATTGACTGTATGGCAAAGTCTATCAGCGAAAAACTACCTGATAATATAACAAATCTGGATACACTGAGTATCATATCAATCTATATACCCTAAAGTAAGCAGAGACTATTATAGTAACCATGCTACATAGACACAAAGATCAAATACTGAGTAATAAACCAAAAATATTTAGGACAGCGCTAAAGATGATCATACATTTGTTTTAAATTGTCGTTTACATTGATTGCACATCCGTAAACATGGCACTTGCAACAGTACTGGAACATAAGACAATTTTAAAAGGACGTTCATCTAAACTTCAAATTTTTATATTGATCATGAATTGATGGTTGGTCATGCGACTATACATCGGAATGCGATTTGGTTTAATCCCCGCTCTAAAGCTATCTATAAATGGTGGTACCAAGTTCGACTATGTCCTAGATTTCTATGTTTATGCAGTGGCCATGACACAGAAATTAACCTGGACAATGTAAGTAGTGTATCATGTGACTGTTCTGTTTTTGTGTCATAGGCTTACTGTAAAAAAAATATGTTTCTATCTTCACTAGTTGAGGCTTAACTATGTGTCACATAGCAAACTACTGTTTTAATAAAGTAAAGAATAAACTTAAAAAAATACATTGGGTCATCAGTTCATCACGCGTCAAATCAGCACGGAATTTACTTGGCACATAATTTTTAAGATAGTTACAAGCGCCTTTATATTTCTAATTAGAAAGAGTGGACGAATCTGATTAATGATGAACCACAATTATTACATGTGCAAAAATAATTAGTTTTAATCTTCGATTTGAATACACCGTCCAATCTAGCGTACTAACTGTATTATTAGTACTAATGGGTCGTGGCTCGTGGCACGCGTAGCCAATAATGTACACAAACAATCTTGTGGGTACAATAGAGACAGATATTACAACAAACAAAAAAGAGAGATTAGACTGAACTGATTATATAAAATTAACTAAACCGATTCAAAGTTTAGCTGTTAGGATCCTTAATACTACAAGGGAATACAATTTCATTTTCGCAAAATCGTTCGCAGTTAGTCTTTGAGCTGACAGACGGCGTGGCGAAGCAGCGTTTTGGGAGCAAATATTTTGATCTTATTTCAAGCAATTTAGCACTGACATTCATTTATTTCAAAAACTCATACACTGAGGTTTCTGCTTGATGCCGTAGCATTCTACGGAGTGCGTAGTACTACGCAGCATTCAAAGTGATGCCCACACAAACTGTGTACTCTGTGGAATAT
This sequence comes from Euclidia mi, assembly GCA_944739405.2. Taxonomy (NCBI): domain Eukaryota; kingdom Metazoa; phylum Arthropoda; class Insecta; order Lepidoptera; family Erebidae; genus Euclidia; species Euclidia mi. The sequence goes on along the minus strand of OX123183.2, from coordinate 93,964,942 downwards.
AAGGAGTGTAAGTGTTATACCTTCAGCCAAAACTGCCGGATGCAAGAAGCTACTTGATTACTTGATGGCACGGGCTCTTTTCCGCAAATCCAGGTTTTGGCGTGTATTTTGCGTACGGGTGAGAATGGTCTTGTCATTGTCATTGGTCATGCAAGAAGCTAAAATGTGGCATGAGTGTTCCTAGGAGACTGTAACACTGTGACTGTGGACTAAGAAGGGATTTCCCGAAATTTTCACGGTATCGGGAAGAAACGTATAAATAAAAAAAAATGTGCGAGCGTAGATGCGGGCATCTTCTCGTAGATTGATATACGCTGCGCAGATTCGATTAAAGTCGCAAGTAAATAGTTGGCTTTTTTCAGCATCCAGTTACAGATTCCATCGCTAGACGGATAAAGAAAAATCTAACTATTACGAACAAAAAATTATTATTAACTATATTATAAACCTTGTTATTTTATCAGCAGAAGTATAGGGTTGGGTTTAGAAACGTGCTGCCTCGATAGACGAAAAGTGAGGATATTAAGGGGTACTAGGGGGTCTTCTCATACCTATGCAACACGATTTTCTTGCCGGAAACGGCGTTTTGTAAAAAAAAACTACGATAAAATTCTTAATTTTTAGGTTAGGTTAGTGTAGTGGGACACTTTTTTTAACGCAAATTTGGAAAAGGGAAATATAACAAAGGCAAATATACCCTTATTATTTATAATTTGACTTATTATGCAGACAGGACTTAGTCTCAGAACCGACACGGGGCACCCCGACCCCACGTAGTGTTGGGGTCCCTACCCCTAGAGTGTTTTTTATAAATGCGGGAGCCAGAAGCTTGAGGGAGGTCCTGACTCAGGGGTGACCGAAAGCTTTTGGCGGGAGCACACCCGGAGTCAGACTTACTTCACAGTACAAAACACACACAGTACCTAAAAAAGTGCCTACTACACTAACCTAACCTAAAAATTAAGAATTTTGTCGTAGTTTTTTTTTATAAAAAAAAAACGTCGAGTAGCGCTCGTAGCGAGACTTGGCTTGCCGTTCGTAACAGATCGGCAAAGTTAAGCAAAGCTTGCACAGGTTACCACTTGTATGGGTGACCGTGTGTGGCATTTACATCTGAGCGCTACCGTGCTTCGGAGGGCACGTAAAGCTGTCGGTCCCGGTTCTTGTCCAAGGATAAGGATCGTTAGGCCATGTCGGAGGCCTTCGGGCGGTCTGAAAACTCCGACACCAGAGTTGGCCACACGCTCACACGAAAAATAAAAAATAAAATAATAATAAATAATTTATAAAACGGCGTTTCCGGCAAGAAAATCGTGTTGCATAGGTATGAGAAGACCCCCTAGAACCCTCAAATATCCTCACTTTGCGTCTATCGAGGCAGCACGTTTCTAAACTTTAACCGAAGTATAGCTTCTGAAAATAAAATTTCAAGGTTTATGTAAAAACTCTAAATTTGTTTGGGAATTTTAGCCAGCCAAACTTACCGATCGTAACTTAAAAGTGGAATAACACCTCACTGGCCAGCAATCTTCGAAAAATACTTCAATAAATTAACTAGATTCGCACGTTCTTTCTAACGCCCACGAGATTTGGTAGACTAAAAGTTCTTTTATCCAAGGGGTTAATGGCTTTCACGCCCAAGAACTGTATACTCATACAAACAGAAAATCTATGAGTTTAAATATGCAAATATTTAGAAAACTATCACGGCTAAGTAGATATCACTAGTTTACGAGCAATCGTCGGTTAACTTATAAATACCTATTTCTGTGAGTTTACATTGGGCGCGCTGGCTTAATCTTAAAGATATACGTACTTTGGTATGTAATGCACTACGATACTACGTATGTATAGTAGTTAAGTAGTATATCTTGGAAACCTCATTTTATGTTTACAATACATAACTGGATACATACCTATTATTTTCTAAACAAAACTTAGATTCTTATAATAGTGTTATTAAAATTATTTTTTCAGCAAAATAAACAGTCTGGGTTTTGTTGTAAATTAATACCCTTTGCGGCAAGTCATTATGGGCAACTACGGAATCCTACATTGCGCGTGGCCCGACACGCACTTGGTCGGTTTTTTTATTGTTATTGCTGTTGCATACAAGTATTGGATTAAAAATATACATGTCAGTCTAAATTATTTATATTATTTTAGCCTCCATTGTAGCGTTACCAATAAATTGTTAATGTCGAAAAACATAAATTGTTGGTTAAACTGGCAGTTGTTATACAATTTCCGTTATCCACACTACATTTTCAAGCTTTAAGTCAACATATATACACGTTTTTCCCGTCGGAGTAGACAGAGCCAACTGAACGCCACTTGCTTCTATCTTGACAAACCTTACGCGCTTCCTCTACACTTATTACTAATTTAAGTCAATCGAACACATCAATAGTTTAATCGTTTACGGATTAACGTAGCATAAAACCAGTATTTTTTCAATAATCTAGCAGTTGTTCCGATGTCTAATTAAGAATGTTTCAAAGTTTTGAGTAACGGTAGTTACTCTTTGTTGTTTATCTGATTTCAAATGCATTTCCTGCGCCTGGAGCTGACTTAATACAAATGGTGTACGAAGTTACAAGATAATTAGATTCTAATTGGAAGATGGATAGAATTATACACATAAAACATAATATGGACGCGATATACTTGATATGACATTGTTTGTTTTGACAGGGCCTTCTGTCATAGGAAGAAAGTACATGTATGAATGTAAACAGGGTACTTAAACTTAATCAATAATAAAATTACTGTTTTTAAAAATAATCTGGCGCTTTAGTACTCAAAGAAATACTTCTTTCTCTAAATTCCCTTATTTTTATGCATGTCTTTATTGCGCCAGTTATGATTATCACTATCATAATAACTACTGAAGTTTGGTAATTGGATTTCTTCCATTACTACTCATGGCATAAGCAGGATTTTTTATATTCCATTCCTAAGGGGATAATTATACGCTAAAGCTGGGAAAATGAAAATTACTACTAGAAACAAACATATATATATAAAAAGAGCGAATAAAAAAAAACTAAGCAACTGATGATGAGATACTGTTTTAATAACTTGAGCGGCATGAATTTGAGTAAGCGAAAAATTAACTAAACTATCGACGAATATATATCGATAATTAATAAAATTATAGAACGAGCGTACTAAAGGCGGGTTGTGATTAATCCATTTCAGAAATTAAAATTCTAACCGTGCGACAAAATTACTAGGTGAGCGTCTAAATGACTAGGTGAGCGACTAGAAATACAGAAAGGCGACTTCAATATTGCCGGCCTTAATTTAGAAAATCACGCTCTATTTATTTATGAAAATAATCTCGTTCACTCGGGAAACTTAATAGGTTATGTTAGGTTATCTTGAGACTCTGTACTAGGCTTAAAAGACTCAAGCGTCTTATTTTATTTTTTGTTCATTTTATTTCAGTAAATGCATATTGCATATTAGGTTGCTCAAATATTATGAAGCTTCTCATTTTGTATTTTAAGTAACTCAAATTAATGTTTGTAAGTTGCTGTTCTGTTGATTTATTATCACTTGCAGTCAGTCGCTCACTTAGTAATTCTAATAACCCAAATTAATTATTTCTGTCACTCAAAACGTTAATTTACGCTGCATTTTCTTCCATTGTAATTAATTTTGCAGGCCATTGACCCTACACAATCTTTTCGTTATTTTTAAATTGGATATGCCATTTATTTTCTCGGTTTCGTGTTGAAATTCTTAGGAACATTGATCACCAAGTAACAAGTTGACATGTGACAGTTAAAATATTGTAAGTATGTAAGACTACAACATTTTTATGCAGCTTTTACTAACTGGTGTCTTATTTTCTTCTACTGGAATAAGCATAACAAATGAAACTGGTTTATGTAACATTGTTTTGTACACGAAGTTAATCAAAATTTTGGCAAAATCATAGTATAGACTTTGAAACCAAACTTAATCTCTTTAGAATATATGAGAAATACATACATATACATATATACATAGACTCACGCCTGTTTCCCCGAAGGGGTAGGCAGAGGCATATTAAACGCCCACTTTTCGCCAGTGTTTTGATCCCACGTAATAGGTGGCGAGCCTATTGCCGCTTATCGGGATATTTTGTTTGCCAGAGCCTCGTCCGTTGATCGGCAGGTGCACCACATGCAGGTAAGGCATAATTGTCAATTAAAGCACCTTTGTGACCGCGTATGCTTTGCCCGAAATCGTGGTTTCGATTTCTACCCAGTACAAATATTTAGAATGGTTGAGAGTCGTAACGACCCATATCGACTCCGCCAATTGGCCGTATGGTGTGATCGACCGAGTTGGGGGCTGGCGGAGGAGAGGTGCTCTCCCATAAAGGCGATCGGGACATACCGGTTAAACCAACCGCGTTGTCCACTACGTACTCCCGTGTCGTGTGGTGGGGTCGCGCCATACTTTACTGCGACCCCACCTGAGATTCAGCCCTCCAGTTAGCGATCGTCGTAGTATTTCTAGATGTGGATCAAAAGGTCGCGGGTGAGTTATTTTTACATTTATTATTATTAATTTAGTAACATCAGGCCTGTAAGTTATTAAAATATCTAATACTATTTATTGGTAAAATTCGTACGAATATCCGTTCAGTAGTTTTTCAGTTTATCGCGTTCATGCAGACAGACAAGACGCGGGGACTTCATTCTATAATAAGTATAGATATATGTAGATAGACGTGTTGAAATGATATTCTTCCTGTTATGCTGTATGCACATACAGCTGTGGTAGCAGCGGCATTAGTGGTAATTGCATTTTGCTTAGGTACTAATCATGCGGGCGCGATCAACACATAATAAAATTGTATCCCGATTATAGGTCTTTATGATTGGCTGTATCGTATGGAATTAAAAAAAATGAAATAATGGAGATAAAACATTAGGAACTCCGCATCCGTATGTTTCTACTGTATACACACAACACCATACAGTCCCAAATAGACAATGGATAAACATACATACATACATATCATACATATATATAATTTGACTTCAACTTGGTGCGTGAACATCCACGTGCACGCACACAATGTTTGACTTGAACGGGAATCGAACTCCCGACATAGAGCGTGGCAGTCGTTTACAATCCTGCTACGCCACCAGGTCGCTTTATCTGGACCACACAAAATCGTACCGACGATATTTGGCCTAAAGTAGTTGCAATATGACCATTTTAACTGTTGTGGTATTCGTAGTACCTATTTAGCATGAAGAATAATAATTATTGCATAACTCACTTGTACACGGTTATGCTAAATGCTTTAACGTAACCCTTAAACGTTTGTTATCGGTTTGGTTTACTGTATATCTGTCAAAACTACATTTTTCAAGAGCACCTGAAAATATTGTGAAATAATTTATTTATTTAAATTTATGCACAAACAATGTACAAAGGTGGACATAATGCCATAAGGCATTCTCTACCTGTCAACCTTAAGGTGGTGTCAACCTAAAAGTGGTAGGTGCAATTAGACTGTAAACTAGAGTAGTAGTTATAACTTAATACTAATAATTATTGTGTAACTTAAATACTTATAATTATGGATGAGAGTGATGTGCTGATTCCTCTAATCTCTTGAAAAGAAGCTCTCGTACTTTGATTTTGAATGAGAAACGGTTAGTGGACATTCTGACTTCAGGAGGGAGTGTATTCCTTAAGAGAATAGACTGCACAACAAAGGAAGAGTTGACGAATCCAGTAGTGTGACTAGGGCAAGAAAGAAGAAGATTATGAGAAGAACGGAGATTTCTATCATTTATGGAAGATAGATATTGAAAGTATGGCGTGAGATAAGTTGGGGGGAAGGAGACTTGAGAATAGAGAAGAGAGTAGTGAGAGCACGCAAATACCGGCGCTTGCGAATTGGTAACCATTTAAGTTCAGAACGATAAGTAGAGACGTGGTCATACTTACGAAGATTGTAAATGAATCGAATGCAGTTATTGAGAAGTCGGTCGTACTTATTGAGATGTTCTGCATTCAGGCCATAATAGCACATATCACCATAGTCGATTATGGGAAATATTAAGGCCTGCACAAGCATTGTCTTGGTCTTGGAAGGAAGGAAATTCTTGAACCGGTAAAGTGCTCTAAGAGTTCCAGTGACGCTCTGACTGACTTTAGTCACCTGCGCTTGCCAATTGATAAATCCATGTTTATACCTAAGTTTTTTACCTCTGAACAGTATGGAATAACCAAGCCATTAAACATGATTGGTGGTAAAGTTTTTAAGTCTATGCTGGGTATTAAGCGGCGACTGCCTATAATAATGGCCTGGCACTTTGCTGGGTTAATAATGTCTCCCGTGTTACACTTTTTTTGTATTTTGGTGTTTTAAACATCTGATTACATACAATTCTTGCGTTATTAACTAACTGACAGACAATGCACAATAAAAACTATTGGTGCGCCCAATAGTTTTGGAACTGAAATTTGGCATATAATGTTCCTTGTTCTTTGGTGACCGTAGGGCTGCTAAGAAGAGATTTCTGGAAATTCCAACGGGATCAGGATGAAGCGATTAGAATAAAGTAAATTTGCGTGCGTAGCTGCGAGCATCCACTAGTCTGTAATAAACAGGACGGGTCTCCCTTGTTTGACCGAAAGGAATTTGACAAATTTTCACTTCCCAAAAAATGTTTCGCATAATTTTATTTGCCAAATTATTACTTAGAAAAAATCTATTCACAAAAAATTGTAACGCAAACCTAATTTTTGGGAAATGAACGTTTAAACTATAACTTGTTTACCAACTAGTACTTTTGACATTTTTTATTTAGTCAAATATTCAGTTGGAATAACAGTTTTTACGCAAAATCAATAATTATCCTAATCTAAATAGTTCAGTGCCGGCTAACCTACTAAAAACAATCTCTTTTTTATATTAATGCAAGTCGTTTCTGGCACTCGCCGGCCGCTGCCGCGGCACCGCTCGCTTCGCTCGCTCGGCTCGTGCGTAGCAGGTCACAATTGTAACCTAACCTAACCATTTTTTTAATAATTAACCTACTCTAAGTACTTTCATAAATAAACTAATATCACGAAACGTTTATTGTCTAAAGATTGTTTGCTGTACTAAATCATTTGATTAAAGATCAAATGCCATAATGACATTATACTTGGTAATATTTTGCCAAGTAAAAATTTGACTAAATAAAAATATGCGTACTAAAATCTTTCGAAACATTGCAATCTCGAAATCTCGAAAAATTTATAAAAAAAGTTTGCTAAAATTTGTTTGGGTAATGAAATTTTGTCAAAATCTTTTCGGCAAAACGGCAGGATCCCAAACAGGACATAGCCTGTAACATAGAAATTTATAGTGCATAGTCCAGTTAGCTTATTTCTAATATCCAATGATACAATCATGCTTACAATCATAAAATTTCGCAAGAATCCAGATTTTATTTATGCGTTTTGTGTAGGTACTTATGCCAAATAAAAAAAACATCCCACAAATCTCTTATTGCTTACAAACTTATACTGCGTGTCAGAGAATTGATCGTAGCCTAAGTACCTACGCAACCCCCAGTAAAAGAATCGGACTCGCATTCACCCAACCTTTATTTCTTGGTAATCGAACTGTCAATCTTAGCAACCACTATGATGTACTGTTTACCATATGTTAAGGGAATGGTAAAAACGAAGAGACTATAAACATTTTCAAAATAAATTGCTTCCTTTACAAGGTTAACAAAACTACTTTGTAGTTAGTATTATACCTTGCGTGAAACAGTTCAAATGGACCACCGGAAACAGGAAATCCATTTAGAAATTGTTTTTACGTTTTCGGTTGGCAACTCAGAAACTATTCGTTGTTCACTAACTGCTAATAGTTCAGAGGAACCTCCATTTCGTTGTTTATTTACTTAACTGTAGTATATAAGTAAACTGTTTGAATATTATCATGATTTTTTACTAATTACTATTTTTTATTAGTATACCACTAAAAAGCAACAAATAAAAATTATTTTTAAATAAAAATAAACCGACTTCAAAAACACTAAGGAACTAAAAAGCAAAAAATAATTGGTTTTGGAGCAACAATTTTTGGAGTCGGTGCGAAGCACTTACGCAAAAAGTTACAAAATAGGGTACTTTCGGTGGTAAACAAAAAGATATGAAATGTGTTAAAAACGAAAAATAATATTAAAATAAACACAAATGTTTTGAATTTGAGTCACAAACTCATCCGATTGATTTAATAAATCGAAATTAAAAATCGAAATCTTTTATCTGTATATCACGTGACCTGAAATACGAGCCGCAATGGTGTGTCGTCATAAAGGCAATAACAAACTGCTGTCATTGTAGATAATATTGAAATCCAAATGTCAAATAAAAGTCAATCGTCCACGTCCGTTTTATTTACCTAGCATTATGACGTCAAAAAATGACGGACAGCGTTTTCACGGGCATAAAAATAGTTTAAACTATAACATAGTTTTTTGCCAAGAAAGCATATTTATTTCGCCGAAGTATTTTTTCTGTGGCTTTTTACTACGAACTCAATATATTAAAGTACTTCGTCAAACAAAGTAGAATACCCTATTACAAACTACCTAGCTATTCTATCAACAAAATAATAAAGTAAGGAAATATAATTATATAGTCTAAGGATTTTATAGTCAGATCAGAAATACTTGGCTTGGCACTGACTCCAAAAATTGTTGCTCCAAAACCAATTATTTTTTGTTTTTAGTTCCTTAGTGTTTTTGAAGTCGGTTTCTTTTTATTTAAAAATAATTTTTATTTTATACTACAGAGTTCGATTCTCTTACGTCATATTTTCTTGTCGTATTTGCAATCCGTACTCCGCTCTATTGACGACGTAAGGCTATTTTAACCTGTGATCTTTTAAAACTTTTTGCTCCTATAAAACGATCAAACATTAGAGCTAGGAGAATAGGAGTACTGATAAGACAGTTAACAATAAAGTACAATGGGGTCAACTGACGGTCGCTGCTAACCATAAAATAATAAGAGCTAAAGTCTGGAAGGTCATTTTTAAATGTCGACCATAATATTAGGTTCTTTTTAGGGTTCTGTACCTAAAAGACAAAAAACGGGACCCTACTACTAAGCCTCCGCTGTCTGTCTGTCTGTCCGTCTGTCTGTCACCAGGCTGTACCTCATAAACCGTGATAGCTAGAAAGCTGAAATTTTCACATATTTTGGTTGCCGCTATAACAACAAAAACTAAAAATAAAAAAAATATATTAAGGGGCGTCCCATACAAAGAACGTGTTCTTTTTCGTATTTTTTGCTCAAAATTACTAACTGTAACAGATAGACGCTCTAAATTTTCACAGAATATGTAGTTGAATATTACCTTTCAAAATAAATAATTAAATTAAAAAAAATATAGTAATAAAGGGGGCTCCCATATAACAAACGTAAATTTTAAGCAATTTGTTACTCGATCTTAATAAACAGGTAGAAACTTAAAAAGTATTTTAGTATACATACAACGAACATGATTTTCTTTGATAGATGATGGTACGGAACCCTTCGTGTGCGAGTCCGACTCGCACTTGCCCAATTTTTTATATTTATGATTACTACACCGCTTTTAATTTCGTAAATCTAATTATCTTTATATTAATATAGTTTAAAATGATGAGTCTACTATCTAACTCAACAATGACAGTTTTTTGATGAGCTTAAAAAGCTTAAAAAAATTTACAGGCTATTTCGTTAAAACACTCAAATGCTCTATAATATCAATATAGATACAAATATAACTCAAAAAGCTAAAATACTTTCATAGCAGAGCATTAGTAAGCAACTTCATAGGCAAAGTATAAGTAACAATGTTCATTTACCGCAAATAAACTCGGATTTATCTAAGGATAAATGTGGTACAGGCTGCGGTCACTACCTCATTGTGGTTTTAGTTCCACGATTCGATAAGTTTTAGTCGGTATTAAAAGCTAAAATCTCTACGCGGCAATACGTATGAAATTGCTATATTTTTCTTAACTATATTATGAACTAATATACTATCATATACCTAATGTGTATAACAGTGTGGATTTTGGAGACGGAGGAACTCGAATGCCCAGTCCTCCCCAACAAAAGCATCAGTGAGGCAGAAGTGTCCGGTCATGACAAATGACATTTTCTGATGCCTTTATATGACGCTCACCAGACGGTGTAGTCCAACCCCCATCCAAATAAGCCTATTCCCCCTGCAGACCAAAATCCAGATTCCGAATATACTTACATGGGTAAATGCATATAATAATAGTTCGCGTTAATAGTACGCGACATTCTGATACAAAATAACAACAATATACGATACATATCTAATTTAATTTTTCCACATAAGAATATATTCATGTTTCAGGCGAGGTAGAGACCTCTCTGTAAACGAAGAAGTAAAATTGTATTGTGGAGATTTTTAATTCGCGAATGCACGGCTAGGGAGCCGTATGCTTGTTATAAGGATCGCAGTGTCGCAAAGAAATAACGGGACCTTATTCGAATTTTGAATATTACTTTGAATTTAGAAGAAAATAACTGTGCTACCATATACCAACAGTGTTGCCAGATTGTTGATATTTGTTATAAGCAAAAAATAAAACAGAATGACAATGAAATATTAACTATAATAATAAACTTTATCATTATGATGAGTCCTTTATACTTACGTACATTACGTAGGTTTTGAATTTCGCATAATTGCGATAACCTGTTAGTAGGTATATTAGTATTCGCTAATTTAATTTATAGTATTAAGACAAGACAGTGATAACGATACGTAAATACATAGTTATACTTAATCAAACTAAAGTCGCTACTACTCTGTAAACGTTAGAATTCTGAATTCATTGAATTTAGAATAGTGCAGTTACCTATACCAAAATTTAATCGGATAAATACAGACTTGACAAATTCTTGGTATACGTAAATTAATTATCAATAGGTACTATTACTAGGGAATGAGCGGCAAATAATCAAACTATAGCCAGTACTTCATAGTAAATCCCCACTTAATGAAACATTTCGTGCCTAAACTAATTAGCTTAGCCAATGCCCGTAAAATCCACGGGTATTGCGCTTAAAAGCCATTACTTAGTGTTACCAGCGGTCGAGTGCCACATATTAGAGGCAGTGTGTAATTTATGCACGACATTCATTGCTGCGTCACTCCTGTGTGTTTGATGTTGCAGCCGCTCCAGCCGGCAATGAGACTGTAAATGGATTTACTCGTATACTGTAGGTTGTGTCCGATACGGATAGTTCAATGAATTATAGATTTAAGCTGCCGTTTAGGAACGATCTGATTTTGGGCTTTGGTTTGAACACTGTTAATTAAATTACTGGATTGGTTCTGAAACGTGGACTGCAAGCTAAAGTTGTACTTTATAATAGTTAGCTATGCGATTGAACTTTTCGTTTATACCACGAAGGTGTCCCTTGACCACGTAAAATTCAATAACGCCAACAAAAGGCCAATTCTCATATTTTATATGAAATTTAAACTATATTTCGAACGAAATGAGATTAGATTTTAAATTGACTCAGAATCGGTATTCTGCTAATTTAATGTCATTATCGTCTTATTCGACTTCTATTATTCGACCATGATACATTGTTCAATTAACGATCTAGTCAAGATAACATTCAAATATGAATTCACTTAGAAGAATACCATTTGTGCCATGAGTATGACACTGACATTAGATCGGAATTGCATTTTGAATAAATATGATTAGGAGATTTGGGCCTCTGAGTCATGAACGTTTTTAATGGTATTAGTTCTCGTAAAAGAAGCGAAAACCAATCCAGTAGGCAAATTTTGGGTCACAGTTAAGTATACTAAGCGCAACCGGCGTGAGGTCGAAGACCGTTGTGGTTTTAGCGAGACATATAATTAAACTCTCCTCAGTCGTTACATCGTACTTTGAAGAGCTGCCTTACGCCCACCGGTTACCACTTACCGCCTTGTTGGTGAATGACACATTTGACATTACTAATTATTATTTTTATTTATAGGCAGAGGTGTGATATAACACCCACATTTCGCCATGAATTTTTAGGTCCCATGTAATAGGGGGCGAGCCTATTGCCGTACCGGGCAAATTACCAGACTCCGAGCCGCTACTGAGAATTTCTCTTAAAAAACTTTGCCCGACCCCGGAATCGAACCTGAGACCTCCCAATCCCACGCGCACATTTATGCCGCGAGACCAACGAGGCAGTCCATTTATGCCGCGAGACCAATGAGACAGTCCATACTAATTATTATTTATTTATAATTTATTTTTATTTATAGTCTCACGCCTGTATCCCCGAAGGCAGAGGTGTAAATATTACACCCACATTTCGCCATGATTTTTTAGGTCCCACCTAATAGGGGGCGAGCCTATTGCCGTTACCGGGCACATCACTAGACTCCGGGCTGCTACTGAGTATTCGGAAATACCCAGTACCTAACACTTTTGCCCGACCCGGGAATCGAACCCGGGACCTCCGATCAGCAGTCGCATACGCTATCCACTGGACCACGGACGCAGTTTATTATTCTTATTATTATTCTTAGCTACAACTAATTATTATTAGCTAAGGCTATAAGAATATTGTAGCAACAGCAATGGAAGAAGATAATCAGCTAAACTATCAGTTTACTTGTTAACAGCATAATAAGTAATTATAAGACTTTCGAGAAATCTCACTTATCATAGCTATACTGATAAATTTTATAAACGACATTTAGCACGTTTAATGACAACATATCACAACCAGTACAATGGTAATATAATGCAATGAAGTATTGTATTGAATTTGTCATAAAGTTGTCTAATAATGTGATAAACTGATAATACACGACTTACTTAACAACCTCTGTTACGACAATAGCGCAAAACATATAAATGTCAGCGAAGTTTTAAAACATAATGGAACATCTCACTGAAAATGTAGTAAAATAAACCTAGTTTCTAGTTCCTTTTATCTTCTGAACACGAGTAAAAACTACTAACTTTCAAACATTAAAACGTTAATTACTTTCGCAAAGTTTTATTTTGCGGCACTGTATACTTGCTTTGTCCATGTCATTCTTTTACATGGAAATGGAAAGAAGCATCCTCAAACATGAAAAGTACGTAATGTTAAACCTCGCCGCGATCGAGATTAGGCCTTATGAATAAAAGTAAATGAAGTTCCGGGAAACGAATAAGATAAAAAACAGCAATTAAACATTGTTTTCGTATAACAAACTCTGGTGCAACTCTCACAGGATAACCAATCCCGGCTAACAGACGAAGATTATGCAAATTATTTAATTAAGTATGCACGGGCCCAACCGAAAATACCCACTTGATTAACAGACGTGGCCAGAATTTCGTGGGATAGATCACGTGAAGACTACTGTGTTCAGGGATGTAGGTACCATGTGAGCCCATTTTGATTCATTTTCCATGTTCAGTTTGGGGAAATCTTTCTCACAAAGATGCTGACTCACAATCTAAAAGTAATATCACTTTTATTCCTTTAAAAAATTAACAGTTATTATATATTATTTTATATTATTAACAGTATTTATCGTTCTTAAGTACTTTTTGTTTATACAATTTGCAATCTTCTAGTTTTTTTTATAGAGCTGTGAATGGATGGCGTGTCCATTAATAGGAATGAACATCATCATCCTCCTAGCGTTATCCCAGTTTTCAATCTGGGGTCCGCTTACTAGTCTAACCGGATTTGGCTGAATATTAGCTTTTCCACAGAGCGACTGCCTGTCTGACTTCCGCAACCCGAATGGATAACGATATTCCATGGTTTAGACTAGTGTCAGTTTATTTAGAAGGTGCTGACGTCCTGTAACGACTGTCAAAGATCTTTATAACAACCGGGACCGACGACTTAACGTGCTCTCCGAGGCACGGGACAAGCGACAATTAATAATTCAATAAGCACATAACTCCGAAAAGTCATTGGTGCGCGCCGTGGATTCGAACCTGATACTCTCTGCATGGCAGTCTGTTGGTATCTCCACTAGGCTATCGCTGCCTAATAGGAATGAACGTCGCACTTTATTTACAAAAAAGAAGCAGTAAGCATCATAATCAGAATTTGTTTACAAATGCTAATTTTTTTATAATTATTAGCTAGTGTTCATGAAAATAAACCATTATTACTCTTATAATCTTCATCATCCCTGTTTATAAGCCTGTCCCGCTGCTAGGAATATGTAGGCATCTTCTCTTTATGAAAATGAAAGAGATAGGCCATGGTCCACTAGCGCAGCTAGGCATTAGTCTTATATTATCTTAATATATAAAATCCTTGCGTTACTTACTGACTGACAGACACGCTACTGCCGAAACTATTGGGCGTAGGTAGCTGAAATTTGGCATGTATGTTCCTTGGTGACCTTAGGAGTGCACTAAGAAGGAATTTCCCGAAATTCCCATGGGATCGGCCAAAACGGGTTAATTTGAAAATATTGCAGGCGTAGCTGCTGGCGTCCTACATTTAATGTACTTTATGTTCTGGATCAAATACTATTGTTTAACTTAGTTCGAAGAGAAATAAGATATTACGTTCTTTTGAAATTGCTTCTCTCATTTGTTCATATACATATCCATCACCGTTGGTTATATTGTATGTGATACCGTATATCGTATGTAGTTGAGTCGACAACCAACAAACAAAACAAAAAAACGACAAAGCTCTGTGACAGCATGTGAGGCAGCCGGCTATGGCTTGCTCATGTTTGCTTAGTATTGGATACATGGAAATCTATGTATCCGTTAGTTGTATGTTTGTAAAGTAAGTGAACGCGAACGCCAAAAGACACTTCAAGGCTTTACGAATTGACAGAAAAAAATGTTTACAGTCTGATAAATAAAATCTCACCTTTCATTCGATTCCGCTTTCTTAAGGTGTTTTAAGGAGTCAGTGACACTTCTAAGTACTCAATCAAAACTCAATTGAAGTGACAATGGGCCGAACGACTAAGGGCGTGGACTGATTAAAAGGTCGAAGTTCAAATTGTGTTAATTCCAATTACTGGCAAGATCCCTTTTGACGTCCGTTAATAACTGTTAATAACCTTCACGATGATCCCGGTATCTATATTTAACTTGTATAGTTACAAAACATTTATTATTTAAATGTTAATTTGAAAATTGAATTCTTAATTACACGAATATAGAACTCCCAATTTAAATATGAAGTATTTAAAATACTTTACGGTCAAGGCCAAATATTATAACGAATAGTATTAAAATTTTCCTAGAAGCTGAAATTATTCAGTAGCTAAAATAACGAAGAGGAACTTTCTTGATGGACAGCCCTAAAACGGTTTTAGACTGTTCCTGTATTAAATAAACAAGACTAACTTGAATGCCAAGGAACTCAGAAATGTTGAAACTGTAAATTAACAAATCCATGACTGTCGTTAATGAACCAGTTAAATTTGCTTTTAATATCGAATCTACAATTTATTTAAGGAACTCGACGTGACATGAAAGATTAAGATTGTCATTTTGAAATGTCTATTTTGTCTTCGTTATTTAGATTAGCAGATTTTAGTTATTTATAATTCAGGTGAATTTGTATTATGGTGCTCCTATAAAAAATTTTATCCCTAAATAGCTATTGTTGAAACAAAACTTTAACTTAAGGTCTTTCAAGTCCAGATTAAGTGAGGTAAAGTAAAGCAACCCATTTTACAATTTATAAAACGAATTCGCCAGAATTCCACAACGATTCCTTTGCAACACTAATGAAAAATTTTGAAAACTCATTTAATTGTCTCTTTTACAATACCTATATAACAACGGAACGTGAGTTTTTACCAAAAGCTGGCCATAAAAAAGAAGTACTCTTTCGTCCCAAGAAATTCATTAAATTTTATTTATCGGTCCGCTTCCATGTAGTCTCTTATTGGACGTAGGTACAAGAGAACGGAAGTTAGTATGTAATAGTATCAATCTAGATAATAATGTCATACCTTTTTATTACGGTATTTATTCTATTTATTTGATTTGACGACATTTAATGACTGCCTCCGTAGTCCAGTGGATAGCGTATGCGTCTGCTGATCGGAGGTCCCGGGTTCGATTCCCGGGTCGGGCAAAGTGTTACTGAGTATTTCTGAATTCTCAGTAGCAGCACGGAGTCTAGCGATGTGCCTGGTAACGGCAATAGGTTCGCTCCCTATTACATGGGACCTAAAACTCATGGCGAAATGTGGGTGTAATATTATACTTCTGCTTACCCCTTCGGTGAGAGCATTTGAACCCTCGGTGTGTACACTGACTTTTAGAAGTTATGTGTGTAATAAATTGTTAATTGGCATTTTACGCGCCTCAGAAGGCATGTTAATCCGTCAGTCGTGACTGCCATAAAGATCGACTTAATTATTCTGGCACTGGTCTAAGACACAGAACACAGACAGTAAATAAAGGTTGAGATAATTTTAAACTTTTGATTGTATCAAGGCGATACGCTACATATTCCACGGAACTCATAATATAATATATATAAATAGAAAATAGAGTAACAGTAATATTGAATAGAAAACATAACTGTAATTGTTTTCGTATTAAGCGAGTTACAAGCAATATCATATTGCTAATTAGACAAAGAGATACTTAGAGAGAGCAATATGTGATCGTAACGACAACCATTCCTATCTTCAAAATAATCTGCGGTTATTTCATGCAGTTAATCGTTCTGCAAGAAAAGGATAGAAGTAGCACTTTTTTGTAACTTTAAATGCATATTTCTTTTCTGCACGGTTGGCGTAGTGGCTTAAGCGGCTCCCTCACCGCTTGACACTGCGCCGAGAGTTGTGGGATCGATCCCCACATGAGACAACACTTTGTGTGATTCTTAAATTGTTGTTTCGAGTCTGTGTGTTCATTGTGTTCGTTAGTTGTATGTTTGTAAGTCCCCCGCAACACAGGATTTAGTCCTAACGCGGGAGTTGTCAATTTTTAAATGAAAAAAAATAAATGTTTGATTATAATTTTATATCTTTTTTGTCATAAATTTGCTTTAGTTTATGTCTTTACTAGGAAAATACATTCATAAAAATTCATTATTTAGATAGCTGCTCTACGCAGCTTATTTATCTTTTGGTAAATCAACATATTGGTATTCAATATTCGATCCGTCGGGTCTGGTTAATTTTTATATTATAAGCGTTTAGTTTTCTTCAGCGGGGTATTGTAACACGCCACTGTAGAATAACAATTTGTAAAAGTGCTAAATTTTATTAACCATCCTGCCTGGGTTTTACAACAATTTGTGAAACGCCGTTTTAATACGTTGTTGTTCTATTGGATTTCTCGTATTTTTTATATTTGTTTGTGTTTTCTCTATATTGACTTGTAACTGGCAGGTGGACTATATTGAATACAGTTAATTGGTTGAGTGATTATATTAGCTTATTTATTATATACATAACTTATATATATATTATTATTTATACATCTATATTATATTTGTATTAATTATTTTTATTTAGTAAGTATAGTATCTATATGGATTATAACAGTGACACTGATGACTTTTTTTCTGTAAGCAGTGACAACGATAGTTTTGTAAGTGTTCCTTCTTTAGCGGATAACCTGCAATCAATATTTTCTGATGTTCCGAGAAACTTGAATGTTGTCCATATCAATGCACAGAGTATTCCCGCCCATTTCCCAGATATGCTGGCAAATCTTGACTGTAAGAACATCCACGCTATTCTTGTCTCTGAAACATGGCTTAAACCATGCCTTCCTTCTACTTCTTATTCTTTGCCCGGTTTCCAACTCATTAGAAATGACCGTACTGGGTGTGGTGGCGGCGGTGTTGCCATTTATCTCCGTTCTTATATTACCTGCTCTGTCGTAAGCATGTCCTCACAACCGCCCCCACCCAATGCAGGAGAGCATTTGTTTCTGGAAATCGAGCTACATTATACCAAAATCCTTCTTGGTGTTTTCTATTGTCCATCTTTACGTGTTGATTACTTTTCCTCCTTTGAGAATGTTTTGCTTAATCTATCTCCCTCTTACAGTCAAACTATTATAATGGGTGATTTTAACACCTGCCTTCTTAAGAACGACTCGCGTTCTTCATCTTTAAATTCTATCTCCATCTCTAGTAATCTGCACATTCTGCCCCTAAATGCCACCCATCACTTTCCGAACTGTACTCCTTCACTTCTAGACCTCATATTAGTCTCATCACTTAATCATGTCGCTAAGCACGGCCAATATTGTGCAGATGAATTTTCTTTTCACGATCTAATTTTCCTATCTTACAAAGTTCGTCCTCCCAAGGCAAAGCCAAGAACTCTCTTACTACGCAATTTTAGTGGTATGGATACTGATCGTCTTCTTGATGATGCAAAGGCAATTGATTGGAAACCTCTATTCGAAGCTGATACAATCGACGACAAGGTTCAAATATTTGAAAAGAACGTTGTTGCCCTTTATGATGTCCATGCACCTGTTCGAGCTGTAAAATTAAAACACCTGCCATCGCCCTGGCTTACAAATGAAATTAAGTTGCTTATTCATAAGAAAGCAGCGGCAAAATCCAAGTATAGGTGAAGGCCATCTGAGGTGAATAAGGAAAAATATTTGAAACTTAGGAATCATTGCAATAAGGTGTGTAGGGACGCACAACGCCGGCACATTCACAAGTCCGTACAAAACGGTGATCCAACAAAAGTATGGAAGTTTCTTAAATCTCTAGGGGTCGGAAAGCAAAATCAAAATAGTACTCCAAATAAAATTGATATTAACATGCTTAATCAGCACTTCTCTGCTTCGTCTGAATATGATAAGACAATGAAACTGAACACTCTACGATATCTTTCGCTGCTTCCTACTCCTGATTATACTTTATACATATTATACATACTTTTGTCTTTAGTCAATTTACTGGATGTGATGTTAAGAAGAGCATTCTATCAATAACATCAAACGCAGTTGGTAGTGACGGTATCACCCGTAATATGATCCTTCCTATCCTTGATGAAATCCTACCTATTATTGCCCACATGCTTAATTTCTCTGTTTCTTATGGCGCGTTTCCTAAGGCTTGGAAGGATGCCCAAGTGGTCCCTTTACCTAAGAAACCTAATCCTGTTTCCTTTTCCGAATGTCGTCCCATTTCCATATTACCCTTCTTGTCCAAAGTACTTGAGCGCCTTATTCATAACCAGCTTAACTCTTTTCTTTCAACACATAATATCCTCAATCCTTACCAGTCCGGTTTCCGTTCCGGTCACAGTACCACTTCCGCCCTTGTCAATATTACGGATGATATCAGGTCAGGCATGGAGGATGGCAAGCTCACAGTTCTCTGTTTGCTAGACTTCAGTAATGCTTTTAATACTGTTGATTTTGATGTTCTCCTTGCCATTTTACGCTCCCTTAACATATCTCCATCAGTTATTGACTGGTTTCGTAGTTACCTGTCTGGCCGCCGGCAACGAGTCCGTCTGGGTGAAACGTTTTCATCTTGATGCGACAATTTTGCCGGTCTACCACAGGGCGGCGTTCTTTCTCCTTTGCTCTTCTCAATTTTTATTAATTCAATCTCCAATAGCATTTCTTCTTCCTACCACCTTTATGCTGATGACATGCAAATATATTCGCAAGCTTAACTTGAAAACTTGTCATCTGCCATCACTATTATTAATAATGATCTGTATCACATATCTAATTGGACGAAGACGTATGGTCTGAAGGTTAACCCCAGCAAAACACAGGTTTCAATTATAGGCAGTTCCAGACTTATCTCAAGGGTTGATTGGTCGATGCTTCCGCAGGTGTCCTTTGACGGTGTACCAATTGATTTTAGTAAAGAAGTGAAGAACCTAGGCATACATATTGACAGCACATTCTCGTGGACTGTCCAATTACAAAATGTCAGTCGCCGACTCTTTGCTGCTGCAGGTTCACTGCGCAGACTGCGTAACTTTCTGCCTATCACCACTAAAATTGCACTTGTACAATCTATTCTCCTACCAATTCTTGACTATGCCGATGTCAGCTATCTAGATCTCAATGAGGTCCAGCTAGATAAACTTGAGCGACTTCAGAATTTTTGTATAAGATTCATATTTGGTTTACGTAAATATGATCACATCTCTGAATTTCGCAACAAGCTCAAGTGGCTGCCAATCCACCTTCGACGGAATACTCACATCCTTTGTTTTCTTTACAATATCTTATTCAATCCCTCGTTTCCTATGTATCTCAAAAGTCGTTTTGAATATCTCCATGAAACACATTCGAAGTACTTGAGATCATCAGAAAATCTTAAATTAAAAGTCCCTCCACATTCTACAGTTTTTTATAATAAATCCTTTGCAGTTCAAGCTGTACGCTTATGGAATACGTTGCCACTAAATATTAGACAGGCTAAATCCCTACCAATTTTTAAAAACCTCGTCACTCAACACTACTTGACATTTTGATCATTACTGTTATTGTATGTATGTTAATTTAATAGTTTCTAGTAATGGTTTATTATATCATAAGGTATTTAAGTATGTATTATAGTGGATATATATATGTATATATTTATATACTTTTATATAAATATATATGCACATACTATAAAAGATGATATATAAATATATATCATCTTTTATAGTATGCCGTGTGGTTGACGGCATAGAATACAAGTGTCACCACCCCCTATCTTCCCGTGGGTGTCGTAAGAGGCGACTATGGGATAACACGATGCAAATACCATCTTTGCGTAGAGACGGAAAACTCGACATCAAATCTTATACGACTGCCTCGTTGGTATCGCGGCATAAATGTGCGCGTGGGATCGGGAGGTCCCGGGTTCGATTCCTGGGTCGGGCAGTGTTATTGGGTTTTTCTGTCACGAAATTCTCAGTAGCAGCACGGAGTCTGGAAATGTGCCCGGTACGGCAATAGGCTCGCCCCTTATTACGTGGGACTAAAGTATATCTGGCGAAAAGTGGGTGTAGAAATACACCTCCGCCTACCCCTTCGGGGATAAAAAGGCGTGACGATATGTATGTATGTATGTTTTATAGTATCTATAATTTTATTAGTATAGTATTAATTATGTATGTAGTATTGAGTATATAGTATTTATGTTAAAGATATTTACTACGAAGATTACCTATCTATACAAATAATTGCTAAATATTATGTAGTACACCACTAGCTACCCGATTTAGCTTATTATAATTGAATATAGTCCATCAGGTTGTCTGGAAGAAATCGCAACCTGCGATAAGACCGCCCATGTACAACTAGACCTAAGTTTGTAAATGTTTTTTCTGTAATTGTTTTGCCTCTGGTGTACAATAAAGCATTTTCTATCTATCTATCTATCTATATATAAAGAAATGTGCCGTAATATATTATTACGACACAGCACAACCTGGAAATTGATTGATCGTAAACACTACGACACAGCCATTCCTTTTTCATAAAATGAGTTATTGTTACAGGCCAGATCATAAAAATCAAAGATATAAACTGAATAAGTACTCATAGGTCATAAAAATATTCAGGTTATAATATTTCTGCAATGCCGATCCCAATTGGTAGAAGTAAATCGTATATACTTGGCATAAAAGGAAATTGTATCATCCGTAACGCACAATACATCCATTAACAACGGTCGAATGAATAAAAATGTACAATATACTTGCTGAAGCTTTAGAGAACTAACTAAGAGCAATTTATAGTAGATAAATATTATCTGATCAAATCTCGTTGATGTTGTTGTATGTGCTAATAACGTGAGAATATACGGTTTTTTCACTTATGAATGATTTTTGTTATTTTCTATTAAAAATAACTCCCGCGTGGGACTTTACAAACATTTAAATGAACTCGTTACCAGGTACATATTTTAAACTACATAAGTCTGTTTCTCAGCCAACTGATTTGGTTACCATATTAATTCTAAATTAGGCAGAGCTTCTGCCTCATTTCGAATTAGTTGGCCTTGTGTGCGATGTCTTAGCATATTTGAAAGATTTGCTCACACATAGTTACTTCCGGCACGTATTAAAAAGACTTAAAAAATAGCTTATATTTTCAACATAAGTAGGTAATTACTCATGTAAGACGTGGTAATATTTTTGTTTGCTTTGTTTTAGTGAGTTACTTGAACGTCATAGGAAGTCGTTCAGCTACTTACCTACACCTAAAGGGATGAACACAGCTGTGGTTGCATCTGTCAGATTACGGGCCCTAACATCGCGCAAATTGTTTAAGCCCAATATAAATCATGGACCCTTGCCTCTAACTTGATGAGTGGCACAATCAAAAGGTTTTAATTAGTTCTGTAATCATCATGTTAGCCTTTTCCCAAGCGTATTGGGGTCAGCAGTTAAAATCAATACGGCTGGTTACTGTATTTGGATGGATTGTGTTCCTGCGACTGCACCGGTGATTTTCAAGCTTTGATTATGTATTAGGATACAGATTATGTATGTAACTTCGGTCAAGGCTGCATATTATGTTTTTTTATATGTATAGACTCACGCCTGTATCCCCGAAGGGGTAGGAAGAGGTATAATATTACACTTACATTTCGACATGACTTTCAGGTCCGACGTAATAGAGGGCGAGCCTACCTAATTGATAGAAAGCGAGCAAAGTATATGAAATGCTCCAACCTCATACTTTATTAACGATGTTTTCATTTTGTAGCAGGTAAGATTATAGTGAATATAAATGCAGTACGTGCATGGCTCAACGTCATATACAGGTAGTGTATAAATCTTCCTTACCGTCGAACGCCGATACACAACCCACCTATAATCTCAATATAACGTCGTCTATTTATGCACCGAAGGAAACTATATATCCTGCTTAATTTAACTGTTTTTGGATCATTGGAATAGCGTTATTTAAAAAGGGCAAGTGTTAAAATCATAATGCTAAAGTACTATGTACCTATACTAACTTTTCTGTGACTTCAAGCAAAGGTCAAAATTAAATCTCTTTGTTCGTAGCGTTATGTCAATTAAATTTTCTTGTTTGCACATTTTAAGAGTCATTGTAATTGACAACTTTCTCCAAGAACGTTGTACTTAAATTATGTAATCTATTTACAGTAGGTACATTATTGAAAAATATAAATATTATGAGCCTTCTACGCTCCTTCTCGATGTCAACTTTAGCTGTGTCCAAAATTCATAGTCGTTTGATCACAGTTTTCTTAACTTATTAATTTTTATACATATTAAAACGTACCTAAAGCAGAAACTCAGCCCTACTTTATAGAAAAAAAAACACCACTTATAATAACAAACGATAATTTTTCAACCTCATCGTTCGGCTCCGCTCTGCCTACGAACTCTTATTTGCGAGTCCACAGTCATAAACTACCAATATCATGATATCAAACACAAAAGCACCTTATCACCACACCGTAGACACTAAAAGGAATGACGTACGCCAATACCTACCACATAAAAAAGTTCCGCATAAAAAGGTTAACAAATTCTTGGTGCCAATGAATCACTCATAGCAAATACATGAGTGACTTGAATAGAATTTTCTGAGTTTGTTTGTCATCCCCGTAAGAACTTCAAGGTTACGTTTTGCTAGTCCAATTTTGTATGTGTTTTGCCACTTAAGTAATTATTTGCAATAACCTAGCTTCTGCCCATGAACGTATGGTAGTAGGTAAAGGATATCACGACAACATATTCTGTTGCACATAGGATACCTCATAATTATGTGCAACAGTATAAGTATAATAATTAAGTATAATCGATTTTAAACTTTCACGATTTGTATACTTCATACAAAATAAATTAGCGGGTCTTAATCGCTTACAATTCATTAATTTAAGGTAAGTATGTTATGAGCTACGCTATAGCAAGCTACGTTACGGCTTAACATACCTCCACCGATCTTCAAATACTTTCGAGTTTACAATCGTAGTAGAATCACATGATCTTTTAATAATAATTGTGGATTGTCCCGCAAATATCTCATAAACCTTATTTCTTCGGTGATAAATCAAAGGCTGTGTTTACAAGCCGGGCTTTGAGATCAGTGTGTTGGCTTTATTGGTTGCCAACAATTTGGTTTATAATAATATATCGCCTGTCCGTGTGGTGACGGATTAAGAATATGGAATGTCACCATCCCATATCATCCCATGGGTGTCGTAAAAGCCGACAGAGGGAGTATATTATGCAGAGAACAGCACTGTTAGAGAAGGAAAATTTGATACAAACCCTATACCAACCCGATTGCCCAGCGTGGTATAGTAGGCCAATTCTTCCTTTCAAAGGAGAGGCCTAGTCCAGCAGTGGACTGTTAAAGGCTGATGATGATGAATATATCGCCAATACAGGATAGTGTTACCTAGCACGATGCAGAATTTAAGTTAACCAAACAGTTTGGCTTAAGCTTGGCTTATGTTTACTTTGGAATAGTATTTGAAAACAGTTCGGCTAAATTACCTCGGCGAAAATGGCTGGATGCTAACGTTCTGTGGGCCTGTTAAAATTATATAATAATATTATGGTAAAATTTGCTGATACAGGTTTTCAAATTTGCTGTAGTTATTTGATACTCCATTAATACTGTAACGAATTTGAGACTATAATGCTTAAAGTTTTATTAAAAATGTTTGTTGAATTTTTATTAGAGCTTTCAGTCTCGATATATTTTCGAGTCCCGAAAAAAAAATCGACACTCAGCCTGGTCTTCCTTGGTCTTCCCGGAAAAAATGAGACCTTCGAGACTCTTTCAAAAAAAGCTTTCATACTCATAAGTTACGCATTTAGGCAGTTAATACAATAAGTTTTAATAATGGACTTTATAAATCAACAGACTTGTTTGTATTAACAAGTCAAATTATATTTTTTTTAATTTCTGTTATATGCACGTAGAAGGCAAAGAGCATCCAATGTGATCAGATCTTATTACACAAATGGCCCGCGATAGAAAAACCTCTCTCTGTTACGACGCTAGTTGGGGGTGTAGTGTTTGTATCTATACAATGGATTTAATACATTGTCTCATGTACACCTGTAGAGGGAGTAACCGTCACCTCATAGCTGTCACTACGGCGGACAGTCAGTCGGTAGTTATACACGGTGCGGGTTGGACGTGCGTTCGCGCTTGGATCTGTGTGTAGTGGTGAACCAGTGTTACATCGATTCGTGTAGTGGATATTTGTTGTGATAGCAAATACTACAGGGAGAATAGAAAATAAATAATTATATCATTGTTATAAATGCTTTCCCCTTCACGACTTATTCTCGAAAGTCTCCATAACCTCAAAACTGGAGGTAGCAGCCTCAAGTCTCGAAAACACAACTAAACTCCCGGGATGAAAGCCTTAATTCTTATTATCTATTATGTTCAACAGCTCACACAATCAGGTATGTATTCCAATCAGCGTTTTGTCTTCAGTATATAGCAAAGGTATAAGGGATTCATCTTTTTCTACTTGAAATAGCCTTGAGAGCGTAAGTTAGTAACATTATGATTTTCTATTTAATTGCAATTAGGGCATGTGATTTGTGTACGTAGTTGAAAAGACGAAACTAAGACGACAGTTCCTAGAAATAGAGTAGTACTATAGTGAGACTTAGTCAACACAACCAACCATAATTTCAATATTTCAAAATCTCACTGTCACGACAAAAATCACGTAATTGCTCGATACAATTTCTTTAAAATGCTCATAAATCAATGAAGTTCGACATTGAGTGATGACCCTATAGACAACTGACCGTTGTGCACACAATATTGAGTTCGACCTATGTAACTTTAAGAACATTATGATCTTTATCTTAGGCGAAAAGCCAACTTTCATGATGGACACAAAATCTCAGTTATTTCGAAGAATAAGAGGGTTGCCGTCAGTTATTTGTGCATGTTCCGTTTATCAGTAATCATACATACTCTCTCCACCAAGCTCCAAGTCATGTTTGAGATGAACTTGACTTCGAAGGCTAGGGGAAGATTAAATATTTGAGTTTTCACCAAAATAGCATGATGTGAGTAGCGCAAAAATCATAACTTCGTCAACGCATAGAATCAATTAGCAAAGGGTATTTAGTGTGGTATTATTATATAATTCTTCCTTTTTGCTTTGTTATCACTTTCGGAAATCCAATATGTGCACAATCCATAAGTCATTGGTGTTTTGTTGCCGTAGAGACGATTCCAGCACCTTGTTTTGAGTAGTATACTTACGTCGACTTAAACAACCCAAACAGATTTTCCAGACTATAACAAGCTACGAAAGCTTTTTCTAGTACATACATAAAACATGAAATAGTTAAAGCCCCGGTGTATTTCATAGCCCCGATTTTATTACTAGTAAAATACTTCACGATCTTACTTGATACCATTACTATCGAAAAATAGGTAACAATTATTGTACTTAAGGAAGTTTGCAAACGTAGACGAATTAAATAAACTAACAAAGGAAGGAAAACACCAAAACAATAATGTTATCTTTCATGGAAGAAAATTCTATACAATGTTCGATGTTACATCGTTTTTAACGTGATAAAATACGTGTGTGGCTTAAACAAATACACAATCCGGTGAACCAGACCACAAGATTAACAAAGAGTGGTCCACATGCCTGTTTTTGTTGTCTATATTTTCAAAAGCGGTAGTTATGTTTAGTGCTGTATAATATGAAATATATTGAAAATGTGATGACTTCACGCCTTTTTCCCCGCAGGGGTAGGCAGAGGTATATTACACACCCACACTTCGTCAGTTATGTTTAGTGTGTGCCCGAGGTACCTGGGGATCGAACCTGAGACCATCGTCTCTGCAGTCCGTTACGTACACCACTAAGCTATCGCCTTTATTGAAAACTGACTGCCTTAGAAAAAGTATATTGATAATTTTCCAGACTACGTAGCAAAAAACTATTAAAAACATATACATCAATAATAAAGGTCTCTTTGAAAGGTCGTATATAATAAAAATATTGTATTGTTTTAAATCAAATATATATATTTTCAAAATGCAAATGTCAATGCAATATTCATATAAGTAATTTACGTGAGTTATTTATGTTCAAAATGTTCTACAAGCTATTTCATTTCAATACGCATGTTTGCCAAAACAATGCAACACAAATCTTGTCCTTTACAATTTTAGGTTATTGGGATAAATACTATACCAATGCGAATACCAAATGGGAGCCAAGTCGGGTCACACTGGCGACGGCACGTCTCGCCAAGAAACATAGTCCATGAAAATTTGCTGCAGATTTATTAGAATTACTTAAACCTCATGACCTATATCTGAACCTTATACTGCGGAGCAGTTTCGGTAACAATATGAATTCTTATATAATCGTCTGCTTGTGGTTAATGTGGGAAGTAACTCATACTTAACTTCAGACACAGTACAGTGTAAAGCCAATGATAAATTTACTTAACCTTGTTTTTTGCTGTTGTCGCGTCGTTGCCAAGGCTTTGTATCAGGATTTGGCACTGAAGTGGCATATTAATTAAACTATCAAAGATGCTTTGAAATAGAAGCGTCGCGAGAATTGATTATGTGCTCGGGGACAGAAACATCCCTTGTTCGGTCGAGGTCCACTTATGGCAGTTGCTTATTATAGAGAAATACTTCCTTTTTACGGCCTATAATTATACTATTGTTACTTAAAGAAAACATGAAAATGGTATTACGTATTTGGTTTATTTTAATATATTTTTGAAGCTGCATATATTATTAGAAATAATAAATAATTATTTGTTTTAATGATTGTATCTGTATGTCCGTAGCACACAGAAGCAAGTTAATAACTTTAAGATTATCTAGTACTATGTATCCTTTCTACAACACAGTTTCATTCAGTCAATAATCAATATATTAAGCTTAAGTAACGTAGTTTTTTTTATTTTGGCAATTTTTGTGAATATTATCTGTGCATTAAAGTTCACAAACAGTAGCGTGATTTTATAGGCCTGCACTCTGCAGTATAGTTGCAATTACAACTAGTTCTCGTATTCAAAACCTTTTACTCTAAAAATAGAATCAATATCGCATTCAAAGCGTAGTTTGGCATTCTGGCATTATTGGCAAATTGATTTTGCACTACCCGTATAAAGTATTCTGGTACCATTAAAAATAATCGTTTCATAGTGAACGGCTGACTACTACTTTTATTTAAAAACTCGTAAAATACGCCAAAATCGGTAGGTACATAAATCCACGAAAAATTTTGTTAATCTGTTAAAACATTCGTTAAAAGCACTTTGTCCGTTTAGAAAACGACTTTAACATTCGTTTCATTTATTGTAATTACCAACGTTTGGTCCCAAAAAGTCCTACATAAACCCCTAAGTAGATAATATCCAAATGAATCTTTTCCAGACGCCGTAACGGGTGGTAATATTTTTGAATCCTTTAATCCTTATTGCTATAAAACATAGGTATCGAGAGAGATTAAAATGAAACTAATGTATTTTAGTTGTAGAATATTCATTGAATTTTAATTCGATTTATTCACCGAGTTTTATATGTAAAGTTAACTCAAAGAGCTGGTTTGAAAGAGTTACTACCCACATACAGAATACCGGCTTAACTATATCGTTGGCGTTTCATTGGCTGCTGCATATTATCTGTCTTTATCATCATCTTAGCATTTAAATCGTGATTTGGATTGCCGTTCAAGGTGGACATGTTAAGCAACGCTTGCACAGTTCATCACTTGTATGGGTTACCGCGCGTGGCCTTTATATCAGGGCCCCTATTCCCCTAATTATATTTGTTCAAAATGCAGTTTCGATCTAATATCGGTGTCATACTCATGTCACAAATGGTATTCTTCTAAATTAACTGATATTTGAATGATATTGGATTGCTATCGTGAACTAGATCGTAAATTGAACAATGTGTCAACGTCGAACTATAGAGGTCAAATAAGACGATAATGACATTAAATTAGCAGAATAACGATTCTGGTCAATTCAAAATCTAATCTCATTTCGTTCAAAATATAGTTTCAATGTCATATAAAATACGATAATTGGCTTGCAGAACGCTACTGTGCTTTGGATAGCACGTAAAGCTGTCGGTCCCGCGTCTTGTCTAAGGACAACATTTACGGCGTATCAGCTTAGAGTTGTCCCAGATGGGATCCGACAACCGCGCCTTGTCCTAATTATGGCCAGCTTAGGCAGGGCTCCGATGTGATTCAATGGACTGCAGTACCTCAATCCATCCTCTATCATGCAAATTAAATAAATCAAAATATATTTCTTTGGCTACAATAGGCTAGTTGACAAAAAAAAATTATAAGTCCGTCCTTTAGATTATTCAAAAATAAGCGATACGTATTTTTTATTTGTAAATTAAACCAAAAATTACCAAGATATAGCTCATTAAAGTTACGTATAACGTCACGCCGTGCTGCTCACACGTAACTTTAATGGGCTATATCTTTGTTATTTTTTATTTAATCGAAAAAAGAAAAAATACGTGTCCAATATTTTTTTATAATTTAAAATAAGGACTAAATAAAATGTAATTATTTTGACCCTGGAAACTACCCTATTGTCAATTATTATCAAACTAGCAATGGCTCATCTGCAACGTAAATAGTAGATTCGTCTATTTATAAAACTTTACATCAAAATGTCAAAACCCACTCTAAATAAAGGATAAGTAAAATGTAAATGTTATTTTGATATTTAGAATTACAAGCGTCAAATTAAATATTTAACAGTAGTTTTTGTCTACTGGTGAATACTCGATTTCAAATATAAGTTAATTAAATATACCAAGAGCCCTATTAAAAGCCTAATTTTATACTGCTTACTTGTGAATGTTGTAGCATTATGTGTGCTGCATTGATATATGAATATGTAGTTAGTGTCTTGTTTCTATAATATATGTATTTTAAATTAAATCTATCAAATATTACGTAGGTTCATGGTTGGCGCAGTGCTTTAAGCAGTCGCCTAGCCGCCTGACACCGCGTGTTGTGAGTTCAATCCACACACGGGACAACACTTTGTGTGTTCAAAAATTGTTGTTTTGAGTCTGAGTATTCTTTACAACAACACAAGATTTGTGTATAACGAATTTAAAAGGAAAACTATCACGGCTAAGTAGACATCACTAGTTTACGAGTAATCGTCGGTTAACTTATAAATACCTATTTCTGCGAGTTTACATTGGGAGCGCTGGCTTAATCTTAAAGATACCCGTTTTTAGTCCCATGTGAACCAGAACTTATTATCAATAATGGCCATTATGGGCAACTACGGAACCCTACATTGCGCGTGGCCCGACACGCACTTGGCCGGTTTTTTGTTAATGCAAGTAATACCTTTGAAGGTAGAATCAAGAACCTGTTTATCATAATAGCAATCGTTATACAGTAGAGTTTGTCGTCTCAAAGTTTTAAAAGTAATATTAGAAATTCTACAATTCTTGATGGAAATCTAATTGTCTCCTCATCTCTTCGACGGCAGACAAAGAGTACTCACAAATAAACTGCTCTCAACTTACTAAAAAAATAGTTCGAACCTTTATAGAACGAACTAAGTCTGCAACTGGTTTAGAATTTCTGTTCTTTATAAAGAACTTACACCCTAACTCAAAGTAAAGAGGATATATTAAACTAGTTAAGCTTCCAGTTTCTTCTGCTTTGAATTCAGATTGTGATAATGCAAAGCGTAAATTAAAATACTAATTTATTTGCTCCTTCCTTGTGCATCAAATGTAGTCTGTACCCATTTATTTTTAATTGGATTCATTGCAGCTTTTGTTTAAACACTCAGACAGAGTCAATTTAGATTTTTAGTACTGACTAATTTCTGACCATGGCTGAACTCGGGTACACATCGGTTATCGCGGTGGTGCTAGTCTCATATGTAAGCTATGTTATTGCAAAATTTCATGAAAATCTGTTCAATAGCGTGAAAGAGTGACAAACATCCATCCATCCAACTTTCACGTATTAGTAGGATATTGATTTCCACCACGTTAGACAGTAGTTAATACATGTAATGAGACTTCTGTATTCGTTACAGAACGAAGGAGTACAGAAGCTAGTATTAACCTCGTTAAAATTATTTATTTATTGCGAGATGTAACTGAGTGGCACTGAATGCTAAGTTCAGTCAAATATTGTGTTGGAGCTTGTATTCAAGTCAAAGTTCGTCTGAACTTTGGTCTGTGGTGAATATGTTGAATGCAATCTATTAAGTGCCGTAGTCCAAAACTACTAATATTGACTAACATTTCAGACCAACCTGTTTCAAATCTGCTTTAAAAAGTGAATGTTACATTGTTCAAATCTAGCAATTGTTACAATGAAATGTTTCAAAAGAGTAACTTTCATTCCATCGTAAGCAGAGGGAGCACTGAATTTTGAAACTTTAGTAGCGCGGAAGATATTATCATTATATTTAGATGTGGATATATCTATCGTTTGAAAACTTATCATCATCCTAGCGCTGTCCCTGCAGCTGCGATTTAAGATCCCAGTTCTTCTTTTTCGCTTTAGAGCCCTGTGTTCGCTTTGGGTTTAAGGTCCACTCATTATTATTATAATAATTAAATGGATACCGTGCTCCAATGTACATACATACATACATACATAGATTCACGCCTGTTTCCCGGAGGGGTAGGCAGAGACTACGGAACGCCATTTGCAACGATCCTGACATACCTCACTTGCTTCACTCACTCCCATCAAGTTTCTCATGCATGCTCTTCTGTTAAGGGTACTTCTGACTTGTCCTTTTTTCAGGATGTCTCCAATCTGGTCATGGAACGTTCTCCTAGGTCTTCCCCTTTGTCCTGTCCCATTCACACTAGCCTGATATATCTTCTTTGTCAGTCTATCGTCATCCATCCTCTCCATGTGCCCAAACCATCTTAACATGCCTTTCTCAATGCTTGTCACTACATCTTCTTTTACCCCACACCACTCTCGTATCACACAATTCTTTACTCTGTCGGTCAAAGACACACCACACATACTTCTCAGTGCTCTCATTTCTACAGCATTTATTCTACTTTCAAATCTCTTCTGCCATACCCAACTTTCACTACCATACATAAGGGTAGGCACTAACACACCTCTATGCTCCAATGTATTTATTACATAAACTGTATTAAAACAAAGATCGTCCACTATCAATTGACGCGCGTGACGTTTGTTTCTATCTACCTAATTTGAATTTGAAGACATAAATGCGTAATAAAATTTATAAGCTTATCTAGAGCGGTCCACGAGAATACACGTGCCTAAATTGTTTAATTCCTAAATTCTATCAACGTACTATTTATAGAAATCTATGTAAAGCGAAGACAGAAAATCATTATCCAAGTAACCAAAGCGGTTTCACTTCTGAAAATAGCTCTCATTGTCATTCCTCATTACACTAATAATTCACCTCAATATTATAATCAAAATCGCTCTCTCCATTTATATTATTTAACCTGATGACATGACAGCTCACGGTTACCATGGTAAAATGTCTTTGAAAGGCTTTCATAGGCGACGCAATATTCATTACGTCATGCTCGCGGTTTGTCGCAGCCTAAGGTCATGCATTAAGGTGGGGAGGCCATTATGGTAGACAGGAAATTTGCACGCTTCGCGTTTCGCGTGTTATATATACCCTGTTACATGCTACCTACCAAATTAGTAATATTATCATATTATATTAAATCGGGTTTGGTTTCTTGTAAAATTGTGTGATTTATGGGCACTGCGAATTTTGGGTGTCTGCATATCTGTCTTTATTTTAACTAAAATTGAAGGGGATGTGAAAATCTCAACTTCCAAATGTATGTTGTACGTTGTATATAATCATTGTTGATAAAAAACTGCTAAGATTATGATTGTGTACAACACTCTTTAGCAGATAAGTACTGTATGTTTATATCGCGTGATAAAAGCCTTCCCAGGAGGCAACTAAAACTGATAATGTGGCAATTAATGAGGTGTTAATGCCTTTTTCCCCCGCTATGTGGTGTCATCCCTACAAATAATGCTCTAATAAATTTAATGGTTCTGAACATTGTTTCTATTTTCTCTTAGTAAATAAATATACGAATATTGCAGTCCGTCTCGTAGAGACGGTAAGAAAATGCTCCTTTATAGGTTTCGAATAAAAAGAAAAGATGAATCATAGAGAAAGATTGCCTAAAATGAACGATTACATCCATGAAAATAAGTTAAATTCAATCATAGTCTAGCGTGTCACAGAAATATAGATGAAAATACAAAATATTTTTCATAACCCACAAGTACAGATATTATTTCACCAATTCAATCTATTCTAACATTGAATGTAAAGCCTGAAAAGTAGCAATTTATTAACTGTGTGTAGTAGTTTAGTGTTAATGTAACTTTATGTCTTTGAACAAACGACAAATTCCATGCTAAAAGCCATTATCTTTTCAAAAACTAATTAAAACTGTAACGTGAAACTTGAGATCAATATATGGTACAAGGCCATGTACCAAGTCCTGATATAAATTTATTTTTAGTATAACAAAAAAAACTCCTTTCTTTATTTACCCAAGAGACATTCATATCTATTGATGATAAATAGAAGCCATACTTTCGTATGTCGCGAGGTTCCTTTCAAAGTTTCTGTGTCATCTTTCGCTCCATTGAAACAGTCGAAGCTCGTACTAACAGCCATACGACATTATTCTACATCTTCCATTTCCGAACAACCTACTACAAAGGATTCAATGATACCTCAAATTTCGCCTCGTGCCTATATAATAATGAAATAACTTAGTAAATTATTTTGTTACGTTTGGTTTTCGCTGGGCCGATGAAAGCGCATTTTAGGTTTTGTTGCTATCTTAAATTAATAGGGCGGTCACGCGAACATGACATGTTAGTCACGAGGACACATGGCCTTCAAAACGTACGTCGTGTGTTAAATAAACAGAGGTATCACGTCACTTCGCAATGGCGCACGGCGACGCTCCAGTTAAATAGAACGCATGTCGCAAACACACCCTCTGTTTAATCCTGCAGTGTTAAATGAAAATTATTATGAATCTAATTAGTTTGCAGAGAATATACACTGAATACAGCTAAATACCGTCGGCTTCTTTTCAAAACTTTTCTATGCAAATTTTGTTAATGCAGATAGGGTTTTAAACAAGAAGATTTTTTACTGGATCTGAAGCTTTATCCACGCTTAGTTTTGCACAGTGATATTAACATAACAAGTAAAGATTTATAAGTGAATTTCTTACATATTGAAGATTTATTCGAGTTTTTCAGGGACGGAAAATATCAATTATAAATTAATAAACTTCAACGATCAAGGAAGGCTCGAACCCAAAAAGTCGTGACACAAATGCCTATATATTTTATATCTACTTAAATAAAATGATACATGTGAAGAATCCAAAGTACATCTTTATATTACATAGCGTCACACGAAGCGATCTCTAAGGAACGCCGATATCAGATACCCGCTAAAAATAAAAGTACATAAATAAATTATGTCATACAAAGTCAGTTTATTAAATTTTCCCTTTATTGTTCAAACAAACGTCTTTATGTCCTTGGCTGTCAATATTGGTATCGACATGATGATATTGCTTTCAATAAACAACTTCGATGAACAAACAAGTCTATCTTTCAATTTCCATGACTACCGGCGTATCAGGTTTGGAGTTGCACGTGGAAGATACATAAATGGCGACGGGTTGCTTGATTTTTGGCCGGTATCAACGCTTTACAGGACAGTGTTATAATTTCACATCAAATCAAATTAACAAAACTGACTATAATTATTTTGGATTACTGAACACGAAACGAGTGACAGTTTCTAGGTACTCGTTGCCCGCCCGGAGTCTCCAAGAGAAGTGAGAGTTGTGTTGCTCCGTTGAACGTCAACCGTCACCCCCTCTTCAACTATAGCAAACGT
Organism: Euclidia mi; assembly: GCA_944739405.2. Classification (NCBI taxonomy): domain Eukaryota; kingdom Metazoa; phylum Arthropoda; class Insecta; order Lepidoptera; family Erebidae; genus Euclidia; species Euclidia mi. The sequence continues at coordinate 93,930,006 of OX123183.2, read as the reverse complement.
CACACTCAGAGAGGTTGGACGTTTAGACTAGAGAGAACATGCTCGCCATATTTCCTTATACCGAACGTGCAACATGTAATGTCAGTTGGTCTTAGTTGGTTAATCATAACGTCAAATTACGCGTCTCATTTAAAGAGGCATAGACTCCTGACAGACTCATATCTTTGACTGCATTCTCTAAATAGCCGTGCTGTCAAATCCCATTATTAAGGAGTGATGGGATTTGACAGTGAAAGGAGATATCGATGTTTTTTGAATGAGGGATAAATACGTAAACAAACTATAGGACATTAATGTAAAACTGAATCGTACCCGCAAGCTTCAGCGTGGCAGTCGGTTGCACTCACGTCAACTGGGTTGTCAAAGTAGTTCACTGCTGTACCAATATTTACATAAAGGCGAATCATTTGTGCTGGCGGATCACAAATCGGATTACCTACAACTCTAAAAAATTCGAGCAGAGTCCAACGTAAGCGATAGCAAGCAACGTGATATGATGCGACGCACACAAATTGCCAAAGCCTGCCGCATTAGCCAATCTGGTATAATTCGTACAATACATAATCTAAGTGACAGTTTCTTAGCATCGCATCGCAACGCATCACTCATTAGTTTATGAATACTTTTTGTCAATAGATTTTATGGCTAAAACGAACAATTAAACACGTGAAATTTTTTAGTAGTGTCTGTCTGGCAAGTCTTTGCAAAGCACTGTCCGGCGTAGACAGCAACAACTACAATTTCAATATTTTAGTTGTTTACTTCTACGCCTTAAATATATCGACACATACTAAAGTTAGACATTTGACCAAAACTATTTATCGATAAATCATCACTGTTACGAACAACACTCGGTTTCCTAACTCTATGTTTTGTCTACTGTTTGGCTACCACGAGGCTGCTATAAGAGCATGCTGCTAAACCTATCGATAGCTCTTTCTGTCATACTGCATGTGCCATTAGAAAGAAGATATCAATCATAGCAACCGCTGTTGTTATTTTGGGTGTTACTTACTTAAGGTTATATTTCTTTGGTCACACTAGACTCTGTCGAAGCGCGCCATCTTCACACTTCTGTTTCGTAGTCAGTTGACGACCTGTACTCATGACCATTCCGATACATAAATGTGTTTGCAATTTATGAACGCTTTGCAGTTTAGTTAGAAACTGATTTTCTAGTAACTGTGAAGTAGTTGAATCGTGCTTTCTACCCATCGTCTACCAACAAATATACAACTATATGTTTACCTAATAGTATTTGGCATATCATCGCAAAGTAAAATATTTCGCCTAGAAATATGTTTGGACATTTAATAAGTAGGTAACATCATGTACAGTTGTTTCTATATCATTATAAAATAGAAGCCATTTAAAATATTACAGGCTGCGCTAGCATCCAAACATAGTAATTGCTTTTTGAAGATCGTTATAGAGCTAGTAGATGATGGTATCTGAAGAAAGAGGTTGTCAAAGATTTATAATGGCTTATCTAAATAATTTAATCACCAAGACTTTAATTTGACTTTATAATTAGGTTTTTGATAGAATTATATTGACTTTACTATAAATATTATTAAAAGAGACCTCTGTACAAGGAAATATTCCGTAGAAACTGTGTTATTCTTTCCTCTCCATTGTTACTAATTAATTTTCTCTGCGTCTCTGCTCACTTAAGTGTCGTCTTAAGTGACTTTAGCAGTACCTATTTAACATACGTAATGAGTAACTCTAATCATTCGTAATGCGGTATACTTCGTAGTTTAAAGCACGGTGACATGTCAATGACACGAATTATGCGTTGAAATTTTAAGACAATGTGGAATTTTTTGGAATCTTTTTGGGTAAAAACAGAGTAAAACCAGTGAAGAACTGCTATTTTTCTTCTCGGCAGCCTAGATCTCGCGACCTTTTTTATCGTACCAGTTATGCTCATCCCAAAAACTGTGATAAAAATAAGGTACACATTTTTGTAGCAAAATGTAGTCCTTCTTAACATTTAGAAAAGAATTTCATAGTATTATAATCCTGTAGATTTTCTGTATTTATCTTTCCCTATATTGTTACGTCAGATTGCAATAGATATTATAATTATGATACTAATTTGCACTGAAATATTAAGCCATTGTAGCAATATGGTATATTCATATTCGTCAGTTCGGCAAACGAGCAGACGGATCGCCTGATGCTAAGCAATTACCGCCGCCCATGGACACAAACAACACCACAGGAGTCACAAGTGCGTTGCCGCCCCTTGGGGTTGGGAAAAGGGATAGGATAAGGAGACTAAGAGCGACTAAGAGTTAAGACCCATTTCACCGCTGTCTGCTAAGTTCCGAGTATGTGATATATAATTTGGTATAAAATATTAAATGTTATACCTACTTTTGGTGTCTTATAATTATATGTAACTGTTATCATAAATTAGTGAAATATATGCAATTCTAGAACATTTTGTAGGGTATAATAAATTGCTATGATATTGACAGCACACAATGTGTACATGGCTTAAAAAATGAAGAAACGACGCGTTTAAAATTTAAATACAAAGTCTTCTTAAGCATAATACCTTCCTAAAACCTTTAGTCACCTATGCTGGTGTATCTTAATAGAACATTAGGCTAAGTGTGCACTGGCCTGAAAACAACGATAAGCCACCTGTACTAGCTGTGTATAACACCAACTGTTTCGAGCAAAACCCAGGTGTAAATTGCATTAAACTCCCACACCTACCTGGCCTTTAACTTTGGCATATCAAATTCTCTTTCAACTCCCGTAACAATAAATCATGATTTAATACAGGAAAGTTCGATCCGAAAATAGCTGTAGAACAGGCGACATTTTATTGCTACAGAATATTTCTTGAGTTCAGTTTGTCGTTTTCGTCCGTCCGATTTTTGGCACCTAGATATAAGTTGTAATGATAAATGCAGAAGCAAAATATAATTCATTCGCTTCCGGTCTCCGGTGAACTAGTTCGACAAAATTTTGTTTGTTTTCCTAGGAATTTAACAATTCCTACTCAAAGCGTAGCGTAAATTATCCTCACGGACCTTATTCCTGTTTTACTTGATTTATAATAACATGTTATCTACGGCTAGAAATAGATGAGTCATACATATTCACCTGTTCATGTTGTTGTTGGTAATCTATCGACAAAGTTGAGCAACGCCAGCACAGGTCTTTACTTTAAACGTTTGTGGCATGGGCATCAGAGCGATATCTTGCTTCGGAGGGTAAGTATAATGCCCTTAAGAGGCCTTCAAGCGCTTTAGCTAATGTTTTCCCACGAAAAACATTAGCGAAATCCTCGAAAGAATAAGATCTGTTCGAGCTACAATTAGCGATATAGCAATAATCCGCCCCCTCGTAATCCTTGAATAATGATCAGTTTATTTTAAGCATCGGTTTATTTGAGTTAGGCTTGAAACGTTTGTCAAAAAGGGCCTTGTGTGATACTATTACAAAACATTTAGCAAGTAAGAACACCTTCAATTACCACGAATATTTATTTATTCCCTCATTGAAGTCTAATGGAGAAACGAGAAGTAATAAAGACAAATTAATGAAACTAGACTAAATGGTCTATTAGGCTTAAAGGCTAGACACGAGGCCAAAAAAATGACTCAATGAATTTAGCCATAAATATTTATACACTAGACGGTCAAAATTAAATAATTATGTAAATTGCGTGTCAGTTTTATCTAGTTCAGGAGTTCCCTACAAGAGAACGCTCTTTGTGAAAAACATCAAAATATCACTAGCATTCACTACATTTTGTCACTGATTCCATGTTTTAGGAGAGGTTTGACTATTTCGCTGATAAATTTGACGCTTTGAGTAAGCTAAACCTCAAAGCAATTCAGGGCAGAAACTGCACTAAGATAAATCTTAATATATAAAATCCTTGCGTTACTGACTGACTGACAGACACGCTACAGCCGAAACTATTGGGCGCAGGAAGCTGAAATTTGGCATGTATGTTCCTTGGGGACCGTAGGGGTGCTCTAAGTGGGGATTGCCCGAAATTCCCACGGGATCGGCCAAAACGGGTAAATTAAAAAATGCAGGCGTAGCTGCTGGCGTCCTCTAGTTAGAATATAATTATCGTATAAAGCTGCGCAGTTTGGTGTTTTAAACGGTCGTCTTCTACAATTATGTTGATTTCTTTAGATTTGATCGTCATTCGAGGCAACACTTTGTGTAATCTACAAAATGTTGTTTCCAATCTGGTTGTGCTTTGTGTCGATTGAATGTTTGCGAAGCTTCCCGTGGCACAGGATTTACACCTAGCGCCGGAGTTGTCTTTTCGAATTTGACGTGATATTCAGGGGGTCATATAAATGTGTACAAGTCGGAATCAAAAGACGACTGTCACTGTTTACAACATTATTTAAAAATAACAAACTAAATACAAAGTAAATACAGCGAAAAGGCATATGCCAATATTTTTTATAAACCTAGGGAAGCTTAATGAAAAAAAAGATTGAGAAACCTTGATCTAGACCGTTAAATATAATCTGAAACTACCTATTCAGTCTACACTAGACATTATAACATGAGCTTATTACCTACACACCAAAATGGCAGTCAAGGGTCATAAGTACCTACCTTTTTATTTACTGGTATTTATTTAGGTGCTTCTGGTTACAAAATATTGACTGTTTATTTCATGCAAACCCTTAGAATATTCATTTGATGTTCATTTTATTGTACTTCAAGTTACCTTTGAGGATTGTTTAACCCACTTTCATACGGGTCAGCTTGAATGTCCACTGTGTCCACTTTATGAAATATGTATGCGGCTTCCTATTGTTGAAATGTCTACAGTGTGTCTTTCATTAACTAAGATAGAGCTTGTGTTGCATTTCTAAGTTGAATAGGATTGTAAGGATTCGTTATTGCGTTTGTGTAAGGATGTTTTTGCTACGATAAATGTTTGAACAATGATATTCGGCAGTGCTGGATGTAGGTACTACAAAACTGAATCAATTTATATAAAATTTCTTTAATTGCATACAAATACCTTTACATGTATTTCGTGGTACATATCCCAAAAGACATTTTTAAATAAATTATAATTATTACATAACTAATGCTTTTATTAACGTCATAATGTATCAGAAGCTCGTGCGTTATTTATAACACACCATAATATTTGTAAAAACGTGTGACACGACTGTGTCGCCAACATTTTGATGTTATGTAAACGAGCAGCCCTGCGTTATATTTTGTATCTAAACATTTATGTCTGTAAGATATCAAATACTTTGATCTTTTTATAGAGAAGCACATGCAAACAGTCTGCTAACTAGTTTGTTTTCCTAAAAATAAAATAAAACCTAATCACTTAAAATTAAAACCATATGTAAACTAATTTCTTGAGGTAAATATGTGCCCAAAAATTAAACATAATATGACAACTTTGCATGTATTCTTACTGATAGCTTAATAGTAATTTGATTAAATAAATAAACAATTATTGCGTTTTCGCTATGACCACCAAACTGAAAGCTTGTAAAATCAGGTATATATATTGCTACTTATTATATATTGCTTGTAAATAAGTAAAGTAAATCCAACAAAGAAAAACGATTCAATAAGTGAGTTCGCACAGTCGTATTCAGCATGCGGCGCGGATATTAAATTCATAGCTTGTACCTGCAGTATATCCAACCATAAATAATTTAAGTGCTCGCCCACTTGTTGTTGTACTAAATTCCACGGTATACAGCCGGAATAATAACTGATAAATACATTTGATAAAACGAAGCTTTGCCAGTACGTTTTGAATAAAATCGTAACACATGGACAATGTGGGTTTTAAAATATATATAAATATATTTTCCCGCCGATTTTTGGGCTAAGATAAACACAATACACAAATTGCATTTATCGCAGTAGGCAGCAGCAAAGGTCACATTTTCCCACCACATATGTTTACCCTGGATACGAATGAATTCCGAAATTCGCGCTACGAAACCGATTCGGGCAAATGACGCGACAATCGATGTATCTGGATACAGGATCTTAATTGGTATAAAAGAATCGAATTTGAATTGGATACAGGCATTTCGAAATTGGATATTTCAGTGAACTTTACATTAAACGCTTACATCAGTAATGGCACAAAAGGCTACATGCACGATTTTGTAATAGATTGACACTTGAAATAAGAAGGGTTCATCAGATTGATTAAATAATTATGGGAAGCTTGAATCAGTTAAGTAGGAGAGATCACCGATGCTTAGTACGGCGAATCGTGCCTTATTTCTTTAATAGACTGTAGTACTATGTAGAACTAACAAAATAAATGGAGCCCTGCTTGGTAGTATCATTCAAAATAGTTAACACACACAAAACTTGCGAAGCCTCCATTTGGTTCCAACGTGGATTCCATTCGAACTTTCCAAGATAATACGCTATACCAACATGACCTTAATTTGTGTTTCTTGGTGATAAAGGAAAATGAAAACTTACTTGGTTGTCAAGAGGTTTTTGCGTGGGAATTAATCCTCGTATTCGTACAAACTTCTTATTTTTCAGTCAGGTACTAAGTATAAAAGAATATACTAGCTGGAACGTTTTGCTATATTAATTATTTCAAGGATTCTAATTATGTTTGATATCAAATATAAAAGATATCAAACTTAAATTCTGGCGCATATCTATCACCTTAGAGCAAACAATATATTCTATGAGCAAACAAAACATTGTAAAACGAGATGTTTACGTAATTACTAGATTTGGTTTTTCTGCATAATAATCAAAGTCTGCCTTCTTCGTGAATACATCAATGCTCTAGGTACCTAAATTGTGACTGTATTTTGCCTGATTAGTCCAATCAGGTGAACATAGCATGAAGCCTAAACATATTTACCGGCACCATTAATGTACTGCCAGTTCCATAAAACAAATGAAATCCAGCTGACTTTAATTAGCGTACTATAACGTAAGACCTCGTTTTACTAATACATACAAATTTACTGATAGCTAAGTTGTGTATTTCTTAGACCTCTTTCAGAGGTCTTGAACACAGATTATAGACTTCCATGAATTCACTAAGATGGAAAATATTTATTTTTGCACTCGAGCCTGAAAAGATAAGCTCTTTCCAGGCCAATGTTGCCTATGAATATGTTTTGTTCGATTAGTTTGGTTAATGTATTATTGTGTGGGTCGGTAATTTATTGTGAACAATAAATATTGCCTCGCTAATATATCGCACGGTTTGCATAGCACGCGTTTTCGCACAGAATAGATCGCTTTGCTCATTATAATTCCTTATTTTCATAACTAACTAGTTTACACACGATTCAGCAAAATAGGTGACTATGGCTTTTAAAATTGATTTGCGCGGTATTGTTAACCGTCGTTATTCAAACGTATTGTTGTCGAGTTTAATAGATGTCTGTCATTTGCTATACGTGTTGTCAATGAATAATAATCCCTTCATTGTTGACGCTAAGTGAGCTTCAGCAGTAGACTAAAAGCTTTATGTACACGATCAGTTTTAAAATAGCGTCGCGAGGCACTAAGTCAGCTAATTTATTGACGCCTTTGGTTTTTAACCAATTGTGCCGAATTTCACAGCAATGGTTATATTTTCAGCATTATATGTATATTTATATTTAAATTACTTTCTCTTTACAATTCACAGTAATGTCTAGATTACTCATCCGATTTTAATGGATGAGGTATCAGTTACTTTTATTGCCATTTGAGCCAAATATTTTACTTTTTACTATAGCCGGATTACCAGCATTCATACAACATTGCGTCATATAAAGATACCCAAACTGTTTGGTTGAAGTCAAGGTTCACAAAAGTGACCACAAACAGAAAGAGAAAAGCTATGTAGTTGCATCACACCGGTTTTTAAGATGCAAGCAGCAATATCATCCGCGTCCTCAGTGGTTTGTGGTCGCAGGATCCTTCTCTACAGGTATATAAATAAATCCATTTATTTCAGTCTGCGCTCATAGCATTACAATTGTAGGTCACAATTTTTGTGAGGATATATTAAATTTGGTAACTGTAAGATGCATACTACGCAAGCCAACTTCCGAGCACAATTTTTAGCTTCAAGCTATGCCTTAGGACACTCATGACGAATATAAGTACAAAATATCGTCGGGCTTTTGTCAATAACAGAAATGTTATTATTCAATTCAGACTACAAATGATAATGATTCGCTTTAGTTATCATCATTCTTTGATTAGCAACTTATTTACGATATATTATATGAAACCAGAAAATAACATTAACATGTTTCGATATCGTATGGCTATAATCTGTATGCAATGCTTCAAATCTGCATGGCCAATCTAGCATCTATTTTCAAAAAAAAAACAAATTATGCTTTCTATCAAACCATTAACAGTTTTAGTACTAGCTCGCTTAGTAAGGCAATTATATCGGGCCTTCATATGCGTTACAATCCAATAGGATTCAAAAGATGAACAAATTGGTATGTGTTACTGTATGGTATGGTTCACTACTCAGTTCGTCGCTCGCCAGCTGAGCAAAGACGTGTCGAGCGGAACAAATCCGCTTGTATGCAAGCGAGCAGGATTTATCAGCGGAATTGTACGGTGCGAGTTGCAGTTTGAGGCTTGTGTTTATGTGTTTAAGCTGCTCGGAAAGTATTTGTAATAGTATTGTATACATACTAAAATTATAAACACTGAATGTCTGTTCTGCTTAAGACCAACAGGATCTAGTTTAGTATGTTCTATTTCTGCGTTAGAAATGGATAGGTAGAGCTGTTACCTATTTTGTCGTGAGCGTTTTCTTCTCGTGTTGTATCGACTATCTATAAACTGTTTGTAATCCGTGCAAGTTTAACGTTTGACAACAAAAAATGTAAACGGGCAGAAACACATCAACAACTTTCAACAATTTTAAAGGACTTTAAATAATTTTTACGTGACTGTTTTAACCATACATTTTATGGGCTTTCTCATGATACGGCCTTCTGCAGTCTACTGCTAGACAAAGGCCTCTTCTTAACATACATACATACATACATAGTCTCAAGCCTATAACCCCGAAGAGGTAGGCAGAGGTGTATTTCTACACCCGCTTTTCGCCAGATATACTTTAGACCCACGTAATAAGGGGCGAGCCTATTGCCGTACCGGGCACATTTCCAGACTCTTCTTAACTTTGTCACATTATCATTGTGAGTCAATACAAGAATTTGACCATGGAATACAGAATAAGAATTAGACCAACTACGCTGGCCAGACAGGTTGGAATAGGTTCGATGTGTTCCGTCTCTTTGCAAAGATTACTTACGATTTACCTATTACCTACGATTACTTGTAATTTTAGTAATCTTGATTACACTTTGCAATAAACATTGTATCCGATCGTCACAAGATCCCATCAGCATGCAATAATGTGAGTCCATTCGTATCGCATAAGTAGTTGTTTGTGTTTAGCCAAAGGAAAGCATTTAATGGAGCACGTTTTGGTTGTATTCTCCTAGTAAACCACAAGAAGTTAGTTGAATAGTGAAACAGACCTCTCTACGTAGCACAATGTTATATAATTACTCTGCTGTCGTACATTTCCTTAAAATTAAATATGTCTTGCTTGTCTTACGAATTATTGGATACCTCCATTCATCTGAGAAGATTTTTGTATTATTCATTGACAGTCCAACTAATCGTCACATCGCGATACAGGAGGCTATTTATTTTTAAAGGTAATCCTGCGCTAAATTTTGTGTCGCGTAAGCTCTTCAAACATTAAATCTACGGACAGAAAACTCTAGAACTCGGAACAACAAATTGTACGGATCGAATAGAAATCATGCTTGACAGCGAGGCTATCAAGCATGATTTCTATTCAATTCGATTCTGAAAACTAATTACATCATATGTCTCTTATTTTGTAACTAAACTTTTTTTTTCGTTAAAAATCAGTTTAGCAGTTTTTTAGTTTATAGCTTTCATACAGACAGAAAGGACTATATTTTATAGTATGCATAGATCGAAATCGACCTATGTGTCGAAAATTGAGTTCTTCACCCGACAATACTTCACTTTTACGAGGGTATTGACGATCAGCCTTTTGGCACAGAACAAACAAAGCAATCTCCAAATAAATAGGTACAGTTTCCTTATGAGTAAATATTATGTCTATTTTTGGAGAAAAGCGGTTCCAACGGTTCCAATCCATGCACGTTTGTCAAAGTCAAGTAAAATATATGTAGACCACCGTTAGTAAAGTGCGATTTGGTAGATTTTACACGACTTGCAAGAATCTTATAGAGAATGCTCCGCCATGCAGGTCTCCCCACGACGGCCTCTTGCATCGTTTAGCAAGCCATAATAATTGAAAAGTCAGCGTTGCGTAGTGTGAGTTTGAAATCTAACTATAATTATTTGTACGATCGTACAAATAATTATAGTTAATGTATTTACCTAGAAATATATTTGGTTTACGTATGTAAAATTAGGAATTTTGTAAGCTATGGCAAAACTAGCATAATTACAAACGAAATAATGTCGATAATAGAAAAGCAAATAAAATCTACCTAGTAGTCTATCGCTAAAAATAGCGATAGACTACTAGGTAGATTTTATTTGCGCTGACTAGGTAGATTTTGTTTGCATGGACGTTTTTGTCATAATAAATACTTAGATACAAAAGTATCTAAGTATTTATTATGACAAAAACGTCCATACTTATATTACTTATACATCGCAAAAATCAAGGCCACTCAGTAATATAATTATGTCCTATCTATACGGTTGGACTCGATATAATTTATCGCTCCACCTGTAACCGGGTCCCATAGAATAATACCCAGCTTTAAGAACTAATCGCTCGTGAAATTAATATGAAAACTTTGAGAAATAAACTTCAGTTTATTATACGTAGTTAATTTGGGCTCTCGCCCGTTTGTTAGCCATTTTATCAATGAAATCATTTGGTTAGTGAGCATTCTGAAACAGTTTGTGTTTTCAGTTATGAGTGCTTGCTTTCAATCCAATTAAGGACGTCCTTGAAACATGTTGTTCGTGTAACATATTTTTTGCTGGGCGCTTTTGTAGTTGATGGGTTGTGTGAACATAGAATCATGTTACCTTGTTTCATAAATCAATAATGTGGTATCTAATAAGTTGACTGTAGGTACGTGTTTGCCTCTGTTTCTGACCTATGATACAGTTTATTAGGTGGTAAAATAAGTTCCAAAGAGCTTTAAAACAAACAATAAAGTTAACGTAATAAATTTGCAGTGAGTAGTGTAGATTGGCGTAAAATAAAAATAATAATATAGCCTACTAAGGCTATATTTAAATTTTACGCCTGTTTACAAAATATTAAGACTGCGGGTCCATCGACGACATCCATGGATGATATTGGTTTAACAGTGAAGAAGAAAATAGTATAAAAATATCCCTGGTTGCAAAATTCATGACCAAAGTATTATAAAAAAATACTTTATCGCATATAAACTCACAAAAAGAGAGTTATTTACTTCAACATTTATAACTTTGTATAGAACCATTTGTAAATTAAAAATAAGAACTTTGCAAGTCCGGTGACCTGTGTGGTGCCGATATTCAACTTTATTTTATTGATAAATATTTCAGGCTGCTCGCTGCACTTTTATCTAAGGACATTATTTAAAGATCAGGGCTGCTATCAAATAATTTTTACGTCAAAATAACTATAAATTTTAACATTACCGTTGAAATTAATTTCAAAGATGCTTGTATTGTACCTATGTTTTTATTTCGTGGTCATTTTACACGGTTATAATCGACATTGAAATAAAATAAGTGTTTCAAAACTGAGTCTGTTTTGCGTTTATATCTTCATAGGTTTTTAGCTAACACTTACACAATGTTGATGAAATTTTTGAGAATAGCTTGGTCCGTGCCTCGGAGAGTACGTTAAGCCGTCGTTCCTAGCTGGCACATAGATCATTGATGGTTGTTATGGAGACTACCCTTGTATATACTGACACTGGTCTATGCTGCAGAATAGATATGTGGGAGGAGAGAGTGCCGAAGTCAGACAGCAGTTATCTGATTAGGCTAAAACGCGGGCCCTTTGATGCATTCGGGATAAACTAAATTTGAAAACTGACACAAAATAAATATAACTATCAACTAACGACATATATTTATTAGGAAACGGAAAATTTAAGTGCGGAAAATACACGTGTTACTAACAAATGAAGAAATCAACAATTAAAGACTGAAAAAAATAATATTAAAAAATAACTATCAACTTTATAGATATGAATTATTATGTGGGTGTAATATTTACACCTCTGCCTTTCCCTTCGGGGATACAGGCGTGAGACTATAAATAAATAAAATAAAAAAATAATTATTAATAAGCTGTCTTCGGTTCGCCCACTATCGTGCTTACCGCTTTATTTTATTAGTTATAGGTATTTTTTTGTTTGGCTTATTAAAAGCGTGTAATAATCACTGCTTTATGTGGTAAAGAATATTATTTTTATATGCTATGTTAAAATTCTTATAATTACGCAATTTGAACCTTACAATGCCTTCATTGTATATTTGTAACGAAGATATTTGTATCTATAACTATCTAAAATTTATTACAGAATATACGAAAAATAACTAAGTATATTATGTATATTCTGCGTCTGAAAATCTATGTACATAGCTTACATCCTTATATAAACCAAAGCAAATATCATAAATAAAACCTTCACTTCCTTAGATGCGCTAATTATTATAGATTAATCACTGATCCATTTGAAGCGAAAGCAATAATAAATATGTAATAATTGACCAATGTTTCATATGGGGAAGATTGACACTTACATGACTTCTCTCGTTCCTTCTATTCTCATATGAGAAACTATAAGACTTATTCCAAGAATATATACCAGTAATTATATATCAAACAATAAAAATAATATGTACCTATAAAGGCACCTAGGTACTGATCTCTTTTCTTTATATGAATTGATTTATTACAAGGCAACGCCTTTTATGGGAAATCGAGCAAAGAAGACCCGGTACTGATACTTGCAACGTGGCACGCCTTTAAATGTTTGTAAAAACAAACATTACACAAAATTTCTATAAGAAGCCATTTGTCTTCACCAGTCATCTTTCAATGGAAAAAATATTACGACCCACCTTGGTCTTCAAAGATTCGTAGTAAGTGGAACCCTGCACTACGGTAATATAATCTTATTACCGTGCCTGCACGGCTCGTAAAAACTGTCGAAGAAAAAGTTTTACTGTTATATGTAGTAGATATCCTATAGGCTGGCAATTTGTCACCGTATATTGGATATTGTCGTCGTTACTTTGTCAACTGAACTGTCTATACATACGATGTTTCACCTCCATATTTTGTCAACATCATTGTCTTTCCATTAGTCATGTACAAACAGAATATATACAATTCATTCGCAATTGGTTCCGTTGCTACTTGTGCAATATAAAAAGGAAATCTATGAAAATAAACTAAGTATTTCATTTTCGACAAAAGTTAAATAAACCTTTGAGTAAAAATCTTAAATAACCACGCCTTAAATGAACTTAGAAAAACATATTATGTCAGTTTTCAGAAGCTTTGAACTTATGTACACATCGGCACACCTTTATTGGGTGTTTTGTGTACTTACATCAATAAACATTGTAAAAAATATATTTAACTCGTTACAAAGCGACTAAGTACCAAAATAAAGGTGTGAAGCCTACAAAGTTTGTGCATCAAAATTCACTACTAAATAACGCAACCAGAGATATAATTTGTTGTGTTTATAACAAATAGTTTAGTCAACGCTATTTAGTAACAGGTATTCGGTTTCCCATAAAAAAAATCAGTCTAATAGCAGTGTAGTATTCTTTAAAAATAAAATATTTTGTATATATGTGAAATCAACATTCAACTATACTCGACATTAATATAATTGCTACTCGATAGTGGACATTGTAGCAAACAATGTATTGAAAGTGCAAACACGATGAAAATCGGTAAAAAATATATTATCCTAGCGTTTTACTCGTAGAACGTCTAAAAATACCAGATCACACCTAACTGTGTTTATTTCTAGATAGATACGTAAATAGACCATTATATTAATATCCTGTTTACGATTTAAAACATCTATATTTACCTCAGATAAAATCCATCTCAGTTGACACAATTAGGTCACAAAGAAACACAATAACAAAGTTTTGAGACGAGTTGACGTTTTGACTCGTCTATATTAAATTTACTGCCGACATTTAATAGCTTCGACAATTAATCTGAATCCAACGACGAATCATTTGTTTGAATTAGTAAAGTAAGAATAAATCCTGGCTGCATGGGGTAATACATGGTCTTACTGTCATTATAGGCTCTTTGATTAAAGCTTAGGCCCAGATCCACAATATTTAAAAACAATATTTTTAAGAAATGTGCGTTTGGAATGGATACGTACGTGAAGCAGCGATACATCAAACATAAAGAACATATAGATTTAGAAAAAACAAACTGTATTGTTATTTCTTATACGTATATATTAAGCATTTGAAGTCTGTAAAATTACACACAGATAACCTAGCAGCTAGTCTAACTTCCTTCGACCGATCCTTGTCTTGCCTACCACTGGAATATTTTAAAGACAGCTGGCGTTTGTTAAAACAAACAGAAAAAAACCTATACTATTTTACATTGGAAGCTTGATTTCGTTTACTTCAATGCCAACTTCAATATTCAAAAACACCAATTGTTAATGAAACCTACAATACTCGACGTAACATCTATCACAAGGATTTCGCCAACCGTGTAGTCAAATTAAAAACAAATGCATCAATTTTCCTAGAATTCAAACAAGTTTCACTCTTAAGCGATGAGTTCAGAAGCGCTTCCATGCATAAATGCAATGTCGGTAAATGTCTCTTGTTCCTCAGCTATGCTTTTATGAAACTGACAACGTGAGATGTCATTAATTAATTGCTTTTCTGGACTTTGAGCAAACCTTTTGAAGAATCCATTTCTGTACTACGCTTCCCTTTGATAGATGAGCATGACCGTCAAGCCAAGTTTGAGTCAATTTTGCTTCCACTAAATTCTCGGAGATTTTTTAATGGTAAAGTTTCAATGCGTATGGTTAAGTGCTTGGTTGTAGTTATGAGAAAAAAATGATATGTAACAATTTAAGCTGGATTACTTTGATGTCTTTATTGGTATTGTGATGTTAATATTAATATTGAATATAAATACAGTATTGTATTAAGTGTGCTATAAGTTTGATTGTTTAAATGCCATTATTCTGGATATAGAGATCGAAGAATGACTTTGTCCTTTATGCGAAATGATGTTAATGAAGACCTTACGATTATGTAATCTCATAAATTAAAGTTTACATACAATAGAAAGTTTAAGAGCTCTGTCTTCGCTTTGTGTGAGAGATAGTGAATAATAGCTTATTCAAGTTTAGTAGTTAAGTAGCTTACAAAATAAGTTAGAAAACTAGACTGCTTAGGTCTCTGACATTTTATCTTAGTCTTTGTGAATCGTTGCAAGAATGTAAGACGAAGTGCTTAAGATATAGAGCAATGAAGAATAAAAGCATAAAGAAAGATTATTTTTGTAGTACCAACCCTTTTTTTTTTTTTTTTTTTTTTTTTTTTTTTTTTTTTTTTTTTTTTTTTGACTCATGGTGGAAACCAAACAATTTACGGGCTTACCCCCCTAGGCTGGGCCCCTAAAGGGGCTCAGTCCAGAGAGAGTGTGGTGACTCCCCGACGAGAAGCGCCGGGACTACCCACTAAAACCACCATGGTGTTCCTCTATCCGATCCCATTGAATGGCAGGGTCACGGGAACTACGTTTGTATAACTGCCGCGACCGTAGTACCAACCCTAACATATGTATATGTATGTAGAAAATTTTACTTGAGATTTGATTCTTCATTCAAGGTTCTCTGAAGTTTTATTTTAATAATTTTAACAAAGGAACATGATTATTTTTACTCAACTGTTTGCTTTCCAGTAAAGCCATTATTTTTCATATTTTTATTACTCCGTTTCACCTACCTAGCGGACAGTGCTTGAACGGCAGCCTTTTCAGGAATTTATTGATAAAACATACTTACAATAGTCAAATAAGCGAAATGATTCCGTTCATTCCAGATTAAATTCCATTGCACTCACTTTCATACGCGTATCGGAAAAATGTTCCTCCATTTCATGTCACGACTCGGACAGCCGTATCTGCTATTGAATACCTACCCGTAGTTAGACACCGTTTTATTTTATTCGCTCTCAGAGCGGGAAAATATTTTTACTCTTTGTCGTCGGTAATTGAATTTCGTTAGTACCTACTACAGTTTCGCGGTAAAATAAAGAGATTCTCTCGAATCTTATCCGACCGAATTTGACGTTTAAACCGAGTTTCCCTTAACCGCTTGGCATTTTTTTGCTTTGCTGGCTTTATAGTGGAATAGAGCATCATTTCTGTGAAATTTTAGCATCCTTTTTGTTTAGTTAAGTCGAGGTTTTGTTTGGATGAAATACAAAGCAAAAGTGTTTGTAGGTGTATGTTTATTGGCGTTGATACGTGAGGGTAGCTCGCTTTTGCAAATTGAAAAATGAATGTGAATATTTTCGTTCGACGAAGTTGTGATCAGCGGGTGACTGGAACCGGAGAGTCAGGCTTTTTTCGAAGAGTTATATAATTTGTTTCATGATAGTTAAAATGTGCCCGAACCAAAATTGTGTCCTTAGTGCACTTGTTAATATAACCTTCTACTTATATATACGAATACGATACAATACAAAAAATCGAACACAACCTATTCTTTTTTGTATTTGTAGTTTTGATTTTCTTCGTGCATATAATTATTGGCTATAGACTTTTCCTTTTTCACGTCCATTATATTTAGTGCCAAAAATACTCTTTGTCTTTCTATACTCTCCATATTTACCTTCACATTAGATAGTCGATTAGCTATGTAACATTCGTTTTTACGGCAAAGAAAAAACATCTTGAAAAAGCTAAACTCTTGAAAATTTCAACTAAACGCTATTTGGTATGTTAAACGGTTAGATAACTTACGGCTAGAATGATGTGAAAAATAAATACTTTCTTTTCGTGAAAATGTCAATCACTTAGTATGCTTGTTTTATTAAAGAATGCACTACAATAAAATCCTTTTAGAAATCCTGTAGACATTTTATAGTTCTCGTTGCAATTCAATAGCGAATCACTAGTACAATATCACATAAAACTCATTGAAAACTTTTATAAACGTTCGCAACTAAAACCTCTTTAAATTCAATAGAAAACCGTTCTAAAACAATATGACTTTGAATTACAATTGAAGGGTAGCGTAAGCCCTAAATCGTCCCTTAATCTTGTCTCAAGTTCCAATCTCGCTAACACGAAGAATTAATAGGAGTTAAGTCTATAATCCTGTACAAGTTGTAGACGGTGGATATTACAAGTTATCAGCGTGCTAACAACCCATTATCGCTAGGTGACACGGAATCTGTCTGATTGGACTATTAGTAGGCTCAAATATGTTACACGGGTTCTCGAAGGTTTTTCACTGTACCGAATTGTCCTGTGAATATTTTAGTGATAAACAATTTCAGTATTGATTCAACTGATTCATTTATAGTATAGTTATAAACTAATCTTTTATTTTGAAGTCCCATATTCATAGTGAAAAGAAGAGAATATATGCACATGTTTCGGGGAAATTACTACTCATAGTATGTTATAGAAAAAGCAATTTTTCTGTCAATTCTGATATGACTAGTGGGATACATGACTCCAAGGCAAAAGTCTTGGACGCAACCGAAGTAACGCTATGATGATGAGTATATTATACAACGCAATGAAAACTTACACCATCTTACCGTTGTACGTGTTTGTATTACGCTTACTTAGCAAAGTTTAGGTGAGACGTAGCTTATTCGCTTATTAGCAAGCTAGCAGCTTTTACGTGAAAGTATTCCGGAAAATCAAAATTATCTATTTCCTTAGTACGAAGAGAAGCTTCAGTATTTTATTTCCAATTATACTTGATGTTACAAAAGACCATAAGCAATGAAGCAATCAAACAAATAACTTGATTAATTAAAAATATCCGCTTATTGAACGTGCACACTTGGAGACCGATTTTATGATTTTAGACAAAAGCCTAAACTCCATACATTTTTGATATACCAATTTGTAACTGGCTTAATTAAATTAGTTCGTTAGTGTATCAGATTAGTTCGCAGTATGACGTGCACATTGTTTGAGCCGTAGCAAGCCTGTATATTAATAATTACTTGTAAGCTTCACACAATATGCATAAATAAGTGTACATTATATTCCTTGTTACAAGTAGACAGGTTGGGATCGATAGTAACTTGATTTAATACAGTTATCGCTCACTTCAGACTGATATGATCCTCTTAATATATAATTTGTCCTCATGAAATTTACTAACCACACTTTGTATTATATTAACCCTAGAATTGGTATTTAGTAAGTTCAGAATTGTTAGTCAGGTTATTTTTGTTGAAGCTTATTTTTAAAAGATAAATTTCGCACCAAGATAACTAGTAGTGCATGGTTTAATAAATCGTGAAATATTGACAAAAATATGGTATTGAGTCGTTATGGCAAAACAAAGTAGAGTAGCAATCTTGAACACGTGGACTCAGCGTCCAGACACAGTTCAGTGCTTGACAGCATTTTCAAGACTTCGAATCCACCTGTCCCAAAGGCCGTCTTTATATTGATTATTTATTGTTGATCTAGTAGTTAGTGTCTCTAACTACTAAACTTGAAATTGTGTGTTCGATTTCCATCCAGGACAAATCTTCTTGTGATGAGACGTTTCTTTCTTCTGTATCTGGATTTAAAAATACATGAGTATAAAGTTACCTAGTTGCAATTACCCTTTGCTTAGTTTAGATGAGATGACCGTATGTGACCTGTCCTATGATATTATTATTAGTATTTAACTATCCAATCCACCTAGCCGAATACTCTATGTGATATTGTTGCTATTTCATTGTTTCTCATTTTTTACCCTATCACTCCAAACGCCATGAGTTTTAACAAACATGGTAAGTTAATTACCACAATAGCTTGGTAATTTTGGTCGCTATGTCGGATTCTTTAGTTCTTTGACGGATGACCTCGTTTTTCTGCGTTTCCTTTAAAGCAACCATAAGCATGGCTCACTCCGTTTGTCTTTATATGGCTTTCAATTTATGAGCTAGCCGTAATATGTGTCTACGTTTTTAGGCTTGTACGGTGCGTCATAACAATTAGGACGATAATTTCATTTGCGATGCTCAGAAAACATTCGATCACTGCATCAGAAACGTGTTTGTTATGCGTTGTTTGAAATTTTGTAATTTTAGAGACATTATGAGGAATAATAACTATGCCGTCGGTTCGTTAACGGCTATGAATTTCGGAGAGTTCTGGCAAAAGGACATGCATATGTCCGCCGAATAAAAGTGTTTTTGTATTGATATTTAGGCTATCAATACAAATATTCAAAAATTCAAATATATTCATAACTCAGTCATAGCGCAACTTTGCGGTTATGTGAAAGAGAATTCGATTTCACCCATTCGTGAAAAATACGGAACAAACAGTTGTATATTGCCACGTATATTATTTTATATGAAGGATAATTGAACCCTGTTTTTATTCAATGCCCGACTAATATCGTATAATTATACTATTTCACTTAGCCCTGAATAAAATTAATAGCTGCTATTACTAGCCGACGCGTTTCAGTCAAATTACCCGGCTAACTTGATTTATAGCCGTTAAACCGCCACTGAAAAAGTCAAGTGTTAATCTATACAAAATTACACTACATATTGTTACTGAACATAATATACTATAAGCAAAGGTTGATTGCGTATTTTTTATTTGCCCAGCATTTCGCATGGGTGTGTGGTAAACCATCCTGTGATTACAATGCGTTTTATTGAATCTCTGTCTATACATACGCTTGAATAACACGTTCCTAATGTTAAGTAATACCCTATAAGTATTATAAACTTGAAAGTTTGTGAGTATGGATGGATGAATTGAATTCTGTAACAATATAACATGAAAACTACAGAAAAGATTTTGATAAAACATTAGAATAATAAAGCTTACAATCATATAAAAATGATAAATTGGCTAAAAAACCTTTTGTGACGAAAACCGACAATTATAGTTAAACTTTCTTTACTTTTTTCATAATTAACAAGCAAAATATAATCCACAAATCGTTTGCCTTAGAAACTCAGCCTTAATCTTCTGTATCTGATGTTAAGCGTTTTTGGATAGCCATATTAATGGCTTGCACACTTTAAAATACTCAGTCGGTTTTCTGACTGCAAGTCGTTTACTAAGTGTAAAATATTGCACTCCACAAAAATGCTCAACATTAAATCGAGTTGAGCCTCAATATTTTCTCGCTTGGAACTTTATTTGAATATTGTAACTTCTCCCTGTTCGTTGAGGATTGTAGATGTGTTGGTTCATAGAAGGAATGTTAGACGAGCTGCAATTTGAGAACATACCAATCTGTTAGTTATGCTGCTTTTACGGACACAAACTAATTTGAATACTTATTACTTGTTTGTATAAAGTAGTAGTGCCTAACGGTTTTCAACATGAATAGGCCGGATCGACCAAGGACCAAACTATTACCCTCTCACTGAATATCGACAAAAGTAACAGTATGTTTACAGTTGCGGTTCGTTCGGTGAGTGAGAGTACCGGTGACCTAGTCCCTTTTTCCTTAACCGTAATCCCGCTCTTCTTCCTGTTACCATGTCCCATACCAAAGGGCGACAATACGCTTTTGATTCCTCTGGTGCTTCTTACATCCTGAGTGGGAACCAAACCGACGGTCTCTGGCGTACCAGTCCGGGTCCTTTATTACTAGACGAGTTTAGAAACAGTAGAAAAACTGCTTCTTTGTGACGGTTTTAGGCCTTCCATGAGAGGGCAGTGTTACCCCTGTCGACATTCATGCTGTAACCAGCCTAGCACTAACTACCACTAAAGTAATAATACCACTTTAAAAAAATGTGTGTTTTCAACGTGACTATTAGAAACAAGCTAAAGAAAATGGGTCTTACATAAAAAAATGTAATCTTGATCCATTATTATTATATCATACATCTGCTTTTTATTATATAACCTACAAATAACACTATTTATCTAGATAAAAGTCATGATGTGATCAAATTTATAGAGCACTATTTATTACATTCTTATATTATTAGCAATATCTTGTTGGTAACAGTATTATCGTATCTATTATGGTACCTAAATTTGATACAGGTTTTAATTTACTTGCCGACATAGTAATGTAGAGCTTTAATATATAATAATTATGTTTATTATAGTCTAAAGCTCTGGTGAAAATTTTTTGTCGAAATGTACAAATTTGTATTTTATGTATCCAAATATGCTCATGATAAACTATGGTCACAAATAGATGTCCAAAACAATAGGACAGTTCCCGATTCCCCAGATAGGTATTCAAAACATCAAACAAGTTCGAACAAGCTGTATCCCAAGACGATTACAAGACAATAAATCACCCTTCGAGAATCAAACCCTCGATGGTATTTTCTCGACATAAACGACTTTGCAATGAGAAATCGTGCAGAGATCGTAGGAATACCGCAGAATTTTATACGGTCGCCGGGAAACGTTGCATTTACATAAATATTCGTTTATCGGGACAAGTCTGTGATTTAAGTGAAAATCTTGTTCGGTCTGCGAAAAAAAGAATGGAAGACAATAAAGAAAAGGTTTAGGATGTCTGTCTAGAATTAAATAATGGAGGTACCGCACTGATATACGAACGTAAATGCGTCATACGAGAAAGTCTAGAAAGCGTTGGGATGTGAAATTATAATACGTATAATGGTACATATTTTCAAAAGTTTCTTTGTGAAAATAATGTACTATAATACTACATATTCCGTTTCTATTTAGACTTTAAAATCCATATACGAGTACATAACCATAAATCAATATTTTTTTAAGAGATGTTGGACTGGTAAATCTTTTTTGTCTTGTTGGATTGGTAAATTTGACTGTGTCGCGGAGTACTTTGCAAAAACACAAACTTATAACAAACGGATATATACAACACCCAGACTCGATGCATCAATTTGTAGATCACTCGAAGTATTGTTCAATGTGGCAACTGAACCCTCAACACTCCAAATAGTTTTAAACGAGGAGGCGAGCTCTTAAACCACTACGCCATGCTAGAAATATTTCACAAGATTCATAATACCTCGTACAAGGTAGGTTAGTCTAATAATAGTATACGCCTCATATATTATTACAATAATAATATATCAGGTACTTAAACCTACGCCTATACTCATATATTTCTATCAAAATACCCTTCGAACATAATAACACCTGTTTTATGGGTTTATATTTAGATTTATTTTCATCTTGGCAGCCAAGGTCTATACCTGACCTCTTGGCTTATATCTTACACGTGTAATTATATAACGGATTCATAACGACATATTATATTGATGGGACCAGGCTTCTTTTTTATTCCAGTATTACTATGTCATGACTGCCAATTACATACCCTTTCAAATTTTCTTTAGGGGAACGAGAGATATTAAAATTTCAAAATTAGATCGGTAACGTATCTTTGGTAATATTATTGTTATGTATAAACGCGCTCAAAATCTCTATTATGCAAATCCATCGCTGATAAAATTTTCTCCAGTTAAAGTTCTTCCAAAACCTGGCTCTAAATTAAAAAACGGCAAAACATTGATTATTTTTTTCCGTTTCTACAATAAACGGTGCAATACTTTCATACCATAAACCCCGAAATATTTTATCTAATTTGTGCCGTCAAATAACACAAACATAAACATGATGTCTATCTGTATTTATAAGATATAAAAAGGCACATAATACTGCAAATCAACAAGCCCTACTACGTGACATGAAAGTCGATTTCGTTCCGGGTATATAGAGGGAGCAATTTGCTAGTTTAGTAGGTACACTATAAACAAAACAGGAACAAATGTTGCGTCATTACGGCGGTCGTATGTTTTGTAAATTATTTTAGAGATAAGCCCTTGGACATACCCACATAGGCTTGTTCCATC
The DNA here is from genome assembly GCA_944739405.2 of Euclidia mi. Classification (NCBI taxonomy): domain Eukaryota; kingdom Metazoa; phylum Arthropoda; class Insecta; order Lepidoptera; family Erebidae; genus Euclidia; species Euclidia mi. The sequence continues at coordinate 93,906,885 of OX123183.2, read as the reverse complement.
CTGTTTTGGACGTACGGCCTGTGTCTCACTAAGCTATCAGTAATGACGTAACTAATCTCGCCACCGATAAAATGTATAGAGCTCTATGAAACTCACTCATCTGTGTCCCCTCGGTTGGGTAACCAATTTGAGGACGGCAACAAAATCTGATGGCGCCTCCACTAAAACTTCTTTTTTTAATTTATTTTTCAATAGACTCACGCCTGTATCCTCCAAGAGGCGCCCACATTTTGCGATGAATTTTTGGTTCCACGTAATCGAGGGCGAGCCTATGGCCGTTACCAGGCACATCACCAGACTCCGTGCTGTTACTGAGAATTCGAGAAAACCCAGTAACACTTTTGCTCGACCCGGGAATCGAACCCGGGACCTACGATCAGCAGTCGCATACGCTATCCACTGGAAAGAAGAAAGAAAGAAAGAAAGAAAGAAAGAAAGAAAGAAAGAAAGAAAGAAAGAAAGAAAGAAAGAAAAAAATTATTAGACACACCAATACAAAACACAACAAAGTTTGACGGTAAAGACCAAAAGAAAAAGCAAAAAGAAAAAAAAACACATCCAAAAAAAAAGTGCAGTACGTGTGTCCAAAAGGTCTCAGCTCAGCTTGTGCTACGAATGACCGCAGCGCTGTTTTTCAGCCGAAACTTAAGGGCTAGTCACGGAGGATTATCAGAGTAGATAGGTACAGTAAATACTATTAACGATAGGCTAGAGAAATATAAGATAACAGTAGTGTACCTATATAGAGAGTATATAATTATAAAGCAACAGATATTATTAAAGTAAATAATATAGACATAATAAGCAATGTATAGAATGTAGGACCACGGAGGCAGTGTATATCGAACTTAAATGTCCCAAATATAAAATTTTGTATAATCCAGTTCAAGGTATAGCCAGTATTACAGAGCTGTTTTAGAAATTCTAACACTCATGCTTATAAACCTGCCATTAGCCACTTTTCAGTTTTGACTCATTTTTGTTTCATACACTAAAGTGCCACATGGCGTAAGTTTTAGTACCTGCTTGTGGTAATATGATGTATAATCATTGATAAGTATACTTACTGAACCTGTGTAATTTTGCCATTTTACTTAATTTATGTGTGATTCGCTGTGCTCGGGATACATTGATGATAACAGATCCACAGATGGAAAACAAACCATCGAATTTAATTTACAATTAACTTGAATCTACGATATTTGCACATTTTCTCTAAGTTTCCTATTGAGTAATGTATGAGAATAAGTGTAATTTGTTGGAACCAGATTACGAATCGACAATCAATGGTATCGTTTATTCCGATAACGTCGCGAACATCTATTAATCTTGTGACTATTTCTCAAAATCACGATAGCATTGTTCAACTGTCTTTAGACTGTAACTGAACAATAAACACTTAAATGTGGATTGCTTTATCTGACACTTAGCTAAGATGTATCTTTATTTTGTTTTAAAATTTATTTATTTATATTACTCTAAGTAAAATAATTCTTTGCTCTCTCTTTAATTCGCTTACTTGTTAGATTCGGCTGCGTATCTATTAGTATTTTTTTTAAAAGACAACTCCCGCATACGGTCCCACATAACGGTCACAATGAACACCCAGACTCGAAACAAAAATTTGCGATTTACACAAAGTGTGACAACACTCGGCGCAGTGTCAAGCAGCGAGGCGGCCGCTTAAACCATTACACCAACCGTGCAGTCAATCAGTGATATGCGAGGCAGCGATATACGGATAAAGCATCTTCCAATAGTATCTCTACCTTTTTGAGGATTGAGTGAACATTTTTCCACGCTCACAGCTCAACTGCCTTGTATCTTTGTAGCACATGTATGTTGTCTTACCCACTGCCTTCGAACTCATGTATTAAGCATTTTTATTAAAATTTGTTTAGCGCTAAAGTCCAATAAATTCTTTTATTTGGGTTTCACATCTATACATTTAGTCGCCCTTTTGGAAAATCTATAACCTCACGCTAGTTGCGGCGATAAAGTCGATTATTTGGTGGTTGATGTTATTTTTGATAAAGTGATCGCTAGACGGCAAATGATAAAACGCGATGCACCGTCGCTAAATCGATACTGTATCTTACTTATCTTTTGGTAAATATAAAAATTATATTTCCCTCAATGCTTTTAACAACACAAGGACAGTTTAAAACGATATATAGTGCGCGTGTAGTTGTATCAATAAAGTAATACCACAATCACGCAACTAAGCCAGAGCTTATAATAAATATTAGAACTTAGAATCCTATGAAATATTGCGACAGACGGAGCTTTAAATATCGCTGAGTTGTACAAAACTTAATCCAGTTATGGACCAGTGAGAACTTCTCAAATCTCCTTTGTAATCTAGGAAGTTGTCCGGTATTTAGTGAAAATCTCATAAAATTAAACCTGAACACGTACAGGGCCGCCATTAGAACGATAAACAACGCTGAGCGTATTAGGTAAAAATAATCTTCAATCATCTGCCGAGAAAATATTCGCAAAATATCATTTGAAATCACGATCAATTTGTATTCAATGGATTTCATTCTCTGACTGGAATTTTGAATAAATAATCTGAAATGTAGCGTAAATTTTATTATATAAAACTTTGTAGTTACTTCGTACTATAGAAACATTATAAACATTAATAACTATTAAACTGTTTTCTGAAATTCTTTTTTCTAATATTGTGAATTTCTGAAAATCAGATAGAACAAATGTAAAATAAAACTATGTAGTTAAGTATAGCTTGCATTCTTATCATTGCAGAATAGTTGAATAGTTAACGTCGTTTTAGTAAAATCTATCACACTGCGTTTTGTAGAAGCTTAAAAGAATAACTGGAATTACATACATACATACATAGTCTCACGCCTATAACCCCGAAGAGGTAGGCAGAGGTGTATTTCTACACCCACTTTTCGCCAGATATACTTTAGTCCCACGTAATAAGGGGCGAGCCTATTGCCGTACTGGGCACATTTCCAGACTCCGTGCTGCTACTGAGAATTTCGAGACAGAAAAACCCAATAACACTGCCCGACCCAGGAATCGAACCCGGGACCTCCCGATCCCACTCGCACATTTATGCCGCGAGTTCAACGAGGCAGTCATATAGGGTTTGATGTCGTTTTCCGTCTCTACGCAAAGATGGTATTTGCATCGTGTTATCCCTTAGTCGCCTCTTACGACACCCACGGGAAGATAGGAGGTTGTGACACTTGTATTCTATGCCGTCAGCCACACGGCTGGAATTAGTGTAATTAATTATATTCCTTCTAGTAGGTATGGATTTATAGTTTCTGTTAATATACATAATTATTGTAGTTTATACTATCTGGGAACTACTAGCAGTGTGTTGACAATATGAGTAATTGTTATTTGTTATACTCGCATAACGTCATCCAATAAAATCAGTTCGTATTTCTACAATTATTGAATAATGCAATCAGTTTCTGTGCCAACTTATTAGTGCAGTATTGACTGTGGCTCATGAATGAATATTAAACTTGCTACTTTGCTACGCTTTTCTTATAGACAATTATTCAAAGGCACGTAACAAACGCTGTACGCGCTATAATTTATTTATTCCTTTTTTTTCTATGGAATTGAATAATTAAGTGTATGGCCTGCTTTGAGAAAAACTACCATATATATCTTCAATATCCTATGAAGATCCTCTAGTTTTTGTATAAAATATAACTTAAAACATTGCTCTAATTTAAATAAATAGAAGAAGTGTAATCTGCGAAACCGTTGCAAAACTACTATACAAGTAACAGAGCCATTCATAGAAACTTAAATGGTTTGCACGAGAATCAGTTAGCGGGAACCTTACAAATTCTGTTTAGCCATTCATAAACCTTTGAAATATTAAAAGCATTAATCATAAGTACAAAACAGCCACACTTTTGATGTTAAAACAAAATAATTTGTAAAGGCTTACCTTTAAATATAATTATATCGCTCAATGCTTGTGATTTAATTAATACAGGTTATTTAAACTCTTTGTAAAGGAATCCTTAATATCGGTAAAACATACTCATATATTTGTTAACTTTGATTACTGAGTTTTGTTCGTTATTTTGTCTTTGTAAATCATGTTTTCGAACAATGATTCCTAGTTAGATCGATTTATCGCCCCCGAAGCGCTTTGCATACTTAATTTCCTGAAAATCATTGGAGCTGTTTTCGAGATTCAGAAGAATTGTGCGTTTAAAGGTATTAGATATATAAGCTTAAAAAAAGAACATCAGTCCTTAAAAAGTTGAATATGTTATAACGCTAGAGTCGAAACGGTTAATGTTCTATCTATACAAGATATGGTCGTGCCCGGGATGTATACAAGCCATGCTCATTCGGTGGCACAAAAACTATTGCTATGTACATTTATATCTATGTATATGGACTGATCCACACACGTCAGTATTTCAGCCGGAGATGTCACAAGGACGCAAAGTGTGTGAAGAGTCACAGGCAATGTGTATGTCCACAGTACGACTCGGTCATGCGTAGATAACATGTACTGTTTCTATTCTTAATTTTAAATAAGAGCTTTGAACTCTGATATCATCAATCTTTTCTTCCCTCCCCAATTATTGACGTAACACTTTTCAGTCACAATTACTTATCAGCGAGTATGATAAATAAATCTGATATCTTTAAACGACCAGTTATTCTGATCTGGGGGCACAGCAGTGCCCCCGCCAAATCGAGCAAAAAACGGCACGGTGGTACCATTATTTTCTCGAAGCAGTTCAGGCCATTTTCGACCCCCTATAACTTCTTTGTGGATAAAATGAATTTTGAGTAGCCAAGCAGGCATTGAATAAACATCGTGTATTTCAAATTTCATCCAATTTGAACCAGTATAGTAGTTTTAAAATATAACGAGTCAAAGTTTCTTAATTTTGTCACTCACTGACCGATCATCAAAAGTCTTAGGCACACTAGCAGACATAGAAGCTTCAAATTTATAATACAACTAAAGGTTGCCAGTAGCTACGCCTACATTTTTTTAAATTTACCCGTTTTGGCCGATCCCGTAGGAATTTCGGGAAATCCTTTCTTAGTGCATCCCTACGGTCCCAAAGGAACATACATGCCAAATTTCAGCTTCCTGCGCCCAATAGTTTCGGCTGTAGCGTGTCTGTCAGTCAGTAAGTAACGCAAGTAGTATACACATAGCAGTAAGTTTTTGAGATACATCAACTGCATAAATAACTATATATGATAATTAATACATATATAAATTTGATTGTTTAGTGCGATTGCCAAGTCAATCTATTTTTTTTAAACATTAAAGATTTTTATTTAACCGACTTGGTATTACATGGATCTTACAACTTTTTACGGTTGCGAGACTTGGTTATTTGACAAGTATTGTTTTTATGGTATATATATGTATAATCTAGGCAACAGCTCCGATGATTTTCATGAAATTTAGTATGCAGAGAGTTTCGCTAGCTAGTATCCATTGTTAAAAAACACGATTCACTAAAAACATAACAAGCAAAGCTGCGAATAAAAAAAAATACCGAGTGGTCATCCAGGTACTCTCTATAAAACGTAAAAATGCATAAACCTGCATGACAACTATGGGCACAACATACAAACCAAATCAATTTTATCACGTTACCACCACGAGCGTTGTACAATTTGTCACATTTTATTTCTCGTTAGCGATTTTACGCGAACAGAATGGACTACTGTATTTCACTGTTCTGTCACTTAAAACATGAAATCATAATTAACATATGAATAAAACTGATGGCAGTTCACAGCTGTAATCAAACTTAAAATATTTATTTATTACTAGCAATTGCACGCGGTTGCAACCCCCGTTATTTTCGGTATCTCGACAACAGTTAAAAATTATAGCCAATATGTTACCGTGCAAATTCCTATGCGTTCCAGTGAAAGTCCCATTAAACTCAGTCCAGCCATTTCGAAAATTACCCCGGACAAACAGAAAAAAAGACAGACAAAAGGTTAAAAAGGCTGTTTGTGATTTGGTAGCGTATAAACAAACGTATGCACGTGGAAAAACAATTGTTTTGAAATCACAGACAGACACTTCAATTTTATTCATTTAAAATGATTTTTAAGATTTTAGATAAATCATTTTGTGAACAAAAGTCGTATCTAATAAATTAATATTGACTTAATATCGGAGCGCTACAAGACAAGAATACAATAAAGGATTACAAACAATTGATTATAACGAATAATAATAAGAATAATATTTATTTAAACAGGCGTGAGTCTATGTATGTATGTATGTATGATTATAACGACTGAATACAGTTATGATATCAATTAACTGTATTCATTGTTAAAGCAATTATTTTAAAAGATATTTATGAATAAACTGATAGAAATCAGCAGAATACTACTAATACATATAGCTGTTGTATAAAATACTAGTTGACGCCAGCGGCTTCGCTCGCACATATTTTCGAATTTCCCGTTTTGCCCGATCCCGTGGGAATTTCGGGAAATCCCGTCTCAGTGCACCCCTACGGTCCACAAGGAACATACATGCTAAATTTCAGCTTCTTGCGCCGAATAGTTTCGGCCGTAGCTTGTCTGTCAGTCTACGGCCTTGTCAGTCAGTCAGTAACGCAAGGATTTTATATACTATACAGATAAAGTTAATTTATTAAAGTTCATATACGGGGTGTAAGGTACGGTGTACCGAAAATCGATAACAGTGATTCAGTGCATGATACTGAGGCCATTGGCGGTCGAATTTTCCGGAAAATTTTCATGAATTTTCCGATTTTTCTTTTGCATCTTTTGCCATTTAATGTAATGAAATAGTACCTAACTATAGTCGACCCGCATTCATTTTTGTAAAATTCTAAGAATTAAACATGTACATGGCGCGTTTACCCTGACGTGACATCGGCCGCGGCGCGCGGGCGCAGCACAGTAAGCGCACCAGTACATCGTAATCACTGCCGCTACCATCCGCCGCTGTAGGGCCGTAACAGCTGATAGTGCGAGTTTGTGTGTTCCTATTTCATCGCAATTTTTTGGAAAATTGTCGAGTTCTTAGTTTTTTTCTGGATAATTCGACCGCCTAGGGTCTCAGTATAATGTACTGAATCACTGGTATCAGTTTTCGGTACACCGTCCCTTTTACACCCAGTACACATCTGTTTCAAAAATTAATTTGTAATCAATACCTAAGTAGTTGTAACCTTTGTGGCGGCTTTACTTTACCAAATATATAATAATTTGAGGTCGATACAAATTTTTACAATAATGATACAAATTCAAATAAGCAATTCATAATTACCTGAAACTACTTGCAACAGTGCCGAATTATACTCAAAACAAAGGTACGTGGTATATATCCTGGAAAACAAGATTCAAATGTTAAATACGAAAGAAGTTTAAATTCATAAACTGCTGTTAAGTTATAATGTCCATTTTTTTATTTACCAGCATTACATTTAATAAGTACTACAGCTGCCTACAATCTAACAAACAGTCAAATAAAACGAAAACCTATTGGAAAACATTTTACTTGTTCCTTTACCCCCTGATTTATGTTTCAGCGCCGCCTATTTCTATAGCTTACAACCGTCATTAATAAATATAAAGCTTAATATCTCCATAGCTAATAAGAAGCAATTACTTAATGCACTAAAAGCACTTAATATGCTTTATGGAACATTAAGAGGCAAGTGAAACTTAACGAATGAACGAACAAGCGACCCTTACTAAAAGCCTGCTAAGTTCAAGTTCGTCTATAATTTAAATAGGTAATTTTATGTGCACTAAAGCCAATTAGAAATGAAGATCACATTATAAGGATGCGTGGATGTAGGTAAGTAGTTTAGAGTGTGTCTTGTATATATTATATGGCAGCGTTTTGCTTACGAAAGTTATGTAACTCGCTGATTTATGAACTGATCAAATCGGTGATCGAATCGATCAAATTTACAGAATTTTACAGAACCACTGGAAAAATCAGTAAAAGCTAAAATTAACACATGCCAATTCGCTATTATTTTAAGATAGCATACATAATAGATACAAAAACACAATAGATTCAATCGCAAACCAAAATATAGGCCACACTGATAAAGCACAATAACAAATTCAAAAGATATACAAATCTCCGCCAATCAATAATTTTACTAAAAGATAAAGGAAGCGATGAAAAATATTCAACAAACGCAAACATTGAGTTCTTTCAGAGAAATAAACGTACCAATAATAAGGCATTGTTTGCCTCAGATGAATAAGCATTGAATCCAAGTTACTTGGGCTCGCTCCCGCCGAGCGATCCGTCAAACTAAAGAGGTGATATTAACATCCCGTAGCTACGTGGGTATGGTTATCTGTATGTGCAAATACAAATGATTAAGCCATATGAATACGAGGAAACGTATTAACGGGTTCTTATATTTATATAGGAGATCCAATAGAAAGACTACCTTCACCCATATGCTTAATGAATGAAATTATTAATTTTATGTTATTTGCTAATTAATGAATATCTATTTTGCGAATAGGTTAGCTAAATAAAAATTCACGCTTTGGTCTTTCCTTTGATCTGTTAAACAACTAAATTTTAAGAAAATACTTCATATTCTATGCTAATGACACAAGGCTTTGAGTTTAGGCATATCAAATGCAAAGTAATTTAAATTGTCTAACAAAATGTCGATAATCGATATATATAATGTGCCTGAAGTTCGCAATAAAAATATATTTTTTTAAATATCGCCGTGTAGTAGTGTGTACAGACCTAGTCCACTGCTGGTCATATTTTAATTTGCGTCACAGTTACATTGAGAGCAATAGGAGGCTTAATTTAACACACTACCTGGGTTGATAAAGGGTTTGATGTGGAGTTTTCCGTCTTTTCCGACATCTACGAAATGAAATGTTCCAGTGAGTTTTTATTTTCTTAAACCTTAACTAAAATAAACCACGGTATATTTCACCTATATATAAGAAAATGTCTGATTGAAACCTGTAATTATCACATTAATATTTTGTTTAAACATCTTGATTTAAGTCAGCTGATCTCTCGTAAAAAATAAACCCTCCTCTAAAGACGGTTCAATGTTCTCTTCAACAATCATTCATATTCCTCATAGACATCATGAGCACACGTGACATCTCCATACATTTACACAATGCCTCAACACCATATGTTTGCGAACTTCGTCCAACCTTTATACCAACACCTTATATCTCACAAAAGCACACACCCGAATTTTGAAAGCCAATAGATAAAAGTCGTAAATCTTGACACACAGATATATTTTCCTTTTATATTTTTGTCCGCCCGTTTTCCCCCGATCTAAAAATCGGAGTGACTTTTGAAATCACTTAGAAATTACCAACTCTTTCCTTTCAAATAAAAAGGGGAAGCAATAAAGGTTTATGGCCATCGAATATTTTTCGTTTCTCGTTATTTTCAAAGGTAACCTGTTGAAGAAAGAATATACTAAAATGCTTTAAGTTCTAAATCAATAACTGATAATTTAAGAATATCTAAGAAATTATACTAGTCCTTTATAGTAACTGTATATCGTAGGAAGAATTTTATAGTATACAATACAATGACAATAAAGTGCATTTTCTAAAATAATGTATACGAAAATTGTATTAAAATCAGTATATAATAAAGTAATAGTAATTTATATTCCTCGTGGACACAGGCAACGATGACTGCTTCTATAAAAAGCAATTTCAAAGCAACTTCGATATCTAATTAACAATTAATTAATTTCCCTGTCCCACAATAAAGCGAAAGCAAATCAGCATTGTTTGCAACAACTGTATATCAAACAAAGCTATACAATTTTGAAGTTCTGTATTTGACAAGCGCCTCGGCAGTGGTACTTAGTATTATATTATAAATTTGATCTATTAATATCGAATATAATTAGCTAGAAACTACGAAGCCTCTCAAAGTTAGAACATTAAAATTATTTGTGTGTAGCTGTCTGTCCGTTGGAGAAAATTAACCGAATGTTAACCTATCGAGGTGACAGTGCCAACCGAGTAAATGACTTTGGTAGTTTTCGAAGATCTAAGGTAAAGTTTAATTTAATCAATTTGTACAGCTTTGTGTTAAAGTTAACTAAACACGTGTCACAATACTGTGATAATTGGAGTAACAAGTTCCTTTTGAACTTACGAGTGTGTGTCATCGATTGTGCGGTTTTATTGAAATGTTTGCGGTCAATTGTTGGCCCGGTTGTGAAACCTAGGCGACATAAATGTTATTGAGTTTTAAGCCTCATGGCTGCTTTCACTGCTATCTGACAAGTTCCTTTTAAATTTGTTTGTCAGATATCTCATACACTGATGGTGGGGAAGTTGGGCCTTATAGTTGCAAATACTTAACTTAATTTTAAGGATAACTATTATCACTGTGAATAGATATGTTTTATGAGTAAAAACGTAATAATCTTCTGACTCGGACCTATTTTTAGGTACCATGTAATTAAAATTCTCCTTCTAATAACTGCTACGAAACAAAGCATTGTGCGTGGGCTCAAAAATACTATATTTTAGTTTCAACAAATAAGTATGTTTCTTAAGCAAGTTATTCCTTTGTATTTTAAAATACCAACAGATATAATTATAGTAATCTATACTAAGAATTCAATCATTCAGATTTTTGGTATTGTAAAAAGGGCTTTAAAATACTTGAGTAAGCAACCGTGCCTCTATTTTGAATAGTATCTAAATACGAACAGAAGTAAGAGAGGGGTGTTAGAGCCAGTCTAATACTACATTCTACATAATATATGAATATGCAATTAGGCTTGTAAAGTTCGCAAGCCACTAGTAACAAAACACTCGGTTTACTAAAATGTAACAACATTTAGTTTGTTAGAAAACTATTCCTGTAAATACTAAGTATTGAGGCTTTTAATGTTTGGTTGTTACTCAGCAGCACCCATTATTCGACATTATACTGGTAACTAAGAAGAAGACTCAAGCAGAAGCAAAACAGACATAATAAAGTATTCTTTTTATAGATTTATATTTTACTAGAGGACGCCAGCAGCTACGCCTCCATTTTTTTTAATTTACCCGTTTTGGCCGATCCCGTGAGAAGTTCGGGAAATCCCTTCTTAGTGCACCCCTACGGTCCCTAAGGAACATACATGCTAAATTTCAGCTTCCTGCGCCCAATAGTTTCGGCTGTAGCGTGTCTGTCAGTCAGTCAGTAACGCAAGGATTTTATATATTAAGATTATTATTCAGAAAAAGAATAAATACTGATATGTTGCACCATATTCTATTTATTTAGCTCTGTATAATGATAACGGAGTTTCTAATAGTATGCTCTATTTAACAGTCTTACAACCGGAAATAAAACTCTGGTTTATATGAATAGGTAGAATTCTGGTATTACTCGTACGACGAAACACTTTTATTCCAATTTCAGATTTTAAAGAGCAAGCATCCAATTAAGTACAATTTAAAAATAATAGATTACTTATTAATGCGATACACTTTGAGAGTTTGATAAAATTACGGTAACAATTTACAATAATAATATCTTATATGAGCCTAATTTCGTTCCTCTTGACCCTGTACAATTTGTTTGTATATGAAAAATACCTACTGGCACCTTTGTAAGATAACGTTATTTTTTGCCGTGTCGGAGAATACGGCAAAAAATAACTTCTCATTTCTGTCCTAGCCGTTCCATTAAAAAGGAGCCTAAATTATTCTTTGGATAATTTGGTAAGTAGCCCATGTTTTTGAGTTGTTTTACTTTTTTCTAGTTTAATGGCCAGTTTTACAACTGTCTAATAAAATCCTGTTAAACTAATTTGTTAGATAACAAATACAAATTTCGTCCCAATTTTTAATTTATCTGGGAGATATCGCCTAACCAGAGGTGGGACGTGAAACTGGGCCTCAGTATCGTAAACTTATGCGCACCAACTGTAACGGGTTCCGTAGCGTGGCAATAAAACTTTGAACAAGATTCTATGAAACAAGTTTAGGTTTGTACAATGCATTTGCATTAAGTAAAAGCTGTTATCATTCACCAGTTACTGTTAAACTATCAATTATATATTATTCAAATCTAGCGTGAATATCACCATTTAGTCATTGTTTAGCGATTCTAAATTATAAACTGCTCAATTTTAATATTAGTTAAAAAGCTTTCACTTATTTTACCACTTTGACGTCTTTCTTTCAAACGAGTGATCTTGAGCAACTATGGTTTAAGGAACCTCAAAATAATTTTTAAAGATTTATTTACATATAGACATATGAATGATGAAAAAATAATTTTATACGCCAGTTCCATGTAAAGAGAGACCTCCCCCTATATTATTATAATAAAACGACATACGGACAGACAGACAGACATGGCGAATCTACATGAGTTCCATTTTTGCCATTTTTGGCTACGGAATCCTAAGAATGAGACAATTGAAGTCTCGTCTATTTAAACATGTTTTTCATTTGCATAAAGTGTGGTGACGTATGCCTTTATTAAAATAACTTATTCATTCTCCGGACTCCGACTCTTTCACTAAGTAGATCCATCATACAAAGCGTATTACTTGTGTACGATGCTCTTAATCCAGTAGATCGATCGTAACTAAAATTGTCACAGCAAAGTTGCAGTGCAGTGCACCCAATAGATACATGCATGTTTATTATTGATTTTTGCCTTTGAATGCTTGAACGAAATGTATAGTATAACAATAATTGTGTGTTTATTTTAGTATTAGGCAGGCAAAAAACAGCTCAACTTTATTTTCTTATGCTTTAGCTTTAGTAAATTAGGATAAGATGCTTTGGATATTATATTGATGATATATTGATAAAAATAAAAAACAAATGTCCAAAAAAGATAGATTTACATTTTTGTCGAATTTGTTAGAGACAATTCATAGAATAGTGAATTTAATTTATTATTACGAACTTCTCGCTTATAGTTATAAGATAAATACAGCTTCTAATACCTATCTAGTTTTTGCGAATGTTCTACGAGTGAGATAACGCGCCATAAATGTATTTTTTTTATAACAGTATATTAACACTTTTAAAAAAAAGAATGTTAATTTTACGCTTAAATTGTTTAAGCATAATCTTTACTTGTTTTATACTAAAATAAGTTATTCGAGCAAGCAGTTCCCCAATAAAACGTTATTTTTAATTCATCCCTCGAGAGCAATATGAGATAGTTCCATATTTTCCATGAAACTGTATTTATAGGTGTCAAAGCGGATTATTCTACTGCTACCAAATAGATACACTGTAACCCAGCTGGAGCGAGCTAAAGCACCCAATAAGACGGTGCTAATAAATCATCTTGACAGGTATTACTTCGCACCTCCAACGCACGTTGCCGTAATTACGTCAGACTCACTTCAATATTCAAAATAAACAGAGAGCTTTAATGAAGATCATTTTGTATGTGGTAATAGATATCGAGACGTTTCGCATTGTTTTCGTGTATTAATAGCTGAAGTAGTTAACATAGTTTTGGGTTGATTACATTCCTGTCTAAGTTTCAATCGCATGCTTGCTCTAATTTTACAGTTTAGCGTAGATGTTGATAGGGACTCAAGAGGCGATTTATACGTTATTGGAGCATCAAATAATTTAGCAATAATTATTTATGATGGTTTGTAGAATATGGATAGATTTGTAGCACAATTAGTGACAGCAATAATTTTCCGAGCCTTGGTTTTGCGAAAATGATCGTGTATTAGCGGAATGGGTCGAAGTAAATGACTGTACAATATAGGAGTAATTCACAATTTTGCATACGAATAAAGTATTATTATCTATCCAAGTCTACGTTGTTATTTAATTTTGTCGTAGTTCCTAGTCCTTGTTTGTGAAAAGTCTAAGCAGATTTTTTGTGAAGCAACCGTCTTTAAAATCTATTGAACCACAAATTGAAATAAAAGCTGCGAATCGACCTTAAGCAATATATGGTTTAAATCTAGTACTATATCTAGTGCCATGTTTAGTCTTTGAAAATAATCCGCTAGACGTTTTACAAGTTACAGATTATTATTTGATCAGATTTAATTCAAAGCTGTAAGTTTTCACTATCCCACCAAATTATTTGCAAATATCGAACAAAGTAACATTTTAAAACAATTGCAGCACAAGATACATTTACATTTATCTTTAAAAGCACGTATTGGTTGTTCCAGAGTCTATAACCTATATTATTATGTATATAGCTGTACATTAAAGTGTCATATAACGTAATACGGTCACTAAGCCTTTCTGTAAATGTCGTGCTAGGGTGAGCGACGAATATCAATTTTGAGCCCCCACACTCATATAAAGAGTGCTTTAATGTTCAAGGTGCCTTTATTATGTGATGCTAAAAAGGTACTAGCAATGATCTTGGGTAATAAAAGACTGTGCAAATTGACGGAGTAACTACTTCAAGTGTTTTCGGTTCTAAAACTTCACGCAGGCTTTGGAGATGGGAAAGGTTTGAACACATACTCGTATGGAAGAAATATTTTGTGTACAATCATAAGCTTGAATATAAGTATATTTGTTAATTGGCGGGTCCACACAGACCGAGCAGCATCGCACGGAAAATGCTTCGCGAGGCTGCTCGGTCTATGTAGACGTGACTCGGTCGAGGAAAGCGCATGTGCGCCCGAGCTACCGAATTAGCGCCGAGGCAAGCGCGTGTACCGCCGCGGGCGAGCGACCGAGCGGCGGAGTCATCGAGTTCGGTTTTTTGTTTTGCCGCTGTCTGGACGCTGTTTCGCGGTCGAACATAATAATCCCTACTAATAGTATAAATTTGAAAGTGTGTATGTGTCCCAGAAGGGATAGGCAGAGGTGTAATATTATTACATCCACATTTCGCCTTGAAATGTTTAGGTCCCACGTAATAGGTGACGAGCCTATTGCCGTTACCGGGCACAACAGCAGACACAGTGCTGCTTCTGAGAATTCGGGAAAACCCAGGAACACTCTTGCCTGACCCGGGAATCGAACCCGAGACCTCCGATCAGCAGTCGCATACGCTATTCACTGGTCACCGGATCACGGAGGATACATCCATCATAACATTCTCATCTTTGATGCAATTTATTGTACCAATAATAATCCTTCAGTCTGTGCTTCGGTTACAGTATCCTTGCTAGACATTAATTGCCTGTAATACATTCTAGATTTTTCCATGTCTACCTATTCCTCATCCTTTATAACAATAATCGACGACCGGTTGGCGAAGCGGGAATGTAAGCGACTGCAACGCCGAAGGTAGCGGGCTCGATTCCCGCTCAAGTCAAACATTCAACAGTCTGGGTGTTTCTATGTATATATGTATAGGTATATTTACAAAAAAATAAGTATAAGTAAATATGTAAACCCAATATGTATACCCATAGTACAAAATTTGCTTAGTTTGGGACTAGATGGTGTTGTGTTAATGTGGTAGAAAATGAAAAAGAAAGAAAAACATTCTTTTGGAGGGGTGGCGTCAGTCAGGCAGCCGGCTAGTAAAAACACATGCCACAACCCTATTGCAGTATGACCATTTCCAAGTACTATATTTATGAACAAAATTTAAAAATAAGAGAGAGAGAGAGAGAGACCTACGATCTCAAATTGATACGTAAACTCGATAGATGGCAAATGCACTATTTCATTCTAATTCACAAGTGACACAATACATGCGCAATAATATAATAGACTAGAGGACGCCTGCAGCTTCGCCCGCATTTTATTTTATTTTACCCGTTTTGCCCGATCCCGTGGGAATTTCGGGAAATCCCTTCTTAGTGCACCCCTACGGTCCCCAAGGAACATACATGCCAAATTTCAGCTTCCTGCACCCAATAGTTTTGGCTGTAGCGTGTCTGTCAGTCAGTCAGTAACGCAAGGATTTTATATATTAAGATTTTGCACTATATTTTCATGTTCTGAATTCAAACTTTATGACTAACTACAATTTTGTTTTTTCCTACGGATATTAATTATAAACAGATGTTGCCGAGTCTGCGCTTTAGGTCGCGTTCACATTTATCTGTCGTGATCTGTCGTGACGCTACAGAGAGCAATCGGTTTCATACATTTTATATGAGAGCGAGCACATTTTTACCTGATAATGGTAATCTGTCGTGACGGCGTCTGTCGTGTCGTGACAGCCAATATTCGGGGGCGGTACAGCGCGCGACACAACACATCAGACAAATGTCCACGCGCCACTGTGTGTCGTAAAGCGTCAGACGCGCGTATGCAATTGTGCGCTATGGACGACTAATTGACTTCCTTTTTATAATATTATTCTTATACAGTACCTATAGACGAGCTAATTGAATACGAAATAATATAATCCCATGTAAATCATTTATGGATATAATTGGATATCTACTTAATCTGAATCGGATAAGTCATCAAAAACATTGCGAAAGTCTGAACTCCCCGAGAGTCAAGACAGAACTGATTCAAAATTGCGTCAGATCGCGACAGACGGCGACAGACAAATGTGAACAGTAATTAATTACGACAGAGACCATCACGAGAGATCACGTCAGATAAATGTGAAAGCAGCTGTATTCTATGGCCGCGCTCGTTCGGGGACCGTTTCCTCGCGCGGCAAATGCCTCGCGAGGCTGCTCGCTCTGTGTGGACCCGCCTAATGACTAGGCGATGAGCAGATTGGTAAAATAACTACGTGCAAAAGTAGTATAAGTAAAAGTAGATCTCTGCAAAAATATTGACAAAGAAATATAAAGATTTAATATCTTTTTATAAAAAAGATAAAATTGCAAATAGCATATTCATCATCATCAGCCCTGAATATAAACTGTTTCATCGCTAGTCACGGGTCATTCTCACTATGAGAAGGGATAGGGCAGGCCATAGTCCACCACTCTGGCCAAGTGCGGGTTGGGGGACTATATATGTCTTTTAGAACATTACGGAAAAAAAACAGACATGCAGGTTTCCTCAGTGTGTTTTCCTTCATCGTTAAACTTGAGATAATTAAAAATTGTATACGCACTGCAAAATTAAATGTCATTGATGCGCGAGGTGGATTTGAACAAGATACACTCTGTAAGGCAGACTGTCAGTCTCTTTCCTAGGTCATCGCTGTCCCAGCATTTTATTATTTCATAAAAAATCTTCTTTTTTAATCGAATCAAATAATTTTATTTGCAAGGATATGACATATGACAATATGTTTATGTCATATACAATTGTACACTCATAAAATATTGAATTAATAAAATGTTATTATATTTCGCGTATTGGTAAACGCAAAGGACTATCGAGATACTGTTTAGAGTTGCGAAGAAAATGCTACTCAATTTTCTTCGCAACTTTTATTTTGTTAATAAGTTATAAAAGATATAACGTAAAACAATGAAATCTCAGATAGCAAAATCTTACTGCCCGTTTTTAGGGATCCGTACCTAAAAGGTAAAAATCGGGACCCTATTACTAAGCCTCCGCTGTCTGTCTGTCTGTCACCAGACTGTATCTCATAAACCGTGATAGCTAGAAAGCTGAAATTTTCACAAATTATGTATTTCGATTGCCGCTATAACAACAAATACTAAAAATAAAAGAAATTCAAATATTAAGGGCGTCCCATACAATAAGCGTGTTTTTTTCGTCAAAATCTTACTGCCCATTTTAATTGCTTGTTTTTTAACGTTGCGTACTAAGCCTACGAGTAGCCAATTTGAAACGGTTAAGTTAAAACACTTGGTGCTCTAAAATGGACTTAAGGATCATATTTCGATGTACTTTTACTTGTTTCATGAATAATAAATTATGTAGCTAACACTCTATTCTTAAAGGTCTTGAGTTTCACTCAAATTAAGAACAACAGGCAACAAATAATCCTCAAAACTCCTTATAAAACAAAGCACAACTGTGAAGATACATAACATTATCGGATTTTCTCAATTTCGTTAAAAGAACCACAGTCATTTGTTAGCTTTGCTCTTGAAATGAGCTAAAACAAATTTCATTGCGTTGTCGGCCGCTTAACATTCTTCATGGGGCCTAATTTACAACAGCTGAATACAAAACGAATTCGTTTTATTTTATTTTTAAAAGGACGTGAAATGTGAATGTTATTCCAGAGAATGAAATCATGCGTAGCTAAATGTTACATTCCGTTTTCCTCTCGAGATTTCCTTTTGGAAATCCCGAGTGTTATAAATATTACGAGTATGGAGCGATGGAGTAAGATTAACACACGTTATACACAGACGCCATTTTAAGATCAAGCAAATATTATGTAGTAGAATCAAGTATTCAATTGATTTTGTTCTGTTACAAAACTATTCAGTTAAATTACGTGAGAATGAATTGAATTAATATTCGACTATCACATTATAAAGCAAAACAAAAATCTATTTATACTGTTTTCGACATTTATATCTATAAAGGATTGTACGGATAATGTCGAATACATTATCCGATTTCGTACATAACAAGGCTTTCCGTCAACTACCCACGTGACGCCATAGTGCTCTGTGAAATGTCAACATTGGTTTTCCGATTCAAGAGTGACTGCACGAAAATAAACATACCTATTTTGCTACGTGGCCTCTAATAACTGATTTAAAGTAGACATATTATAAAATATATACATGGAGTCGTAAGTACATGGTGTGAATTGACTTTCGATTTACAAAAGATCGGAGGTGTGTTAAGTGTTTCAGAGGTTATGGCTTAGACTTGTTAAGATAAAACATTTACACCAGATCTCTATCGCGATTAGGATTTCGAGGCAAACTCAATCCTAGTTCTCATCTCAGAACAAGATTTGTTAGGCCTTGTCGAAGGCATTCTTGGGACCATTTTAATACTGACACCAAAGAACACACACTTACAAGAAACTGAAATAGTAAGTATGTCTCCGGATAACATGTCGTTGATAATTGTACTTTTGTAACCTAATGGCACAGAATGCTAAACGTTGATCTGAAATAATTGGAAGCCACGAATACATTATTAACTTAACATGTAATATGCAACACGAAACATGATAAGCTTATCTTTAAGATCCTCACTGAGTTTTCATCAAAGTTCTGATTAAAATCGTTAAGTTGTTACCAACTCTTGCTTAAGACGATATGTTTATTATGTTAAGCACTGCTTCCTGGCGAACTTATGCGGAATTACTGGGAAGCAAAATTTTAGACCTAAGTTAAACTACGTATAAAGTGCACTCTCTATATTTTACATCGTCAGAAGTTCTGCTTTTAACAGTCAGACTAAGTTTAAGCGCATTACAATTATTCGACTCGACAGTTAATTATCAACTTTAAATACGTTGACTTAAAAAATAATGTTATGTAGCGCGATCCTACTAGATTTGGTGTAAGTCTAAAAAGTAATACTTTTCGAGATAAATAAAAGAGTATTGTAATTTTAATTATCCTCTGTTTTATTTTAATCCATTTCTTGCCTTGTTTTATATTGTGCAATATTTTATGACACACACATAAAACAGTACCATTTTTTATTGCCATTTTTAGACAGCAGACAGATTTTAGAACGTACAACGAAAACGAACGTACAAACATCCCTTAGCCCATACTCGACTCGAATATGAAGAAATATGTAATTACATTGAGTACCTTCTAGAGTTATATTTTCTCTATGACCGTCCCGTATATAACTGGCAGACAAATATTGCTGCGACATATTTGTTAGTATCATTTATGATCTTGCTGAAAGGATCACAATTACGTTTCTGTTAAAAATGCTAATATATGTTAGTATTTTTATTATGTAAAATGGAGAAACCAATGATTTGAAGGAATAATCTAGTGGTGGACGTAACGGACTGCTGGGACTATGGTCTCGGGTTCGATCCCCAGTTACCCCGGGCACATACCTACCTCGGACTTTTCGAAGTTATGTGTGTATTAAAAATGTTAATTATCGCCGGCTTAGAAATGTGCCTGGTAGATTTTCCATTTCATTGGGACTGAAACATAACTGGCGAAGTGTGGGTGCCTCTGCCTGCGCCTTCGGGGATAAAAGGCGTGAAGTTATAATGGTGATGATGATGATTAAAGGAATACCAAAAACATAATTCTGGTACATGGTAGACCACAAAATTTTATAAAGTCTTACATCATAAACGTCATACCTAAGCACGTACAGTTATTTCACAGATACTATATAAGTAATAGTCAAGCAACTTGGTATTTTTACACAGTGTGATTTATGTCTGTTTCATAGGATTAATGAGGTATAACCGAGGTTATTATACTCTGAGACATCGCCCGCATAATATAGTTCATCAGTTTACTCACTTAACTGTGGCCTTCGGACTATGTGTAACAATACGGAAGCAAACCAAATAATCCAGCTCAATCGTAAAACCGTATTCTCTGACATTGTAAAACTAAAAATTTACAATTATGAAAAAAACAATAATTACCTATAAAATTGATGTTAGTGTATGGGCATTGGCCATAATAGTGACATCTTTAAACTTCTCAAGTATACGGTGAAGCGCTCTTTGGAATTGATATTTTCCAGGGACATAACAAAACCACAAACAAAAAATAATTTAAAAAGAACCTATGTTCCGAAATTAACAGAAAAATATTCTACAATACAGAGCTCGTTCGTACTATAGTGGGTTCTGTTGAACATCAGTATGAACTTGCTAATGGACGCCACACGGCATCAAGATAAAGTTGTGGACTTTATGCCACGCCTGCGTCCAACTTTGACCATTTCTTGTGTCCTTAATGTTTTCCTGCAAGTATTAAACTTTTGTTGACAACTATTCACTTGCCTACTTATCTTGATTAAACTATTACTGCAAACATTTCTTGCGGTTGTTTTTAATTATTCAGTTAATAGCTGAGCTAAGGGAATTTCTGGTACTTGTATAGGAAATATCTACGAAAGACTAAAAAATTTGATGCATTGGCTACTGCTATCACAAAAATAGCAAGGTTCTGACGAGTAGGTAGTGTTTGGGCATCCGGTACTCAAAATCTCCGAACGAAAGGCAACAATGGAGATAGTAGTTAGCCATTTACATCAGAATCAGTTACAGCAAAATATGTGTTCGGTTGTGTTACTAAGTAATCATATATGATCGCTTCTCTTGCAGTCATAAAGTTTAATATAGTATAAACAAATATTTTCAATTCTCGCCTTGCAAATCTTCTGCTTAAAAATCATTTTACAACAAATAAAGCCTGTCGTGCATACACTAAATGTATCTACCTCCTGTATAAGACGCATCTCTCTTGCCGGCTTAAAGGTACCTTCACCTCACAGTGATAATCAGTGACAAAATGTTACTTTCGGAACATAATAATTCACTAAAGAGAGCTACGCCCTAAAATCACTATGCCTTAAAATCACATCGCATAAGACTTCTACAATCACTGTCCTTCTATCTGATCTTCTACAATCCCATAATTGTAACAAGGCGGTCAGTGTCTTATTAACAAAACATCATTTTGAACAAGTGGCATCGAGTAGATTAGTCACAACATAAATTGACAATTACGAGTACTAAATTGGGGTAATCATAAAGCTGTGCTATTTTTAGTATTTTTTTTATCATAAGTATCAAATAATATTTTTCTTTATCTCGGCTATTCCTCTAACTAAACTCTTCAAATTAGAAGAAGTACCAGCCCATTTGAGAGGCTGTCACGGGGACATAAGACCAATGCACAGAGGCCCGTAGAATGTTTAAATTTAATGTGGTGGGGCACATGCAACGGGCCCTCGACAACTGCACTTTTACATAATTATGTCACCGATAGACTGCCTCTGTAGTCCATTAGATAGCGTATGCGTCTGGTGATCCCGGGTTCCGGTCCTCGGCAGGTCCCGGGTTCGATTCCCGGGTCGAGCAAAAGTATTACTGAGTTTTCTAATTTCTCAGTAGCAGCACGGAGTCTGGCAATGTGGCCGGTATCGGCAATAAGCTCGCCCCCAATTACGTGGGCCCTTAAATTCATAATGTGAAATGTGGGTGTAATATTATGCCTCTGCCTAACCCTTCGGGGATACAGATAAAAAAAATTATATCGCTCAAACAACTAAACGAAAACTAAGCATATTTTCAAAAGCATTGCTGGGATTAAATTGCTCCATTATCATTCTTAAGCGAGGAAAATGCGGAGAAGGCTGGACTTGGTGCGTTTACTTATATTTTTTGTGTAGTCTTATTTATAAGAAGTTATAAGAAAGTTCTGTACCATGGATGTACCTACGACATAATCCAAATTTCATTTGAGAATCTCTCCTTTTTCTCACTTTTAAATGTATTTAAATTGTTAAAACATAGCCCATTAATTAAACAGACAACAAAGTTAATGAAAACGGCAAAAGCAATGACTTTTCTTAGACTCTAATTATTTTCATGTTTCTTATCAAAAAAAACTCCAAAAGTTATTGTTGGTCGTTACTCATCTTAGTAATAAGTGTCAAAATTATTTATTTCTTATGGGGCGGGAAACACTTTCCATTTTATTATTTTCAACTGTTTTAATACTTATACTTTTTGGCTTGCAAAACTTTCTTTTTACGGGTTTAATCTTTATTCTATTAAGCTCATTTTTAAAGTATTAACATAATAACAAAAAAGAGCTAATTTGCGTTCAAATTACTTTGTCACATTTTGTGGCACAATTACGACCACGCACACGCCTCTTTGCTTAGGTGTCAAAATAAAATCATTTTTGTAAAGGATTTTACCTAAGCCTTTTATGCCTTGCAAATTGGATGAGCCCTATCCAATAATCCAATTTCAGTTTAGTAAATCCACTAGTTCGCTGAATACTTACTTAATTTTCAGACATTTACAATGTGATTTTGGCTCCGTTGTTCGACTCAATAACTAACTTGGACCATCTTGTATTTTACTAACAACCAATACGAGAAAGGCAAGGTGATGTTTTAAAGGTGTTTGTCGGCGCGTCTTACGTTTCGACCCATTAAAACCATGCAATAAAATTAACAGACCTTTTATTTGTTATCATCAGCGAACAAGTAGTCTACATTTATTGTAACACAAACAAATCGCCTTCCATATCAAATATTTAGAGAAATGGTGACTTTTCCCACTTCTGAGGAGTGATTCAATAGTATAGTATATATATAATTTTTTGTAGGTCCAGTTGACACCGTTGCACCTAACACCTAATAAATTGTTCTAATAGGTTCACGGTGAAATCGGAGGAGGTTGAAATAATTAGGTATAATGACCATCGCAACGATAGTAATTATTTGGATAGCTAAATTGCCTGCCAATGCACGTCAATACTTCAAAAGCCACACGCCACAACGACACAACAATAGATTTAATGCTCAATCTGGAGCCTAAATACTAAAGCCATATTTCGCCCTGTCAAAAGCAAGATTAATTTTCAATATTTTCTATTCAGATCGTATTGAAATGCAGTAGGCAGGGAAAATAATATTTATTTGTCCATTACTTTGTGCAGTAGTGTATGTGTGTAGTGTTTGTAGTACAAGAATACTACATATGTATTTTTGGAAGCAAGCACAATTGAAATATAAATTGTGTTTCATCCTCATCAGCTTGTTAGTCCACTGCTGGATATTAGCCTCTCAAATGGCACTTTCTTAAAATTGTATGTATTTTTTGCTTATTTGGAATGCATTTAATTTATTCGAATCTTTACTTTACCAAATCATTGCCTTCCTTTTAAACTGGTGCATAGACTGAGCGCCTTAAGAGCTTATCCGTTCAGTGCCCAGCTATAAAGACCATCTGCTACTAGCATTTATAAAACAAAAACCACTTTTTTTTATAAATTTCAAGTCCTACTTACAGAATACGACTACGCAATGCAATTTCACTTCCTTTAATCTAGGACTTGGTTCTGTAAGAAATGTAATAACCTTGGAAATGCGCTTATTTCTTTATGAATGCGAATGAAATATAGCTATAGTAAATAGTAAATGGCAAGTTTTTAATAAATATTAATATTTATAAGCTAGTCGTTAACATTGTGAGTTGAGCTCAATAGGAAAAGGAAATCATTATAAGTGCTATGAAGAAAGACTGCTGACTGGCTTCTTGCTTAAAGGAAAATTAAAACTTTAATTAATTTTATAAGTAATAGTGTGAATTTCACACTATAACTTTACCTACTGCACATCGAATTAAATCAATAACCCAATACACCAGTTAAATTATTTACTGCTAGATGTACTGGTATAAAAATCTGGTGTGCGTGTCCAAATTGTATTCACATTATTGGAAATTATGTTATTTATAGAAAATTTATTTTGTGTAAAATCCTTTCACAAAATAGTTATATCTACTAAAGCAAATTATCGGTCTCCTAGCAAGCCCAAATTTTTTAAATTACATTGTACCTAACGTAGGTAGATAGAGAACTAGATACCAAATTCATGACACGCATGGGTAAACCTTAAACAAAATATTTGCATGCTATAACTCCATAGGCATCATACAACATGACATCACTTCACGAACAATTGTCTAGTTCATAGGTTAGCTAATACGATAGTTGAGGTCATTGTTCGACGCGCCCACAGCGCTGTACACACACGCCCAGCAACTCGGCCAATTACTTAACATCACTACCTACAGACAAACATGCGAGTTTTGATGTTGCCGACATTCTAAATACTTAAATTTGAGTGCTTAATATGCTGAAATATCGTCATACTAGATTAATCTATCCATAACACATTCACACGACAATGACGAAGAAGAATACTATAAATGCAAATATTTGTTTTATTGTTGGACTGTTGTGATTTTTGTGTGACATAGGCTACTTTTTATCATGATAACCGCCTCCCACGCGATTGGATCTATCTAGTACTTGCTATTACAAATACAAAAATAACTTTGTTATTTTTGTATTTGTAATATTATTATCAAAGTTTCAGTAAGGCGAAGCAATTAATAATTTATCCAGATTTCACTGGATATTAGTTTATAATAATACAAGGGAAAACCATATTGAAACGTAAAAAGAAAACATATTATTGCAACACACCGTTTTATTGACTAATATAAATGGACACTGTCAGTGTTGTCCCTTCTTCAAATCTCCTTTTTGTCCAAATATATGTCCCATAAAATGCAGCCTCCACTCATCATAAATTAATAACCATTTTCTTTATTTGCAGTGAGATCGGAGGAGGGAGAGCCGTCCCTCCGGATCATGTCACGATCTACCGTCTACGAGGTCAATGAAATCAAGGCCATCTTTTGTAAAGGACAAAATTTAGTAGAGGTATGTATCAATAAGTAAAATAATGCTTAAAAAGAAATTGATAAAATAATACAGTACCTAGTCACCTATGAAGTGATAGAATAAAAAATAGAAATATATTCCATAGTAGTACAGACTGAACGCATGTTTACCATTCAATTTCATAAATTGCTCTTTATGATGTTTGTTTTGCAATCGATGTGTACCGAAGCGTATTCTCATAAATTATCTAGGAAATTAGTATGTATCGCTAGTAACGAGGTACAGGCCAGCGGTGTTCGCGTTTAGTGATACCATTTAGTAGTCAGGCCTTTCAAAAACATAGCCGTATTTTCTTAAAATAGCAAAAAAGATTTAAATGATAAATACTGCGACAAGACATGAATTAATGAACTGAAAATCAAAAATGATAGCACGGCCAGCGCTATCTGCCATAAAAAGGAAAAACTCCTATAATAGGCTGCATCACTAATATTAAACGTTTTCAATTCCAGCCCATTCAGTGGTATAGTCCAGACAACAAGGTAATCGAAGAGCGGTCTAGCAGTAATAACAGGGTCTTCGTGGAACGTAAGACTGAAGAGGACGGTGTTGTGGTGGCTCTTATCATCCATCGCATCAAGCTCAGCGATGGAGGTAACTGGACCTGCAGATCTGGGCAACTGCAAGAGTCGAGGGATTTCATCGTAGGAGGTTCGTAATAATCATATACGGCCTTCGATAGACATAAATAACTCAGAGTAATATGTAATTTAGTCTATAGCTTTATTAGGGTGCTTTCTCCCTTGCAGACGCGCAAATACTTGATGTGGCTGTCGATAATTCAGTAGCAACCAGCTCGAAAAATCGGCGTTATATTTTTTTATAGTTATATGTAGCTTGGTAGTCAATTCGACGGCACCTATTTGGTCAACGACGTCTGCTATATCAAAATGTTGGTTTTTACCTAATACCAACGACCGTATTTACTTTCGTTTCATTTAACACGTTTCTGCACAAATCACTCTTGACATGATCAGAAAACTTTCTGAGACAACATTAATATTGATAAGTGAAAAATATATTGCGAACTAAATCAATGTAATATTTACAGAAAAAGTTCATATCGCTGACAAGAACGTGTCCGTGGAAGGCGAAGAGGGCAAATCTGTCAAATTAACTTGTGAAGCTAAAGGCACGCCCACTCCAACCGTCGTGTGGTACAAAGAAAAGCAGCAAATTAAAGGTTAGTATACTTTTATCATTAAACTATCCAAAATGAATGCTTCAGTTTAACATATATTTAGGATATTTTTATTCAAGGTTTTATAGGAAAATACTTACTATTTTCTTGGGTTAACGCGAATGTTACACATCGGCTTACGATTTATGGTTTTTAAAATTCGTGAATGAAAAATAACATGTTTAGTACCTTATAACAGTATATGGCACTGTCGATGTGGTTAAGTAAAGTTTCAATGACCTCTTTGTAGTAGCTAGTCTTGATAATTTACTTAGCTAGCAATCTCACGAATCACAGTTCTGAAGAGAGGAAGAAATCTTTTTCAGAGTTTTTATTCCACCTTCATCTCGACACTTAATCTATTCTACTTTTTTTTATTACTGTCTTTGTAGTATTTTTATTGCAGTAGTTAAGATAAAACGAATAATTTGGCGTCGCGTATTGGCTTTGTGATTATCACTCTCCGTGCAGACTCAACAGCCTCAATAATACACAAAATAACATATTTTCTAATGACAATTTCAGTTGCTGAGCAGCCGAGAAAGTATTCCATAAAATCAGACAACTCTCTTGAGATTAAGAAATTAAACCATGCAGATGTTGGTCTGTACACCTGTAAAGTGAGGCAAAAAGCATTGTCTCATTACACCGAGAAGAACGTTCAACTTTCGGTTCAACGTAAGTGCCTACTCTTTTATACCTTTTGAAACTGAAGCTCTTATTCTATGGCGTTAGTACATACGTAGATATCAGACTGATTCACGAAGTATAAATATGGTGGCCAGTTTATCAACTGTCTGATCAGTTCCTGTAATTTAAATTTGCAGGAATTCATCAGACAGTTGCACAGTTGACACATTCTAATGCTGAAATTTGTGTAAATACATCTTATCCAGAGGTGGCGAAACGTGGTCTTAATTTTGAGTATTGCTGATTTCCATATTTAAAAACGATACTCAGCACGTTGAATTGCTAAGCGACTCTTAGTAGCGGACACGCTGCATCTAACTAAAATCATTGGGCATATATAAATATTAAAGCTGAAATCATCGAGCATTGCAGTAATATCAGAATATATTCGTTTCAGACAAACCAATCCTCATCAACAGCAATAACGAAATCGTTTTCAAGACTGAAGAAGTTTATGCTGTTTTAAATGATACGTAAGTACATGAATCATTGTCAGACCCTCTTAAAATTAGGCAAATATAATCCGTATTAAAATCCTCATGTTTAAAATGTAACGGTGACTATTTTAAGACTAGAATATGTTATATTAAAACGGAATAATTAATTTTCCGTGCAAAGTTCTTTTTATTAACTCCATCACAATTGTAACGGGACAGATGTAAGTTCCGTTTTGCTTTCAAATTTGGGATGTACAAATTGATTACCTTTGCTTACACCATTAGAAATGTCTTCCACGTATGTAAATCTTAATAAGCAAATATTAACTCTGTAAATGACGAATAAATGGGTTAAAACAGCCAAGATCACGACTGGTTATGGTTAAGATATGCTCACGAGCCAAACATAGACGAGTTATAGCATTCGACTATTTGGTCTATAAAAACGATAGTTACATCGATAGATTACATGGACACTATATGACCATGTGTAATAGTGTGACAGCGCTTGTAGGTACACACTAAGAAAAGTCGCCGGGCGTATGCAATATTTCATTAGCATTCATGTTGTCTCTACACTCGACCCGTGTACATAAGAAAATATTTTTTGAACAGAAATATCTTGTTGTTGAAGAAAAATGTTCATGCCTAGATCTGAAATAATTCTTGTCGTCTACATGACAATTCGGTCTTATTCGAAGCAGACACGGTGGATTTTCTTAACTTGTACAAGCGCCCTGAACCTCCGACGACCAGTGCGCCTTTTAACCTAATCTGTCGTAGGGTAAGGTCAACGAATGGTAATATTGGCACCAGAACTTACTTAGTTATGTGAACTTTATAGGAACTATCTGTTAATGACTATTATTTTTGATAAATGAGATTGTATACTTGGATACATTGGTTGTGAATTTGTACATACGCTACCGATACCACAAAAACCTATACATAGTTAGTAATATTTTATTCATACGAATGTGAATGCTTCAATTTCCAGTAAGAACGTGACGTGCTCCGCGATCGCCAACCCTCCACCAATGTACAGGTGGTACAAGAGGCATGAAAAGTTCGACACCCCAATCACGGACCCAGACACTGTAAGTATCTATAAACTTTATTGCCAGTTTTAACGCTGTCTGTTAAGTGACTGTTAAATTAATAATTTATCTGTCAAATTACATTACAATTTTGAATTTTATCTGGGAGATAAGGTCTTATAGGGCTAGTAAAACCGGGCCTAACTATCAACGTTAGTGAGAATCTGACTCTTAGTTATAGGTATTAGAGAAATATTCAATATATTATGCTATATTGAATATAAGTGCAGCCAATGATCATATCAGTCGAGTAGTTCGTTGTTAACATCTAATATATAAAATTATCGTGTCACAGTTTCCGTTCCCATACTCCTCCGAAACGGCTTGACCGATTTTGATGAAATTTTTTGTGCTTATCCGGTATCTATGAGAATCGGCCAACATCTATTATTAAAAAAAAAATTAAAAAAAAAAATTGCAAAACAACGTTTGCCGGGTCAGCTAGTAATCTTATAAATGTAAAACTGTGTGACCCAATCGAGACGGAGAGCTAGCGAAGCAACAAATTAAACAGACATACACTAATTGAAATGCAACTGCATGGACCTGTATTGTGTGAAGAGTGCTTTTAAAGCTTAACCAACCCATTTGTGCAGAAACCCGTAGTCTCTACCATTTCAAAAGCTGTATACAAATGTCGCTTTTCAATAAAGTTATCAGTGAGCAATAAGCATACTTGTCATATCAACTAAA
The DNA here is from genome assembly GCA_944739405.2 of Euclidia mi. NCBI lineage: Eukaryota > Metazoa > Arthropoda > Insecta > Lepidoptera > Erebidae > Euclidia > Euclidia mi. The sequence goes on along the minus strand of OX123183.2, from coordinate 93,877,520 downwards.
TAATTAGGGATAGTCTGACTTCCGTGTAAATTATTTTTGGAGACTAAATCATTAGACTTTACTTTTAAAGTTATATGTATAATATTCAGATACAGTTAGTATAACCCTACTTAAAATATCTCTTTACAGGTCATCACCGCTGAAGATGGCACTGGCTCAGTTCTGGTCCTCAGAATGTACGACGAGAGCTACGCGGGTGAATACAAGTGCACAGCCAACAACACCAAGGGAGCTCAGTCTATCATCTTCCACGTCATGCTGGGAACCAAGCCCGACCCTCCAGATGTTGTAAGTTACTTAGCAGTTTATTATAAAACGTCGGGTTAAATCAGTGTTATCAATCCAAACCTATAAAACTCCGCAGTTACCTACTGACTAACAGGCAACGTACAGCCAAAACTGCTGGGCGCACGAACCTGAAATCTGGCGAATATAAAATGCGTATAAATTCCTTGGGGCACCCAAGGAATTTATGGTAAGAGGCGACTAAAGAAAATACACGAAGCAAATAGTATCTTTGCAAACATACTTATATAGACTCACGCCTGTTTCTCGGAGGGGTAGGCAGAGACTACGGAACGCCATATGCAACGATCCTGACATACCTCTTTTGCTTCATTCACTCCGATCAAGTTTCTCAAGCATGCTCTTCTGCTTGGGGTACTTCTGACCTGTCCTTTTTTTAGGATGTCTCCAATCTGATCTGAGAACGTCCGCCTAGGTCTAGTATCTTTGCAATGAAAAGAAATCTTCACATGATACCCTATACCAACTCATCTGGCCACAGTGGTATAGTACATACATACATAGACTCACGCCTGTTTCCCCGAAGGGGTAGGCAGAGGCATATTAAACGCCCACTTTTCGCCAGTGTTTTGATCCCACGTAATAGGTGGCGAGCCTATTGCCGCTTATCGGGATATTTTATTTTCACCACAGCAGCTCAAACATGCCGCTTTTGCTGCGAGACAACAGTGAACAAAACGCGATTTTGATTCGAGCGTGAGGCAAAGTAGCTTTTTAATGTTTCAATCTTCAGTGCCACGAATTGACATTGTTCAGCCACAAATTTGAAACATTCGAATTTTACTATGCTCTGTCTCTTTCACATGCATATACCTAAAAAGTGAGTGAAAAAACAAACCCCTTCGAATTCGAAATTCGATTTTGGAATTCGACCTCAAAGAAAACGGCAACGCAAAAAAAAAGAATAAAGGAATTACTTTTTTTTATATGCTATTGTTTACATGTTTAATTTATTATTGGTTTTTAATAAAAATAAGTCTAATTAATAGTATAAAATTAGTATTTAACCAATACATTTTTATTTAGAATTACAACAATGATACATTTGAAAAATAAACATCAGGGACGCTGTATTAAAACGCGATTTAAAAAAGTAGCGGGAATAAAAATTTCGCTGATGCTGATACAGTAGGTATAGCGTAACGTGTTAAATTTATATTAATATATAAAATAATCTAAAAAGATGAGTGAAACTAGCGATGATGACTGTACTTTAACACCAGAAGAGTTAAATCAACAAGTGATTATGCAGAATTCAATCTATTCCTGTTCATTTCTATGTCTCCTGAGTAATATGTGTTCTCACTGCTGTGGTGAAAAGTTATGTGTGCTACACGAGAGCAAAGTTTTTTGTATCTCGTGCTGTTGAGTCCCTCACCACGCTCAGGATTCTAACTTTGATTCACTCGCTACGCTCGTGAATCAATCATAGAATCCTTCGCTTGCTCGGGACTCAAAATCAGCACTCGAAACAAAAAACAACTTTGCTCTCTTGTTGCACAAATAACTATTGCCAGAGCCTCGTCCGTTGATCGGCAGGTGCACCACTTGCAGGTGAGGTTGACTTGGGACCCTAAGTTCTTGGTGGGAACCCTATGCCCTATGTGGTATAGTATACGAAATATTCCTATTCACTCACAGTTCTACTGTAAAGAAAATTAGGAAAAGCTTAAGTCAAGCAGTGGTCTGAGACAGGCTGAAAAAGAAATACCTATAACCTAAATAAGGGTATATGGCAGAACTACTTTTACCGAATCAGCTAGCTATATCTGAATACAAAATGTTTAATTATTTTTCATGTAATTCCAGGCCTCCCTGTACACGGCTAACGTCACCGAGCTTATTTTCAACGTGTCATGTACGACTTGTGTGCTGCCAATCAATGAAGATATGTCTCCGGATCCCAAAACTGTTCTTGGTTAATATTTTTATTTGTCTGTACTATTAACGATATATCTGACGTGTATAGATTGGTGATGATGGATCAAGGATATAAAGTATCACTACCACATTTCATTCCATGGGTATCGTAAGAGGCGACTTAACATATGAGTCAAACGGGTTCTTTGAGGACATACGGTGGTCTAAACGCAATAGGCAAAGTGTCTATTGCATTTGTGGCCATTGTTGTTCAATATCACAAGATGACACTATTCAGAAGATAAAATTTATTCTTGTGTTTATAAATGGTATAGGTTAGTAAGTAAACAGCATATAATCGATTTTAAACTTTCGCGATTTGTATACATCTTACAAAATAAATTAGCGGGTCTTAATCGCGTACAACTAACTTCTTTAATGTATAAATACCTATTTGGTTCCGACGTTTCGCTCGTCTTGCACCGAGCGTGGTCGCGGAGAGACTGATGAGAGCTCAGCGCCGTCTTGTGGAAGTGCGGGTTTCGGCACCTACCCTCACTTGGTCTTTATTTAAGTTCGCAATGTCGGTACTCCGACACACTACACTAATGACGTCTACACACTGTTGAGATTTATCACTGCGGCGGTGTCTACACTTGCTGATGACTGGATTCCAAGTAGCCGATAATCTATATCCATCCTCCCGGTTGAAATTGTTATGTTTCTTGATTTCTACCGCTTCACGTACTATCCTGGAGTAATAGTGACGATCGGTGGATAAGACTTGTGGTTGATGCAGTTCTATCCAGTGGTTTGGTCCAGACTCCAACAAATGCTAAAGAAGTTAGTTGTACGCGATTAAGACCCGCTAATTTATTTTGTATAAACAGCATATGATAACAATTATTCACTACTGTCTATTTGATTGTATTAATCAATGCATGTTAATATTTCAGGATACGGATTCCAATGGGTACCCAAGCGAGAAGATTATGAAGCTGACTGGGACGCTGCTCAAGGCGTTGAACTCAAATATATTATTAACGGTACGTTCTTGCCTTTGAATTGACCTGCTGCTTCAAGAAACCGTGTTAATGCTTAATCATCTTAGTCTTTGATGGCATAAACACGGTTTCAAAATCATAAACCATATCAGTTCTTTCGTGATATACAAAATCAGTCTTTTGTATAATACTAGTACTATGAATATTGCTCAGTGCCATCTATCCCATATTTAAAGAACTATGTGGAGCTCAACAACTTAGCTACGTAGCACACATTATCATAGGACTACTATAGTACTTCAGTAACAATTTTTGCCTTACGCAGTTAAGAACTCATACATAAATATGCAATTGTTTATAACGAGTGTCTAAATATGTGGATTCCAGGGGCTTAAGGAATATCGCTTATAATCTAAGCGTATCAAAACGTGCAAGGTTGCCTGTATTCTCTTACAAATAATAATATGATATTTGTGATGTAGCGAACGAAGTACACTATTAGGGTATAAGGTAACTTCGGACTCACAAGTTTTTTTTTTTGTAAATAGGATAAGGTAAATAGGACGCAATATATTCTATATTGCCTTCTTAGCGTTTGTGGACTAAAGAAGGAGTTATCTTAAGTCTCTTGATAGAGTTCGGCTGTAATACCGTGTCAGAGATTTGTGTTCTGAATGATTTTATAGTTACTAACTAAGCGACAAATTTTGGCAAAATGTACTGTTTTAATATCTCAACAGTTTAAATAGGAACCGAAAGAATGTGTACAAGATAGAAAGACGTCAATAATTCTAAATAAGATATTTTAAGTCCTTTAGTACTTAAAGAATAACAACGAAGAGCGCATCCGCAAATCACTGGACAAACCACGTCAACCACAAATCACGCACAATCTGTGGCTCTAGTGCTTCTAGTACCTACACATCGTTTTATAAATTGTTCATTATATTAATCTGTAGCTTCTCTTTTATAGACACATTGTACACCGTCGAAAACCTACCTAACAAGACTAAATTCCACGTTCGGGTCCGTACGTTCAACGCGGCTGGGTACTCCGACTGGGTGGTGATCCCAGGAGACATCGCCACAGGGAACCAGTGGCGGATCGCCGCAACATTAGTCCTCGTCATCGCCGCCTTTATGTTCACGTACCTGTACTAAGCTCCAAGCTTCGTTATGACGTGGGGATACAATACACTCTTTTTACCATTCGGGTTTGCTTTTGTTACTGAAGGCAGAAGCTATTTTGTTTCGACGTCAAAATCATAAAAAAATATGAAGAAATGCAATTTAACTTAACATAATTTTGTGTTATTTTTTCGGTTGTAAATGATTTAAATAAATTTTGAGGTTTTATGTTTCAATTTTATTAAATAAATATGATCATCGATGCCAAATATTTAGCCAAATCACACTCCATTTTAAATATTATCGTTTGAAACTAATATTAAGGTTTTATCCCCATGACATTCCAAGGTATATGTAGATAGATAATTTTTTATTTAAATAAAGTAATTGTCTATTAATGAAGTTTGAAATAATTAAGTGTTCAATTCTCTTACCCCAATATATAACAGCCTGAAATGTAAGTTAAATTAGAAATCATGTACTTTATGATTAAATACAGCAGTGGATTCGAAAGTTGTTGAAAGTAGAGTTACCAACAGAATAATATTTTTAACGCTTAAACAATAAAACCATGTTTCACCTTTGTTAAGTAAGTTTATTTGACTAATATACACTTGATAGATTCCATAAATATTGTTTTTGACAAGAATTTTATTTGAAGAACATGTAATGTGTACATGCGAACACGCAACGTACCATGCAACTTGCAACGCAGTAACATGCAACCACAGTTGCAACAGTTTAGTTGATTCGTCGGTTTATAAATAGATTAATCACATAAAATTACTTAACATTGTTGACGCAGATACTATGGCTTACATACTGTGTTACATTGCAATCATTAGCTTTTTATTGGACCAGGAATTATTGTACGCACTGCCTATTTTAGCTTAGAATTAAAAAAAAATAAACGTCAAACGTTTGGTAAAACTGTTATATATTTATGTAAATTTTAGTTTTATTCTTTAATTTTGTTTAAGTTTATTTCATTTAATATATACTGCTTAAAATGTAAAATTAAGTATATAATGCAGCGTTATAGTTGTACGGTAAATTGTACAATATTTTGTTACTTTTTATTAATACGCTAAAACACTAACATTCGTATAACTTACGTTTGTAAATATACAACTAATATTATTATATTTTTATGAGCCTGTAACGTCCCACTGCAGGGCTTAATTATTTAATAAATTAGATTTTAAGTTACCGCATGTAACGTAAAGTAAACGTGGCTAATTGATTTTGGAGTTAGACATCTTAGAATCAGCTGGAATGATCTTTAGGTATATACTCATAAGTACCTGCCTACAATTTGCAGTAACACTTTTGTAAATGAAGTCCACAGAAGTAGATTAGGTAGGTAGGGTTAAGTCCAATTTCCAGCTTGAACTGTCAAGATCCCAAGTTGTTTGCCTCTAAAACACAAGCATATATGTGTAGCTGGAAACGATACATGCACTTATCTACGAGTAAGTGTATACTGTTACAATAAGTATATTTTAAGTTGTCGTTCGGTTATAGAGTAAGGTTATTTTAAAATGTTGATAAAATCGAATCCTTGACATTATAAACTATGACAATATTTATGCAGGTACTATTTTATTCAACAAACATTTGTTAAATTTTACTTTTCGACTTTACTTAAATTTCGATTGTATTTAAAACACCAAAATCGGTCAATTTATTAACGCTATAAGTACCATGTTCTTGCAGGAAGACTGATTATTCTATTGTATATTGTTTTCCATTGTGTCGCTTTCTTAGGTAAAACATAAATTATACATTTACTCTTTCGGAGCGAGCGATCAATTGCTGATACCAATCTTCTAGATCAGACATTATTAGATGATTGTCAATATTGACAAGTGAATTGACAATCGTAATTGACAATCTCACTCCTGAGACGTCGTTATATGTGCAACATTACTTGCAACATTAGCTTAAGAAGCTTCGTATCACTAAATTAAGGCTTTTGTAAGCCTCGTTCGAAACTGCAAGTTCACAAAAGTGAACAGAAACATTTACATAAAATTTATAAGTAGTTGAACAGAAAAATTGTTTTATAAAATGTTTATTGCCGTTTGTAACACACACTGTACACGTTCAGGTATTTCTATTGTATACATATATAATATTGTCGGCTGATACGTTTCATATACACTATTGTTATGTTGGATTACACTGGTGTTTCTGCCTCTAATAAAAATGGTTTATAAACATTTCATTATGGTTTTATTTCTGAAGGGTAAATAATAGGTACATTATTTTAAAAATAACCATTTATTTGGACTGTGAACATTTATGTAAACAAACTGACACGTTAAATACAATAAAAGACTAGTTCTTACTTATTTCAAACAAGTACAGTAAAATACTCTTATATTTAACAATAATTAAATAGTCTTCAATTTGCCAACATTTCTATAAAATAAAATAATAATTATACATATTTTATAAAACATATATTTAGAAATTGAAATATATAACTGACTTTTAGACTATATTAAACTCAATCGAACCCTAAAACTTCATAGATAATACATTTATTTTACCATTCTCATACCGAGCATGCACACAAAAGATACTACAAAAATGCCGCCGGCGAAAAATATCCCGTAGAAAGTGCTATCGTTCATGTCACCTTCACTTGGTTCGGCATCTGCTCCGCCTTCCTCCGAAGTTTCAGTGGTCGTGGTTGGTTCTTCGGCAGAAGTCAATATGAACAGAGGTTCCGACCAGGGAGATTCGCCAGCTGCGTTTGTGGCGCGAAGGCGGATCCAGTAAAAAGTTTCTTTTTCTAAACCCTCGAACGTAATTTCTGTGCCTGAAGAAAGAAAAGCATGTTGAGTATGGGCTCCTACGCACTTTGCGGTTAGCCGAAATGCGGCCAGGCCGGGCGGCTGACCGCAATCATAAATTTCTACTAGAAAGTAGTTTTTATTCGCACTGCGATGCGGCTGCCGGCCTACCGCTCCGGTCGTCCTGAGTGCTGCGGCCAGCCAGACAGTTGACATACACTCTACGCGGATAGTGCTAATTTCCACCCGTTATTTGGTCAGTAGCCTCTACTTCGATTTTTTTCGTATGATTAGGTGTGACCACAGGCCGTCATGGCTCCTAAATAAAATAAAGCTTTGTAGCCTGTAGAGGCTAAGCTGATGATGATTATGTGACAGAATAGTTGTTAAACTTATCTACGGGTGCTAGGTACATCAGGAATACCCCGTTAAAAAATCTCTGGAATTAAACGTACCTCCCTTATCTGGCCGTACTTCGTTTTCATCGGTGAGCTCCACTTCAGTTTGTTTGCTCTTCCTCCATGCCGTGTCTTTGGAATAGTGTTTTCTTCTGCCTTCATTATCATCCTGGATGTATTGTATTTGAATTGCTAAAATAAAAAAAGTAAATTCTGTTATACATAGGTACTTGCGTAAGGGTTAGCATCGTCATCTTGCATAATAGATTCATTTCTTGCGCTGGACAGTACTTTGTGTTCGCTAATCGTCAGCTCGATTCGAGTTGGTAGAAGTTTTTAAGTTTGTTTGCATCTTTGTAAAGTCCATCACAACACAAGTAGCATACTTATCTATACTCATAAATAAAATTGGAGTTTCTGTTTGTACTAATATTAAAATAGCCGCTTTTTACTTGCATATGGATGTATACACGGTACATATCGTCGCCTTGGTGGTGAAAAGAGTTAAGCCACACTTTTTACTGAATTGAGTTAAGAACACCACCATACTTGGTGTTAATCGGAGATTCTATTGGCGAAGAGATCTAAGTAATAGCTCAACTAGAAGTAGGTTTTTCATTAAGACGTGAAAGGTGCTATATGAAACTAGGAACAAAAAATCAAGTGGTGAATGTAGTGCTAGCTGCATAGATTTATTCACCACTTTTTATTTGCATCATAAAAATAGTTCAATCAAATAAGCAGTGAAAAGAGGTATGCCACATTAACATTTTAACTTCCAAACAATCCGCCATTTCTGGCAACACTTATGAATGAAATAGCGCCTTTTAATGACATTTGTTTGACAGCTGACATTTTTAGTTTTGCATTTTCGTTCGCGTGTTAACGCTAAGTTGTACTTCTACTATAATTACTTAAATAAAGTTATTATAGTAGTAGCTGTTGAATTTTAATGAGGTACACGAAAACGCGCCGTAAAACGTCGGCAAGGTCGGCGGTGGTCTCTAATTCGGACGGAGAACTAAGTTTATTATTAGACCCGTTAGCTTCTTTGTCCGACTCAACAAAACGCGCTCGCGAGATCGAGCAGCGTTTAGAGGAGCTGCGCGGGCAATCGACAGCCACAATACAGGAGAAAGCGCTCCTCTCTGTTGCCGTTGTGGAGAGAGTGGCCAAAGAGAGCCGCAGCCTGAAGGGGGCCTTTGTTAAGGCCCTGATGGACGTGGCTCAGGACATCGCGGCCGCAATTTCGGCTCAGACTGAGCGCATCGGGCGAAAGGAGGCGTCCAACGCCGAGCTCCACTCCCGCCTAGCCTCCCTTGAGGCTGCGATGGACGCGAAGTCCAGTGAGCTCGCGCAGCTCCGGTAAGAGTGCGCCGCTGTCATATCCAGCTGCTCAGTCACCGCGAACGCCAACGACGGAGAGCTCCGCTTCTCCCCAGATGTCCGAGTCACCTTCTCTTCCGGTCGCCAGGCACCCGACAATGAGCGCACCAGCCAAGAAGACTCCAAGGAGTGGGGCCTACTTCGCCGAGAGGAGTTTCCTCCTCTTCCCTTCCACCCCGCCCGCGCTCAGACTAGCGATCGGGTCCAGCAACAAGTTGTCGCGGCGCCTTATCCATGCGTGAGCCACGATGGCTCTACTTATACGGACCTGGCGTCGCAGATCTCGGCCCAACTTGCGATCCAGATGGATCGCAAGTTCGAAGAACTTCGGGCCGAGGTTTTCCCGGACCGTCTGGCACGGCCGCGACTTGCGCGCCGTGCCCATAGCTAACCTCGCGCTGCGCGCAAACCCTCATTGTGACCCTTCCACCGGGGTTTAACACCACCTTAGCCGAGATGATGAGACTGGCCTGGGAGAGGGTTGAGCTCAACGAGGTGCGGCTCACTGAGGGCCTCCGTCCGAAACGAGCCATCACCGGAGGACTTATACTCAAAATTCCCGGTGAACAGGCCTCGAAAAAGGCGGAAGACCTTAAAAGACGCCTTCAGACGGCGTTGTCCGAAACGGGTGCAATCGTGGCGCGTCCCGTAAAAATGGCTGAGATTCGGGTGAGAGACTTGGACGACGCAGTAGTCCCTAAGGATATTGCCGAAGCAGTTGCCGTGGAGGGCAATTGCGATGAGGCCAACGTGAATGTTAGTCAAATTTGCTCCTCCGCAGCGGGCTTGGGGACTGCGTGGGTCCGCTGCCCGCTCACAGCTGCCCGCGAGTTGGTGGCCGCGGGAAAGCTCCGAGTGGGTTGGGTCATCGCCCGTGTCGAGGCCCTGGCGGCTCGACCTCTACAGTGCTGCAGGTGCCTGGAGAAGGGGCACGTACGCGCCCGCTGCACATGTGACAGGGACCGAAGCGCTCTCTGCTTTGTCTGCGGCCAGGCGGGCCACAAGGTAAGCGGTTGTGAGGAGAGTGCTCCGCGGTGCCCTGTGTGCACTGATGCGGGGCGGCTGGCCAACTACCGGGTGGGCATCAAAGCCTGCACCCTTCCTGAGATGAAGGATGGTAGAGTACGGGCAGCGGTTACCGCCGCTCCTGCCACGGCGGTTACCGAAACAAGCAATGGTTTTGGGTTGTTGGAGTCGGTTACCGGCTCTGGGGAGGTTATGGAGACTTAAAATCCTTTTCCCCTTTAGTCGTTCTTCAGGGCAATCTAAACCACTGCCGTGCTGCACAAGCTTCGCTTGCGCAGACCATTGCAGAGTGTTTGGGTACCCTAGCAATAATGGCGGAGCCGTATTTCATCCCGGGCCACCCTCGTTGGTTCGGGGCATCAGATGGCTCCGTCGCTGTGTACTTGGGGGGAAAGAGAGCCCCATTGCCGCCTGCTCCATCAGAGGCCGGTTTCGTCGTTGTCGAATGGGATCCTGCGATCTTCGTCAGCTGCTATGTCTCCCCAACCAGTGGCCTTGCTGCTTTTGAGGCCTCCCTCGAGGGGCTGGCCAACCACATTAGGGTTTACCAGTCCCGTCCGGTGTTTGTCCTGGGTGACTTCAACGCGCGCTCTAGCGTGTGGGGTGACACCTGTGACAACCTGCGTGGAGAGACGGCACTCGAATGGGCGACTGAACTCGACCTCTTACGCTTAGATTCATTCACATTCCTGAATTGTACATTGTTTTTTTTTTTGTTTTTTATGTGGTGAAAAGAGCTAAGCAAAATATTCTAAATAACTTCGAAAATATTGTATGAGCGTACTTAATCGAACTTTCTTAATTTCAACACCTTAATTTATTACCTTCATACAAAAAGTTATGGAAATCTGGATTCAAATAGAAGAGATACAACGAAAATCATTTTTTTGTAGGCACTTTCTTATTTCAATTGTCTTTATCTTGGAATCAATCTAGTGTGGAATAGCTCCCCACTACTAAGGCGACGATATACCGAAATGACATTTTTACATTTTTTTTTGTCTATCTGTCTGTTTCCTCAAGACGCGGGTGAACCCACGGGAAACAGCAAGTTTTTAATAAATATAGAAAATAAATACTCTAAACGATAAACCCTGAACTCACACTTTTGCTGATTTCAGACCAAAACCTACTTAGGTATGTTTGAGTTTAAAAGGATTTTGTAAAATGTATCCTGTGTCCAAAACTTGTCACAGCATTGTTACAAAAGAAGGATAGAAATTACACTTACCATCTACTGGAAACGCAATGTTTTCAAACCATGTGACGTTCAACTGTACTGCTTTGTCACTACTATCCACCACAGTTATCTGGAAGTAATTTGTTATCTTAAGCTTACTGAACATATTAAACTGTAGTGGTTGACGGCTCTACTCCCGGATAAAATTACTCTGTCCTGACAATGTGTATGTAAATTTTTCTAATAATCATTTCTCCAGTTAGGACACAAAAACAATATTAAGTATATTGATACACTAAAAAATAATTACTTAGCGCCTGGTGCTAGAATAGTGGCAACACAAACAAAGTGTGTTTGACTATTCTTATATTAATCTTAATATATAAAATCCTTGCGTTACTGACTGACTGACAGACACGCTACAGCAGAAACTATTGGGCGCAGGAAGCTGAAATTTGGCATGTATGTTCCTTGGGGACCGTAGGGGTGCACTAAGAAGGGATTTCCCGAAATTCCCACGGGATCGGCCAAAATGGGTAAATTTAAAAAAAATGCAGGCGTAGCTGCTGGCGTCCTCTAGTATTAAATAACAGAGAACATTATTACGCTGCATTTGGTGCAGATAGCGCTACTAGCAAATTGAATGAGCTCAATATGGAAGCTACGTATTCGGTCAGCACATAGAGCGTCATGGCTCTATGTGTTGACTACGCAAGCAATAACGAAATTATCCTGGTGTGCCTTTTAGTCCTGCACTCTGTGTGTGTGAACAAGATAAACTCAAAAACTACCGAACGAAATTTTGTACGGTTTTCACCAATAGATAATGTGATTACTGAGAAACGTTAAGGTGTAAAATTTAAGCGGGCGGAGCCCCGCGTGAATTCTAGTAAAAGGTCTAAGTAATTATAGTAGTCAGGTTATTTAATAAGTGTTTAGCGTCAATATTTTTAATCATATAACAATACCGTAATTGTTGAGAATCCTAAATAAATTAAATAGATAGGGATTCATTCACAAGCTTACAGGCAATTTGACCTATTCCTTGTAGTAGGTTTTTTCAAAAAGATCTATAAAGCTCGATATCTTGGAAACCGTTAATTTCGGACCCCTAGTGGACGGGAGTCAATTTGTTGCACGTTACATCAAATATAACATAACCTCTTTCAGAGAATGTAGGTCGTCCACCAGTATACAATTTTTAATTAGATTATAATTACCTCGTCGATCCTACTGGGTTTCTCCACCCTCATCAGGGTAAAGAACTGATCAGCGGTGCCGAGTTCGTTGGTAGCTTGACACTTGTACCTTTGACCAAATGTGGCCGAGTTTGCCGTCACGGTAAGAATGGCTTGATTTTCGTCCTCCTCAAGCTTTATCTGTTTCTTATCATACTCGAACAACGAATCATTTGCTAGTTCTCTAAACCATCTGTACGTGGGTAAAGGGAAGCCGGGCGCGGAGCATGTCAATTTGACTCTGAAAATATAGAACAAGTATTTAAAAGTAGAGCCTTACTGATTTCTGAATGAATGATGAGACTAGTAAAATAATACTCTGTCACAGACTATCGACGTAAAGTAACAGTATCTACATAATTATATTGCTTTTCGTAAGGTGAGTAAGAGTGTCATATGTCCCATTCCTTTTTCCTTGACTCGGCCCACAATCTATTCCTCTTCCCCTCCCAAAGGCTGACAAGGCATCTGGTGTTGTTGGTGTCCATGGATGACGGCAATCGTTTATCTTGCCGTCTGCTCGTTCATTATTTTCGTAGTTACCCTATCCAACACTTGTCAACAATTCTGTATTCTTAATCATTCCCATGAATCCCCGCCTTATTATGGAACTGTCTATTCACTTGCCAATAGCAACACATAACAGTCACACCGTTTCTATACCCATATGACTCGTAATTACATACAAATAATATAGCATATTTTTATAAATTTATTAAAATGATCCGGGGCAGTCGTACCTACCTGTCCCCGACTGAAGTGCTAGCGGGTCAAATCGGTCGTAGCAGTTTTGGAGGAGTGCGCTGACTAACGTACGTACAGCTACAGAATAATTATATAAATTAAGATAGATACATCATTGCATGCTCGCAGGCACTGAAGCGCAAGAGATGGAGACAGCCGAGACAGTCAGTTGATAGAGTCAGAAGAAATCACGATCCTCAACAGTAAGGGAGCAAGTAAACAGAGAGTCTTAATATGACACTAACCTGACACTACAAATAGCCAGACTATTTTAAATATTACGTAACATACAATATAATTTATAACATTAACCTACTCAAACAACTACAGCGGCATTTAAGCGGAAGCGCTCATTGCGATGGTAATTAAATTAAGACCAAAATACACGTGTTCTGAAAGCGCCCATTTACACTGCAAAATACCATCGCAGAATGAGAGAATTCCGGTGCAAATATACGATAGCTTGTATTGGAAGAGACCTACTTAGGATTCTTGTCATGCCTGTCTTAGTGTTTCTTTAAGTGGCTAAATATTATGTTATTTAACCTGCCCATGTTTGTGGTAAACCTTACATGCCTGGCCTTGTACTTACTGTTCGTTATTCTTTGCATAAGCATTTTTCTCTTCGCCTTCTTCAAAAACTGGCGCATCTGCGAAAGACCAATTATTATAATGAACAGTTGTATTTTTGTTTTATAGTCTTTATGTATATTTATAATTAAAACAGATATTTCCCAATTAACATATCGCGTTAATAGCAGCGATAGCCCAGTGGAGAGACCGACCGACTGCTACGCAGAGGGTCCGGCTTCGAATCCACGGCACGCACCAATGACTTTCGGAGTTATGTGCGTATTAAGTTGTAAATTATCGCTTGCTAAACGGTGAAGGAAAACACCGTGAGAAAACCTGCATGTCTGTGAGTTCTCCATAATGTTCACGAAAAACATGTGAAGTCTGCCAACCCGCACTAGGCCAGCGTGGTGGACTATGGCCTTACCCTTCTCATAGTGAGAAGAGGCCCGTGCCCAGCAGTGGGACAGTTTATATATGGGGTTGATGATGATGATGATATCATCGTTAAGCATAAACTATAATAGCTAAAACTTGAAAATCGTACATACGAGTATTAGTAGGTTCCTTTGAAAACTCTCACTATGGAAGGATTTTTAATATTCCACCCCTAAGTAGTGTTACAAGTTCGTTTGAATTGTGGCTGATTTTGAAACTAGTAGTATGAAAATGCAGACAACAGGTAAAAACCGATAAACATTTAAGTAACGATTTGTCTACAAATGTAATAAGTAAATAGTTCATGATGTTCATCCAATATTACAATTGGTAACATTCCCTTCTTATGAGTATTGCCATCACCACAAGGTTTGACACTACCACGGCCACTGTTTATTTTGGGTGTGCTGTGTAAATAGTTTCTACTGAAATAATTTATGAGCTGTTGCGGGCCTTTTTAAAACGTTTGCTTTTAAATCAGTAGATTACAAACAAACTTTCAACCTTTGCTTACCCCTTTACTTGAGGAATATTTAAAATCTGTCCTTAATGACTGCCTACGTTATAAGAGGAACCCATTGCGGTTCTGCCGTAAAAATCATCTTTCTAGCTTTAGTAGTTTAGGTTCTGCGATATATCAGTCAAGGCAAGGGAATATAATTTTATGTATAAGGATTTTATTTATAGTCTCACGCCTGTATCCCCGAAGGGGTAGGCAGGCACATTTCGCCATGAATTTTTAGGTCCCACGTAATAGGGGGCGAGATGTATAAGGATATTTGCCAGATATACTTACAGTTAACATTCAAAGTAATATTGAATGTTTGTGTATAACTGCAATCTTCAACTTCAGCACTCTCCTGCACGGCAATGCAAGAGTACACCCCGCTGTCTTCAGGTGTGAGTGAAGTTATAGTGAGTAGACCCTCAAATCCCTCGATGTTGTATTTCGTCATCACTCTGTATTTCGTTGAACTGTCTTCTATATCTTCATCTAGACAAAAACAAAAAAAAGACATACAATACATGTATGTAATTTTCTCATCACATACATTATTGGATTTTATATTTTGACAGCGTGGGTTAGTGACCAGGTAGAAATGTCGTTCTTGTTAATTATCGCTTGCCAAACCGTAAAGGAAACATAGTAAGGAAACTTGTATTTCTGAGAGTTCTTCATCTAATGTTCTCAAAATACTTGTGAAGTCTGCCAACTTGCACTTGGACAGCGTGGTGGACTATGGCCTTATCCTTCTCGTCGTGAGAAGAGGCCCATGCCCAGCAGTGGGACAGTTTGTATGACGGGCTAATCATCAAGATGAGACATCTCGTTCTTATGCTGTGATAAATTTAGGTAATCCTAAGCATAATGATCAAAAAACAAATTTTATTGTGCAATAATAAGCTCATTTCTTATTCGAGTACGGGCGTTTTTTTGTGTCCGTTAGCTCAATATTTGTAAAGTCCCTATTAGACAGACAAGAGCCGTGATAGTATAGATCTATTCACTATTTTGCGGATACTAAATGTTTTTTTAGCGCGAGCGTTATCTATAAGTAGCAATAATTGTTGCTTTACCACATAATTGTAGAAAGGAGATGTTGTTATTATTAATATAATACCTTAAAATAAATAAATTAGGTATGTTTATAATATTGCCTCATGGTGCCTATTGTTATGGCAGCATAAAATAAGACTCTAGAGGAAAATAGATAACACTAATAACGTAATTGCACTATTAGTCTTTAATTAAAATATTATACCACTAGAATAAAATAATATACTATAACAATCACAATTATGCAAATCAAATTGCATCTGTTAACCAGTAAGTACCTTTGTTTAATAAGTTAATATATAGCTTAACTCGTTGGCTATGACTCACTATAAATTTACAGTTTATTTTTTCTGTACTACTACGGAAAAGTGCAACGTACTGTTATAAAATCTATTAGTTTTATGTTTGTAAAGGTACTTTTATAAAATCTATTTGTTTAACCCACAAGCTGCTAATTTTGTATAAATATACTTTAAAATGTATAAATTTATGTTACACTAGCTGTCGCCCGCGGCTCCGCCCGCGTAGATGTCGGTTATCGCCGTAAAACTATCATTTGTCGTTCCTCGGGTTTTTAATTGACCTAAGAATCATAATCTCTGAACAAAAAATACTCATCGTACTAGACAACTACTGCCAAGCTGTTAAATCTGTATATGGTATACCTAGTGCAGATGGGCTCTTATAGTTCATCATCAGATGTTTCAGATCCTCGATTTTTATAAGTCAACAGAAAATGCTCATCAGACCGAAAAACTGTTTTCTAAGAAGTCAAGTCTGTAGTACCTTTATTTTATAGTACAGATGGGTTCTTAGAGTTCCATAACAGATGTTCGAGATTTTCAAATTTTAATCTCTCATCAGAAAATGCTCATCAGACGCAATGTTTTTTGATAAAGCGCATTTTTTATGTCTTATAGTTTCGCTGGGCTGTTGTGGTTCTGCGTCAGGTGTTTCCCTTTCCAAAATCAATTATAGGCTATATATTGCCCAGACCTAATAGCAATATTACAAAAAAAGTTTTATTCATATCCGTCCAGTAAATTCGGCGATAAGCGTGTACAAACAGATAAACAGACAGTGTTTTTTTTTAAGATTCTTGTTCCTTTACTGATTTTTAGCCTAACTGAGTATTTTTTTACTATAAGTTTTATTATAAGTATAGATATAGAAGATATAGATTAGAAATACTTATGAAGGTTTGAATAACTTTTCATGCAGGTTCGTATAGATTGTAGCTATAAGAAGAACCTGGAAAAAGCTCATTCCCACATCGGAGATAAAGAAACAAAATAAGTCAATAAAACAAACAGACATACTTCCCTATGTGTCGTTTTTTTTTACAGAAAAGGTGTTAGCTTGCCAACCACAATATTTAACTCAACTACAAATAGTGAGTTTTAATGACAAATGACAATATTGAATGCAATGTAGTTATTTGCCAGATGAGGTTGATAATCTGCACACAAGGTCAGTTCATTATCTGAGCGTTCAAAGCTCTTTTCTCAGTCATCATCATCAGCCTTTAACAGTCCACTGCTGGACTAGGCCTCTCCTTTAAAAGGAGGAATTGGCCTACTATACCACGCTGGCCAAACGGGTTGGTATAGGGTTTGTATCAAGTTTTCCTTCTCTTACGGTGCTGTTCTCTGCATAATATGCTCCCTCTGTCGGCTCTTACGACACCCATGGGATGATATGGGGTGGTGACATTCCGTATTCTTAATCCGTCACCACACGGACTCTTTTCTCAGTACAACTAAATAATTAAAATAAGGAAAAAACAGCATTTCATTATGAAGAAAAACACAAACCGTTAGTTTTTGTTGAAAATTCATTATTGTTTGTATTGTATGTTTTAGTACGGTTGTTGTGGTTCATTGACAGAATTTGATTCAGAATAGGTATGAAACGTAGACTAGGCATGCTTTGGTGTTAGACCTCTTCTACAATTGGAAAAAAATCCTTAAAAACCTACTTTACATAAATATTTTCAGGTTCAGGTTACACTTAAATTTGACATAGCATGCACAAACGTCGGAGTCAAGATAGACAAGTACCTATTTCTAATTTTCGTTTAAAAATAAACATGACAGTGATCTCTCGCATAAGTAAATAAGTTTGTTAATCGCGAATGCTGTAATGTATTTATATACAGCAGTTTCAAACTGCAAAAGTATTCTTTTAAAACAATAAATACTCCATTAAGCATTAGAAAAATTGACTACCAGAAAAATAAATAACATGAACTATAATCAAATCTATTAAAATGTGCTATGATGAAAGGCGCGTTCGCAATACACTAACAATTAACACCATGCATAAAGAAATGAACAGCATACTAATTTCGACCTTTACCGATATGTAGAACAGTAGCGTATTACCTGTAATATTTTCACCGTTCCGGCTCCACACAATTCTGGGCTCAGGGCCTCCCTTGGCCTGACATGACAACGTAATGGAACGACCAGCGTCGGAGGTCAACTCAACTGGTGTGTCTACAAACACCGAGGGATCTGTGAACAAAATATAGGACTGAATCAACTATGACGCATACAATAGGGTATTTGACTAAAAAAATCGAATTAGTCCGTCAGATAGATTTCCAAAAAATTTTGGACACGTATATTTTCTTTCGTCACGTAAACCATAAATGAAGACGATAAACTTTGCTGAAAATTCGTGTGACGTCACTTGCCAGAACACTTTTTACTGGCAAGTGACGTTACAAGCCCCCACTCTTATGCGTTTCTCCATCTTTGATGCGGTTTATCTTCGTATTTTTTTACTAATGTGAAAAAACAAAAAATACGTATCCAATATTTTTCGATAATCTAACTGACGGACTAATTCGATTTTTTTAGTCAAATACCCTATTGTTGTGGTGACTTCAGTGCATACGGTTTTTCCACGATTTAATCGTGACGATTACCATTATTATGACTGAGATTTTTGGATTGATTAACGTATGGGCATTTTATGGAGATGATAAAATGCTCAGCACGCCAAATTTGACGATATATCAAAGGCTTATGCATAGGTAATATGAAGGTCAGGTTGCGTTATGGAATCGAGAATAAAAGTGTACAGAGTAGCTTAAAATAGCGATCTATTATAATATTTAGATTGTAACATCTTGGTGTTATTTCGGTTACAATCCATACGGCCAGTTTCACCGCTGCCTGAGTTCCTATTAAATTTATTTGGCAGATAACCTATAGATACTAATAGGTTATCTGACAAATAAATTTAATACTTAATAGGTATATTATATATAATAAAATTTAATAGGTAACGAAACTGGGCCATAGACTTTCAACCTGGAGTCTAATCTTATAACATTATCTTATTCTAATACATTGAATAAAAAACATACCTATGACACACAAAGACACATCCTTGGACAGGTCTCCGACACGACACTGATAAACTCCCGTATCCATAGCTGTAGCCTGCGTAATCGTCAACACGAGGGCGGGCGATCGTCCTCTGAGCGATTGAACGAAGTGATCTTGGGCGAATACACGGCTACCTGGAATGCGCTTCACCACGCTACCATTGGGGTAGTACCATTCAACCTAAAAAGACATTACAATTCAGTTTGTATCAAGTGCCTGTAATGTCATGTACTATCCTAAGGCTGACGATGCTTCTGTCCACTCCCTTGTTTGTTTGTTTTTCGTGTGAGTGTGTGGCCAACTCTGGTGCCGGAGTTTTCAGACCGCCCGAAGGCCTGCGACATGGCCTAACAATCCTTATCCTTAGGCAAGAACCGGGACCGGCAGCTTTACGTGCCCTCCGAAGCACGGTAGCGCTCAGATGTAAATGCCACACACGGTCACCCATCCAAGTGGCGACCTGTGCAAGCGTTACTTAACTTAGCCCATCTGTTACGAACGGCAAGCCAAGTCCGCTATGAGCGCTACATGTCCACTCCCTGATCTCCCTGATCCTTATGTGAAATTATAAAATAATTAGTTTGTAGTTTAGATTATTGAAAGTATTGACAGGCCGGCTGTAAACCGGCAAGACCTAGGTGGACGTTCTCTGACCAGATTGGAGACATCCTAAAAACAGGACAGGTTAGAAGTACCCTGAACAGAAGAGCATGCATGAGGATTCTGATGGGAGTGAGTGAAGCAAGAGAGATATGTCAGGATCGTTGCAAATGGCGATCCCTAGTCTCTGCCTACCCCTCCGGGAAACAGGCGTGAGTCTATGTATGTATGTATGATTATACATCCGTCAAACGGACGACTGTACTACTATAAAGTGAAATAAACTACAGAATATGGCAATATATCTACATCCTCCATCACACCATCCTCTTTATACCTCTCCGTCTGTCTACTTTTCAGTTAGAAACGAGTGAAATGTTATGTCGTATTAGAAATATGAGTATATATATATATATATATATATATATATATATATATGTGTGTGTGTGTGTGTGTGTGTGTGTGTGTGTGTGTGTGTGTGTGTGTGTGTGTGTGTGTGTGTGTGTGTGTGTGTGTGTGTGTGTGTGTGTGTGTGTTGGTATAAATTGTGAATGACTAATATCATAAACGTTTATTTTATGAGTGTTAATCGCATTATATAACAAATTTTAAATATAAATTGCTCTTTTCTTTCGACATTTCGACCGGCTTACAACGGTCGTGGTAGTGGAGGGATTTGAAGTTCGGAGAAAAACAGAGGTATTTAAACCTTAAAAAGTTATTTAATACAAATTGCGAAAGTTCTTATTCTCTAAAAATGCTTGCAGAAACCAATAAAATGGCCGTAACCAATAAAATGTCATGGGCGCTGACCCTATGGGTCTGGTACTGACTTACCTTCTGATTTTTGTTAGAGGATTTACAGCTGATGGTTTTGTGTTCGCCAGCTTTCAAAAAATGTTTATCGCCAAAAGTTACTGGCTCTACAACGAGCCCATATTTTGATTCGACCTTCCCACCATAAACTAAAAATAAAAAATTATGTTATTACGTAGTAAGCAGTAGCCTATTTAATCGGCTTTCCATAGAATTGGAGAAAAGAGGAATTATGCAAGGATGGGATCCTTGCATAATAAATATCCTATTGTTTTAAAATGTTTTCTTTTGTCGTTGCATCCAAGTGGAGTATAGCCTAAAGTCTGCTTTCCAGTCAAACCAGATTTGATAGAACATTTCACAGAGTGAGTTTTTCCACAGAGCAACTGCACTCTGACTTCCGCAACCTAAAAGGAATTTTCGGGTACTGATTCTAAACGCTCTCTCCGAGGTACCCGTACGGGGCAAGCGATGATTAAAGCAATTTAATATTCACATAACTTCGAAAAGCGAGTGGTATATGCGGTATCGGGTTTAAGCCCGAAACTCTCTCCATGGCAATCCGTTAACCCCATTAGTATGTTCCTACTTCTGCTCTTTCAATCTAAATCAGTTTAATTTCTTTTATGAATTTCTAGCTATATATCGCTCGTGCCGTTTTAGCCATTGGTACAGTGATAACAGTCAGTACTGTCATAACTGCAACAACTGGCACAAAGTTGTGGATGACACGAAACTTAATCAAATCGGATACATAAGATGGACGTGGCAGATTTGGTTGCGGCGATCAATTCAGGTGCACTCTTGTTTCGGGTATTGGTAGAGCTTGCTCTGATTCAGAGCGAGAACGTGAATCAGGTCGTTATCACCCTCGCAACCAACCACAGATCCTTGCATCGGCGAGCGCGTGACGATCTTAAGCCACTGTAGAGTGTAGCCTACGCACTGCGGAACCGCCTGTCGTCCAACTAGAATGACCTGAGAGACGGTGTACATTGCCGACTACGTCTAGATGTTTCTGAATTGCAATATTAAAGTCGAAATAAGAGCATGATGTATAATAGAAATTTGACGGATGCAAACGTGAAATAGACAGAGCCCTACACTATCCTTAATATGGTGGAGAGAAACGCTTCTGGCTTTCCACTGCGAGAATAAAAAAGATCACAACATATAATAATATACCTAAATAAATCGTTAATTGTATTTATTTTATACATTACAAGCATATTTTAGCATATTAATCGTTCTTTAATATTTTTTTCATGGAGTGCTTTGACTTTTCGTTATATAAGACGTGAACATTTACATACCTGCTCTGTAGAACATGTACACAAAAACAATCACATAAAAAAGCCACTTCATTTTGCCAATTCAAAAATCGAATTACTGTTTTAAACTACACATTTATTTTTTAAACAGCAAAGGACCATGTCCTATTCGTCCTTTTTTATCGTGATCGCAGCGTTACGGTCCAAATGAAAGTGCGGTCCAATAAAACAACATACGTACAAAATAATTAATAGGAAGAATTAATTACAGCTAACAAGCATTATTATGTACAATGTCATCAGGGAGGAAGTGACACTTGCCGTCGTTACCATGGAAAATTAAAAAGGTCACAATACTGTGCCAAATATAATACAACACCGTGTATAATTATGAACTGTATGTGAAATGCTAATACATACTGTCCCGTGCGCATCAAAATGTATGCGGATGCCATTTATGATCAAATTATACCTAGGTACTTAATATATAGACGAAGCAAAGATTTATTTTCCTAGCTATAGAAGACAGTACAATTTTATTGTCAATATAATACATGTAATTGCTATTTTAATATAACATGTAATTACAATAACAATCAAGCAGTCTTAAGAATATCGCTTGTCTGTTCGTCTGTAGCTATGTACCAGGCAAAAAAAAATCTTTTGATAGATAATGGTCACAAACAATCATGAAAGATCCAGGATCATCAATTTCAAGAGTAACTAGACTTCGCTGAAAGACTGACCAAGCAGATATACAAGGCAAGTGTGAATGGGACAGGACGAAGGGGAAGACCTAGGCGGACGTTCTCTGACCAGATTGGAGACATCCTATAAACAGGGCAGGTTAGAAATATCCTGAACAGAAGAGCATGCATGAGGAATCTGATGGGAGTGAATGAAGCAAGAGAGATATGTCAGGATCGTTGCAAATGGCGTTCCGTAGTCTCTGCCTACCCCTCCGGGAAACAGGCGTGAGTCTATGTATGTATGTATATATGTATGTATGTACTAGACTTCGCCCGCGTGAATTATACACTTAATTCTTCCTCGGAAATCAGACTATCTATTGGTGTAAAACTTACTAAATCCGTTTGGTACATTTTGAGTGTATCGCGTTTATACAGATAGCACGCGGCGCAAAAAACAACTCGCAATCTAGGCGGGTTTCAATAAAAAAAAATATTAGTTGATATTATTGTATAACCTGACCTAACCTGGTATTAATTACCAAAGAGCCTATTTTTTAAAGTTACATAGATTGATGAGATTTTCCTCGAGATACTTAAAAATAATAACAATAAATGTTGAAGTGAGTCCACAGAAGCCATTGTACCCTTACAATACGAACAACAACATTACAGTGTCAACATCACTTGATGTTACTGATCAATCTAACGGTTAGGTACTCTTGTTCCTTGGTTTATTATTGAATTGTGTATATCTCTCAAAGTATGTATCAGTAATTTTATATTTAATTAATTATTATTTGTTAAACATTGTTCAACAAAATAACATCATTTGAAAACAGGGGTAAATAAACTAAAGTAGGCATAAACAACCCATTTTTTAAAAAAGAACCTGTCTTTGTCGTCCTTTTATTTTTTTTGGTGTACTCTTTAGAATGGCTGAACCGATTTTAATGGGCTTTTGACTGAAAGAAAGAAGCTTTGTAAAGTTACATATAAGCTGTGTTTTGACCCGTGGTGGCGCTGTTTTCGAGATAACGAAAATAACGCGAGTGATGCACGTTCAGTATTTAACTATTTTTATTTATTTTAATAGATTATATTGTGACTTTCTTATTCATTTTATTCAATTTTATATTAAATCCCCTTAGATTGCGAAACACACTGTGCAGCGGAGACTTCATTTTATAATTCGTATAGATAGATAAGACTCTTTGCCTTTTAATCTTGAAAATCAGGGTTAAAAGAGATTTCAAGTCATAATTTGTATCATTTGAATCATGCATCAAGCAGGTGATACACTCTAGTGGAAGCAATGGTACATTGTGAGTGAATTATACCATGAGTCATTAAAGTATCGCCATCTAGTTACGGTTTCCAACAATTTGAGGACTTAATGCAATGTTTTAGGATGGTTAGCAGCCACTGAACATACACACTTCTGCAAATGGTCCGTGAAGCAATGATACGTGTGTAAAACATTGTGTTTCAGTTTATCATTAGGAGTGTTTGTAATATCAACCTTTATTGTTGTTAATTTTGGTCACTGTATCGGAATCGGACTCGGATTTCTTTCCTCTTCATTATTTTACTGGAAATTTTTGTAATGTTGCGCCTGATAGAAATATATAAAATGCTACGTATGACTAAGAACTACACAGCCTATTATGTTGTTGTCTAAAATTAGATGTTCCTTTAAGTAAATATTCTAAAATTAAAATACACCTACCTATTCCAAAGACTAGTAAAGTTAGGTAATGAAAAGTATTAATATATATCAAGTTTATAGAAAGTTTACAAAGTAAGTCTATTTTGGGCATATTATTACAGACTTTGAATTTGATTAAATATTATGCTTTTTTTTGTATAAATGTTTTGTTCGTCATAGAAACAAGTTAATACTAATGTAGTCTTAATCAAAATATAAGCGTACTTTGAACTACGAGCGAATGCAAAATGTTATCTAATGATGGCGATATACACATGTGGCTAATGCTAATAACTAATTTAGTGATAAGCAAAGTACTTAATCATTATTAAAACACGTATCATCAGCTACTAATGTGGCCATTTCATTTGCAAACAATGATGTCATTTCAGTACCTACTACCGATTTGAACTTTGACTGCTTCAGAGGCCAATTAAAATTTTATAACACATATTTTTGTTTACAATGACTAAAGTATTTTGTTGAAATTACGTAAAATTCGCTGTAATGTAACTGTTTGAAGTGTGTTGTTTTGTGTCAAGGTGCCCTAATACTCTTAATTGGAGTAAAAATAACGATATAACTATCTTCTACATAATATTTTTGTATACTAGTTATTCTTTTAAGACGACTGCCGCACTAGGTGTAATTTATACTTACCTATTACTTATTAATATTATAAAACTGAAGAGTTTGTTTGGTTGAACGCGCTAATCTCGGAGCCTTGTGGTTCGATTTGAATAATTTTGTTTTTGCTGGATGGCCCATCGGGGTAGGTTAAATAACATCGCTATGAGCCACGAGTAGCAGTAGTTCCAAATAACGCGGGTGTAACCCCTGGCTGAGCTAGTTCATAGTAATTCATGTATCGTGGCATTTTACTAATATACAACCAACGAACACATTAAACACCGGGCTACAAACTTCGTAGATTTCCTAAAGTGTCTAACATAACTATGTATGTATATTTCATCGTCAGCCCTGTATTGTAAACCTGTCCCACTGCTGGGCAGGGGCCTCTTCTCACTATAAGAAGGATAAGGCCATAGTCCACCACGCTGGCCTAGACATGTGAAGTCTGCGGGTTGTCAGACTTCACATGTCTTTCGAGAACATTATGGAGAACTCTCAGACATGCAGGTTCCCTCACGATGTTTTCCTTCACCGTTTAGCAAGCGATAATTAACAATTTTATTTTGAAATGTAATTTATAATTTTTAATACGTAATAATATTTCAAAATTATAAATGACATTTCAAAATGAAGATTTAAAGAATTTATTGAGGTTGGTATCTGGCCCACATTTTATAACAATTCAACACATGTTCTGAGAAGAGATCTCGTCAATAAAATGTTAAGTACCACCATAGTGATATTTTAGGTAGCAAGCAAGCAAGCGTTACGTCATAAATTGATCATTAAACCTTAACCCAAAAATTAAGTATCAATTTCAATTATACTCTGCAAACGCTATATGCAGATACGTAAGTACTATCTATTCTGTGCAGAAGGTTACTTACTTTAGAAACACACAAAAACAGAATACCTAATGCTTTTTCATGTAGGTAAACCAAAATGTACACTAATATGTAACAAGACGAAGCCACCATTTATATTATATTGATAATTACTACTCGTATCTAACCTAACAAACACATTTTTTGATACTGTCAAAAATTAATATTCCCCAAGCAAAAGTACCCATTTTAATTTTTGAATAATTCCGCTGTGTCTTTGCGATTTCCCTTTTTTTTTAAACCAGACTAGTATTCAAGCAAACCGGTTCTAAAAAGTAATTATTCAAATTAGTCCAGATTATTTCGAGTTTTAGTGACTAATGAACAGCAGTTGATTTATATATAGACTAAATGCAAATAAGTTATTAAATACGTTCATTAAAATGCAATGTTTTATAACATTAGTACAAAATCTAAAACTTGCTATTTAATAAAAAAAAATAGTTTAAAACATAGAGGTAACATTAACACCTTAGTAACAAACTACTACTATTGACGTTCAAAATAGCGTGGTGACCAGCCGAGATAGAAGACGTAGCTAATAAGCATCTTAGAAAAACCTATATTCATCTCTTTTGCACTCGTTAAAAGCAAGTTCCATAACGTCAATTCAAAAGTGATGACAAATGACCTTTAATCGCGCAATGTGGTGTTCTCCAGTTTAAAATTATTTTCCCATTTTTTTATTATTAGTATTACTTAACAGAAGATTGCGTTTATGGGTGTTTATAATTTATTGTATGTATATTAATATGTGGGAATGTTCATTTGTGCCCTCGTTGCTACTTATATACTTATAAGCAGTTTCAGTAAATCCAGTATTGAATTATGCTTACAATTACTTTACATGATAACAAAATATACCTAATTATTGAGTTTCATAATATCTCGAGTGTATTTATTATTAAAATACTCCTACTACATAGTAGTAGTATTAAATAAACATGGTAATAGTCAGCTGAAAATTGGTAGATTGGTTCAAAACATTAATGAAATCTAAAGAAATCTTCCACGATCCGACAACTGAAAAAAAATACTCGAGGTCAAAGGTCTCATGCACAGATTCATCGCGATTTTCAGCAAATCGCTAAGTTTTATCATAAATTTATTATAACAGGAAGCCTAAGCCTAAGCGACCAATTGTGGCCCTTAGATGCCAGTGATGCCAATCGAGGCATCACTTACGCGTTGCCGGTCCTTAAATACGAATATATTTAAGCATGAAATGAGGAATGTGTCATTTATTTTTCCTATACTCAAATGGCAGCGCCACTCATCACATTACGATACTCTCGCAAAAATGGGAGATCCAAAATTTTATTACTTGGTATCATTGTAAATAAAAACGATTATATGCGATTTTCTTGGTCATATTCAACTAAATATCGTGAAAAACAATTAACTTACATGTGGAATGATATGCCGAACTTTTTCAAATTATTCTCTTTACGAGAATTGCAAGATTTCACAACGCATTTGCCCATTTCGTTTATTTTCGTGAGCGGCAAATTTGACACATTGACATTGTAACAGTATTAGGTCCAGACCCATAATAAACGGCAACACATATCAGCGCTGTTTGCTAATCTAGAATAGAATAGAATAGAATATTCTTTATTGTACACCATAAAACATTTTATGACATTGTTATTACAAAATTTACAAATTGTACAAAAGGCGGCCTTATCGCTAAGAGCAATCTCTTCCAGGCAACCTATTGTAGACAGGAACGATGTAAATATTAAAGTTGTGTGTGGTGCAATTAAAAACATCCAGAATAAAGAATATAATAAACTTATAAATAAGGGACCTACACATACATATAAATTCATACATACATACTACTATCGTCAATATACCTACATATATACAAAATTCAATATACTTACACATATACTATATATAAAATACATACTAGGTATAACCACATTCTATGTTATCAAATGGATGAAAGGTAGTGCGTTTTTAACATAGCTTTAAATATTTTAAGAGATTTTGCGCTTCGAATTTCTAAAGGAAGTCCATTCCAGAGGCGTACAGCTTGGACAGTAAAAGACTTACCAAAAAAACTTGTGGAATGCATTGGCATTTCCAGCGTCAAATCCTCGAACGACCTCAAGTACCTTATATGTGTGTCATTAAGGAACTTAAAACGTTCTTTGAGATATAAGGGGGTACTAGGATTAAACAAGATATTATACAATAAAGTGAGAATGTGAGTATTTCTGCGAAGTCGAATCGGTAGCCACTTGAGCTTATTGCGGAATTCTGAGACATGATCATATTTGCGTAGCCCAAATATAAATCTTATACAGTAATTTTGGAGACGCTCAAGTTTGTTTAGTTGCTCCTCGGTGGGGTCAAGATAGCTGACATCGGCGTAGTCAAGGATTGGTAGAAGCAAAGACTGTACAAGCGCAATCTTAGTGGCAGTTGGTAAGAAATTGCGTAGCTTACGTAAAGACCCAGCTGATGCAAAAAGTTTTCTGCTCGTTTCTTGTAGCTGTGGTCGCCAAGACATGGTTTCATCTATGTAAATACCAAGATTTTTTTGCATTTTTACTAAACGAGAGGACTTTTCCATTGAAATTAATGCTTGGCAAATCAGACCAGTTGATTTTGGACACCATTCTTGGGCTGCCAATAATAATCAGCTGCGTTTTGTCCGGATTGACTGTGAGTCCAAATTTCTGCGTCCAGTCACAGATTCGCGCCAAGTCCGTGCCAATCGTTGTACAAGCATCTGCTAATCTACTCAAGGGAGCTTGCGTATAAATTTGCAAATCATCTGCGTAAAGATGGTAGGATGAAAGTAATTTGTTTGAAATAGAATTAATAAATATAGCGAAGAGTAAAGGGGATAGCACGCCACCCTGTGGAACACCTGCAATCGTATTGGGCCAAGCGGAATAGGTATCATCAATGCGTACACGTTGCCGGCGTCCAAACAGGTAACTATGAAACCAGTCAATTGCCGATGGAGATATGTTAAGAGAGCGTAGAATACCAAGTATGATGTGCAAATCCACGGTGTTAAACGCATTGCTGAAATCAAGTAAGGATAGAACCGTTAGATTGCCACAGTCCATACCTAGCCTGATATGATCGGTAACGTGAACTAATGCAGTAACGGTACTGTGCCCTGGACGAAAGCCTGTCTGGTATGGATTTAAAAGGGAATTTTTACAAAGTAAGGAACTAAGTTGTGAATGGATAAGACGTTCTAGGACTTTCGATAGGAAGGGTAATATGGATATGGGACGGTAATCTGCTAAAGTAGAAGGCTTAGGTTTTTTAGGTAGGGGAATAATAAGTGCTTCTTTCCACGCTGAGGGAAAGACACCGAGGGAAATATACTTATTAAGTATATTGCATAGGACGGGAAGGATTTCATCAAGGATGGGAAGGATCATTTTACGGCTGACACAGTCATTACCAACTGCATTAGAAGTAATTGCAAGTATACTCTTTTTAACATCAAATGCGGCAAATTGCGAGAAGATGAAAGTAGAATAATCAGGTGTTGGTAAAGTTGAAAGATGCTGCTGGGTATTACTTTTTATATTTCCATCAAACTTGGACGACGAGGAGAAATGTTTATTAAGTGAATCAATGTTGACATTATTAGGAATGATTTGTTGCTGAGTCTTACCAACCCCTAAAGTTTTTAGAAATTTCCAAACTTTTGCTGGATCACCGTTTTCGACGGATTTATGAATATGTTGGCGTTGTGCTTTCCTACTCACCTTATTGCAGTGATTTCTAATAGTTACGTATTTATCAACATTTGAAGGAGTTGGCTTTTGCTTCATTAATGACTTTGCGGCACATTTCTTAGCCATAATCCTTTTAATATCATCCGTTAGCCACGGTGCTGGTAAATGCCTAATTTTAATTGCACGCACAGGTGCGTGCACGTCATATAATTGCAGCAATTGGTTTGTAAATATGTTGACTTTAGTGTCGACGATCTAGTTGTAAGTAATAGATCTATGGTTTAAAAGCTATAACCTGACTACGTAAAAAGGGGTCTAGAAACAAGAAAATATATTGTATACTAGTGTACCTGCCATTTTTGTTTAATTCAGGTAAGTATTCCTGTCCTTAGGCATTAGGTATACAACAAGTGCGACCACGGCTCTAGCTTGAGCATCTGTACAAGTTATACTATTCTGGATTTACGAGTAGGTAGGTGTATCTGTATTACCTATTTTCTTGTTTCGTCCTTTTTAGACCCTCTTTTCTACGTAGTCGGATTACAACTTTTTAATTTATTTTTTAAGTTAATCCTTTTCCGTATCCCGTGGGAACTTGACATTGTCACATTTAACTGCTCGCTTGCTTTCGATTGCAACAAAACCGTCGAACATTGTTCACATAATTTGACACTGTACACTCGGCGCGGCTGCCCTCATTCTAACTTGATTTACAATCGATCCGAGCGACCTAGCTTAAGATAAGGAACAAAGTAACGTTTGTTATTTTAACTAATGTTGTCTGTATAATATTTTAAATGAGACTAAAGTTAAGGTCGAGCATATTTTGCCGGTTTCAGACGAATAGCGTGAAATTGTGAAAAGAAATGAAAAGATGCGTCATTGGTGTATAATTTTCAGTCATTTTTACAAAGTAGAATAGTTATTTGTACTATTTAATAAGAAACAATAATTATTTTGGAAGAATATCTTCATAAAAAAATAAAAGAATCCATATGCAGTTGCACAAGAAAAATCTGAAAATGGCTATGTACTTCAAACTTCACTTTAATTTTTTACTAAAATTTTGTTTTATGATGTTGCAAACTTGCGTTTGGATGCTAGATATATAATCTGCCATTGGTTTAAAAACGATTTGGAAGGACTTTAGATGCTTTAAAATAGAGTTGCAAGTCGTTTAATAGAAATTAAATTTTGGCAACGATTGTTTCCAAGAGCAAAGTTCGCGGTTTTAGTATTGGAAACGATCGTTGCCAGAAGCAAAGAAAGAAAAATAGGTAACTCAAAGCGTCTGAACCGCGCGAATTGTAAGTACAACCGCGTTTTAAACTTATATTTTGACTCAACAAGTATAATATATGTACATATTTCTAATGTGCTCACCAAAACCTTTCTTTTAATACCAAACACTTAATGATTATCTCAGTGATTTTTTTTTTATATTAGATTCTGAGGTATTAATTCCGTAATAGGAAATTTAAACAAAATTTATATAGCCTATGTCACCCGGGCCATTATTACGAATCCTTTGACAGCCCATTTATTAAAATCGGTTCAGTAGTTTGGGCACTACGGTGGAACATACTTACATACATATAATATAGGTTGCCAAAACGTTACCCTTCCTTTTGGCTTCAGAGTAGTCGGGTAAAAGCAGGCTGTTTTATAGGCTGACTAGAGGACGCCAGCAGCTACGCCTGTAATATTTTTAAATTTACCCGTTTTGGCCGATCCCGTGGGAATTTCGGGAAATCCCTTCTTAGTGCACCCCTACGGCCCCCAAAGAACATACATGCCAAATTTCAGCTTCCTGCGCCCTATAGTTTCGGCTGTAGCGTGTCTGTCAGTCAGTCAGTAACGCAAGGATTTTATATATTAAGATTTACCATTATCAGCCTTTAACAGTCCACTGCTGGACTAGGCCTCTCCTTTGAAAGGAGGAATTGGCCTACTATACCACGCTGGCCAAACGGGTTGGTATAGGGTTTGTATCAAGTTTTCCTTCTCTTACAGTGCTGTTCTCTGCATAACATGCTCCCTCCGTCGGCTCTTACGACACCCATGAGATGATATGGGGTGGTGACATTCCGTATTCTTAATCCGTCACCACACGGACTGATTTATGAATGAGATAAATGTTAGCCAAGACTAGTTTTTGGGTCCTAAAACTTTTTGAAATAGTCTTCTCTTGGCAGTCACAATTTTATTTATTTATTTATGAGTAGATATATAACATCTACGTCAATCATAAAAAGTGGGGTTTAAAACGCCGTTAACCCTTTGTGTTTTATGCAGGCATAAATAACACATTTTACGACAAAAATATAAAATTTGTTTTATTGCGTATAAAATATAAAATACTATTAAATATTGTAAAGACATCTTACGCATAAACAAGGTAAGTACCTATTTTTCGTATTTATAATCATTGTTTAAGGAATATTTATTACCTAGGAATACATACGTTTGGGTATTTAATTTTAAAAGAATATAGGAACACTTTGTTGTCCATTAGTCTGTCTGCCAATCTGTCTGCCGCCTGCTTATCTATCTCTGTGTCTGACTGAAATTACCCTGTTTCTCAGGCACGCATGTAAATATAGAAATATCTATATTTGTGAGATGCTGAGAAGAACTGGCAAGAAACTGAACAGCAACATCTTTTTTATATTTCCTAGTTTATACTCCGGTTCAAACTTTGTGTATCTACAGTATATTGCAGAGCAGCTCAATCCCAACCACTTTTGTGTTATTCGTTATAGATATAAGCGTTCAAACACAGTCCTTACTTAAGGCCTAATTTCAGTTAATAAATTCATTTAATTTAAGTTAATAACTGATGTCATCATCTAAGTACGTATTCTACATGACACCGTTTGGCAATATGCAAATACAACATTTTACTTAGATGAGGTGTGCAATCTTCAACAGGCACTTTACGACACACATTGACAATATCGCACTTATAATTCCAAAGTATTAATATCAGAAAGCCGCGTTTCCACTAGGCAACAATTGACGCACAACATGTTGCACAAGAAGTTGCCCAACATGTTGAAAGTCAGCGCAGAACTTTTGTTGAACCACGTTGTCTGTCTACACATCGCTCACCTAGCAGTATAATGGCACATTTACAAAAAAAGCGAAATTGAGTTTTTATGGCCTAAGTGTTTAAAAGTGTATAATTTATAGAGTGGTAAAACGGCACGGTGTTAGTTTTCCTATTTGTTGAGAAAGGGCGTTCAGTGTCAATGTACTACTTGGTACTTTCTCCCCGCTTACGCGCATAATAACGGCTTATTTGTCACTTGTGCGGGGCGCTCCGCAAGGTGCCTAAATTTGTGTTGGCGTAAGTGGCAAATGTGGCATTTTATTAACTTAGTAAGTTAGTAGAAATAAAAAAAAATTCAAAACACATTTGTCAAAACGGCACATTTGACAAATGAGACATCGCTATTTTACTTAAACGCGAGTATTCCATGCGCAAATCTAACTCACAGCTAACTACAAAGAGACAAAGATCCTTGGCGAATAGTTACGTAGGTATACTTAGTTACGAAGATTTAAAGCAGGTATCTTCTTTCATTAGGTACCTACTTAAAAGCTTTACGTAGGTATTTAAACAGAGTTCAAAAAAGGCGAAGTTATGCATCACAAGCGTGAGTTTTTCATGCACAAATTCATCCAGCTGTTAATTTCACGAAGAAAAAGGTCCGTGTCGAATTGAAAAGGTCAAAATCATGAACCTACTGTGCAAGTACCTTTTTTTTAGACGTGGTGGAAAATCCCTTCGGATCTCCGACTCTTGGGGAAATGAGAGCCGGAGTATGTGGTGTTATCACTAAAAACCACTTCGACTGCCAACCAAAGACGCCCTACGGGAGGAACACTGGGTACAGGAGCTGTCCAGTCTTCCTACCATGGCGCCATGTTCAGCTTAACCCGTTCTCAGGGAAGGCTAAACGCCCTCATCTGCCCCTACTGGCGGTTTCCCGGAGCAACAAATTCTAAGGGTATCTGTTTTCGGCCTGCGGTTGGCGGCTCTCTGCGACGCCGCCCTTGTCTTCGGGCAGGATCGGCCCTCTCCCGATCCCGCTCAGCAGCCTCTTTTTGGAGCATAACAGCTTCACAAAAGGAGGCCACTGCTTGCCAGCCCTCCTCGCTCGCCGGCATGGCAGCAACAACTGCTGGCGGGGACAGATCGCGTCCGATCTGGTCGACAAGGACTTCACGCTCGGACATCCATGCCGTGCACACATACTGTGCAAGTACCTAATATTGCCTAAATGCTTATAGTTTTGTTTACTGCTTAGTCAATTAATACGTAAACTTCCTTAAAATTTCGGAGTGGTAAGGTAAAATTCGATTTGAATCTGGATTTCATTATCGTACCTATAACTAAACTTAAACTGCCAGTGCTTTTGTTTTTAGAACGGAGAGTAACTATTTCACAATAATTCTGACCCATAATTTTAAAATGTATGATGATTACCTACCTCTACAATTAAGAGAAGATACGTGATTATACTTTATTTTATTTATTATAGTTTGATGATGACTATTTCTTAACGATTCACGAGCCAAATATAGGTTATTATAATATTTTAGTTAAACTTTTTATGGTTGTTGAATTCAAATAAAAACTTTTGTTTTCTATTAACCAATTGTCTTTATTTCTTGGTTTTCACATCCTATATAATTATGGCTTTGGGGGCATATATGACATTTTTGGAAGTTGTTAAAAGTATAACGGCACAATTGCATGGCTTTTCTTCTTCTTTGACTGTTATGAATCAACTCCTGGAAACCTGAAGTGGATTTTTTTATCCCTAAATATTTATTAAGGTCTATCCTAGTTGCTAAAACCATAAAATCCATGATAAAATGTAAAATGAAGTCATAACTTCGTTTTAAACATTTGTAAAATCTTTGACCCTCATTTCTGTAAAATAAGAAAAAAGTAGATGTGCTAGGTGTGCGACATCTACTACTTTACGTAGTTTACGTCAGCTGTCGAAAACACATGTCTGTGGTTGACAACATGTCGCCAGAGGAACTTCTGTTGATTTCAGCGGCAGTGGTTATTATTTTATCGAAATATGCATCAAAAAGAAAAAAAAACACGTCGGTGGGTTAGAAAATACCTACAAATTAACAATCAGAATCAACAACAATTGATGCTCAACTAACGATGCTCTTTAACAAACGATAAGCCGTCACACACAACAGCGCGCGATGTTGCGCGCCAGCTGGCAACGTCACGCGCTGTTGTGTAGCGTTGCCGTACATGTTGTGCGTCACGTGTCGCGCGCCAAATGTTGCCTAATGGAAACGCGGCTTAATGGTCATGGTCAATGAAATAAAAATCTATATTTTTTATTTTATTGACCATCGGAGTGAATGATGTCGCTTCATGACTGAGCACTAGAGTCTAGCTGGTTTTGGTATGTACAGGTTTTCTCTACAGGTGAAGACAAAGATGTCCACACTCAATACATTCATTCTTATTATATTACCTAGAAATTTATTTTATTTCTTGTCTAAGTATGAGTACCGTCAACCCAACTTTTTTTGCTGCCGAGAAAGACCTGGTCTACCTTTTTTACCGTTCAAGGACCTTAAAGCTTGACATAACATTTATTTTACTACCAAAAAACCCATATACAAATCAAAAAGCACTCAGTATAATCTGCTCACTAACTCAAAAGTCCCAAGGAAAAATTGACACAACAAATAAACAATACTAAACAATTACTTATCCTTAACATAATTACAAAAGGTCCAAATTGGATAATCTGGTGACTCATATTGACGTCACGAATAACACATTTTTATCAAAATGATCGGAACATCGCATTGAACTTCGACATACCCTGAATAATAATGTATGACGTTTTATGTGATAATATAAGTTCGGCGTGCGTCGCACGATTACCTACTAAAAGGTCTGCGAAAATCGCGATAAAGTACAGATCTTGCTAAATTACTAAATTTGAAGTTATATTCTTTGGGAATACGCAGTCTAGTCAAACGATGACAAACTAAATTCGATTCCAAGCATCCACAATTTTGTAAGTCTATAAGATGGAGTAATGTTACTTGCCGAAGCGTTGTGTAGCTGCGCCTTCATTCTTTTACATTATTTTAGAACTCAGTTGTATCCTTGTCAGTCTCTACTTCTAGTTGCACGTCTATTGTAAGATAAAATGTGAACCCTGTATGATAACCCATTGTTCATGTTCATCAACTTAAATAAGCCTAGTCAAGAAAAGCGATTGCAGCCGCAGTCGCTTTTCATGGCTGGACCTTCAAAGACGTTTTATACATGCATTCAATATTCTAGATCAAATACTCCGAATAATAAAATATAATTTCTCATTTACAAAACTATTTTAAATACGTATGCATAGAAGGGCGACAAAACCCTTTTGAAGAACCACAGACCCATCTCACTTCTGAGTCACGTCTATAAGTTGTTTTTAAGGGTCATCACGAATCGTCTCGCGCGCAAGCTAGACGAGTTCTAGCCTCCCGAACAAGCCGGTTTCCGTAAAGGCTATAGTACCATAGACCTCATACTACGCTGCGGCAGGTTATACAGAAGTCTGAGGAGTATAACCAGCCACTATGCTTGGCGCTTGCGGACTATGAGAAAGCCTTTGATTCGATCGAAACCTGGGCAGAGCTGCAGTCTCTCCAAAGGTGCCAGATCGACTACCGATATATCTAAGTGCTGAAGTGTTTGTACGAAAACGCCACCATGTCAGTCCGCCTTCAGGACCAGAGCTCGAAACCTATTCGACTCCAGCGGAGATGAGGCAGGGAGATGTCATATCTCCGAAACTCTGCTGCGCTGGAAGACGTATCCAAGCTTCTGGACTGGGGATCAACATCAACGGCGAGTACATCACTCACCTTCGATTTGCTGATGATATCGTAGTCATGGCTGAGACCATGGACGACCTCAGCACAATGTTCGATGGCCTCTGTAGAGTCTCCCAACAAGTAGGTCTTAAGATGAACATGGACAAGACGAAAATCATGTCTAACGTCCACGTCGTACCTACTCCTATCCAGGTTGGGAACTCTACACTCGAAGTTGTCGACAAGTATGTCTACCTGGGACAAATGATGCAATTGGGTAGGTCCAACTTCGAGAAAGAGGTCGTTCGTCGAATCCAACTCGGTTGGGCGGCGTTCGGGAAGTTACGGCATATCTTCACGTCCGATATCCCGCAGTGTCTCAAGACGAAAGTCTTTGACCAATGTGTGTTGCCAGTGATGATCTACGGCGCTGAGACGTGGTCACTAACTATGGGCCTCATCCGAAAACTCAGGGTCACTCAGAGGGCGATGTAGAGAGCTATGATCGGAGTTTCCCTGCGAGATCGAATCAGAAATGAGGAGATCCGCAGGAGAACCAAAGTCACCGACATAGCTCTCCGAATAGCCAGGCTGAAGTGGCAATGGGAAGGGCACATAGCGCGAAGAACCGGGGTAGGCCTCCCGCAAGGTTGACTGACAATCTGGTTAAGATCGCGGGAAGCGGTTGGATGCGGGCGGCTCAAAATCGGTCTGTGTGGAGAACCTTGGGGGAGGCCTATGTCCAGCAGTGGACGTCTCTAGGCTGACATGATGATGCATAGATAGAGGCAAACTTATGTAAATACTAGCTTGTTTCCTATTAATTTATGCAATAAAGTTCGTTGCACTTCTGACCTTAAACAGGATGCAATGTAACACTATGGTCTTTCGATAATTTCTTTAATACATGTAATTGAAATGCAAGTATCAATTTGTAACTGATCTTGAATGTATGTCATAGAATGATAAAACATAAGTCTCGGTTTAAAGTTTAATGCAAAAGTATGATAAATAAAATATGGTTGAATTGTATTATCAGTACTTAATTTAAAATGATAAGAACGGAGTCGTTCAGTTTTTGTATACCTGTTGCAGCTTTTATTAAGTTTATAACCCTAATTGGCATTCCGCAGGAACCACGTGGGTCACTCTTTTATTTTAATAACATTTTTTGGGAATTGGAATTTCGGGAAATCCCTTCTTAGTGCACCCCTACGGCCCCCAAAGAACATACATGCCAAATTTCAGCTTCCTGCGCCCTATAGTTTCGGCTGTAGCGTGTCTGTCAGTCAGTCAGTAACGCAAGGATTTTATATATTAAGATTTACCATTATCAGCCTTTAACAGTCCACTGCTGGACTAGGCCTCTCCTTTGAAAGGAGGAATTGGCCTACTATACCACGCTGGCCAAACGGGTTGGTATAGGGTTTGTATCAAGTTTTCCTTCTCTTACAGTGCTGTTCTCTGCATAACATGCTCCCTCCGTCGGCTCTTACGACACCCATGAGATGATATGGGGTGGTGACATTCCGTATTCTTAATCCGTCACCACACGGACTGATTTATGAATGAGATAAATGTTAGCCAAGACTAGTTTTTGGGTCCTAAAACTTTTTGAAATAGTCTTCTCTTGGCAGTCACAATTTTATTTATTTATTTATGAGTAGATATATAAC
This sequence comes from Euclidia mi, assembly GCA_944739405.2. Classification (NCBI taxonomy): domain Eukaryota; kingdom Metazoa; phylum Arthropoda; class Insecta; order Lepidoptera; family Erebidae; genus Euclidia; species Euclidia mi. Next base: position 93,839,625 of record OX123183.2, on the reverse strand, counting down.
ATCTACGTCAATCATAAAAAGTGGGGTTTAAAACGCCGTTAACCCTTTGTGTTTTATGCAGGCATAAATAACACATTTTACGACAAAAATATAAAATTTGTTTTATTGCGTATAAAATATAAAATACTATTAAATATTGTAAAGACATCTTACGCATAAACAAGGTAAGTACCTATTTTTCGTATTTATAATCATTGTTTAAGGAATATTTATTACCTAGGAATACATACGTTTGGGTATTTAATTTTAAAAGAATATAGGAACACTTTGTTGTCCATTAGTCTGTCTGTCAATCTGTCTGCCGCCTGCTTATCTATCTCTGTGTCTGACTGAAATTACCCTTTTTCTCAGGCACGCATGTAAATATAGAAATATCTATATTTGTGAGATGCTGAGAAGAACTGGCAAGAAACTGAACAGCAACATCTTTTTTATATTTCCTAGTTTATACTCCGGTTCAAACTTTGTGAAACTACAGTATACTGCAGAGCAGCTCAATCCCAACCACTTTTGTGTTATTCGTTATAGATATAAGCGTTCAAACACAGTCCTTACTTAAGGCCTAATTTCAGTTAATAAATTCATTTAATTTAAGTTAATAACTGATGTCATCATCTAAGTACGTATTCTACATGACACCGTTTGGCAATATGCAAATACAACATTTTACTTAGATGAGGTGTGCAATCTTCAACAGGCACTTTACGACACACATTGACAATATCGCACTTATAATTCCAAAGTATTAATATCAGAAAGCCGCGTTTCCACTAGGCAACAATTGACGCACAACATGTTGCACAAGAAGTTGCCCAACATGTTGAAAGTCAGCGCAGAACTTTTGTTGAACCACGTTGTCTGTCTACACATCGCTCACCTAGCAGTATAATGGCACATTTACAAAAAAAGCGAAATTGAGTTTTTATGGCCTAAGTGTTTAAAAGTGTATAATTTATAGAGTGGTAAAACGGCACGGTGTTAGTTTTCCTATTTGTTGAGAAAGGGCGTTCAGTGTCAATGTACTACTTGGTACTTTCTCCCCGCTTACGCGCATAATAACGGCTTATTTGTCACTTGTGCGGGGCGCTCCGCAAGGTGCCTAAATTTGTGTTGGCGTAAGTGGCAAATGTGGCATTTTATTAACTTAGTAAGTTAGTAGAAATAAAAAAAAATTCAAAACACATTTGTCAAAACGGCACATTTGACAAATGAGACATCGCTATTTTACTTAAACGCGAGTATTCCATGCGCAAATCTAACTCACAGCTAACTACAAAGAGACAAAGATCCTTGGCGAATAGTTACGTAGGTATACTTAGTTACGAAGATTTAAAGCAGGTATCTTCTTTCATTAGGTACCTACTTAAAAGCTTTACGTAGGTATTTAAACAGAGTTCAAAAAAGGCGAAGTTATGCATCACAAGCGTGAGTTTTTCATGCACAAATTCATCCAGCTGTTAATTTCACGAAGAAAAAGGTCCGTGTCGAATTGAAAAGGTCAAAATCATGAACCTACTGTGCAAGTACCTTTTTTTTTAGACGTGGTGGAAAATCCCTTCGGATCTCCGACTCTTGGGGAAATGAGAGCCGGAGTATGTGGTGTTATCACTAAAAACCACTTCGACTGCCAACCAAAGACGCCCTACGGGAGGAACACTGGGTACAGGAGCTGCCCAGTCTTCCTACCATGGCGCCATGTTCAGCTTAACCCGTTCTCAGGGAAGGCTAAACGCCCTCATCTGCCCCTACTGGCGGTTTCCCGGAGCAACAAATTCTAAGGGTATCTGTTTTCGGCCTGCGGTTGGCGGCTCTCTGCGACGCCGCCCTTGTCTTCGGGCAGGATCGGCCCTCTCCCGATCCCGCTCAGCAGCCTCTTTTTGGAGCATAACAGCTTCACAAAAGGAGGCCACTGCTTGCCAGCCCTCCTCGCTCGCCGGCATGGCAGCAACAAATGCTGGCGGGGACAGATCGCGTCCGATCTGGTCGACAAGGACTTCACGCTCGGACATCCATGCCGTGCACACATACTGTGCAAGTACCTAATATTGCCTAAATGCTTATAGTTTTGTTTACTGCTTAGTCAATTAATACGTAAACTTCCTTAAAATTTCGGAGTGGTAAGGTAAAATTCGATTTGAATCTGGATTTCATTATCGTACCTATAACTAAACTTAAACTGCCAGTGCTTTTGTTTTTAGAACGGAGAGTAACTATTTCACAATAATTCTGACCCATAATTTTAAAATGTATGATGATTACCTACCTCTACAATTAAGAGAAGATACGTGATTATACTTTATTTTATTTATTATAGTTTGATGATGACTATTTCTTAACGATTCACGAGCCAAATATAGGTTATTATAATATTTTAGTTAAACTTTTTATGGTTGTTGAATTCAAATAAAAACTTTTGTTTTCTATTAACCAATTGTCTTTATTTCTTGGTTTTCACATCCTATATAATTATGGCTTTGGGGGCATATATGACATTTTTGGAAGTTGTTAAAAGTATAACGGCACAATTGCATGGCTTTTCTTCTTCTTTGACTGTTATGAATCAACTCCTGGAAACCTGAAGTGGATTTTTTTATCCCTAAATATTTATTAAGGTCTATCCTAGTTGCTAAAACCATAAAATCCATGATAAAATGTAAAATGAAGTCATAACTTCGTTTTAAACATTTGTAAAATCTTTGACCCTCATTTCTGTAAAATAAGAAAAAAGTAGATGTGCTAGGTGTGCGACATCTACTACTTTACGTAGTTTACGTCAGCTGTCGACAACACATGTCTGTGGTTGACAACATGTCGCCAGAGGAACTTCTGTTGATTTCAGCGGCAGTGGTTATTATTTTATCGAAATATGCATCAAAAAGAAAAAAAACACGTCGGTGGGTTAGAAAATACCTACAAATTAACAATCAGAATCAACAACAATTGATGCTCAACTAACGATGCTCTTTAACAAACGATAAGCCGTCACACACAACAGCGCGCGATGTTGCGCGCCAGCTGGCAACGTCACGCGCTGTTGTGTAGCGTTGCCGTACATGTTGTGCGTCACGTGTCGCGCGCCAAATGTTGCCTAATGGAAACGCGGCTTAATGGTCATGGTCAATGAAATAAAAATCTATATTTTTTATTTTATTGACCATCGGAGTGAATGATGTCGCTTCATGACTGAGCACTAGAGTCTAGCTGGTTTTGGTATGTACAGGTTTTCTCTACAGGTGAAGACAAAGATGTCCACACTCAATACATTCATTCTTATTATATTACCTAGAAATTTATTTTATTTCTTGTCTAAGTATGAGTACCGTCAACCCAACTTTTTTTGCTGCCGTGAAAGACCTGGTCTACCTTTTTTACCGTTCAAGGACCTTAAAGCTTGACATAACATTTATTTTACTACCAAAAAACCCATATACAAATCAAAAAGCACTCAGTATAATCTGCTCACTAACTCAAAAGTCCCAAGGAAAAATTGACACAACAAATAAACAATACTAAACAATTACTTATCCTTAACATAATTACAAAAGGTCCAAATTGGATAATCTGGTGACTCATATTGACGTCACGAATAACACATTTTTATCAAAATGATCGGAACATCGCATTGAACTTCGACATACCCTGAATAATAATGTATGACGTTTTATGTGATAATATAAGTTCGGCGTGCGTCGCACGATTACCTACTAAAAGGTCTGCGAAAATCGCGATAAAGTACAGATCTTGCTAAATTACTAAATTTGAAGTTATATTCTTTGGGAATACGCAGTCTAGTCAAACGATGACAAACTAAATTCGATTCCAAGCATCCACAATTTTGTAAGTCTATAAGATGGAGTAATGTTACTTGCCGAAGCGTTGTGTAGCTGCGCCTTCATTCTTTTACATTATTTTAGAACTCAGTTGTATCCTTGTCAGTCTCTACTTCTAGTTGCACGTCTATTGTAAGATAAAATGTGAACCCTGTATGATAACCCATTGTTCATGTTCATCAACTTAAATAAGCCTAGTCAAGAAAAGCGATTGCAGCCGCAGTCGCTTTTCATGGCTGGACCTTCAAAGACGTTTTATACATGCATTCAATATTCTAGATCAAATACTCCGAATAATAAAATATAATTTCTCATTTACAAAACTATTTTAAATACGTATGCATAGAAGGGCGACAAAACCCTTTTGAAGAACCACAGACCCATCTCACTTCTGAGTCACGTCTATAAGTTGTTTTTAAGGGTCATCACGAATCGTCTCGCGCGCAAGCTAGACGAGTTCTAGCCTCCCGAACAAGCCGGTTTCCGTAAAGGCTATAGTACCATAGACCTCATACTACGCTGCGGCAGGTTATACAGAAGTCTGAGGAGTATAACCAGCCACTATGCTTGGCGCTTGCGGACTATGAGAAAGCCTTTAATTCGATCGAAACCTGGGCAGAGCTGCAGTCTCTCCAAAGGTGCCAGATCGACTACCGATATATCTAAGTGCTGAAGTGTTTGTACGAAAACGCCACCATGTCAGTCCGCCTTCAGGACCAGAGCTCGAAACCTATTCGACTCCAGCGGAGATGAGGCAGGGAGATGTCATATCTCCGAAACTCTGCTGCGCTGGAAGACGTATCCAAGCTTCTGGACTGGGGATCAACATCAACGGCGAGTACATCACCCACCTTCGATTTGCTGATGATATCGTAGTCATGGCTGAGACCATGGACGACCTCAGCACAATGTTCGATGGCCTCTGTAGAGTCTCCCAACAAGTAGGTCTTAAGATGAACATGGACAAGACGAAAATCATGTCTAACGTCCACGTCGTACCTACTCCTATCCAGGTTGGGAACTCTACACTCGAAGTTGTCGACAAGTATGTCTACCTGGGACAAATGATGCAATTGGGTAGGTCCAACTTCGAGAAAGAGGTCGTTCGTCGAATCCAACTCGGTTGGGCGGCGTTCGGGAAGTTACGGCATATCTTCACGTCCGATATCCCGCAGTGTCTCAAGACGAAAGTCTTTGACCAATGTGTGTTGCCAGTGATGATCTACGGCGCTGAGACGTGGTCACTAACTATGGGCCTCATCCGAAAACTCAGGGTCACTCAGAGGGCGATGTAGAGAGCTATGATCGGAGTTTCCCTGCGAGATCGAATCAGAAATGAGGAGATCCGCAGGAGAACCAAAGTCACCGACATAGCTCTCCGAATAGCCAGGCTGAAGTGGCAATGGGAAGGGCACATAGCGCGAAGAACCGGGGTAGGCCTCCCGCAAGGTTGACTGACAATCTGGTTAAGATCGCGGGAAGCGGTTGGATGCGGGCGGCTCAAAATCGGTCTGTGTGGAGAACCTTGGGGGAGGCCTATGTCCAGCAGTGGACGTCTCTAGGCTGACATGATGATGCATAGATAGAGGCAAACTTATGTAAATACTAGCTTGTTTCCTATTAATTTATGCAATAAAGTTCGTTGCACTTCTGACCTTAAACAGGATGCAATGTAACACTATGGTCTTTCGATAATTTCTTTAATACATGTAATTGAAATGCAAGTATCAATTTGTAACTGATCTTGAATGTATGTCATAGAATGATAAAACATAAGTCTCGGTTTAAAGTTCAATGCAAAAGTATGATAAATAAAATATGGTTGAATTGTATTATCAGTACTTAATTTAAAATGATAAGAACGGAGTCGTTCAGTTTTTGTATACCTGTTGCAGCTTTTATTAAGTTTATAACCCTAATTGGCATTCCGCAGGAACCACGTGGGTCACTCTTTTATTTTAATAACATTTTTAACGGAGAAAATTCTGACAGAATATGAATCGTTTTAATAAGGAAAGGATATTCGCATTGTTACACACACCATGGAATATCGCTTTCCCTCTGGGTTGCAGAAGTCATACAGGCTGTCGCTCTGTGGAAAAGCTAATTATTCATCATAACATAACATAACTGCACGCCTTTATCCACGAAGGGGTAGGGAGAAATGTATTAGGCATGGCAAGCGATAGTTATTGGTGTCGGGTTGAAAAATCCTCATGGAATCCCTCTGCCCTGGGGAATGGGCGAAGGTGACTGTCAGACTCTTACTGACTAAAAACCAACCTGTGTGCCTCATGTACCTCGGAGGGTCGGGTATCGCCCAAGCATACGTCGCAAGCCCCCGACGGGTATTGGCCCGCCAGATGGTCAGGCGGGCATCCTCTAATCTACATATCTATACACATAAATAAAATTAGAGTGCCTGTTTGTAATATTAAAATAACCGCTTTTTACTAAATGCATATGGACGCATACACGGTACATATACCGAAATGACATTCTTTTACAATTTTTGTCCGTCTATCTGTCTGTTTGTTCTCTCTGATCTCTGGAACGGCTGGACCGATTGTGACAGGACGTTCACTGGCGGATACCTGATGTACCAATGAGTAACTTAGGCTATAAATTAACCGCGTACGCGAAATAGTTCCCTCAGAACGTGGGTGAAACCGCGGGAAACAGCTAGTTGGAAATAAATTTGATAGTGATAACAATGTGCACTTGACCTCATTTGCAGGAACTAAATACGTATGTACATCTAGTCGGAAGTGTTTGTAGTTCTGATAATATTTGACTTTGACCCTGTACATTGACAGTCACGTCGGTATTGCTGCACAAAATAATCATCACACATGATTAATAAGATACCTTAAGTTATTTTCCATTGAAGTAAATGGTTCATAATAAAATTGTGTATGTGTACTTTCATACCTATTTAATGACTAAGAAATATAATCGGTTATTGACCACTGTTTGTTAAAACAAACAACAATATAAAAAAATACTTAATGTTATAGTTTTCATTGCATTTAGTTTTCTTTACTTTAGCTCAATAAAAATAAACTACGAACTTACTTATAGTTCAGTTTGAGGATTATTTACACAACATTTTAATAATTGTTATGCTATTTTTATATAATTTTATAATGAAAAAAGAAAAATGGCATATCCAAGTTAGCTTACCGGGTATCTAGAAAGGTCAACATTTTAAAATACTTAGATTTTTTCTAGCAGCCTTTATGCAGCCACAGTCAAATAATCCATACAGTCGTTCGACGAACGCGTCTAGACGGGTCAATCGTGCGGGGGCCAAGAGGTGAGACGCGGGAAGAGCGGTACCTAGTTACGTATATCGCCTTAGTTCCTAACTAGGTACATGTTTTTGGGGGCTGGCACGTGCTTGTTTTTTGTTCGTTAATTATTTATTTGCTTATGAATATTAATTAAGATGGTGCATACGACTTGTGCTGTGAGACATTGAAATTCTTTATGCTGTTTAAAGATTTAAATAAATAAGGATTAAAAAAAGCTGCGATTTCATCAATTTACTTATAACAAAAAAGAAAATGTCATTAATTATAATTATTTATATTATTTTGAAATGTATGTAAATGTACCTATAACTACTTAAAATAATGTGCACATTCCTACTAATCTACTAACTTTTTACAATATCTCATGTCTGGCCAAATCACAGAATAAAGTAGCAATTATTGTACGTAAACAACATGGCAGACGTAAGAAAATATGCGTTGTAAGGTAATATTCGATTCTGGTGTGATTTTAATTTCATTCAATAAGTACCTAGTACCTTCGCATTAGGTAAGTACCTATCACATATTATTATATATCTTGGTAACGGCGCATCCTAGCTCAAAAATAACCATATTTTTGGCCCCCTTTTATAAACCCCACACATGTTCTCCGTAATCTCATAGCCCGGTCACCCATCCATAAAATGACCGTGATGTCTATTGCTTTACCTTAACGTAGTTTGCACGAAAAATCTGCAAAATACTTCATATCGATAACATAGGCTCTGCAAGCTGATCCCAAGGTTACCCATCCATTAAACCACCGCTATGTCAATCGCTTTATTTTAACTTGGTTTGTACAAAAAATGCTTTATATTCTTAACCGCCTCCCACGACACCTGCGGGATGAAATAGGTGCTGACTGACACTTTGTATGCAAATCTGTCACCGCACAAAAAATGCAACGTGTTTTATAATAATTATTTATCGTTTATTATTGTAATATAATAAACTAGATGTTTCCAACGGTTTCACCCGCGTCCTGAGGGAACGCGTTCTTCGCGTACCTGGTTAATTTTTAGCCTAAGTTACTCCTTGGTACATCAGGCCAGTGAGGGTCCCGTCAAAATAGGTCCAGCCGTTCCAGAGATTAGCGAGAACAAACAGACAGACAAAAATAGTAAAAAATGTAATTTCGGTGTATGAACCGTGTATACATCCATATGCAATTAGTAAAAAGCGGTTATTTTAATATTACAAACAGACACTCCAATTTTATTTATATGTATAGATAAGTGATTTACACTATATAATTCATGTAGCGTAGCAATTGTAATGTTTTTCGAAAATAAATAGACGGTGTTTGAATAAGTAGGTATTGTTTACATGTGGCAGCCCTAGCCTACTCACCCTTGTCTAGACGTTGTCGGCTTTTTCTACGAGATCAAAGGCGTCAAACTACTGTATGTCTTTATACTGTGATGCAGCTGTGTTACAAGATAACGAACATACCTACAGAAGAACAAGAACATTAATCTATCTATATATATAAAATTCTCGTGTCACAGTGTTAGTTAAAATACTCCTCCGAAACGGCTGGACCGATTTGTATGAAATTTTGTGTGTTTATTTGGTAGGCCCGAGAATCGGTCGTAATCTATTTTTCAAATCCCCAAGTCAAGGGTGGCCAAACAAAAAAAATATTTTTTATTTTTTGGACATTATTTTTTACTTTAATTTTTTTACTATGCGGCATAACAAAATACATACTACTATTAATTTTCAGACTTTTAGCATCAAACTCTATTTTTTAATAGCCATATTAGTTTTATCACTAGATGCATTCTGTTGTCCACGCTACGCGCATACCGGAGTCAAAAAAATCGATTCCCAGTGTTAGTTACAATAGTTCTCCGACACGGCTAGACCGAGTTGTATGAAATTTTATGATTTAATCAGAACCATAAAATTTCATACAACTCGGTCTACTTAGGGGTTTAAAAACTAAATCGGCCGCACTTTAGTTTTTAAACCCCTAAGTAATAAGGACGGGCCAACCGAAACATATGTTTTTGAAGTTATACTTCTTTAGGCGCGTTATGAAAAAATGATAAGAGTCACATTTTACGACTACATTCACAAGATGGCGGACGGGACATTTTTAATAAAATGAATATGGGGATCATTTTCGGGGTTTTCATGGATTCTAATCACGGAAATGACATCTATTTGGGAATCCAAGATGGCGGACGGGTCATTTTTAATAAAATTAATATGGGTAAGTATAACACAGACCTACAATGGTTTTCCTTTTTCAGATTTGATGATTGATTTGGATAGATTTTGGGGCGTTGATTACGGGAAAAATATTCAATAAAATCCATAACGTCAAAATTTTTGATTACTCATCATCCTTTATTTTTGCCAAAATTACCTAAGGCTTCCTAGTTATTAATTAATATGTTATTTTAATCGTTTCTTATTTAACAAAAAACAGATTTAATGGGATGAGAAGACATTAAGGAATGAGTTCTCATAAATTTAATTAAATAAAACTATCTATTAATTTACTGACATACCCTTATTATCAAAAAAATAGTGGATTTTTAAGTCATTTGCAAAAGACCTTATTTCTTGTACTTTTTTAAATAGAAATTAACTGAAATCCTTAGAAGATGGTTAATGAGGGTAGATTAACATTTTTTTGTATAAATAGCACCATCATTGATTTAAAAAATCAGTACTTCCGTGCATTCGTAACGCTGACTTGAAAAATGTCATCGTGAAAGTGCTTAAACTCTACCCCCTTTACACATAAAATTGGGGATGATGAAACAATTTGTGAAGGCGCTGAATAAAGAAGGAGAAGGTTTTAAATATCTACACCAAATATTTCCATCTTTGTCCGAAGCTAAACTGAAAGAAGGTATTTTCGTTGGCCCGGACATAAGAAAATTGATGAAAGATACAGATTTCGATAAAAAGTTGAGTGAAATTGAATTAGAAGCCTGGAAATATTTTAAGGAAGTAGTGAGGCATTTTCTAGGGAACCATATAAGTGAAAGTTATGAAGAAATTGTAAAGAAAATGCTTGAAAATTTCGGAAAAATGGGATGTTCGATGAGCATTAAACTTCACTTCCTTAATTCGCATTTAGACTACTTTCCTGATAACTTGGGAGCTGTAAGTGAAGAACAAGGCGAAAGATTTCACCAGGATTTGAAAGAAATGGAACGTCGCTATCAGGGAAAGTGGAATAAAACAATGATGGCAGACTATTGTTGGCTATTGAAGCGAGATGACCCAAGTCGGAATTTTAAGCGAAAATCTCACAATTGGAGCTTCGGTGAAAAAAAAGCATGATACCATAAAAGTATTTAATATTTTGAATTTATTTATGAATGTCCCTTGAATGTATTTTTAATGTTTTAAAGTAATATAATTGTTTCTTCATTGTAATAAAAAAATATATATTAGTAAAGTTGGCCTTTTTTCCGTTTTCACACAAAATGATTTATCAAAAGAACTGAGGGTGATAGGAGAAATCCAAGTACACATTCGTTATCAGCGCACCAAAATACCCCAAGATCAGCAATCAAATTCAAAAAGGGGAAAAATTTTTTTAAATTTGCAGGTCTGTGTAATTTTCGGGGTTTTCATGGATTCTGGTCACGAAAGTGACATCTATTTGGGAATCCAAGATGGAAGACGGGACATTTTTAGTAAAATTAATATCTTTAAAATTCAAATTCAAAATTCTTTATTGCCATGATAAACCTATACAGATGACAAATAATAAATATTGATTGATTTTAGGTTATTGTTAGCAGTATATCCGTACCTTCTGAACTAGTTTAGACTGTGACTCAGAAGGTAACTGTTTATTCTTGCTAATAATATCCTAAATTACAAATAGGTGGAGTTGGTGTGATACAAAAACAAAAACAAAATAAAAGCAGCAATACAAATGAAAATAAATTAAGATTAGGTTGTCAAAAGTTGGAAAAGTTGTAACCAGCAGTATTTAGAAGGGATTCGGTGTCTTCATAATTTAGAGTATTTAAATATTTGAAATTTTCTTTTTTACAATTAAATTTTGTTAGTTTATGAATATTTGATATTATTTTAGCGAGTCTATTAGAAAGGAACGGGCCGAGAAATTGATTGAATCTTTGGGCAAAGATAGTTCTGCAAAACGGGGCTGTGTACACCTTATCTTTACGTCGCTTACTGCTAAGGGATATGACAGAGTAGGGGCGTTTATGTTTTGCTTAACATCATAATATAATTGGTCCAATTATCATTTCGCATCGTTTTACTGTGTCAACTTTTTTTAAAGTTATACTTCTTTAGGCGCGTTATGAAAAAATTATGACATACATACATACATAGTCTCACGCCTATAACCCCGAAGAGGTAGGCAGAGGTGTATTTCTACACCCACTTTTCGCCAGATATACTTTAGTCCCACGTAATAAGGGGCGAGCCTATTGCCGTACCGGGCACATTTCCAGACTCCGTGCTGCTACTGAGAATTTCGTGACAGAAAAACCCAATAACACTGCCTGACCCAGGTATCGAACCCGGGACCTCCCACGATCCCACGCGTACATTTATGCCGCGAGACCAACGAGGCAGGGTTTGATGTAGAGTTTTCCGTCTGTACGCAAAGATGGTATTTGCATCGTGTTATCCCTTAGTCGCCTCTTACGACACCCAACGGGAAGATAAGGGGTGGTGACACTTGTATTCTTTGCCGTCAACCACACGGCTAGGCAAAAGTATAGGTAAATGTGCTGATAAATTATATGCAGTAGTTGTTTAAACTGAATATTTAGATCAATATAATTTACTAATTTGTAAATATTAGTGAAAAAATTGTGCTTATTTACTTTTTCAAGTGCTCCAATATAATTGAGGTTAACTAACCGTATGTATTATTTTTATCGATATAACTTGATTTAAATTGTCTTTCGGGATATATACCACGTACCTTTGTTTGGAGTAACCGATATTTTCAAAGAACAATGGCAGAATTTGGTCTGGGTTTGTTGTGGCGACCTTAAACTTTATATGAACAAAACAAATTGTTTTTTTTTTCTACGATTTTTAATATTTTCACTTTGTCTCGTTAAAGCTGGAGTATTTTATGATGATAAAAAGCATTCCAATTGATTACGAATACTTTATTATTTGATTGTTGCCATAGACAATGGTGTGACAGGAATAGACGTGAGTGCTATATCCGTATCGATTATTAAATAAGTAATCGATACGATCGACCTTTATAGAGTTGGTTTGGTTTACAATGCAGTTATTTAATATTTAATGAACATTATATCAATAAGCTAATATTTTTGAAGCAAAACAACGTTTAAATCAAATTAAAACGTCACAGCATCGTTTTCATGTTGTATCGATTTCACATAAAATCGATTTAAAATGTGCAGCTCTGCTTTTGTCTTTGGCTGTGACAGTTAGACGCTACAAAATACTTCCGCGTTTTGATGTCAATCTGACATATGTCATTTGATAATTCAAACGTACCTACCTACATTGTTTAACTTTCATACTATAACTTTCCTTTTACCTACATTGTTCATTCTTAACTAAAAATTCAAAGACCGATATCTTCTTTTTCCACCTTTCCTGAGTGAAAACAGAATCATTTATAGACTCTGTTACTTACGCCAAATTTTTTGATATATTTTTTATTACTGTTCGCTTCAATTTAATTTCAGACATTTTGATGTATGGAGATCTGCCATTGTCCTTTAAAACAATTTAAATCAAGTTTAAATGACCACGAAAGTTTAAATTCCTATATTATTGATATAAGTTAAAATAATATTATTTAATATAATTAATTCTAAGTATTATTAAATTATTCATGTTAAATATGTATTATTGGTTATTTAATATCTACAAAATAAAGAAATTAATTGAATAAAAAAAATGTGATAAAAATTAAAAACCAACATCAAATTAAAATATTAATTTTTAATATTTATTATGAAGTATGAAATTGTAAATATTTATATAAATAAATGAACAAATAGAATGAATTTTTTTGATAAAAATAAAAAGTGAATATTTTTAATGATGCCAACTTCTCACGTGCGTACGCATTTTTACACATTGTGACATCTATTTGGGAATCCAAGATGGAAGACGGGACATTTTTAGTAAAATTAATATCTTTAAAATTCAAATTCAAAATTCTTTATTGCCATGATAAACCTATACAGATGACAAATAATAAATATTGATTGATTTTAGGTTATTGTTAGCAGTATATCCGTACCTTCTGAACTAGTTTAGACTGTGACTCAGAAGGTAACTGTTTATTCTTGCTAATAATATCCTAAATTACAAATAGGTGGAGTTGGTGTGATACAAAAACAAAAACAAAATAAAAGCAGCAATACAAATGAAAATAAATTAAGATTAGGTTGTCAAAAGTTGGAAAAGTTGTAACCAGCAGTATTTAGAAGGGATTCGGTGTCTTCATAATTTAGAGTATTTAAATATTTGAAATTTTCTTTTTTACAATTAAATTTTGTTAGTTTATGAATATTTGATATTATTTTAGCGAGTCTATTAGAAAGGAACGGGCCGAGAAATTGATTGAATCTTTGGGCAAAGATAGTTCTGCAAAACGGGGCTGTGTACACCTTATCTTTACGTCGCTTACTGCTAAGGGATATGACAGAGTAGGGGCGTTTATGTTTTGCTTAACATCATAATATAATTGGTCCAATTATCATTTCGCATCGTTTTACTGTGTCAACTTTTTTTAAAGTTATACTTCTTTAGGCGCGTTATGAAAAAATTATGACATACATACATACATAGTCTCACGCCTATAACCCCGAAGAGGTAGGCAGAGGTGTATTTCTACACCCACTTTTCGCCAGATATACTTTAGTCCCACGTAATAAGGGGCGAGCCTATTGCCGTACCGGGCACATTTCCAGACTCCGTGCTGCTACTGAGAATTTCGTGACAGAAAAACCCAATAACACTGCCTGACCCAGGTATCGAACCCGGGACCTCCCACGATCCCACGCGTACATTTATGCCGCGAGACCAACGAGGCAGGGTTTGATGTAGAGTTTTCCGTCTGTACGCAAAGATGGTATTTGCATCGTGTTATCCCTTAGTCGCCTCTTACGACACCCAACGGGAAGATAAGGGGTGGTGACACTTGTATTCTTTGCCGTCAACCACACGGCTAGGCAAAAGTATAGGTAAATGTGCTGATAAATTATATGCAGTAGTTGTTTAAACTGAATATTTAGATCAATATAATTTACTAATTTGTAAATATTAGTGAAAAAATTGTGCTTATTTACTTTTTCAAGTGCTCCAATATAATTGAGGTTAACTAACCGTATGTATTATTTTTATCGATATAACTTGATTTAAATTGTCTTTCGGGATATATACCACGTACCTTTGTTTGGAGTAACCGATATTTTCAAAGAACAATGGCAGAATTTGGTCTGGGTTTGTTGTGGCGACCTTAAACTTTATATGAACAAAACAAATTGTTTTTTTTTTCTACGATTTTTAATATTTTCACTTTGTCTCGTTAAAGCTGGAGTATTTTATGATGATAAAAAGCATTCCAATTGATTACGAATACTTTATTATTTGATTGTTGCCATAGACAATGGTGTGACAGGAATAGACGTGAGTGCTATATCCGTATCGATTATTAAATAAGTAATCGATACGATCGACCTTTATAGAGTTGGTTTGGTTTACAATGCAGTTATTTAATATTTAATGAACATTATATCAATAAGCTAATATTTTTGAAGCAAAACAACGTTTAAATCAAATTAAAACGTCACAGCATCGTTTTCATGTTGTATCGATTTCACATAAAATCGATTTAAAATGTGCAGCTCTGCTTTTGTCTTTGGCTGTGACAGTTAGACGCTACAAAATACTTCCGCGTTTTGATGTCAATCTGACATATGTCATTTGATAATTCAAACGTACCTACCTACATTGTTTAACTTTCATACTATAACTTTCCTTTTACCTACATTGTTCATTCTTAACTAAAAATTCAAAGACCGATATCTTCTTTTTCCACCTTTCCTGAGTGAAAACAGAATCATTTATAGACTCTGTTACTTACGCCAAATTTTTTGATATATTTTTTATTACTGTTCGCTTCAATTTAATTTCAGACATTTTGATGTATGGAGATCTGCCATTGTCCTTTAAAACAATTTAAATCAAGTTTAAATGACCACGAAAGTTTAAATTCCTATATTATTGATATAAGTTAAAATAATATTATTTAATATAATTAATTCTAAGTATTATTAAATTATTCATGTTAAATATGTATTATTGGTTATTTAATATCTACAAAATAAAGAAATTAATTGAATAAAAAAAATGTGATAAAAATTAAAAACCAACATCAAATTAAAATATTAATTTTTAATATTTATTATGAAGTATGAAATTGTAAATATTTATATAAATAAATGAACAAATAGAATGAATTTTTTTGATAAAAATAAAAAGTGAATATTTTTAATGATGCCAACTTCTCACGTGCGTACGCATTTTTATTTATAAATTTTTTCGATATTTTATTTATGTCTCTTTCTTTATGATATGGCATTGAAAATACAAACAACTCTTAATTTTCACCCTTTTAACACCAACCCTATTTTTAATAGCCATCTTAGTAAGTTAATCATATCACTAGATCAGTCATACGCGCCAGACGCATACTGGAGTCAAAAAATCGTTTCACAGTGTTAGTGAAACAATTAGCAATTTCACAGTGATAGTGATACAATACTACTCCGAAACCGTTGTACCGATTTGTATGAAATTTTATATATACTTATTTGGTGGCTATTTTTCAAACCCCGAAGTCATAAGGGGTGGTCAAACCCAATTTTTTTTTGTATTTTCGCCATAATTTTTTATTTCCACTTCTGTATGATGTGGCATTAATAATACATACAGCCCTTAATTTCCCGCCTTTTAACTCTCATCTCTATTTTTAATAGCCGTATTAGTAATTGAATCATATCACTAGATCAGCTTTCCACGACAGGTGCAAACTGGATTTAAAAAAATCGTTTCACATTGTTAGTCACAATACTCCTTTGAAACGGCTGGACTGATTTGCATGAAATTTTATATGTATATTCTTTAGGTCTGAGTATTGGTAGTAATCTATTTTTCAAACCCCTAAATCGTAACCTAAACTTACTTTTTTATTTACTATCTTAAGCCCCGATGGATGGATGGATAAAAAAAAGAGCACTGTGTGGATGTGGTCTATGGTGCCGTATCCTCCTCGAAAACCGGCCTGTTCGGGCGGCTGAAACTCGTCGAGTCTACGCGCGAGACGGTTCGTGTTGACCCTGGAAAACAGCTTATATACGTGGCTCAAGAGCAAGATAGGTCGATAGTTCTTCAAAAGAGTTTTGTCTCCCTTTTTGAAGAACAAAACGACAACGACGAGCATCTGCCCCCTATGATTTCTCCTACCAAATCCGTGTGGTCCTTCTACCGATTCGCCGCAAGTATGTACTCCCACTTTGGCGTTGAAGTCCCCCATGACAACATTAAAGTGGGCCTTTTGAGTGTTGTGTAAGGCCCTGGAAATGTCATCGTACATTTCCTCTACTTCATCATCCGAGTATGCTGAAGTTGGTGCATACACTTGGATAACCTTGAGAGTATATCTCTTGGTGAGAAAGGAACCAAATGCCGCTTTGGGATGGCTGGTCTCCCCCCGTGAAGTACATAAGATGGCCTGAATCTAGAGTAACGGTATCCTCCCCCTCTCTCCGGACCTCGCATAATCCCAAAACATGCCACCTTATGTACTTCAGTTCCTCTTCTAGTTGTGCCAGATGTTCGTCGAGCCGTAGCGTGCGTCCGTTATACGTAGTCATGGTCAGTCGGTGTTGGCGGCCTACCGTAACCCGGGGATTCTTCGCACCCCCTGCCCCGCCGTTACCATGTCCGCCACCTTGGCCAGGAATATCGGGGCGACCGGGAACTGGCGGCCGTTGCGTAAGCGTGTGTACAATTTGAGGTCTTTGCCCGTAATTACCACGCTGGGCAAGCGTGTTGGTGATCGCAGGGTGTAGCTTCTCGCACCGGTGACGCTGCTTCCCGTCACTTTATTATATTTAGCTACACCTATTTGCAACGGTTATACCGCCATTAGTCGATCGCCAGAGCCTCGTTCTCTGGTCGGCAGCATGCACCACTGGCAGATGAGGTTGGCTGGGAGCTCTAAGATGTTGTTGCGCTCCCATGCATCCATTTGTTTATGTATCTTACTCTTACTCTAGAAATAATCCATAAGTGAAACTGAAGTAAACATATTGGGTAAAACTGCTGTTGTAGTGCCATTTCTACATTTTTCTATATTCTACGGACTATTTGAATTTAGAGTGTTCGCTAGAATGATCGGTTCGACAAAACAGAAAACGGCGAATGCTCGCTGTTCTGTTTCAAGTGAATGCTCAGGTGTATCAGCGCCATAGATTATTATTCTTAGATCAGAACAACGAGTATTAGCCGTTTTTTGTTTTGCCAAACTGAACAACGAACAGAGACGAACATTGCTATGGACACTTTCAAGATCTTTTTAGTCTCTAATCAGCAAAGTCGAAGCAAAATTATTGTCAATTCGCTAGAATTTTCGCCCGAATGCTCGCCGGAATGCTCGCAAAAACATACTCGCTTGTTTTTCTGTTTTGTAATTTACAAGAATGCTCATTACAAGTGGATGCTCAAGTGTATCAGCACCATAATGCCTAAGATATAAAAGAAAATAGTCATCACTCACTGGCTAAATATGAAGATTTACGTTTTATAGGTCAGAAAATATTTCAAAAGCTCTACCTTTAAATATTAAACCAGGAGCACAAGAATAATTTCAGCTAAAGGCGGTTAAAACTCGTGCAACGCCTTGAGACCAATTCATTTTCTTCCAAAAGTCATTGTAGTGCATTCAGTAATAGACGGAATGATTTTCAAAATGAATCTGTGAGAACTTATGGTGTTTTTATGGCTTTATTACAGTTTTATTTTATTTAACAAAAATTGCAAGCTAAATATATATAATGAATGTGTTCTCCGTGCGAAAAATACAGACACCTCTAGATATTTTATGAATTTCATTATTTTAAAACTTTATAAGACAATGATATAGTTACGTTGATGCAAGGTGAGATTTAGGCTGGGGTTAACCTGAATATTCGGCGCGGTGGCTTTAATATAAAAGTTAATAAACTTTGGCTAAAATGATGCTGAAAAACATTAATTGTCTGAAACACTACTCCCTACACAGATTCATTGAAATAATGGACGCGGTCACTTGAGATAGTACGTGTGACTTTATAATATTTACCGAGAATTTCAACGGAAACTAGCAAAAAAAAAATAAAAATATAGCCATTTGAATAAAAAACTCCTTATCACAAAACAGGGACTAAATACAACAGCACCTAAAGCCCTCGATTTAGAAAGAACAATATTTATTTATCTTTATTATTATTTACTTAACAAAAAATTGCATTATGCAACGTACTTTTTACGCAGATAAGACAAGGGCTAAACATCGAACGGTTAGCGCATATTTTACAATCAGGCTGAATGACTTCGTATTTTAGCTGATACTAACCAAAAGTATAAAGAGCCTTTCTTTGCCCTTTTCCAGCCAGGCACCTACAGATTTTTGAAGGGGTTCCGTAAACGAAAAAAAAGTTTCAATGTCGTCTTTTGCCTCCATACGACGTATTCAGTACACCAAACTTGCTATAAATAACCCCATATGCATAACAGGAATTTGAATTAGGCCTAGATAATAGTTGCTTTTGCCTTCCGTATTAAAATAAACTGGTTTTCACCAGATGAATGCAAAAACTGTCAATTAAATCATCTATTTATAACATAACTTACATAAGCCTTACAAATTGCACAATATGAACTCGTTTTCGGGGTCAGCCAAAACTTGATTGTAGATATTATTATGAATTACCTAACGCTTTCTACTATTATAAGTATTATGTATAGTATGTTCTTTTAGCATTCGCTTAAATAAAGAATACAGAATTAGTGCAATTTTGTTAAATAAATCAGAAATGAATATTTTTCATGTACTTTTTCGCGAATAATTTTAACTTTCGTTTTAGAGAGAAATAGGTACATATTTCATCATAATCAACATTAAATATATAAATTTCTTCATTACTGACCGACTGATAGACAATCCACAGAACAAGTGGGCACAAGAAGCTGAAAGAACAATAATAATAATAATAATAATAAGTTTATTTTCTCTTGAATTCGTTACAAAATGCTCTTATTTTATACATATGTAAGTATATAAGTATGACATATAAATGTGTTAGACTAAAAGAGGTCACCTTTGACGGCTGTACTAGTGTTAACTGTATTACAGTCCGTCAGCACCTTCCACCCTATGAAAAACAATTCAGAAAATAATGGTTCTATTTTCACAATCTGTTTTGTTTTGTTTAAGTGGCTATATAAATAAACTTACTAACAAATCAATATAATTAATATAATAAATAAATACATTTAGAAGTTCTTAAACAACACTCAGACTGTGTGTTTGTGTAATTGGTGTGTGTGAGAGTGTGTGTGACTGTGTGTGTGCATGTGGGAGTGTGTGTGTTTGTGTAGGCATGTGATTGTATGAAAATGTGTGACTCGTAAGGATTTCCTCTGTTTCTACGTAATTGAATTTTTGGAGCCATTGGTTTATAATTAACTTACATTTATGTGATGGTAGGTGGTAAATATTATTTTGTTTATTACATATGTTGTACAAATGATGGCTAATTACGTAATATTGAGCTCTAGCAAGTGCAGTTTTGTGTGACGTGACAGGACATATCCTCGTTTTGTAACGCTTAGTTATGGGTTTAAATTCAGTAGTCATGTGCTTCCGGAGTATGGCTGACCGCACAAAAAGCTGTCGAACTGTTAAAACAGAACATTCTGTATATATTGCATGAGTATCGTACCTTCGAGGCTTGCCAAGCATGATCTTTAGAATACCCCTCTGGGCACGTTCCAGAGGAAGCATGGTAGTTTTGGCAGTTCCACCCCACACTACGATACAGTACTGTATAAGACTCTGTGCCAGCGCGTAGTAGACACATAACAACGTTGATATTTCTGCCGAATTTCTAAGTTTTCTAAAGACCGTTATTAAGTTTCTGATTGTTCCCGTTAAGGAATTTATATGTTCAGACCAATTTAACGTGCTATCTATTATAAGACCAAGATATTTTAAGGAGGTACTACGTTCTAGATTAGGGCAATCACATTGGGCTGGTACAGCACAAGTACAAGCTCTCACTAGAAATTCATTAGGTGGTTGGGCATTCGTGCGATGAGTGAAAGTTATATATTTCGTTTTTTTAACGTTCAAGGTTAAAATATTATCATGAAGCCAATTCATGACCTCGGTAAGCGCCTTTTCGGTTTAATACTTTGTTTCTTCCCAGTTTCTTCCATGTACAATAAGAGCCGTATCATCCACATAGGTGATAATATTACAGTTATTTATTTGCTTAGTACACAAAGAATTAACATATATTAAGAAGAGTGTGGGACCTAAAACGCTATCTTGAGGAACTCCAAAGGTAAGAGGTACATGAGAACTGGTACAGTTGCCTACTTTAACACACTGAGAACGATTTGTCAAGTATGAGCGAAAGATATCAAGTGCAATTCCACGAATACCTATTATTTCTAGTTTTTCAATTAGTAAGGGGACAGAAACTGAATCGAAAGCTTTTGAAATATCAAGGAATACACCTATTACTTTCTCTGAGTTATCAAGTCGCTTTACAATACTTTCGGTTAGATTCAAGGCGGCATCCTCCGTAGATTTACCTTTGAGGAACCCATACTGGTTTTTTGCTATTATGTTATGCTGAGTCAAGAACCTTGTAAGTCTAGTATTTAGTATTTTTTCAAGAATTTTGGACATTATAGTCAGCACCGATATTGGCCTGTAATTTCCAATATTGGTCTTTTCACCTCCCTTGTGAACTGGGTGTACCAAGGTCTTTTTTAAAATATCCGGAAAAATGCCTGTCTTAAAAGATAAGTTACACAAATAGGTGAGGGGAGAAATCAAACTTTCTTTAGCAGTTTTAAATACTAGTGTAGGTATATTGTCAATACCAGATGCAGAATTGTTTTTTAGGTTCATGATAATGGTCTCAATTTCTCGATCACAATGCCCATTTTTTATAGAGACGAGAGAGAGCCCAGACGTGGACAGTCAACAGTTGTGGTAGTTGTTATTGCAATAAATAAAAGAGTGTTAAACTAGAATTTTGAGATTGATTAGAGGTCCACCACATTCATAAATTTATTAAAAGAAGCACTTTTATATGCTCAAAAAACATTAGGTATGTACATACTTGCCATAGGATATAAGTAGGTATAGCGTTTTTTTTAGTAAAAAGGAATGAGTTAATCGTTTGGTAAGGGTAGGAATACGAAAGAAAAAGCCAAAAGTCGTAAATTTGATCCAAAAACCTTCTCAATGCACACGAGCAAATAACAAACAAAAGAAATTGACTATGGCATTATTGACATTTACTAAGAGTCAAAAAAGTGTCGCCATTTTGCAGTTTTTAAATTATATTGATTAATCGATATAGATTTCGGACATAGGTTATCAATCTATATATTGGGTTCAAAATCGAACTTATTTGTAGTTAATCGCATATATACCTAAAAATACACACATCAAAAATGTTGAAGGACCAATTAAAGATTTGCTAGTCACTAAAATCATTTGTCAATCATTTTGAGTAAAGAAAATGTGAAATCGATTAAAAAGAAATGGTAATCGATTTAATATTATGATTTCTTTACTGGCAACTTCTATCTATTACGTTTTGGCATTTATATGTTAACACATCTTTTTAAACATATTTAGTGAATAATGTTTCTCGGCACACTTTTAGTAATGGCTATTAATTAAGTTATAAATAAAAAGGATCCGTGTCCGTGTGGTGACGGATTAAGAATACGGAATGTCACCACCCCGTATCATCCCATGGGTGTCGTAAGAGCCGACAGAGGGAGTATAATTATGCAGAGAACAGCACTGTAAGAGAAGGAAAACTTGATACAAACCCTATACCAACCCGTTTGGCCAGCGTGGTATAGTAGGCCAATTCCTCTTTTCAAAGGAGAGGCCTACTCCAGCAGTGGACTGTTAAAGGCTGATGATGATGATGATGAAAAAGGATTATTCAACAGCAAATTGAAACTCTATTGTGCTGTTCATGAGTTCCAAGCTGGGCCAGAAATTGTTCTTTGGCATTTAAATCCCTTAGGGAGCGTACAAGAGATTAAACAGCTAATACTTTTTTCTCACACTAAAATGTACACTAAGCGTCTTAAGATATTCGTAATCACACTGACAAAACTTTGAAAGAGGACAAAATAGCATTTTTAGCATTTTTGGTTAAGGTATTGTTTTAAAACACTTTAGTGGAAGAATTTACAAAACTTCAATCAACGGCCATATTACAACCAGACTAAACATGGGTCAATGCTTTATGTCCACACACTTGTTGTTCCGTGTAAATACTGAACCCTTCTCTGTACAGCGAACATCTTGTTTGAGCCAGATTCGTACGTATACACGGCTACAAGTCAAGCATGACAATTGCAGTACGATTTTGATTCTCATTTTCTAAAGCATAAGAACAGTACAAAGTTCAAAGTGTCCAGCTTGATGAGTTGCCGTGGGTGCCATATACACACTACACCGCAGCATCGCGATGCGACAAAATCGGTATAAATCAAGCCTTAATGATGTAAGGTAAGAAATCTTCCTCGTTGTAATATGTTTCTAAATGCGCGTAGGGAAATCTCTTAACAAAAGCATCGCCACGGAAATAACCGTGAATATATTTTTTCATAGGTCAATATAAGACCATGTACCTTAATCCCGTTGCCGATAATACCTTTAAGTCGAGGTGATTTTTTGCCTAACGTCATTATTAATGGTATTTCTTTTTATTAACAGTACGCTGTTTATTCTTCCTGACTCGGTCATGGTAATGAAGGGATTTAACAGTTATTTTGTTTATATAAACGTGAAACTATTTTGAGTTTATAACTTTTTTATTTATAAACAATTTTGATTAAAATATCTTTGTTTAATTACATATTACTTATACTGCATTCTGATGTTAATGGACGCACAGTCACGAATAAACAACGGGATGCGGTAGAAAGATAGAAACAAGTAATAATAGGTACGTTTGAGTAAAATTATTATTTATAGCCTTGTATGTGTAGATACATTGCTGTTTTTATTAAACTAATAAACCTACATTACTTTTCTATCAAAATTAATTATTGTGCCTAATATCGCAACTTTCTGTTGTATATGAAATATTTATGCGTCTTCTGAAAACTTCTTCAACTGGAACCTATATTCCATTTACGACGATATTCTAAAAAGCTTTTGTTAAGATCTCTATAAAAGTCAAAAAATAATAGGCACGTACCTAAAGACAGAAGCTCCGCTACATACTGCTCCAAGTAAATGTAGACAGTACTACATTTAATAAAATCTATTTAAAATATTTGACTGATATAGTAGTAGACTTGCGACTCTAATCAATAGGAAGACTATTAATATTAGGGGTTAAAGTATGAAATTGCCGATTTGTACTGAAAATCAAGATTGTTATTTTTTTACATATTTAGTTAATCAAAATAGTTACCATTATTATCTATACATAGCTGCCATCTAATAGGAAGGTCATTTATGCCTTTGCGATAGAACTCTGAGGATCTAGACTGCTCAAACTGTGTTGAAGCATTTTGTTCTGCCTCCTGGGAAGAAAACTTCTTGTCACGTAGATAATTGTCCAAATCACGAAAAAAATGGTAGTCCGTTGGAGCAAGGTCTGCCGAATACGGAGGATGACGAATGGTTTCTAACTGCAGTTCCTGAAGGGCCAAAACGGTTTATCGTGCAGTATGAGGTCTCACGTCGTCATAGAGCAATAATTGTGAAGATCGATTCATGAGTCGGGGCTGTTTTACTACTAGTTTTGCCAACATTGTTCGGAGTTCGGTACAATAGACATCTGCCGTTATTGCTTAACCAGATCGGAGAAAACTATAGTGAATAACACCATGCTGTGACCACCAAACAGTTACCATTACCTTTTTATTGGTAACCTTTGCTTTAGGACACTGTTGTGGCGTTTGCCTGGGGTCAGCCATTGCATTTTTCTTTTACGGTTATCATAAAGAATCTAGTTTTCATCACATGTTACAATTCGATCCAATATTCCTTCTTCTGTACCGATTCAACAAGGCAACACAAGTTTCAACACGCGTTTCTTTCTGCAGATCAGTCAAACTAGAGGACCTGTGCTGCTCCACAGCATATTTTAATATTATAAAAAAGCTCTTACATATAGGTATGATGAGTACATTGTAGCCTTATAAGTAAAAAGATGATATTCTTACCAAAAATATACATATATATCACAAAATTTCTTTTCTCACAACATTGGCTTTGCATTGCACCTTAGGAAATCACTTGAAAATTGTTGATGGTAGAATTAATCAAATCTGAACCCGTTTCCACCCGTATTTTTTTAGCAGTAGGAGGACCATCCGGTACCAAATCTCCAACAGGGCCGTCATTGACTAAGATTCCTTGTTCAAATATCTGAGCATTTTTCAATTTACTTCCAAGAACCATAATTATAATTGAAAACACAACTACTCACAAAAAATACGTTATTAAATCAGAAACTTAAGTAACTAACTTACGCTAACTTCACTTTTTTATTTTATCTGTCAATATTAGACAACTTTTTTTTTTATAAGTAAGAAAATAGGTTTTATTTCTGTTATCCAGCTAAATATTTCTGTGAGAAGCACGATTTATTTTGTTTTGTGTATGGGTGTGATTAATCCATCATAATTTAGAAATGTAATGGAAACTTTTGATAGAGATGGTAGTTTTGGTAGAAATGGTAGTGTTGGTAGGAATGGTTCCTTTGGTAGCAATCGTAAGTAGCATTGCTACCAAAACTACTATATGTGCCAAAATACAATTTCTACCAAAACTACTATTCCTACCGAAAATACTATTCCTATTACTATTCGTACTAACACTACCATATCTACCATTTTTTCGAGAGCCGAGCCACACACCCCCTTTCCACCTGCCCAAACTCGTTACAGAGTTGGCGGAGGGGTCCCTTTGAGGTACAGTCCGTAACTGGATTTCATCGCAATACAAAAAAAAAGGGAAAAGTTCCTCAACATCAGAGATCAGTTCACCCAACATTAAGGGTTAACTGGTAACATTCAGGGAATATTACCTTTTTTTTTTGTTGTCGTGTTAGAAAATCCTCATGGAAGGACGAACGGGACTGTCAGACTCTTACTGACTAAAAACCAACCCGTGCTCCTCATGTACCCATGTGTCGGAGGGTAGGGTTTCACCGAAGCATTCCTCGCTACCCCCCGACGGGTATTGGCCCGCCAGGCCGGCGGCGTTCAGGCGGGCCCCGAACGAAACCTCCTTGGCGACGGATGAAGGTGTTGGTCTCCGCCGCCAAAACACCCAGCAGCCGCAGAGGATAGGGAGGACGGCAACGCAACACCGCATCTCCTCTGCCTCTGCGGCCCCACCGCGACGCAACAATGGTGCGCCCCCATTTGGTCGCGGGAGATAGGGCGCGCGGCAACGCAACACCGACAGCCATCAGCGCTAATTCACTATAGTGATAATTTTACCAACATCGGGTATAATTTTACACACCACCACACTCACACCCGTATGAAAGTAAGGCAAGGTCACCTTAAGGAGGCATAATGTTTTTTCCTGGCAGTTACTGCAAGGAACTTATTAGATGCCATTAAAATATTTTTGAAATCAGAACCGTCCATGTAGAGAGAAAGCAATGGAATCTTAAGAAATTTATAGGAAAATATTGAAAAATAAGTTCAATGTCCACACCTATCTTCCTTCAAACTTAACCAATTTAAATGAGCATACGATCAAGATCATAAGAGCTCTTTTCAGCGCGTGTTTTAGGCCTATAACGAAACGCCTACCTCATTGAGAACCAGATATATAGAAGCAGAAAGTCATTGACTACGGCTACGAAAACGTAAAAAATGTATGGGAGAATACTGTTTTTGCATATAACTTGATGAATGTGCAAGTTAGGTAATTTCTAATGCTTGATGACAAATCTATGCAGCGAGAGCTTTCATTTAAAAAAAAAATCATGCGAATTGTTTGGGTAGAACGGGCTGGCCGACTCGTATTATAAAACACAAATTCTTTTAATATATAGAAGATCATAAGGCACCCGTTTTTCGTATTATTTTATTTTATTGATTTGACGCAAATGAGTCAATATTGTGGGTAAGGTAACGTTAAACCATGCCGCTAATTCCTGGGTAGTTTGACCAGGATCAGTTTCCACCATCTCTCTTAATTCATCGTTATTCACCTGTGTGGGCGGTCTTCCTCGTGGCTCGTTCTTAAAGTCGAAGTTCCCTTCGCGAAAGCGTTTAAACCAAAATCGCACGGTGCGTTCATTAGCAGACTGTTTCTGCCGCCTTTCTAAACCTCAAATCATGAAGATTCTATGTCAATTCAAAGTACCTGTTACAATAAAACGGCAATATCATACTTTAACCATCACATCTTTGTTTGAAAACTGCTGAGTTCATATTTTCGCGAACAAAGACGCTGTTTTCTAGGCCATCATTTATACTATATGTACCATATCCAGATAAAAATGCTAGAGAGAAACTAAGATATGTCTAAACAGCTACAACTTTCACAAACAAGACACACAGTTCACTATTTTAAACAGGAACAATTCAAATATCATTTCGAACAGTCTGGTTCTAACCCGTTTTAAAAACGTTGCGAATAATGTTTGAGAATTTCATAGTCTTCTAACAACTAAATAAAGTCCGAGTAGCAGATGGGAATAACATACTATTATTATTTTTAAATTAAAACATAGCATTGAGATTGAAGTCATCGAGAAAAATGCTCGGCTTGTATTCATGTTGTAAGCCAGTCTTTTTCACATTTGTATTAGTTGACTTTGTTACTTAAATGCTATGAAAAATGTCAATAATTATGCGGCTATCAGAACTAAGCTATTAATAATGGGGTATTTATTTTATACTAACCGCTGCTCAGATCTTCGTAGCTTCAAATACATCAGTTTTGAAAATACTACAAATAGAGAAACTTCAAATTTTTTTAAATTAAAAAGTACTTATTCTAATTCAGTTACTTGAAATTCACCGCCATTAACGTCGCGAATGGCTCAAGATCGGTCTATGTGGAGAGCCTTGGGGTGAGGCTACGTCCAGCAGTGAACGTCTATAGTCTGATAAATGATGATGACTCTCGCACTATGGCCCGGATGACCTAGCCAAAGAGCTCAGATATTTAAATAGAGGCGCATTTCCTATGGGCGCTCTGAAGACAAACTTTCTGTGACCCTACTTGCCGCTTGGCGGCGTGGCAGTCACGCTGTGACAGCTGTCTCTACGAAAGCAAGAGAGACGAACGTTCCTCGAGTCTATCTTAACTGCGAGGGCAAGAGAGACGGAGAACGACGCCAGCGCTGCCAACGGCGCCAACTACGAACTAAACTGGAGACAGTCCCCACTTGGAATCGACACATGAAATCCTTAAGAACTGCGCTTCTATGTAAATCTGTATTCATTGACCTAGTTAGTGTTTCTAAGCGACAGCAATCAATAGGAAATAATAGCGATAGTACAATAAAATTTTGAATACATACTTTTATGGATATTATATGAATATTTTATAGAAATAAATTATTTCTTTAATTCAGTTTATTTACCCCTTATTTGGTTATTATATTACCATCTTAGTTCGACGTTGACACATAGTTTAACCCTTTGTTAAATTTTCACGTTGTTACTTTTGGCTAAGCAGTAGATCGTTTATCTGCTGCAAATTCTAGAAAGCTGTATTTTGTATCAGACCTACATCAATCAGTCAGCCAGTCGGCTAGATGTCTTAGGTGTGAATACTTTCTTAAGTACAGTCCGTTCACAGTTATTTTACCTCTGACAGATGTCGGTGTTTATTTTCTTTATGTTGGAATTGTACTCTGTGATGACAGGAATGTAAAATAGGGTTACCCGTGCATAACATTTTACCCAATATTAGTGGAAATGCTTCAAAAATTCAAATGCTTGAAACTCATAGCCGAAAAGTGGTTAGATTACCGCCATACCACTGCGAGCTAAACGCAATTGATTTATTCTTATAGACTCACGCCTGTTTCCATGCAGGGATAGGCAGAGGTGTAATATTACACTCACATCATTCTTATTCAAAATAAATATGAAAATTAAATTTGCAGTTTTTGTATTTGATAATTAGAACCTCACGTTGGCGTAATTATGATGCGTTTACCTTTATATATTAAATAGACAACATTTTTATTATAACTACTTATCTTCATAGGAAATTAGTTATTTCGTAAGAAAATAAATATACATGCATATAGCCATGCCAATATCAAGAGGTTTTGTTACAAACATTACTTCCAAATATTTAATACGATCGCTTAGGCAATAAAAAATAAGTACATTTTTTAGCAATAATGTATATTTAAAATGGGAGTATTATATACCAAATATAGCAACACAACGCCCAGGTTGGCCAATCTAACAGCTAGAGGTAAAATAACTGTGAACGGACTATAGGTAATATCGACTCGACTATACATGAATGTATGAGAATGATGCCTCGATACATTTCTCAAAGGCTTTTTTGTCCTTTGCTGCCGATTACGACCGACCGTTTCAATACTAGTCTATATGCTGTCACTATTTTATTTAGAAACGTTGATATTAATTTAATTTTGCTAATCTCATTTATTAATTTTTTGTCTAAATTTGACGCCATATTGACATCAAATAAATTGTCGTGTTTATAGTTGCAGCAGTTCAAAAAATTTAAGAATTGTGTATCGACATCTGAAAAATTGCAAGACTTAGTTTACTTACACCTCTCTCTCTCTCTCTCTCTCTCTCTCTCTCTCTCTCTCTCTCGTTATATAATTATCGTCTTCATATTTATCTTTTATTTTTATTTAATAGGTACAGTAACAGGATCCAAATCTGAAGCCCAGTTATACACAGCAATTGTTAGTATCCTCTTTAAACTAAACTACTACAAAAAAAAACAAAAAAGAAAATGTAGCAGACAGTAGGCACAGAGGAGATTCAAAGTTTATGTTTTATGATTATAAATTATTTTTTTATTTAATTATTTTTAAACATACATAGACTCACGCCTGTTTCCCCGAAGGGGTAGGCAGAGGCATATTAAACGCCCACTTTTCGCCAGTGTTTTGATCCCACGTAATAGGTGACGAGCCTATTGGCGCTTATCGGGATATTTTGTTTGCCAGAGCCTCGTCCGTTGATCGGCAGGTGCACCACTTGCAGGTGAGGTTGGCTTGGGACCCTAAGGTCTTGGTGGGAACCCTATGCACCTTCTTGGTGGGAAACTTATGCACCTTTTTTTTTAAATACGTTATATTTATATTTAATATTTATTTTTAAATACGTACTTATAGGTAAAAAACTAATTTTATTTACCGACGAAAACCTTATTTTTAAACTAGAGGATGCCGCAGCTGCGACCCTACATTTTATTTTAATTTAACAGTTCTGCCCGATCCCTTAGGAATTTCGAGATATCTTTTCTTAGTGCAGGGCTACGGTCCCCAAGAAATATATATACATGGCAAAGTTCGGCTTTTTGTTCCCAATAGTTATGTCAGTTAATTTAATATACCTATACAGATATGTGGTATTTTGAATATTAACACGTGGTATCTAAACCTGCATAACTGCTTGTGAAAGTCTAGAACCATCTTAGACGAACAAGTACGTAAAAATTCAAGTTTAATGTATCTACTAACAGTACTTATTTGGTGATCTTTATAAAACCTGTGTGGCTAGACCATAATGCTAGAAACTAAATATCGCGTTACGAATCCTAATGATGATAAAAATACTAAAATATTTTTTTCTTTTATTGTATAACTAGTCGTAGCCTAAAAGACGACATTTTAAATGCCTTAATAACAGCAGTAGCAGGATATCTATTTCGATGCATGAAGTTTAGAACGTTGTTGTAAGAGAATGAAATTTAATGTTATAGAATATTGATTCTTTCTGTATTTTTATAACTAAGTTTCCTTATTTCGTACCTACCGAGTCATTGCTAGGAAAAACTATATTTCACGTTCTCCCTATGCTTATAAAAGTAAAGAAAATCATTCTTCAAAAATCGTTTAATTATTTAGACACCTCAATATTTTGTTGATAATAAAAACTATAATTTCATTTAATTTATACATAATGGGTACGGCCAAGTGAGAGATGATATGCATGTCAACGGACAACTAGGGATGCCTACAACCGGGCAATAGGACTCGCGACCGGGACAACGCCAGGATTGATGATTGCGATGACATACACAATAATTCGGTGTAAAGAAGCACATTATATGTTTATACTTACTAGCAAGTGAACCCGGGATCAACAGATACCGCACTCGACACTACTCATTACGTCACTATTTACTTTGTGATATTGACCAGCGTTTCATGCCATCTATTTCAACAATTTAAAAAACCGCATGTACCAAATAGCTTTTGTTGTATATAATATCACTTGTCCTGACTGTGATATCATCGGAAAGCTATTGCAGCTAGGAATAGGAAATTAGACAAACAACTTAAACGGTCTGAATCATCATCATCCTCTTAGCGTTATCCCAGTTTCAATCTGGGGTCCGCTTACTAGTCTAACCGGAGTTGGCTGAATATTAGCTTTTTCCACGGAGCGACTGCCTGCCTGACCTCCGCAACCCGAAGGGATAGCGATATTCCATGGTTTAGACTTGTGTCAGTTTATTAAGAAGGTACTAAAGCCCTGTAACGATTGTCAAAATTTGGCTGAATATTAGCTTTTTTCACGGAGCGACTGCCTGTCTGACCTCCGCAACCCGAAGGGATAGCGATATTCCATGGTTTAGACTAGTGTCAGTTTATTAAGAAGGTACTGACGCCTTATAACGATTGTCAAAGATCTTCATGACAACCGGGACCGACGGCTTAACGTGCTCTCCGAGGCACGGGACAAGCGATAATTAACAATTCAATACGCATATAACTCCGAAAAGTCATTGGTGCGAACCGTGGATTCGAACCCGATACCCTCTGCATGGCAGTCTGTTGGTATATCCAATTTTTTTAATTGGTCTGAATAACTGGAAGCAAAACTTGGACAAATTTAAGTAAAAACCTATATCAGCAGTAGCAAAATCGTAAAAAGGTTTTCAATTGCTGCAAATCTGTATTACCGTTTAAAGTTCCAAAAGTCGTCTAAATGATGAAGTATGTTAAGTATATAGTAACCATTGAAGAATATCTTGGATATCTTTAAGAATATCTTTCGGGGAGATGGGACTCGTTAGCCTTGGTTGGCAACCAGTCTAGGAGAAGAAAAACTCCGAAATTAAACCAAACGTTCGGGGAGATGGGCCTCGTTAGCCTTATGATCTTCTATATATTAAAAGAATTTGTGTTTTATAATACGAGTCGGCCAGCCCGTTCTACCCAAACAATTCGCATGATTTTTTTTTAAATGAAAGCTCTCGCTGCATAGATTTGTCATCAAGCATTAGAAATTACCTAACTTGCACATTCATCAAGTTATATGCAAAAACAGTATTCTCCCATACATTTTTTACGTTTTCGTAGCCGTAGTCAATGACTTTCTGCTTCTATATATCTGGTTCTCAATGAGGTAGGCGTTTCGTTATAGGCCTAAAACACGCGCTGAAAAGAGCTCTTATGATCTTGATCGTATGCTCATTTAAATTGGTTAAGTTTGAAGGAAGATAGGTGTGGACATTGAACTTATTTTTCAATATTTTCCTATAAATTTCTTAAGATTCCATTGCTTTCTCTCTACATGGACGGTTCTGATTTCAAAAATATTTTAATGGCATCTAATAAGTTCCTTGCAGTAACTGCCAGGAAAAAACATTATGCCTCCTTAAGGTGACCTTGCCTTACTTTCATACGGGTGTGAGTGTGGTGGTGTGTAAAATTATACCCGATGTTGGTAAAATTATCACTATAGTGAATTAGCGCTGATGGCTGTCGGTGTTGCGTTGCCGCGCGCCCTATCTCCCGCGACCAAATGGGGGCGCACCATTGTTGCGTCGCGGTGGGGCCGCAGAGGCAGAGGAGATGCGGTGTTGCGTTGCCGTCCTCCCTATCCTCTGCGGCTGCTGGGTGTTTTGGCGGCGGAGACCAACACCTTCATCCGTCGCCAAGGAGGTTTCGTTCGGGGCCCGCCTGAACGCCGCCGGCCTGGCGGGCCAATACCCGTCGGGGGGTAGCGAGGAATGCTTCGGTGAAACCCTACCCTCCGACACATGGGTACATGAGGAGCACGGGTTGGTTTTTAGTCAGTAAGAGTCTGACAGTCCCGTTCGTCCTTCCATGAGGATTTTCTAACACGACAACAAAAAAAAAAGGTAATATTCCCTGAATGTTACCAGTTAACCCTTAATGTTGGGTGAACTGATCTCTGATGTTGAGGAACTTTTCCCTTTTTTTTTGTATTGCGATGAAATCCAGTTACGGACTGTACCTCAAAGGGACCCCTCCGCCAACTCTGTAACGAGTTTGGGCAGGTGGAAAGGGGGTGTGTGGCTCGGCTCTCGAAAAAATGGTAGATATGGTAGTGTTAGTACGAATAGTAATAGGAATAGTATTTTCGGTAGGAATAGTAGTTTTGGTAGAAATTGTATTTTGGCACATATAGTAGTTTTGGTAGCAATGCTACTTACGATTGCTACCAAAGGAACCACCATAACCGTAAAAGAAAAATGCAATGGCTGACCCCAGGCAAACGCCACAACAGTGTCCTAAAGCAAAGGTTACCAATAAAAAGGTAATGGTAACTGTTTGGTGGTCACAGCATGGTGTTATTCACTATAGTTTTCTCCGATCTGGTTAAGCAATAACGGCAGATGTCTATTGTACCGAACTCCGAACAATGTTGGCAAAACTAGTAGTAAAACAGCCCCGACTCATGAATCGATCTTCACAATTATTGCTCTATGACGACGTGAGACCTCATACTGCACGATAAACCGTTTTGGCCCTTCAGGAACTGCAGTTAGAAACCATTCGTCATCCTCCGTATTCGGCAGACCTTGCTCCAACGGACTACCATTTTTTTCGTGATTTGGACAATTATCTACGTGACAAGAAGTTTTCTTCCCAGGAGGCAGAACAAAATGCTTCAACACAGTTTGAGCAGTCTAGATCCTCAGAGTTCTATCGCAAAGGCATAAATGACCTTCCTATTAGATGGCAGCTATGTATAGATAATAATGGTAACTATTTTGATTAACTAAATATGTAAAAAAATAACAATCTTGATTTTCAGTACAAATCGGCAATTTCATACTTTAACCCCTAATATTAATAGTCTTCCTATTGATTAGAGTCGCAAGTCTACTACTATATCAGTCAAATATTTTAAATAGATTTTATTAAATGTAGTACTGTCTACATTTACTTGGAGCAGTATGTAGCGGAGCTTCTGTCTTTAGGTACGTGCCTATTATTTTTTGACTTTTATAGAGATCTTAACAAAAGCTTTTTAGAATATCGTCGTAAATGGAATATAGGTTCCAGTTGAAGAAGTTTTCAGAAGACGCATAAATATTTCATATACAACAGAAAGTTGCGATATTAGGCACAATAATTAATTTTGATAGAAAAGTAATGTAGGTTTATTAGTTTAATAAAAACAGCAATGTATCTACACATACAAGGCTATAAATAATAATTTTACTCAAACGTACCTATTATTACTTGTTTCTATCTTTCTACCGCATCCCGTTGTTTATTCGTGACTGTGCGTCCATTAACATCAGAATGCAGTATAAGTAATATGTAATTAAACAAAGATATTTTAATCAAAATTGTTTATAAATAAAAAAGTTATAAACTCAAAATAGTTTCACGTTTATATAAACAAAATAACTGTTAAATCCCTTCATTACCATGACCGAGTCAGGAAGAATAAACAGCGTACTGTTAATAAAAAGAAATACCATTAATAATGACGTTAGGCAAAAAATCACCTCGACTTAAAGGTATTATCGGCAACGGGATTAAGGTACATGGTCTTATATTGACCTATGAAAAAATATATTCACGGTTATTTCCGTGGCGATGCTTTTGTTAAGAGATTTCCCTACGCGCATTTAGAAACATATTACAACGAGGAAGATTTCTTACCTTACATCATTAAGGCTTGATTTATACCGATTTTGTCGCATCGCGATGCTGCGGTGTAGTGTGTATATGGCACCCACGGCAACTCATCAAGCTGGACACTTTGAACTTTGTACTGTTCTTATGCTTTAGAAAATGAGAATCAAAATCGTACTGCAATTGTCATGCTTGACTTGTAGCCGTGTATACGTACGAATCTGGCTCAAACAAGATGTTCGCTGTACAGAGAAGGGTTCAGTATTTACACGGAACAACAAGTGTGTGGACATAAAGCATTGACCCATGTTTAGTCTGGTTGTAATATGGCCGTTGATTGAAGTTTTGTAAATTCTTCCACTAAAGTGTTTTAAAACAATACCTTAACCAAAAATGCTAAAAATGCTATTTTGTCCTCTTTCAAAGTTTTGTCAGTGTGATTACGAATATCTTAAGACGCTTAGTGTACATTTTAGTGTGAGAAAAAAGTATTAGCTGTTTAATCTCTTGTACGCTCCCTAAGGGATTTAAATGCCAAAGAACAATTTCTGGCCCAGCTTGGAACTCATGAACAGCACAATAGAGTTTCAATTTGCTGTTGAATAATCCTTTTTCATCATCATCATCATCAGCCTTTAACAGTCCACTGCTGGAGTAGGCCTCTCCTTTGAAAAGAGGAATTGGCCTACTATACCACGCTGGCCAAACGGGTTGGTATAGGGTTTGTATCAAGTTTTCCTTCTCTTACAGTGCTGTTCTCTGCATAATTATACTCCCTCTGTCGGCTCTTACGACACCCATGGGATGATACGGGGTGGTGACATTCCGTATTCTTAATCCGTCACCACACGGACACGGATCCTTTTTATTTATAACTTAATTAATAGCCATTACTAAAAGTGTGCCGAGAAACATTATTCACTAAATATGTTTAAAAAGATGTGTTAACATATAAATGCCAAAACGTAATAGATAGAAGTTGCCAGTAAAGAAATCATAATATTAAATCGATTACCATTTCTTTTTAATCGATTTCACATTTTCTTTACTCAAAATGATTGACAAATGATTTTAGTGACTAGCAAATCTTTAATTGGTCCTTCAACATTTTTGATGTGTGTATTTTTAGGTATATATGCGATTAACTACAAATAAGTTCGATTTTGAACCCAATATATAGATTGATAACCTATGTCCGAAATCTATATCGATTAATCAATATAATTTAAAAACTGCAAAATGGCGACACTTTTTTGACTCTTAGTAAATGTCAATAATGCCATAGTCAATTTCTTTTGTTTGTTATTTGCTCGTGTGCATTGAGAAGGTTTTTGGATCAAATTTACGACTTTTGGCTTTTTCTTTCGTATTCCTACCCTTACCAAACGATTAACTCATTCCTTTTTACTAAAAAAAACGCTATACCTACTTATATCCTATGGCAAGTATGTACATACCTAATGTTTTTTGAGCATATAAAAGTGCTTCTTTTAATAAATTTATGAATGTGGTGGACCTCTAATCAATCTCAAAATTCTAGTTTAACACTCTTTTATTTATTGCAATAACAACTACCACAACTGTTGACTGTCCACGTCTGGGCTCTCTCTCGTCTCTATAAAAAATGGGCATTGTGATCGAGAAATTGAGACCATTATCATGAACCTAAAAAACAATTCTGCATCTGGTATTGACAATATACCTACACTAGTATTTAAAACTGCTAAAGAAAGTTTGATTTCTCCCCTCACCTATTTGTGTAACTTATCTTTTAAGACAGGCATTTTTCCGGATATTTTAAAAAAGACCTTGGTACACCCAGTTCACAAGGGAGGTGAAAAGACCAATATTGGAAATTACAGGCCAATATCGGTGCTGACTATAATGTCCAAAATTCTTGAAAAAATACTAAATACTAGACTTACAAGGTTCTTGACTCAGCATAACATAATAGCAAAAAACCAGTATGGGTTCCTCAAAGGTAAATCTACGGAGGATGCCGCCTTGAATCTAACCGAAAGTATTGTAAAGCGACTTGATAACTCAGAGAAAGTAATAGGTGTATTCCTTGATATTTCAAAAGCTTTCGATTCAGTTTCTGTCCCCTTACTAATTGAAAAACTAGAAATAATAGGTATTCGTGGAATTGCACTTGATATCTTTCGCTCATACTTGACAAATCGTTCTCAGTGTGTTAAAGTAGGCAACTGTACCAGTTCTCATGTACCTCTTACCTTTGGAGTTCCTCAAGATAGCGTTTTAGGTCCCACACTCTTCTTAATATATGTTAATTCTTTGTGTACTAAGCAAATAAATAACTGTAATATTATCACCTATGTGGATGATACGGCTCTTATTGTACATGGAAGAAACTGGGAAGAAACAAAGTATTAAACCGAAAAGGCGCTTACCGAGGTCATGAATTGGCTTCATGATAATATTTTAACCTTGAACGTTAAAAAAACGAAATATATAACTTTCACTCATCGCACGAA
Organism: Euclidia mi; assembly: GCA_944739405.2. Lineage (NCBI taxonomy): Eukaryota > Metazoa > Arthropoda > Insecta > Lepidoptera > Erebidae > Euclidia > Euclidia mi. Next base: position 93,802,612 of record OX123183.2, on the reverse strand, counting down.
TGCCCAACCACCTAATGAATTTCTAGTGAGAGCTTGTACTTGTGCTGTACCAGCCCAATGTGATTGCCCTAATCTAGAACGTAGTACCTCCTTAAAATATCTTGGTCTTATAATAGATAGCACGTTAAATTGGTCTGAACATATAAATTCCTTAACGGGAACAATCAGAAACTTAATAACGGTCTTTAGAAAACTTAGAAATTCGGCAGAAATATCAACGTTGTTATGTGTCTACTACGCGCTGGCACAGAGTCTTATACAGTACTGTATCGTAGTGTGGGGTGGAACTGCCAAAACTACCATGCTTCCTCTGGAACGTGCCCAGAGGGGTATTCTAAAGATCATGCTTGGCAAGCCTCGAAGGTACGATACTCATGCAATATATACAGAATGTTCTGTTTTAACAGTTCGACAGCTTTTTGTGCGGTCAGCCATACTCCGGAAGCACATGACTACTGAATTTAAACCCATAACTAAGCGTTACAAAACGAGGATATGTCCTGTCACGTCACACAAAACTGCACTTGCTAGAGCTCAATATTACGTAATTAGCCATCATTTGTACAACATATGTAATAAACAAAATAATATTTACCACCTACCATCACATAAATGTAAGTTAATTATAAACCAATGGCTCCAAAAATTCAATTACGTAGAAACAGAGGAAATCCTTACGAGTCACACATTTTCATACAATCACATGCCTACACAAACACACACACTCCCACATGCACACACACAGTCACACACACTCTCACACACACCAATTACACAAACACACAGTCTGAGTGTTGTTTAAGAACTTCTAAATGTATTTATTTATTATATTAATTATATTGATTTGTTAGTAAGTTTATTTATATAGCCACTTAAACAAAACAAAACAGATTGTGAAAATAGAACCATTATTTTCTGAATTGTTTTTCATAGGGTGGAAGGTGCTGACGGACTGTAATACAGTTAACACTAGTACAGCCGTCAAAGGTGACCTCTTTTAGTCTAACACATTTATATGTCATACTTATATACTTACATATGTATAAAATAAGAGCATTTTGTAACGAATTCAAGAGAAAATAAACTTATTATTATTATTATTATTATTGTTCTTTCAGCTTCTTGTGCCCACTTGTTCTGTGGATTGTCTATCAGTCGGTCAGTAATGAAGAAATTTAAAATGCAGTGGACTCATTAAAAAAGTATAAAACATATTTTTAAATACTCCTGACCAAATATAAAAATATCGTCTAAACCTTTAGTAGGAATGTCTATGACTGGCCAGGTACAGATGTCTTGCATGATGTACAGGCATGGCACCATGTGGTGTAAGAGATGTTGCGTCGCGACGTTCTCATTTTCCAATGTTTCGGCCGGTTCTTGTAGAGAAAAGGCGAGTCGGAAACGCCTGGATATCACTATAGTGACAGCAGCCGCAACCCTGTCCAAGAAACGGTGCTACAAATGTTGGCGGAATGCCCCGCTTATGCGTCCCAGCGCCGTGAACATCACCATCTTAAGCCTTTTCTGACCATTTTGGTGTAGACCTCTACAACAAATTCCTTTCCGTTCTGTTTTGGGCAGTCTTCAACCAAATACAGGCAGTATTTAGCTATCTTTATGATGTCTTTTTTCCATCTCATTTGCCGTTCCAGCTAGTCATTTACAATCCCATAGTTGCCAATTTAATATTTGCTTGCACCATGTTTCGGGATTTCTGGCTACATGTCCGGCCGCTACTCTTTTGGCAACATCTGGTACTAGACTTTCTTTTCAGAGCTATTTATTCTTCTTTCTGTCTCTGAGTGTCACTCCTGCCAGTTTTCTCTCCATTGCCCTTTGAACAACTTCAAGTTTCTGTAGCGCTGCCTCTGTAGTAACCCAAGTTTCGGCCCCGTAGGTGAGCACTGGCAGGACGCACTGGTTGAATATTCTTGCATCAGCACTCAGTTGGACAGCTTACAAGTGACGGCATAGTGCTGAATCTTATTATTTGATGCTCTTATATCGTCCTATATACGTCACCTGGTGGTTCATATGACCCATCCATTTTGGACATGGGCCTGTAGTCTATGTAACAATTGCCGCGATCAGTTTACGGCCAATTCGCAACATGACCAATGAAAACTCCAGCGGAATAACAATTGCAGTAGGATGTACCCGATTAGAATTCTTCTTTAAGGCGCTGTCCTAAGCGACTGTTTTGGTAAATGAGGGGGTGAAGCAGGGGAGGTGAAGGGAGCTTAGCTCCGTCTACTGCGGGGCGCCCCCCTTCATTCTCGTCGCGTGCGGCCGTATTCTGGCGACATCCGTATTCCAATATTTCAAAATCGCAAGCAAAACGTTTTAGCATATTGAATTGAGATACTGATATTAAAATTTATATTACATACATCAATCTGTTTGTACAATATAGGCATAGCGCAATTTTTGTTCTCAGTGCAGCCATGAGCAAAACTGGTTTACATTACACGTTATAGGTATTAAATGTTGACGAAAGTAGGTAAATACCTACGTGCCGTAAGATGATAAAAATAATTAAGTCAGTTCCATGTATGGAGAGGCCTTTATTATGTTTGTTTTGTTTTTGTATAAAAATAGTGAAGCAGTTCATAGAATACCTACATCTAATTCCATTCCTGCCAGTTTTTAAAACTGTTTTGCAATAAATTGGCTGTGACATACGGGCGGACAGACAGACAGACATTGCGAATCTATAAGGGTTCCGTTTATACAATTTTTGGCTACGGTACCCTAAAAAACACAATACTGCTCTACTAAGCGTAAAAGCCGTATCTCAACTAAAGCGAGTTACGAGATAATTGAAGTTTAGTAGAAGTTGATTTCTTTTATTTATTTATGGATGTTTATTGTTATTATAGGTATAATTATTATGGCAAAGGTTTCGAAATACGTCGCCGTTTTTAGGGGTTGTGAGTGATTGGATGGGGAGCAGGGGAGGTCTTGAAACCCTCCTCACCATTTTCTCTTGCCGGAAATACTTGGTTTCCTCTGAAAAAAATAATCTCCAAACATCGGTGTGTATGGCACTGCCAACTTCCACATTCATCACACTAGTTTAATAAACTAAGGTTGTCGGAGCCCTGCGAAGGGCTCCTATTTTTGGATTAAGGGTCAAAAGAGAACCTAACATAACCTATTTATTTACTTATTACAGTCGCACCTAACCCAAGGCACTCGAAAGCAATGACGCACAAATTTGACATTAGCTGTCAATATGATCATTCCAAGATGGCAGTTTTGCGGTTCGTTTCACGTTTTTCACATAAAACCTAAAAATTACATTTGTAAAACTGTACTAAAGTATAAAAACTATGTTCCGTTTTGTATAATTGCCGAAGTATTTATGAAATTTTGGAAATTGTTTAAAAATATTTAGACGCAACTCCGGCAGCCAAAATTACTTTTAGGGGATTAAAACGAACTACCTTAAGCCCCCTACACTACCAATACCCTCAAATTCAGGCGACTCGTTTCAAAACCCAACCCATTATTATTTTTCAAAATAGATGAAACATCAAAAATATATGTGGATATACCTTATTCATGAGATACTGCTATGTCGCTTAGAAAATTATAGAATTAGAATTTGAGTTACTGCTTTTTCGTTAGCTCTCGTCATACATGTTTGTATGGTAAAATATAAAAAATTTCTTTCGCTTCAAATATGTGTTGTTTAAAAGAAAAAAAATATTAAAAGATATCTATTTATATTCATTTATAATTTATTACCGAAATACAGAGTTTACAGCTCATCAAAAGTTAGCTGTCTGCTACAACCCGGCAGGTTTTCTTTATTCTCATCGAATGTTAAAGGCAGTGTGTGAGGTGATAAGACTTATTATTTGCTGTTGTTCACGAGGCACAGTTTCATTTACTTTCCTTTTACGGCTTGGTATTGTAGAAATTTCAAGCACTGATGAAACATTTTCCTCTCCATGATCTCGCAATGCCATCCCTTGAGCTTGACGAGAATCAACAATTTCAGGCAACTGCCAATTCATATAAAACGCCACAAGCTTCTCCCAGAAAACATCATCTCTTTCTATAATTTCTATTTTTAGTGGTATACTTTCGCCACCCCACACAGCAAATAAACACTTTTGTTTGCGTGTAACGTGGCGTTGCCCTTGAATTTGGTAATAACAATTACAATATTTGTTTAGACTAGTCAGTTCACTTTTTTATCATGTTTCCATATTTGTATTTTATTTGCTCTTATACTATTCTCCAGGCCATTCTTATAAGCAACTTTAGAACATTAAATTTCCACAATCGTGTTTGGACCTATTAATCCATCTGGCGTGGCACCAATAATCGAATAATCCACAAGGCTCGATTGTTACATTTTCTTGCTTTGCCAGTTGTTGCAAAGCCAGTTGTGCATTTTAGATTCCATGCGAAACTGATTTTACATTGCAAATATTTTATTTGTACAAAATATTTTTTACTAAGTTGGCTTTACTGCTGTTATCTCTTCTTTTTACCACTATACAAAAATTTTAATCTGTCAACATATTCTTACGCAATTCGAACCAGTCACTGCTATCCCTCTTGTAATCTTTGCTTATCGCTACGGAATTTGAGTCAAATTTGTTAAAAAAATTGTTTGGCATTTCTTGGCTAGCTCTTGAACAGATCGTGTTAGGAATTACTGAAGTCAAATGTGTGTAAGACGTTGCAGAACTGTTATCTTTAACTTCACTGTAATTACAATAATGATAATTAGTTACGTACTTTATTATTAAAAATACTATATCTTGTGTTATAGCAAACAGAGAAGTCACCTTCTTGCTTATAAATGATTGATTTTAGAAATTAAAAATATATTAGATGTACTGAGACATACCTAATAGTTTATGAATAATCAAAGTTTTAGCCGATGTACCTAAAAAGGTTTATGTTCAAAACACAATAATACAACATTCGTTACCACTTGTGTGCGGATTGCGGAGCGCCATATTAGCGCTGTCATCATTATTGTTCGCCGTGGCGGCATCTTAGCGCTCCAGGCGCTCTGACAAGCTAATGAAATTGAAATATAGGTACATAAAATTATTCGATTTTATGTTATTACTCTTTCAAAAATTGAAAACTGTGGCAGCTATGTATTGTGAGAATAATTTATATAATTATATTATGCATAATCGATAATATGTAAGTACCATAGTTATTCATAAAAGACTCTTATGAAAATAATTTGTGTAAAAATGTTACATATTTCATAATCACTTGGCCATGGATGAATTTCTATTTTATTACGACGCTTTCTTGTACAAATCCTTCGTAGAACTTCATTTCTCTAATTGTCCATATTTTATTCTTCAAATTATATATTTATAAGCACAGAAACAATAACACATTAAACGCAACAAGAGTATAAACTTAGGTCCTAATTATATGTGCCCATAGTTACATGAAAAGCCTATTGGATTCAAAGTATTCAGTCTATAACATAAAACATGAAATTACGAACTCAAATCGGCGTATTATAATAACAAACAGGTTTACGTAAAATTTCGTGCAGCGGAGACGCAAGTGACATGACCTATCTCTCACAGGGCTCATAGCCGAATGATGAGGTCTGGGCGGGGCGTAAACTAGCAGCTGACACTCAGTACACCGCTTATGCTAATAAGGTTTAAATTGCTGAAGCGTTTGATATTGATGGGATCTACCGAGCGTCAAAATCATAGACGTTTGGCAGATTTTATTTAATTTTACAAAATATACACGTATAATATGAAAATAAATAGGGTAATTCTTTAGTTCATTAGATTTCCCACAATATTATCAAAAAAAATATGACAGCTTACGATCAAAATATTGCAAACAGTGAGACGAAAGATTATTTTCTGCCTCGATTTTGTGATTTTTTTACCGTGATTCTATTTTACGTACATGAAAAATTCTTTCAAAAGTCTTTTGTTCAGACTTTTGACTTTAAGCTCTAATTTTTGCTAGTTTGTAATATGTACCGTTATGGCTAGATGCGCGACGAAAAATTAGGTGTTTCACGGCTTCTGAGGTATAACAGCGCCTTAAATAGTATATTATACATAGGGTAAGAAATAAAGATGGGCAAAGCAAACCAACTGAACAGGATTGATACACGTATCCATTTGGGTCGGGCTGCTTTCGATAAACTGGCATTTGCTTTTACGACCCATCCATTTTGGACATGGGCCTGTAGTCTAACAGTCGTACCTTCGCTACCTGCCCTGCCCATAGTCTGGTGCGTGATGGCTTAGAACGTCACCGTCTCTTTCTGTGAGGCAGTAATGCTTATCAATCAGATATTTCGCTCTTGGCTTACTACCTGTCATTACCTGATGCCATTTTAATTGCAACATGCACGTTATTTTAGGCAAAAAAATACCAGTAATTACTTAGGATTTATTTTAGGAACAGAATAGATTCTTTGAGCTGGAATATGATCTCACAGACTGCACTTAGAACCTTAGTGTAGTAATAAAAAGTGTTTATTTCGTAATATTCTATAAGTCTATTTTAGTTGGCCGGCACCATTGACATATACCTATTTAGTACATATATATCAATGGCCGGCACTTTTAGAATAGCCTAAATTTGTATGGAGCTGGGCGATCTCCTTTATTATGCATGCACGTGTGTTTGCAAGAGTATATATTGCTATAACTATTGCCCTGTAATAAAAGTCTTGTGTATTATTGATCTCTTTCCGGTACTTTTTTGACAGAGTAGTATCTTAGTGATTGCATAGTTTTAAAATAAATATAACAAAATGTAATCATTGGTGATTAAAAGCAGCTATGAGTATCTTACCCTTTATTTGTATAATTGTCTTACAAATAAAGGGTAAGATACTCTATAGATAGATAACTTTATTAATTAATTTAAATTAATTTATATTAATCTTATCCTTTTCCCTAAGATTGATATCGAACAAGCGATACTTTCGCATTGCGAGCGATCATAAGTTTTTTTATAATTAACAACAAACATAATGTTCATAAAATTATCTACTGACTAGAGGACGCCAGCAGCTACGCCTGCATTTTTTTTAAATTTACCCGTTTTGGCCGATCCCGTGGGAATTTCGGGAAATCCCTTCTTAGTGCACCTCTACGGTTCACAAGGAACATACATGCCAAATTTCAGCTTCCTGCACCCAATAGTTTCGGCTGTAGCGTGTCTGTCAGTCAGTCAGTAACGCAAGGATTTTATATATTAAGATTACTATTGTCACTATAAACAAAAGCAATTTTGGAAAACTACTTTCGAATTTCATAAAGGTTTATTCAAAACAGAAACGTTGCAAATTATTTATACTCGATAAGTAAGTTTATATTTCAATTGATATACTGCTTCAATTTTCTATACTGTGGCGCGAAAGTGTTACCTACATATGGCGGCAGTGGCGTCGCGTCTCGCGTCGCGATTGATCGTAATTATACTCGCGAACTGGGGAAGAGGGGAGCCTCAAAAGCTTTGAGCGCTCGGAAATCCTCGCCTTAAGCTACTTTAAATTAAAAACGTGAATGGTGACTATTAAGCAATAGTACAAAAATAAATTAAGGTTTATTTACTTACTGGCCTGACTGGAACATTCTCTCTTAGTCGTAAAATAAAAGTTTTTAAACAGACGTGAGTTGGCTTGAGATTGCAGGCGACCTTTTTGACCATGCAGGAGTCCTTTGTCCAGCAGTGGGTCAGTAAAGGCTAAAGGAAAAGAAACATACGTGGCCTGTAGACAAATTTATCAGTTATCTAGTTACCATAGCATAAACCCCGCGTAGTTTGGGATCAGATGACAGTAGTCCTAGTATTAATGATGCATTGTCGTCGACACTGAAACAGGATGTAATCTTTCAAAAACGAAGGATGGCAGAAAATAGAAATAAAAAAGTTTTACACGAAGGAAATAATATCTTGTGGAAGAGACGAAAAACCCGTCTGTCCAGCGTATAGTAGGTTTAATCCTTTTATTGCGTCACAATAGTGTGTGATATAGTATAGTATATATAGTCCTCGCAATAGTGAATAAGTATGTGCTGAGTGGAGAGACCGACAGACTGCTACGCAGAGGGTCTCGGGTCCAAATCCACAGCACGCACCAATGACTTATCGTAGTTAAGTGCGTATTAAATTGTTAATTATCGCTTGCTAATCGTGAGGAAACCTAAATGTCTGAGAGTTCTCCATAATGTTCTCGAAAGACATGTGATGAAGAAGCCCGTGCCCAGCAGTGGGACAGTATAAAGGGCTGATGATGATGATGATTGCTTCACAATGCTATCGTGCCGTAAGTTAGAATAGGTCTGTGTCCAGCAGTGGACATACTGACAGTGGCGTAGGATAGATGATGATGAAATTAAAAATCTACCCGAGCTGTCACTAGTAAATTTGTAGTGCTTCAAAGAAGTACATAAATATGACAACTTTACAATTGACATTTCGCTAAGAGTCATTCATGGGCCCACAATGTCTAGATGGGTTTCGTAATAGTTACTTGGATTACGCCATGCCACTCATGACCCGTTTAGTCTGTTCGAGTCTTTACTACTATTTATTTCGTAGACAAACTAATGAATAGTAGAGAGTTCTGTGTTTATTAAAGCAAGGCTTCTGACAATGACTCTGCAAATTGCTAAATATTATAATTTAAACATAATGTTTCTCTCTTTTCGATGTAGCGTCGCATCGTTGGATACCAAAGTTGCTATTGTTTAAACACTTATATACTTAATATTGTTACGAATTGAAAATAACAACTGCGAATTGAAAATAATAACTTTGCGATCAAATGGGTGGAATAAAGAACAGGCCTTAACCGCCCTAACCTTGGGCCTTCGCGACCGGGCCTTGACAGTGTTGGAGGCACTCGGACAAAACGTCACCTACGAGAAGCTTCTGGAGGCGCTGGAGGCGAGGTACGGAGACGTGCACCTCGAACATGTGTATCGTGCTCAGCTGAAGGACAGGACGCAACGCACCGGAGAAACTCTGCAGCAGTGGGCTCTAGAGGTGGAAAAGCTGGTCAGGAAGGCATACCAGTCGTCTCCTGCGCTTGTCGACGGGAACCTCGTACAGGCTTTTACGGATGGGATCCGGGACCTGGAGGTAAGAGCAGCAGTGAGGCTTGAGCATTTCAAGGACCTCAAGGAGGCCTTAGCCCACGCTCTGGAGGTGGAAGCACTGTGACGCGACGACCGAGGTCATCGCATCAGGGAAGTTTTGTCGTCACCTCGGTGCTACAACTGCGGAGAAAGAGGCCATATCCGCTTGAGCTGCCCAAAGCGTAGGCAGCCTGGTGACACCCTGTCTCCACCAAAGGGGTCGCCTGATGTGCCTGCCAGGCAGCGAGAGCAGGGAAACGAGTAGAAGCCAGAACTGCGGGGCGGGTGCTGGCTGGTAATGGAAGAGCCCCAAGTATCTCGATCTCGCAATCATGCGACGGGAACAGCCTGATCATCGGAGGCGCAATTAACAGAACACCATGCAAGCTGACATTGGACACGGGTGCTTCTCGGACAGTCGTCAGTTTCCATCTGGCAACACGGGTTCTTCGGGGCTGCTTCAGGAACAATGAATGTGTGAATCTGAGAACATCTACCGGTCAGCACATAACCGTCCGAGGTGAAATGGAGGTGGATCTGAAGCTAGGCAACAAAGTTTACCGTCACAAAGTCATCGTGGGCGATATAGTGGACGACTGCATCTTGGGCCTAGACTTCATGCAGAAGTATCGCTGCGAGATCGATGTTAACCAGGGAGTGTTGAAGTGTGGCTCGGAAGAAGTCTTCATGGAAGGTGCAACTTCAGGAAAAGTATACTGCCTGAAGAATGCCATTCTTCACCCGCGGTCAGAAACGGTTATACCAGTTTGTTTACCAGGGAATTCTGGTCGAGGGAACCGCTGCGTATTAATCGAAGGCCTAGAGAAAGAGGACTCGTGGAAGATTGCATGAACCTTGGTAAGGGGTACCAAAGTTTCATCAGTACGTGCACTGAATGCAAGTGACAAGGAAGTGTCGCTCAAGAAAGGGACGGAATTGGGCACCTATGAAGGAGCGGCTTGGATGCGTAGATGTCAAGAGCAACCTACCAGTGCCAAGGTTCAAGGTGCACGATTCGACGTGTCTACACTTTTAGAGGACTGCCAAAGTACCCTGTCGGAGGAAGAGAAGACCGAGGCTCAGAAGATGTTGAACCGGTTCGCCGATATTTTCTCGACCAGTGATGCCGACATAGGGAAGACAGCACTAGTCCAGCACAAAATAAACACGGGAAGTGAAGCACCGATTCGCCAGCGACCAAGACGTGTGCCAGTGGCACGGGAACGTGAAGTGGAAGCTATGATCGACGGTATGGTGAAGGAAGGCGTAATCGAGCCTTCGTCCAGCCCGTGGTGCTCTCCGGTTGTCCTAGTTAAGAAGAAGGATGGCAGCCTGCGCTTCTGTGTAGACTACCGCCGATTGAATGACATCACGAAGAAGGACAGCTACCCGCTGCCAAGGATCGATGACACACTGGATACGCTGACGGGGATGAAGTGGTTTTCTACCTTAGACCTAAAAAGTGGCTACTGGCAGGTGGAAATAGATCCTCGAGACAAAATGGAGACGGCATTCTCCACAGGCAAAGGATTGTGGCAATTTAACGTCATGCCCTTTGGATTGTGCAACGCTCCGGCTACTTTTGAGAGACTGATGGAGCGAGTGCTTATGGGACTGATTGGAGACGCCTGCCTGGTCTACCTGGATGACATCATCATCGTTGGGCGCACCTTCCAGGATCACCTTCGAAACTTGGAGCAAGTGCTGTCAAAGATACGAGGAGCTAATTTGAAGCTGAGTCCGAAGAAATGCGCGTTATTCAGACGGCAAGTGAACTTTCTAGGACATGTGGTCTCGGAGTACGGTATTCAAACTGACCCGGATAAGATCATGGCCGTGAAGGAATGGCCAGTTTTAGAGAACAAAACGCAGGTCAGAGCATTCCTCGGATTATGCTCCTACTACCGACGGTTTGCGAAGAACTTTGCTGACATTGCTCGACCTCTTCATAAGCTCACCGAAGACAGAGTACAGTTCTGTTGGAATGAGAGCTGTGACGTTGCAAGAAGCTCAAGGAACATCTGTGCACTGCACCTATTGTAGGCTACCCTGACAATGAGCATGAATTCATAGTTGACACAGATGCCAGTAACACCGGAATTGACGGCGTGCTGTCACAGAGGAAGGGTGATCAAGAAGTTGTTATAGCGTACTTCAGCAAGGCCTTATCCAAACCCGAAAGAAACTACTGCGTCACCAGGCGGGAACTCTTGGCTGTAGTAAAGACATTGCAGCATTTCAACAAATATTTGTTGGGTCGTAAATTCCACCTGCGAACCGACCACGCTGCGCTGAAATGGCTACTTCAATTTAAGGACCCGGAAGGACAAGTAGCCAGATGGATTGAACTGCTGCAAGAGTTTGATTTTGTAATACAACATCGCAGCGGTAAGTCCCATGGTAACGCAAATGCCCTATCGCGTAGGCCGTGTCCCGACCAGTGCAAGCACTGTACCCGACAGGAAGCAAAGCAGGCAGCGAGGATGTAGCGAGTTGAGGATGTTGAAGACAGATCTGAGCGACGAATGGAAAGAAGCTTTGCAGAGTGCTCAGCAAGACGACAAGGACATACAGCCGATTCTCGAATGGAAGAAATCAGACGCTCCTAGGCCCAAATGGAGTGATATCGCAGCAATGAGCCCTATCACCAAGAGTTATTGGGCACAGTGGGAAAGCTTGGTCGTCCAGGATGGAGTTCTGTGCCGCAAATGGGAAAACGCTCGCGGTAACCAGTGCCATTTACAAATGGTAGTGCCTAAAACTAAGGTGCCGGAAGTCTTGCAGCTCTATCACAATGGTGCTTCGGGAGGTCACATGGGAGTTAAGAAGACGCTTACTAAGATCCGAGAGCGGTTTTATTGGCTCCACTGTCGGGATGACGTCGAAGATTGGTGCCGCAAATGCACAAGTTGTGCGGCTGTGAAGGGGCCACACACTCGTAGCAGAGGTGCATTAAAGGTGCACAATGTAGGAGCTCCATGGGAGCGCATAGCGTTGGATGTCGCTGGGCCGTTTCCTGAGAGCCAGGACGGAAACAAATACTTCTTGGTTGTGATTACTTCACGAAGTGGCCTGAAGTGTTTGCAATCCCAAATCAAGAAGCTACCACAGTGGCCGATAAGCTGGTGCATGAAGTCTTTTGTCGGTTCGGGGTGCCCTTGGAAATCCACAGCGATCAAGGCCGGAACTTCGAATCTGAGGTGTTCAAGGAGACTTGTCGCGTAATGGTTGCACATAAAACCAGGACCACGGCTTATCATCCGCAATCAGATGGCATGGTTGAACGGTTTAACCAATCACTGGAAAGGTACCTGGCGAAGATCGTGGAGAGCAAACAAAGAGATTGGGACAAGCACATCCAACCATTTCTCCTGTCATATCGCAGTGCGGTCCAGTCCACGAAACTACAGGAGTAACACCAGCTTTTGCCAATTTTGGCAGAGAACTTCCGTTTATCTGCAGACCTTATCACCGGTATTCCACCAGAATCTCCACGCAATATAACGGATTACGCAACCGAGCTACGCAACAGGATGGACGACGTATACGAGCACATCAGGGAATCTGGACAACAGATGTCTGAGAAGATGAAGACTCGCTACGACCGGAAGGCAAACAACAAAGGCTTCGATGAGGGATCATTGGTGTGGCTTCATAACCCAGTACGAAGCAAAGGAAAATCGCCTAAGTTACAAGCCAGATGGGACGGGCCATATCGCATAATTACCAGGATGAACGACGTCAGCTATCGAATCCAGAAGGGGTCGCGAGGTGCACCGAAGATAGTTCATGTGGACCGGTTGGCTCGTTACTATGGGTCCAACGATGTTCGAGACGAACACGTTTAAGAGGGAGGCCGTGTTACGAATTGAAAATAACGCCATCTATCAGTGAATGGGAGAACTACATGAGATTAGATGTATCGGTTGTTTAAGGCTGTTTCATCTATCCTCTAATAGATGGCGTTGGTGTAAATAGAACAATTACGCAAATCTAGAAACACGATACATGTTTCCAGAAATTTCGTGAGTCGTCCCGAAAAGTCTAGTTATGTGTTCCGGCCGGTATAAATACCAGGCAGACGCGCGAAGTCGGGACAGTAACAATTGAATATCGAAGCGATAAACAAGAAGCGAAGGGAAGTAATTCGGAAGTGTTTAGTGGTGTTTTTATTAGTGTTGAGAATTAAGTCTGAAATAAGTGTGTTTTTACTAGTTGTGTAAATAAGTGTGTATAGTGTTTGTGTATAAATAAAGTTCAGTTTAAGTGGCATAGTGAGTTATAATTTATCGTCGAACCCCAGCTCGTAACAATATCATAATCTTAGTTTTCTTCCAGTAGTATCCAAGACTTTCACGTTGGTCCACTGGAGGCCCGCTTTCTAGTCTGCTATCCCACAGTGACTGCTGTTTAATTGCTACAAACAAAGCGATAATCGCGCATCTCTATAGTTTGAATAATTGGCAAAATATTTGGAGGTACTCGATCCCGACCAACGACATCATTTTGATGTGCTCTCTGAGTCGCGAAATGTGTAACTTCTTGTGACCGATCAGAAATCTGTCACTGTATTTTGGTTAACCCAATTTAAAAACAATTATACAATCAATGTATACAATGAACACCCAGACTTGGATCAACAATTTGTGGATCTCGCAAAGAGTTGTTTCGAGTGGCGATCGAACCAACAACACTCGCCTGTGTCAAGCGGCGACGGCGAGGCGGCCCTGCTCAGCTACACATGTGCAGTCAAAGATCCTGTAATAAAAAGACAACAGTTGTATTTTTTTATAATGAGATTCCATTTTTATTGTGAGCTACCAATGTGCTCACTAGTTACGTAGTACCTATTGTGTAACTTGTAAGATTTTCTCAACAGCTTGACTATTGCAAAATTTTGAGAAAACCTTAGTATGACATAATCAGCAATTTTATCTCTCCGTTGAGTAAATATTTATACGCTCTTAAAACGAGTAGTGCTGTTGCAATTATCTAATAGTTCTAAGTTGCTGTCCCTTTGGTCACGAATATAACCGCCTATTACCCTTGACCAGATAATACAATATTTATTACTCCTGCTATGAGCTAAATACAATACATAAATAACTTACCTATAATAATATTGCTTATCTCAATTCACGATACTACGAGTATAATGTACCTACTTAGACATTAAATTAAATAGTTGACTTTTTTTGTTTAACCAACACATTTAATAGTAAACTTTAAAATGTCGATACTTATAGCCACTTAAAATATTAAACTACTTTTGTATGATGTAATTTATATATGCCTCTCAGGAACCCTCCATATGGCATTATGAATCACGTATTGGGAGCGGACAAAGAAAGTTCTTACATGTTAATTATCTTGACTACAGAGCATAACAATGCTCCGTTAACTACACCCAACGTTGTAAAGGAATAAAAGGTAAAATTCAAAAGTAGCTACTTACCTTTATGTGAAATAAAGGAAGTAGATACCGTGATTTTGATATATATTTTTGTATCCATCGATAGTTCAGACCTCGTAGACAAAATAAGTTTTCTTACTTAGTCAGAGATTATTGCTTATTATACCATTCTCAACAGCTTTTTATTTTTTTTTATTTATTAATTCAGGCATCGTACGATTTCTTCCATAGAGTGGACCTTCTATTAACTTCTTTTAGGGTTCCGTAGCCAAAAATGGCAAAAAACAGGTAGTATTTGCTTATATCATGTACATATATACCTGTATTAAAGGTAATATGTGAAGGCTTCTTACATGCATTTTGTTATAATACGTTGTTTTAAAGAAATCAATATTTATAGTTTATATTTTGCTTTAGTTACTTGTTCCTCAATTAACGCCGGGTCTGTTGCTAATTAATAATATGTTTTGAGCTTTGTGACCTTAACTATGACTTCGCCATCCACATACTTTTGACAAAATAAAATTGTTTTCATCCCTTCTATTCGAAAAGTGTCGCTTTGTTCCTCTTTTAGCGGGAGCAAAATAGCTCTTTTCTGTTAAGAACTTTTTAGCGGGTGGAAAAGTGATTTGAATTTGGAACGTATATCATTCATAGAAATTGAACGCAAAATGTATGAATATCTGGCTGGTACGTGTTGGCTGCACGGGCGTGGGGACCCGCGCTATCAAAAAAAAGCGCGAGAATTACGCGTCTGTTCTTGTAATCAGTAGGCACATCATACTTTATTGAATTTTGCAAAAAAATTATGAGTTCTATCGTCGAGTTATGAAATTGACAATGCTTTAACACCTGAAACCATAACTACAGAAGCTAATAACGTCGTACAAAACTTATTACCCACGAAATTATTTAGTTTCTCATAGAAAGGGGGTGAAAAGTAGAGTATATGACTCGAGAGCAAATTATTTTTCCCTCGTGCAATGTACTTTGAATCCCTCGCTGCGCTCAGGATTCTACGATAGAATCGCTCGCTATGCTCGAGATTCTATTCTAGAATCCTTCGCTTCGCTCGTGGTTCAAAGTAGTGCCCTCGCCGTAAAAATACTATTTTGCTCCCTTGTCATACAATCTACTATTTCCTAACATAAATATTTAGTTTAAATCAAGCAAGTTATTTGTACTCATTGCGTTTTTTGTGATCGCCAGTAAAGGGCTTGTGTTGCATAAACTTAGAAGACGCCGATTGGGAAAGATTTTGTTTACCTTAAAAACTTCAATATTACACAAGCTGGCATTTTATATGCCTGTGTATATTGACAATAGCAATCTGATGTACGTACTCAACTACTAGAGATGCGTAGGTATCTGAGATCATTTGCTTGTTATGCTTTGACGATAGAACTAATAACTCAACCAATCTTTGCAATTTTGCATAAATTTTGTTATAATGTCTTGCTGCCGAAATACAGTTAGACATTATGTTTTAACCACACACACGTTGACATACTTGTAACATTCTTCCACTCGCAACACTTCGTACGTCCGTGATTAAGGCGCCTGAACAGTGTTAAAATATCGGTTACCAGAAAATTAAATACGAGATCCAAATCCCAAAAGACAAGTCATTGACAGTGACAGTTTTAAATATATATTTTTTGTTATAGTCTCACGCCTGCACGTGTAACCGGATACATCATCAGATTGCCATGCCGTGCTGCTACTGAGAATTCGGAAAAACTCAGTAACACTTTTGTCCGACCCGGGACCTCCGATGAGCAGTCGCATATGCTATCCACTGGACCACGGAGGCAGTCTTAAATATATGTATAAATAAAATTCTTCACTGACTGACTGACAACGCACAGCTGAAACAATTGGGCGCAAAAAGCTGAAAGGCATGGATGTTTCTTGATGAGTTAAGGGGTGCTCTAAGAAAGGATTTCCCGAAATTCCCATGGGATCGGGCAGAAACAGCAAAATTCAAGTAAAATGTGCAGGCGTAGGACATGTGCTGCGGGCATCCTATAGTAGCTTTATAATATGAATGCCCTAGCACCCAGATTCTGCAGTGTGTTCAGAACATTCGCAGCGGCTTCGTGAGTTACTTTCGTACTGAGTACGCAAGCGGACTGCATCGATACCAAGCACATTGCGTAGTAGCTGCAACATCGTTAATTACACTGACCAAGTTTTTTTCTGTTTTATACTATTACCTAGGCGGCAAACGAGCAGACAGATTGCCTGATGGTAAGCAATTACCGCCGCCCATAGACACAAGCAACACCACAGGAGTCACAAGTGCGTTGCCGCCCCTTGGGATTGGGAAAAGGGATAGGAGGAGGAGTGGGATGAGGGAGAAGGAATAGGGGATAGGGCCTCCGGCACTCTCACTCACCGAACGAAACACAACAGTTACGGTACTATTACTTTACGTCGATTTTCTGTGAGAGGGTAGTACTTCCCCGGTCGAGCCGGCCCATTCATGCTGAAAGCAGCAAGGCTCTACAAGACAAATTTAATTTTCAAGGCAGCGAAAGCCTAGTGGAGATACCAACAAACTGCCATGCAGAGGGTATCAGGTTCGAATCCACGGCGTGCACCAATGACTTTTCGGAGTTATGTGCGTATTGAATTGTTAATTATCGCTTGTCTCGTGCCTCGGAGAGCACGTTAAGCCGTCGGTCCCGGTTGTCATGAAGATCTTTGACAGTCGCTATAGGGCGTCAGTACCTTCTAAATAAACTGACACTAGTCTAAACCATGGAATATCGCTATCCCTTCGGGTTGCAGAGGGCAGACAGACAGTCGCTCCGTGGAAAAGCTAATATTCAGCCAAATTCGGTTAGACTAGTAAGCGGACCCAAGATTGAAACTGGGATAACGCTAAGAGGATGATGATGATGATGCATGTAGAGACAAATTTACAGACAGACAAACTACTTTTTCAGATGTATATTTACAAGTACATTTTTTTAAGGGTTATTCGTTTAGTTTTAGTTTTAAATAATTTAAGTTCATTAATAATGTAAATAACAAAATTACATGTCATGTAAACAAATAATTTTTATTTCTATGTAGCTCATATTACCTGAGAGATTAATTAAGGCATTAGGTTTTTATAATGCCCTGACAATATCGTAAATACTATATTAAAATTCGGTATTTATTGCATTTTCTGGTCATTATAAACATTTTCTCATAACTTTTACTGCTGTTTGGCAATAAATGACGTAACTCATCAGCGGAGAATTTTATTAGTTACAAATAACATATTTATTCCAGTTGCTACAGGCATTCATCGGTACAATGTAGACAAAAATACATACATTCAGGATAGATCTTCAGGATTCTAATCCTGAATGTATTTATTTTTATCTTAAGGTGTATTTATGTCAATAGAGCTGCAAGAAATTTAACATGAAGCTTCATTAGAATGATGATTAGTCAATATGGTAGTGCAATTCTCTGATCTGATACACTTTGTGTCATTGTGTAATTTATCACATCCCGCACATTTGTCCCGGACATTACAAATAATGACCAATTAATCATTTTGATTGGAACAATTATAACAACTTTTATTTTTTATCGATTATACTGTTTGTAATTTATTGTGTAGACAGAAATACAGTCAACATGTTTTTAAGAAAACAATTAGTATTTGAACATGATTTATAAAAAAATGTGTGTTATGTATGATAGACAACCTTAATTTTACAGAATCCATTGCTAGTATGATTTTAGTCATTCATCAAATTTATATTATAGACAAGTGATTCATGGGTAATAAACTTTCCTCCCAAATATCGGGCAAGACGCCAAATCGTAGTCTGAATTTTCTTGACCTTGCTTACGATTTCGAGCATCTATTTTAGCTTATACGAATAGGTGAAAATAGTAGGTACTAACAAGAAGTCTCTACACACTTTGCATTAAACGTTCTGACTATTTTCAGTACATATTCGTCTAGTTACTCATGTACGCCTTAATTAACTATTAATTATCTAGCTTCTATACGATTGCTTCGAATTCTGCTCAACCGTTGAGGGAAAACACCGCAATAATGTGTTTGAAAAACAAAAGATAGTGAGTGCGGTACTCGCGGGTACATTTGCGTCGGTCCGTCAGTCCGCATTGACGCGCGCGGTAGTACGCACCGCATAGCGCGCCTCCCCAACGTGAACGCAACGTTAATTATATCGCGGAGTTTGTTTACAATTTGACTTACAAGTGAATCATATGTATAAACAGTGTTTGGACGATAATCTAATGTAAGCATCTTTTTATTTTATTGCGTTGAATAAGCACTAGCAATAATTAATTCCTTCTTCGATTTCGGGTATTCAGGCATAATTTTTGTAGCGAAATTCAGATAGGTACTGATATTTCCAAAAATATAAATTATTTATACATTTCCTTTATATTTTCACTTTCATTTCTGCAGAAACTTACATAATATACGACCTACTTTAATCATACATTAGAATAGATTTGCGCTAAAGATACAAATGCAATCGTACTTTCCAATGGCTAGTGTGAGGTTTCGCCAAAGTGCACTTCGAAATCAATAAGGCATAGCTGAATGAAATATAAATGTAAGTACCTACCTACTTACTTTCAACTTTCTCTGTACTTATAAACGTTTTGTTTTTTTTACACACAGTTAACTCAATACTTATTTTATTATTAAACGAACGACAAAGAGGTGCTTTCGAATTGAAATCATTTGAAGAAAATGATTTGAATAATAGTTACTTAAAATGTCCGTAAATGAAATACTTATCGTTTTTACTGCTTACCTACTTATTATTATTATTATACCTAAGTATAAATGTTTTAATGAATAGGTAATACTCGAATACTCAAATTATATTACCGTTATATTAATAACTAATAGCAATACTAGCTTATCAATATTTGTTATCGTATCAGTCATATGTTATCAATTACTGTTATTTAATACCGAGTGTTTGCGATATTTAATCTTACTACATCATAGACGCGTAAAAGTGAATAATATATACAGTATTCAGTCGTTTCTAAGCATGTGTTTTATAAATGATTATAATTCACAAATAAATTTTTAATTAAAAAGTCTTTCAATTACAAATTTATTTGTAAATGTTAAAATATATGTTAAATTGCTACTTGCATATAAATAAATATTTAAGAATAAAATATAAGTGTAGGTACAGTTTATGGTAACTGCAGCAATAGTATCAACCTTATTAATGAGATACGTGTTAAATCAAACATGTTGACTGTAATTTCTCAAGCTAAAATTAATGAAAAGGCGACCGCTTGACAATTGAACCAAGTAGTGCTTAAGGACTAAAGCATCCGTGTATGTGTATACTATTGTACTTCAAATAAAACCCACATAAGTTAAAGAAATAATCAGTGGTAAGAATACTTCGTGTACTTGAAATATCATAGAATTCTTTATGATATTGGAGGACGATATCCAATTTATCATTTACTGAATAATAGTTCTCGCGTGATTGTATTTTTATCAGTTTCGTTTATCAATAAGTTTTTAAACATACTGCGATTTGATATGACCTAGTAGGTTAGTTGCCTATACCTAAAGGAAATGTAAGGTACTTACTGTTGTAGATAGGGTACTAATACTGTAAGAATGTCCAGCTGAGATCGCCACTAGCCTGTCACGAACTATTGATAATATCGTTAAACTTTCGCTTTGCAAGACGAGAAATATTACAGTAAATTCTTGTTCTTGATATCGGCAAGTCTTGTGTTGCAAAATTTTGACTCAAGCCTTAATAAATGATTTCAGGATAAGACCTAATCTGCCTTATTATTAAATATGGACTATTAAATATTATTGGAAGCTTAGTTTATTTTAAATTGGTTAGTTTAAATGAGAAACTTAACATTCGAAGGAAAACCAAATAGACGAAGCTATGGTAAGACTAATAAGCGGACGCAGGCTCCTATGCGTGTAAATCTTGGATGCAACCGGAATAACGGTAGGGCGATGATGATGAAGAAGCAAAAGAAAGAGATAAATGGAAAAGACAGACAAGGAGACTCGGATAAAAGATAAAGTTTAAGAATAGATGTAGAGAATTTTCAAAAAGTATTTTTAATCATTCTAAATACATACATTAGTTTCCTATTTCATTTTATCCTTATTTTGTAATGAATCCTTCTAATTAATCAATCATAAAAGACCCTTCAAATGATGAGGCAAGCAGCTGATATTACTAAAAAGTTTGTGACCGCTGAATACAAAACGTGTTCAGTATGTCTGTAATATTACGATATTACGATACACAGTATGTAATGTTACGCATCAATTGATCAAAGAAATAAGCGACGCGTGTAGTAAGTAGTGATAATCATTCTCAATTGCTGTTTCTGAACTTTGATTATATAATATCTATTGTTTACTATCGTTTATATACGTAATAATTAAGCAAAATTTTATTTTACATTATGATAAATCTTTTTGTACCTGATTTTGACAGTTTTTCAGTGTGAATAATAAAACGTTCTTTTACACATTAAATATGAACTTGCAGTATATTTTAAAATTTAATTCTAACTAGGTACTAATTACGAATTAACTACCTTCTTTGAAAATCGGCTTTATCGTTAACAGAGATGTCTTCCAGACAACCTTGGGATGGACAGTTGCAAAATTTTCATTGTAATATTCAAAATATCGCTAATTAATGATAGTGTAGTATCATTCGCACCTTCCAAATATTATATATTATCAACCAACATTGTTAAATGCTACTAACTTAATTATAGACCACTCGCAACTACAGAGTATTTTATTGTCAACCAAAATGTTTAGGTAATTAAGTGCTAATAACTGAATTACAAATAAATATTAATAAAAATAAAAAAAAATTAAAGAATAATATTAAAATTATTTGTATTGTAATGCTCTTAGTAGCACGGCAATACAGTGACAAAAATAAATAGAAAGTTATTGATGATAAATTAAAAAAAGGTGTTGTGCAAACATATTTTTTTTATTTTATCATCAACCTTGAATGGATGGATTGAATGCGCGCAGCTTCGCCCGCATATTTTATTTAATCCTGTTCGCATTTCGAGTAATTTCTCTTTAGTGCACCTCTTTGATCTCTAAAGCACATATTCCAGATTTCAGCTTCTTGCACTCAATAGTTCTGACTGTGTGTGATTGTCAGTCAGTGAGTAACGAAAGATTTTTTTATATATACCTAGGTATATAGATTAGGTCCTGTTCTATACTCACGTGCCACATATTATGTAGTCAAAGTCAAATTTTATAACAAGTGTCACATTGATATCAACGTGTATGCTAATACAATTTCGACTGAATACATATTTGGGGCGTACACATCAAACAACGACATTATACTGCCCCATTTATCCGGACCAATTCGAAGAATAGTAATATCATAGGTGTATTAACATTGAATGAGTTTGCTTTGCATACGTGTTTTTTACAAACCTATTTGGTCGCCCCTATCCAAATTTACCTAAGTACTTCTATATAGAATTTCATTGTCAAAATTCCCTAAATGGTTCCTATTAAATATACTGCTTCAAATTTTCCTCAATAATTATATGCCTAAATAATGTACCTTTAGTTTCTAGGCGGGCTCAAAAATAGTTTTTGAGAATATGACTGTCAAATAGTTTTTTCTAAAGTACCAACTTTACGAGTACAAAGAAAGCTCTGATTTTCAAACGGCACTTGCTTTAGTATTATAATTCTAGGCAACTCGTTTGCCCTTTTTTGTTTTAATTATGGAACTATTACTTCGGAACGAAATAAAACCTAAGATTGTTTAAAGACCACCCTTATAAATAATATATTTTTAATAATAATTCTATGTCTGGTGTACAAATGGTGCTAAAATATATTTGGGAACTGAAAACAAACAAAGAAATTTCAAAATTAAATCGACTACTAGGCATCGAAATTTAACACAGTGGAATAGCAAATCCGTAAGTAGCAATTGGTAATTCGTTTACTATTGATCATAACTATAATATAACGATGTTTCTTTAAACGTTCAAAGGAAAGTCACTTCTTTATTTAATTACAAAATGTATCCTATTTACAATCATTGAATATTAAATAAACAATAATATACTTAATCAGTTTAATCATGAAACAAAACAAAGACCACATATTCTGTTTTATCAATTTGACGTAAGGAATTATAATTATGTACATTTAAGTATTTTATTGATACATTATCATATTAAAGCAATCTGACAAGCAGGTGTACACCTACTAAAGTCCTCTCAGATCAAAGGGCTAGTGCAATAAGCATACTATAGTATACTACTTATGCTGGCCCAACGGCGACTGCTTGGCGCACTAACAACTTTCGAATACATGGCAATCTCTCACCACGGCAGTTGCCTCACAGTGTTTTCCGTTCAATTATCAAACAAGTAATAGTTATCTATCCAAACATGGAACGTTTCACAGCACCTTATGCTAGCATAAAGACAGTGTTTTCAATACAATAATACTCGTTGCAATATCGCTTTGCATGG
The DNA here is from genome assembly GCA_944739405.2 of Euclidia mi. Taxonomy (NCBI): domain Eukaryota; kingdom Metazoa; phylum Arthropoda; class Insecta; order Lepidoptera; family Erebidae; genus Euclidia; species Euclidia mi. The sequence continues at coordinate 93,779,542 of OX123183.2, read as the reverse complement.
AATTACCGATTACCAGGCAACATTCGTACACCACACAACACATGGCCGGTTATCGTGTATTTGATATAATTAGCTGTTAATCCTGTGATAGTATATTTACCACACACTGTTTATCACTATGCTGATTCTTAAATATTTTACCTACCGAGGAATTAAAATCGGGAACAGAAATTATGCTTTACTTATATAAAAATTTAACTTTCATTCTAATCTTAATATATAAAATCCTTGCGTTACTGACTGACTGACAGACACGCTACAGCCGAAACTATTGGGCGCAGGAAGCTGAAATGTGGCATGTATGTTCCTTGGGGACCGTAGGGGTGCACTAAGAAGGGATTTCCCGAAATTCCCACGGGATCGGCCAAAACGGGTAAATTTAAAAAAATTGCAGGCGTAGCTGCTGGCGTCCTCTAGTTTTACTATAATTATGACGTCGCATTTCATATAATTTGTGTAAGACTTTAAGTACTTATAGTTATCATCATAACATCATATTATTGTGCCCTTTACGTATCTCTTCTTAAAAATGTTTACAAATAACTTTTTACACGTAACTACCGGTCCATACTACTTTTTCGATACACGACATCATTTCGTAATAAATTATTGACCTCCTTTACGTCATAAGTGTTTATTATTATTTAATCAAGTAACAATATGTAAAATAACGGATGGAAAGATGTGGTGGACAGTTGCTCGCTGTGTTTTATGATTTAATCCAACTTAATATCTTATACATACATACATAGACTCACGCCTGTTGCCCGGAGGGGTAGGCAGAGTCTACGGAACGCCATTCGCAATGATCCTGACATACCTCTCTTGCTTCATTCACTCCCATCAAGTTTCTCATGCATGCTCTTCTGTTAAGGGTACTTCTGACCTGTCCTTATTTTAGGATGTCTCCAATCTGGTCAGAGAACGTCCGCCTAGGTCTTCCCCTTTGTCCTGTACCATTCACACTTGCCTTATATATCTTCTTTGTCAGTCTATTGTCATTCATGCTCACCAAACCATCTTAACATGCCTTTCTCAATGCTTGTCACTACATTTTCCTTTACACCAGACCACTCTCTTATCACACAATTCTTTACTCTGTCGGTCAAAGATACACCACACATATTTCTCAGTGCTCTCATGTCTACAGCATTTATTTTACTTTCAAATTCGTCTGCATACCCAAAATTCACTACCGTACATAAGGGTAGTCACTAATACCCCTCTATGCACAGCCAAACGTGCCTTTTTGGACACGTTTTGGCTGTTCATAAATGCCTTCAGAGCACCATTCACTCTATTACCTACATTAACTCTTCTTTCAATATCTTCTTCATTCTTACCATTTCTTGTAAACAACTTAATATCTTATGCTCTGACTAAATCAAAATTTTAATGGCGTATTGGTATGATTATATTTTGAATCAAATAACTGTAAAGGTAATTCAATACGCATTAATTAATATGGTACCGTTCTAGGTCGTTCCCACCCCAATAAAGTGGCCACCGCAGGATTTTGATAACCGATTCAAAATTCTGGGCTGGACACCAAAGTTATTTTACACTATTGTCTAATATAGACCCATCGATTGCGACGTCAAGGCACGCATTTCGGCAGCCTGGGCCAAATGGCGTGAGGTGTGCGGTGTCATTTGTGACCCCAAAATGCCGGTTAAGCTCAAAGGACAGGTCTATAAATCCATCATTAGACCTGTCCTGTTATATGGCAGTGAGACGTGGCCTGTGCTTGAGCGACACAAGCAGAGTCTGCGTGTCACGGAGATGAACATGCTGCGCTGGATGTGTGGTGTCACGCGGAAGGACCGCATTAGGAACTCCCGCATCCGGGGTAGCCTTCATGTCCGTGACATTGCTGACAAACTGCAAGAGTGTCGTCTACGCTGGTATGGACACGTCTTACGTCAACCGGCATCTTACGTGGGTAACAAATGTCTTGCCATGCTACCTCCACCGGGCCCCGGTAAACGGGGAAGGCCTAAAAAATGCTGGCTTGACGTCGTAAGGGATGATATGCGTGCCAACCAACTAACCACCTGGGATGCTGAAGACCGTGCGAAGTGGAGGAGACATAGCCGGAAAGCGGACCCCGGGCTCCAAGGCGTGGGTTTTGGAGCGCAACCGGGACAGCGCTAGGATGATGATGATGTCTAATATAGACCCAGACCCACACCGAAAAGCAACACCAGATACGCCAATGGCTATTTCTCGTGACAGCCGCGGTAGTGACGATTGCAAATTTGCAGCGATGAAGCTGCGCTGAAAAAAAAACAGCTGCAATCGCTCCGCTCACCGCTCCGCCATTACAGTTTTACGACCAGTTTCAATATTCGATCCAACCATGGATTTTGTGATTCGAGATTCGTATTTGACATATTTTATATGGAGCTTACATCAAAACCGAATCTCAAATCTCAAAAAAAATGGATAGATCGAATATTGAATTCCATAGTTAACCGAGACCGTAGCCGTACAGTAGGTACTAGTATATCTCGAATTTGTAAGAATGTGCTAATTCAATTTGCATTTCCTATCTGAATAAATACTTTTGGATATTCAAATACTATCTAGTCTATAAGAAGTCAGACGGCGTCATGCATAAGCATAAATGCAATAGTAACATTTTTATCAACAAGTCTGCATTAAAACTGAAACGAAATTTAACGAATTCATATGTACACAAATTTTGTGCCTGTGTTTTATATGCTTACGTGTACATTATATGTGTTTTCGGATATAACGATCCCATACTAATGAGTTTTAACACTAAATCTACAAACAGACAGTTCAATTGAAACATGCGTCATCTTTTCGTCAAGGACTGAGGAAAACTGGTGTGGTGATAGGCCCTTGTCTATAGACCTATATCGCGTTGGTATTGCAACATTTTAGAGAACATGTGTGTTTTAAATACTAGCGAGCCTTATCCTTAAAATTAGCTAGCCTATTAAATACAAGATATCTGTTTTTCTAAGTAAAATCTCTAAGGGATTGAAAAATTACATTGGCTACATTTAAATTTAGAGTGCATTAATCCCATCATCGTCAGTATCAGCCTACAGCAGTCCAGACACCACACACACACACACTACAGAATATAGACTTGCCTAATGGCACGCTAGTGAGCTGGATTTTTGGCTCTTCGTGCTAATTAATCCCAATACCTGCAAGCAAAATTATTCATGTCTATTTACAAAGATAAAGTAGCTCAACACTTTTACTTATTTGTATAGATTCTATACTATAGAAGATATGCATGCAGCCATTTATATGCAAAATCATCAGCCATTTATTAAACAAACAAAGTCAATGATCGACAGTAAATGAATAGCCATAGTAGGTCAACTACTTCGCTGTGTTGTCAAGTCTGTGCTGAGAGAGAGCCATTCTGACTCAATACCAGACGGCTCTTACGACCCTTACTTGACATCAACAGAGGTTAAAATTGCACTTAAGGAAACAGCTAATTTTTTTTCAATTATCTGAGCCTAATGTGGAATTTAATCCACAATATTAAAATGCATAACAAATATAACACTCTGTTTTCACACAACTTTGTAAATAGATTGTATAAATAAAAGTCGGATACTAGCTTGCCAAAATTGCTTGTTCCTAATTGAAATTCACTGCCTTAATATTACACTGGTACTCAATAAATAAAATCTATTATATTATAAAACACCTTTGATACCATACAATGTTTTCCATATCTTCCACTAAATTTAAAATTTACGAATTCAGTAAGCATTAAAAGTACTAGGTAACTGAAATAAACTACTGTTTCAAGTTTATCATTCTCGTCTCTGGAGTTGCGGCGCGTAGAAAGGACATACGAATTTATATATTCATATATAGGTATAATACCTGCTTACGAGTATAAGAAAATACACTACTATTTATGGTATTATAATTGGCTTTCCTAAAACCAACTTCTTACTAAACTATGGTGTAAAAACTAGCCCCAATTTCATCGTGAGTGATCACAATAAAAAACATATTATTTTTATGAAGTATACTATGAAGTTGTACAGTAATCGAGTTACTTAATTTTGGTAAGCCAAAAACCTTCGCTCTGTAGACCACATCGTCAACCGTCCAATAAAATAAAAAGACAACTTATAACGGTAGAATGTATTTCCAAATACCGTATAGCGTGAAAACTAGCCCCAATTCCGTCGGGCGTCTACACAAGCTAATTACATAACGCAACTATAGTGGTTGTACATCGGTCGGAAAATATCGAGCGCATGTTACAGTATGACGACCTCAACCTTCACGAGTAATAGGGACGCATATAAATCAATACGATAACGCGATCAAGACGGCATCTAGGAACTTTGTTGGTAAACGGACAGAGAACTGTAATACGTATGTTAAGTATGTAGCTTATACGCGTCGTCTGCTATTCTGTCTGGAAGGAGTGGCTTTTTATGTGGCGCCAGACTATGTAGGTACCTAAAACAGTTTAATACGATTGGGAAGGGATGTCTTAATACGACTACTGTCCTTGGAAACTAGGTTTTCATTTGCAATTTCTCGCAATAATCTATGCGCAGAAAACGAGACTTCAATTATTTTAAATCGTAGTAGGTCCCGTTTTAAATGTAGCCTCATAGCGGGCTCTTGCGAAAAACAAGCAACTCATTGGCAATTAGAACATTTACAGCAGTTTGACCAAGCATTCCATTAGTTAGACTTTTCCCTTTTTACAGGTATATAGGTTAGTTTTCGTTACTTGATATGAGGTTGAGAGCAGAAGATATATATAGAATTGCATATAGAATCAATCAAACTAAAGTTACTGATAATACCATTATCATCGTCTTAGCGTTATCCCAGTTGCATGCAAGACTTACAAGCCTTGGAGCCCGGGGTCCGCAAGAGTTGCCTACTGATAAATATATAATACCGAATATGTTATCAAAAATTTGAATAGGGTCGTGTTGTGATTTTATCCTTGTAATAGCAACTATTCACTTTCCACCAAATGCATGTCATTCGTTAAACATCTGACTGACGTGCGCAAAGACTAAGATCTTATCATCAGGTACTTTTCTGTCCTGATTTATCATCATTGATCGCTTGTTAATGAAATCTCTAATAATCGTTCAATCAATTAATTAGAAGTCAAGGTCAAGAATTAACAAACACGTGCTTGTGAGCTATGATAGTAATTGCAAAAAAATATCTTTCTAATCCTTGATAAATTGAGAACCAGTGATAATAAAAATAATTCAAATTTTCCGTGTAAAATTTTAGCGGTCAGTTTTAATTAATTTTGCTACTTTAATTGGTTAATAACTTTTTAATTTTGTTTAAACGTCCATGAAATTCATAATAATGCATAACTTTCATGGTCAAAATATTATGAAACTAAAATAAGCATACAAATTTCCATAACTGGTTGATATTTTTAATGCAATTTTTTAATACTCGATTATACCTAAATTCTTACAGGTATACCTACACCTGGCCAGGCGTAAATTAATAGGCTTTATTAATTAGCCACGGCGTTTTTACGGTATAACTACTTAGGTAGATATTAGTATCTACCTCAGTAGTTTAACTCTATTTTACTTGGGTGCGTAGTGTAGAAATAAGTATGTTACTTGTAGAACATATTCTGTAAAAAGTTCAGTAAAAATATCAAACACTAGTCGACGCCAGCGGCTTCGCACGCACATATTTTCGAATTTCCCGTTTTGCCCGATCCCGTGGGAATTTCGGGAAATCCCGTCTCCCGGAACATACATGCTAAATTTCAGCTTCTTGCGCCGAGTAGTTTATTCTGTCATGTTTCCATAAATGTAAAGTAAAAGGGAAAATATATCTATAAATTCATATGGAATCCAGTATATAATGATCAACACATTAACATGACTACAATTGCAAACACTGTCGTTATTAATTATGATTATTTACAATACGCAATAGTTGATCATTATGAACAAGATTATACAATTCTAGGATATTTTGCATCTCATTTATCCAATATTTTTTATTTGGCGATCACAAATAATATTGTACATTGCTGTAGATAAGTATGCAGTGTCAAATTATCACAAAACCATCTGGCACGGACATTTCAAGCTGTTAATTTTACATTGAAATATGTACGTTGGACTGTTCTGCTGTTGATTAGTTGTGTGGTTTACTGATTAAAGCATCCATATGCTTTAATTTACGCAAAATTGCGATGATACTCGTAGGAATGTCAGTGAAGACAAGTCATATAAAATGCCTAGCTATATATATACAGTTTGTCACAAGACCCATCACCAAGCCGAAGTCTACTCGTTGTGGACATCATGACAAGTCATAACCAAAAATAATAGGTACCTGAACGTTTTTTTTTAGTTTTCACATTTTTAAACCCCAATTAAAAGCGCGTGCAATCGCCGAAATACCTACTTATCCATGGGCTCATAGGGCATCTAAAGAACATAATGGCGGGGTAAATGCATTGATTTTGTAACTAATTAGAAAAATTCCATACTAACTTTGAGCCTCAATATCTCCTGAACCAGTAATTTCTCTGGTATGGTGCCGAAGCAAAAAATGTTCGTAGTGAATGGTACAACATTGGATTTCAGTTTTCGTTAAGGGTCTTTTTACACCCTGTATATTAATAAAAATAGTAATAATTATAAGCCCAACATAGAAATCAAATTAATGAAACTATTCCACTGACGTCAAAGGCTTTTCAGAGTTCATTACCAGTTTTCTTTTATATAACCACACACATTATGTATTTACGTACGTTATTATAAAGATAATTAAAATCCTATTATTTGAACATTATTGATGTCAACAAATAAACAATGACTAATATCGTCATTAATTTTATTGCATAAGTATTAAAATTGAAAAGGTGAAACTGCAACTCTCCCAAATTATTTAATTACCTTCTAAGAAAATTTTCTATTGCTTTCTAGTAAGTGTACCTATGTCATTACAGAAAATTCACGAATATGTGATTCATAGTTATATATACAAGAAAATCCATTCGGTAGTTGTCTACGCACCTACTAAACGCGTAGGACAAGAGAGTGGGTGCGGCGCGCGGTGAAGGAGGCGCGCGACCATCAGCTGACACCATAAAGATAGTGGTAGAGAGGGGCCAATGAGTGTCCGTCGGTGCGAGAAAGAACGCTACAGTTAAAGGCCCCCTGCATCTCTCTCTAACAGTACATGCACAACATTGCGCAATGGCGTGAATTGGCGTGCTGCCTGTAACTATTATTTATATCAATTTATCAGTAATCAATAGTTTAAAAATTGTTTTTATTGATACAAATTAAATGTTTGGGGACAAAACGACAACACACTTTGACAGTCGCCAACCCCATTGTAGAATGTGGAGCATGCGTTGTTAAAGAGAGATGCACGGGGCCTTTAAACTGTTGCGTTCTCTCTCACCGGCGGACACGACAAAGTATTGAGTTAGGTACTATTCTACCACTATATCCCTTATATCTCTATGGCTGACACACAACAACGATCGGCAGGCGCGGGCGGTTGTAGCTCGCTAACTCAGTTTTTTCTACAAATCTACATAATATATACCTACCATTGAAACCACCATTATTATATACTCAGTCATGAAATACAGTCTTTTAATTACCTATATCGAAGTTGCAACAGCAGTTTTATTAGATTTTAATGCGTTCATACAGACAGACTGAAAGAAAAGAGGACTTCATATTATAATATGCATAGATAGATACGCCCCAATTGCTTTGTTTACATTGCATCGCAACGCTTTGGAAGGAAGAAAGTATACTTATTTACAATAAGTCTTAAAACTTTAATTAATTAAAAAAACAATAAAGCATACGGATTTGCAATAACTCTTATTTTCTCATATAACTCAAGATAAAATTATGAGAGCTGACCTATAGGTAAATTATGTGCATACCTAATTATTAATGCATATCGTACATGATGCCGTGTTGTGCATACAAGTTATCGTTTTTATTTGAAATCTAGTTGTTTCCCTCGGTCCCACCCGCGTCTTGAGGGAACTACTTCGGGTACCCGGTTAATTTATAGCCTCAGTTACTCCTTGGTACATGAGCTAGCCGGCTGTGAAAGTCCCACAGAAATAAATAGTAATAGAACGGTGACATGGGCGTGGTGCGCGTGTCAAACTATTGCACTATAGCGCATGTGTTTACACATGTTGTACAACATTATTCTGCCTGACAATCAGCAATGGTCAATTTTTATATAAACAATAACATAATTTCATTTTCCACAGCTACATCACACACACACATCGATAATAATCCCTTAGTGTCCCCTCATTATCTATACGTCACTGTGGGCGGGGCTTGCTGAAATGTGGCACGCGCGAAATGTACGCGATGACGTGACATTCACCGTTCTATTACTATTTATTTCTGTGGAAATCCCGTCAAAATCGGTACAGCCGTTCCAGAGATTAGCGGGAACACAAATTGTACAAATTGTCATTTCGGTATATGTACCGTGTATACATCCAGATGCATTTAGTAAAAAGCGGTTATTTTAATATTACAAACAGACACTTCAATTTTATTTATGTGTATAGATATATCAAAGCTAGGGTGCATAGGGTTCCCACCAAGAACTTAGGGTCCCAAGCCAACCTCACCTGCAAGTGGTGCACCTGCCGATCAACGGACGAGGCTCTGGCAAACAAAATGTCCCAATAAGCGGCAATAGGCTCGCCACCTATTACGTGGGATCAAAACACTGGCGAAAAGTGGGCGTTTAATATGCCTCTGCCTACCCCTTCGGGGAAACAGGCGTGAGTCTATGTATGTATGTATGTATAAATCAAAGCTGTCTGCCTTTGGGAAAGGCTATCGAGCTATCCGGCTTTGGTTGACTGAACGCATGGTGTATACCGGCCGGTAGGTACGCGTATTTCCAAAGCCTACTATTTGAGTCACGAGTCAGACTCTAATAGAATAGCTTTTGTTTGTGCATATTACTCGACAATACCTAATCTTTTTCAGTAAAAAAATTGACTCAAATGGATTAGCTTTTGTGCCTTGATATTTTCAAAGAAAATACACGTACAAAACCTAGTACAGTATGATTCATATTCACTCAAATAGATAAGCCTTTGTCGAGATATTTTCAAACATGGTTTTGGTTCGTTAGGTGCGACTGTTTGTAATTCAAGTAACTAAATAGGTTATGTTAGGTTCTCTTTTGACCTTTAACCCAAAAATAGGAGCCCTGCTTTGCAGGGCTCCTATTTTTGGGTTAAGGGTCAGAAGAGAACCTAACATAACCTATTTAGTTACTTGAATTACCTACATACAGTCGCACCTAACCAACCAACACTAGGCACTAGGCACATTGTGATCCTAAACCTAAACCCAAATTGAATAGCATTTGTTGCTGCAATGTTAGAATGAATTTATCCTACAAAGTCTACGCGATTTCGGTTCATTTCTGTCCTAGAATAGACTAGGGTTCCGTCAAGTTTTTGTCAAACAAAGGCTAAGCCAGTTCAGTTTGCACTTTCACTCTAATGGTATAGGCTTTGTAAATACGCGGCCGGTACCAATACACGACTTATTCAACGATTTGGAGATTAGAGATTGACACACACTTTTAAAGCTTATGTCAAGACTGCCTCGTTTGTCTCACGGCATATATGTGCGCGTGGGATTGGGAGGTCTCGTGTTCGGTGCCCGGGTCGAGCTAAGTACACATGTTATTGTGTTTTTCCTTTAGAAAATTCTCAGTAGCAGCACGGAGTCTGGTAATGTGCCCCCTATTACGTGGGACTAAAAATAAATCTGGCGAATAGTGGGTGGAGCAATATACCTCTGCCTACCTAAGCCGTCAATCCTATGCTCCAAATCCATAGAAAGACCAGATATTGAGCGGTAAGAGAGGCTTACTATTAGCATTTTGCTGGATCTTTTCATAAGCGTTCGATCACGGAAAGCAAACTATTGTAGCAATTGTACGATCCACAAATTATTGTTACGTGTGTAAGACTTTGTGTACCCTTGGTAAATTTTTAAATACCATGCAAACTGCGAATTATGTGAAACTGATCTGATAACGCTATATACACGCCCAGTCTGATAAAAACGTTTTCCGTTGATAGCCTGAACTGAAAACATCCGAAAATGACAAACTTCCGTACATTTATCGTGTAGGTTATATGAGACGGATGTGTGATGAGTGATGAGTTGATGACACATGATGTATGGGCGTTAAAATATAAACACGATGCGACTAAATTGGGTATTGGGTATATTAGTTTGCCTAGTTATTAGAAGTTGTAATATTTTCTCATTTCTTTTTCCAAGAAAACAATTTATACTAAGTTCTAAATCCTATAAATAAAACATGTTTCATAATAATTATTTAGAAGGATCAAGCTGACAGCTTAATTAATTGTCACGCATAGGTTTGATTTGGGAGTTCACATTTTTAAGTTACGTGCGTATTAAATGAGGTTACGTGCTTATCGGCTTCTCAGTCATACGCTCACTGCTGAGCATCATGAAGGTCGTGTGCATATCGGATCCAGTTGTCATCAAAATCTTTTACGGTATTTACGAGGAGCTATATTCCTTTGAATATCCTTACACTGATATACAGGATGTAAAAAGACCCTTAACGAAAACGGTAACCCCATATTGTACTAATCATTATGAACATTTTTTACTTCGGCACCATACCTGGGAAGTTACTGGTTCAGGAGATATTGAGGCTCAAAGTCACTATGGAATTTTTCTAATGAGGTATAAAATCGATGAATTTACCCTGCCAATATGTTCTATAGATGTCCTATGCACCCATAGATAAGTAGGTATCTAGAGCATTGAGCGTTCACTTTTAATTGCGGCTTAAAAAATGTATCAACTTAAAAAAAAGTTCGTTACCCAGGCATTATTTTTGTTTAGTAGGACTTGGCATGATATCCAAAACGAGTAGACTTCAGTTTGGTGATGGGTATTGTGACATCCTGTATACTATACCGAATATCAGCATCAATTTGATTGACTACGGCGATCGGACGACTGTCGCTCCGACGAAGCGAATAAAATTAGAATGATATGATCACGATCAGCATGAACAACAATATTAAAAGAGATTTTCTACATGTAATCATAAATATTCATAAATCAAGAAAATTTAACTATCATAAAACAGATAAACTCGTATTGAGTAAATGATTAATGAGATTTCAATTTATTACCGACATTACGATTTATGTTATGAGAAAACTTGAGTGAACTCTTGATCCCTTTTAAATAAAATAAGTATGGTTTGATCTTTGGACTGACGATAAAATATCAGATGCACAGTAAGATCTTTTAGAAATATGGAAATATATCATGCATACCGCATAGTATACAAACAAACAGTTTCTTCATTTGAATAGAACAACGCGAAAAATCAAACTAAGGCTAACAATCAAAACATTTTTCTAATAACATATTAGTCTATACCTAGGTACATCCTGTCAAGACAAAACAGTTTGATATTTTTTCTTGAAATTCAGCTTCAATCCTACGGAGAAAATTACAGTTAAGTCCTACCGCTACTTGCGAATACTCATGACATTTTTTTTTGTCATGTCTCACGACAAAACAGCCTAACTTTTTATGGGTTACTGAATAAGTCACGTTTTGAAACATTTTATGGATTTTAAGGCATTCATTGTAAATTTTTCTTGCATCCTGAGTGGTTTTTGTCTAACGTGAGCGAAGTACTTACTATCAAACTAAGAAAATGTTTCAAGGAGTCCATTATATTATCACCTACGCCCGTACTTGTTGAGTGCGAATGTATCTATGCCAGCCATGTTTAAACAAACATGAGTCCTATATTTTAGCTGTTAATAGCAATATTTGCGAGACAAGGCGATCGTGACTATTAAGAATATGGATAAAGTACTATTACTGAGTAAAACCCATTCAGACAATAAATAATATAATAATTCTTAAAGAGTTTATGCTATTTATTATAATGTTTTAGTTGAATAGGCTTGACTATGTTAAAATATTCTTCAAGAAATAATATACATTGAAAAAGATAAACATAGATAACAATACTTTCTGTTACTTTGAATAATCTAAAGAATACATTAAGCCTTATACATAATATTACGAAATTATGAGAAATTTTGACTGTCGAAATTGTAACAAGTAGGATCTCTGATATGGCATTCGTTCAAAACCTCGAAGAGAGCTTACAATTAAGCGCGCTCATATTTACATTGCTTGCGTATCTGCACAGATTTTTCGAAATTGAAAATATCGAAACTGAATCCGCCATTTTTTTTACCAATTGCATATCAAACACTTGTAACAAGATGGGTATTCGATGCTTATGTTTACATACTGACTGTTTACATAACTGTATTAGGCACAGGTGCTAAAAGCCACGTAAAATATATTTAATAGAAACTCCAATACATGTCCACATCAAACCAGGCATATGTATACAAAATTATGTGTGTACAGACGAAAATATTCCCAAATTAAAATTCTAGAAATTTACACATGGAAGTTAAGCCAGACACTCTTGCCCTTGTTCCATTCTTATGTCGTAGGAAATAATTAATATCAAAACAGTACTGCAACTGTTTAGCCTGATTTTGCGTTTAGTGTACAGTACTTTTATATCATTAAACCAGCGACACGGTAGGCTGTTGCTAGTTCAAATTGCAACGGTCAGCAAATAAACAACTTGCTCTACTTAAATCGACGTCTCTTTGTAGTTACTTTTTTTTTCCTTTTAAGTATTTCGTCGTTCTTATGCGTCTAACGGTAGCATAACGGTTTATGGCATTTAAGAGAATAGACGAAGGTTTTCTTTGGTTGCACGATTGAACTAGAACTTAGTGGGAATAAAGTGTAGTTTTTATGATAGAGTTTTTGTACATTTGAGCATTAGTAGTTCAGGCTTGTCAGCAGTACTTTTGTAAGGAACAATATTACGCCTTAATAAGGTTAACAACAGTTGTGTGACAATCACAAGTACCTGGGCTAGATTTAGATTTTGTGTAATTTTGGTTAAACTATTTGCACAGCTTGACAGTCAAACTAAGTACCGAAAAGATCTAACGATATTAATAAAGGAATCTTTCTTCTAATAGCAATGACACAACGGATACAATGATATAATATCTCCATAGTCCCATAATTAGATTAATGCCAACTTTCCATAAAGAGTGGCTCTTATTTCACATATAATGTAAATCATTATATTAACTACTCACTTAATAAAATCTACAGACATTTACACTTCTTACGAACAGAGGCTGGATAATAAATGATCTATAAACTAATATGAATAATTAACTGCATTAATTAATGTTAACCCGATGCGATAATTATGACCGCAATTTCTGCACATCTGAATACATATACAGCTGTCTCATTCAGTGTCAAACAAGATCGAGATACGCAGCCTGGCTTTGCGATACGATGCGATTTGATGGGTTACGAAACTGTCCTGGTTCCTACACCTAGCTTGCGTCGCAATCGCGATGCAGATTCATTGTAGTATAAGTAAGTATCGCGTCTTATCAAGTCACGTCGTATCGCGTCGCTTTCTGTTTCTTATCTTGGCATTTAGTCTATCATCAGTTTACAAACATCATCTGTGTGACCATGAAATCACCTTTTTGTTTTATTTATACATAGACTCACGCCTGTATCCACGAAGGGGTAGGCAGAGGTGTCACATTACACCCACATTTCGCCATGAATTTTTAGGTCCCACGCAATAGGGGGCGAGCCTATTGCCGTACTGGGCACATTACCCGACTCCGTGCTGCTACTGAGAATTTCCTGACGGAAAAACCCAATAACACTTTGCCCGACACGGGAATCAAACCCGAGACCTCCCAATCCCACGCGCACATTTATGCCGTGAGACCAACGAGGCAGTCGAAAAAATCGATTACCTTTTTTGTAATCAATTTTTTATTAACAACAGCAGTGACCGGATGCACAATGTTTTTAATACCCATAGATAATTTGATTGCTTTATTTTGTTTAATTTGTCCCATTTTTATTCTTCAATGCTAATAAAGAATGCCAGAAATCAATTTCTTCACAAGTGGTGCAACTGCCTATCTTTCTTTCAGCGTTATCCCAGTTTCAATCTGGGGTCCGCTCACTAGTCTAACCGGATTTGGCTGAATATTGGCTTTTCCACAGAGCAACTGCCTGTCTGACCTCCGCAACCTGAAGGGATAGCAATATTCCATGGTTAAGACTAGTATCAGTTTATTTAGAAGGTACTGACGCCCTGTAACGACTGTCAAAGATCTTCATGACAACCGGAACCGACGGCGTAACGTGCTCTCCGAGGCACGTGACAAGCGATAATTAACAATTTAATACGCACATAACTCCGAAAAGTCAATTCGAACCCGATACCCTCTGCATGGCAATCTGTTGGTATATCCACTCGGCTATCATGCAACTGCCCATAAAAATGCTAATTTGCATTTTTTACCAAATAAGTAAATGAAAAGTACTTCAGATTATCTGAATTTAACTAAGAGTTAGTTGAACGAAATGTTTCTTATCATAGTTACATTAATTACCAACCTTATCAGGGTCGCTTTGTCGTATACTTAAGATAAAAGTTAACATCAGATTTTTCCATAACTCAAATTCCATTTGACCTCCACCAATCAACTAATTAATTAACCTTCGACACAACATGACATCTGTTACTAAACCAAATCACAAAATTTAGGAAAAACGTAGCAAAGCAAGTGCTTATTTAAAAAAATACCAGGAAAAATGGTATGGTAGATTTTTTAACCAGCAATTGTTATTCAACTATCGTTTTTTTTTATTACAATCAACACAGTATTAAAACCGTTAGTTGTACTTATCTGTAACTTTACTGGGAATTATGCGGAAGTGTCCGTTTATTTGATAACGGTTGGGTAGCCTAGAACATGCGCAGTGTACCAAGGCTAAAGGACAAATCACAAACAAAACACTGATAAAGAAACACAGATACAAATTATTCCATTGTTAATTAAAGGTCTGTAGAAGGCCATCAAATACCACGCAAAGGGAAAAATAAAGGCAATGATAAGGCCAATATTGGCGTTTAAATTTGAACTATTATGGCCAGTTTCATTGCTAAGGATAAGTTCTTGTCAGATTAATATGTCACAAAGCTCATACACATTTCGTTTCAATTTTGAATTTATTTGAAAGATAAGGGCCTATAAAGATGCGGTGAAACTAATGCTTGCATTATTTTAAACGACATCTCAGACAAAACGTTCAATAATCCCAAGACTTACAAATGTTTTAATCACAAACCACAATGTGTGTTCATTACTCATAAGCGTTATATAAATCATGACTCATCACAAACGACTGTCTATTACTTACTCATAAGCCATTTTACTACACGACCTATAAAATTATGGCTTGCTAAGAAAAATAGAAAGTCAGCCGAAATAATATTTGCCTAAACAGTTTAAGGCACTTGCTGTTTCGCACCGATGTGCAAAATGACATGAGTAATGGATAAAATGATGCAGTGTGGCTTCAGTGTTTATTGTTAGATAGATACTGGTTTGCTAAGAAAACAGCATTTTCTTTAAACAAAGTACTTAACTATGAAGTAATGTTGAAAGACGACTGATTGCCTATTCATGAATATTTACTCTCCGACTGCATATTTGTCTTGTCGTAATAGATTTTACAAATGACATAGCCATTTAAACATATTTATTTAGTAATGCATAGTTGCGTATTTACATTAACAAATTTTTATAATGTTTTATTTTCTCTCCTACAGTTACCCACCAATGGATGTCTCTCGGATCGAATTCAAGCTTGCATAACGAACACATAAAGTACCGCCGAAAGTGTGTGAGCGAATAAGAAACATTTAGAAAGTGAGGACAACACGCGTGTTGCAGTGAAAGTGTTTTGTTTCGTTGTGGAGCAAAGATGACGCCGGGTGCGCAAGAATTGACTATGTTGGGGGCTAACAATAATGTGATGCCCCTGATACCTCGGTCTACTGTGGAGATCGAGTTCAAAAACATAACATGCAATGTGAACACATTTGTTATGAACAAGCTACGATTCGGTAAGTTCTCATTTCATTTTTGTTGTTTTGCTACCTGCGGTTACATCGATCGCACAGCTGTACGTACCCTTCTGACGCATTTTTTACATGCGTTCCGTGCCTAAGTTCGTTGTGTTTTGAACGTCACAGAGCTGTTTTATCAGTTTTGTAACGGATAAAACATTGTTGTCGTTCTTATGCAGACCATGACCGTACTGCTAAATTATATTCAACCTTGTGCTAAGTGTGAACTAAAATCCTTCGTCTACTTATAATTATTATTGCTACATTTCATATTATTACGCTATCGAATAAAATAATAATACAATATATTGATAGACTTTATAACAATCGAGGACGAACAATGTCGCCTTTTTTCTTTCTATAATAACTATGGTAACTGACTACTATTACCTATGGGTTTCATAACAATGTCTAGACTCTAGACAAATTAGTCTCTGTATTGATAATAAAAAGAACATAGATACTTTTTGTTATGCTGGTAATTTGTCTAACTCTATTTAAGTATATCCTGATTTATTATTTCGTGTTGACATTGCCGAAAGAACAGAACGTTACATCAGCACCTACGATATCCATTTATGATGACAAAATGCTTAATTTTTAAACCATTAGTAATTTTACGCGATAGCTTTTGGTAGGCAACAGACACACACCACAGTTGACAACTTACTACTATACGGTCATTGGAAGTGTTAACTATTCTACTGCAACTACTAAATAACATGAATATGTTCAAATAAGATCAAATGAAAATATTTGATTTCGTGTACACAATAACATACGGAAACTGGTGAATTAAAAAGCCGTTCGATTGCACATCTGATTAGAAAAATTGTGTCAAATGGAAGCCATTTTTGTCTTACGAAATATATCCAGCACAAAATTTGACTCCACCTTTCTTTAACCGAGCCTTATTTGACCTAAGCGCTTCTCCGGCAGTAAAACGATGCAATTACATAAGCGAACGCGGTCACAAACCGGTATACTATTGCATATTTACATATTTAAACTATTTGTAGGTCGTTACTATCATAACCATGTGTTCCGGCAATTGTGTCAAGGTTTTACGTAATGAAGATTCTATAGAACAGTGTGAATTTCTCATTTGATAATAAACACTAATTGTCATTGTGAAGGGTTCCTTATTATTTAAGCATGTAGTCATCACTTCCTACATGAAGGTATTCTTATAAAGAATGGCTCCGGAAGGTACTACACTGCCGTCCTTGGAGTATATTGACAGTAAGGTTTTGAGACCCTTTGTCATTCTCGTTTTATATCACTAAGGTGTCAATCTACGATCATACGACCCGCTAAGTGGTAGATGTTAATTAGGACTAAATGCAAGCAATTAGAGGATTATTAAGGAAGCTTTATTGTCTGAACAAATAAAAATATCGATGATGGCGAAGCCCTTGAACCTTATGGACTCTAAACAAACAACAAATTAAAAGAGATATTTGTTTTTGGTTGCTAATATATCTTTGTTGAGTACACTTATCAGTCAAGGCGGCAATGATGTCAGGAACATTTGGACCTATGTTGTTATCCGCTACATTAACACATTTGCACATCTTGGTTTGGAAATAATTTTATTATTCTGATGATAGATGGTGAAGAAATTGAACATGCAAATTATGGTTTCATCCTGCCGAAATGTGGTACACCTTTATATATTTAATTTATTTATGAATCTAATTATTTTTGCTCTAAGAATATTGTGCCATCTAAAAATAGAATGTTAATGGCCTTGTGTCACAAAGAATAAAAATGTTTACTACACACTCTAAGGTGATTATTAAGAAGTATATTTGGAAACGTTTGGTTTTGATCTGGTAACCTTTCAAAGAAAAGTTTAACTATGTCGATATGTTTATAGTTTTTAAATCATAAAAGGTAATTGACCTATGAATGTCATGAGATCAAAACCTGTTTTCTATAATTATTATAATACTATCTGACCCTCAGTTTCTTGTTGTATACAAAAAAAGCAATGCAATTCACTAAATATTTATGGGTCATTATTTTTCCTGAATAATTTTGCAGATTAACCTTGAGAAAATGCACTCTTGTATGTTCTCTACGATTGTAGAAATCGGTGATGTAATATGGTGACCTAAAAATCTCAAAGAAATAATTTGAAATAATATCTTAAAATAAAACATATGAGCCATAAGGTACATAATGACATGTACTCTGATAAATTCAAATGTTTTTTCTCAGGAACTCATGACAGGTGATTAATATTTTCAAGCGTATTGTTTGAAACGTAAAAGCGAAAGTTAGGCGTATTCACATGACATACATAATTAGTGTACCTATCACATAAGTACTTTAATAGTGTGCGTGACAAAGTTTGTTAAGAATCTCCTGGGAGATGTGCAATACTGTACGTATGTAATACGAATGATTTAACAAAAATACTGTTTACCACAAAATTAGCAATACATTTTTATAGTCTGACATAAAAGTTATCAGGAATATGAAACAAAAAATGAGGATCCGCATGAAACGCGTAGCCGAAAGTACTGGACGCAAGATAAAAGTGTCAAGATAACTATGAATAAATTTCCCGAAATAGACTCAGAATGGGCAGTAATGAATAATGTAAAAAAGAATGAGTGTGTAGCTGCATAAAATCAATCAACAATGGGACAACAATCTAGACTTCTAGAGCTCGGGTTCGATAGTCATCAAACTCACGAAGTTTGAAAAATATAAAATGCAAACCCTTTTTTTATATGTTATGCTACTAATAAGTTTGATACATTATTGGTAAATTGCATAATGTCTGTAGCATTTAATTTCCAGCCTACACGTTAAGGCTATCCGTCCCGGCTTCACGCGATGATTAGCATTCCACATCACCGGATGAAGTTTTTGTACATTGATGTTGTATATGAAATAAACAAATTATAATTGCGAAATAGTGAAAGTGCGTACTTACGCGTTTAATAAGTTATTCAAGTATTTCTTAATATTTATAAATAATTATGTGCTCATTGGAATTGGCTTGTTGGTCTAATGGTGATGACACAAGACGCCATTTCAATATATTTTGGACATAAATCATATATTGTTAGATGCATCGAGACGTGTTAGATGTTTGAAATAAGCACGCACTGTCATCGGGCTTGGGTATCTCGAAGTAGTTAAAAATTCAATATGTTGGATCCATTTCCATATGTCTCACTTCTATTTAACATGTGCAAAACGTCTGTTTTAATAAAGATATACATTGCACAGGCAGCACGTACGCTTCATAAAATATATCGATAGCAGTCAGCACAAAGGTTTTATACCTAGTACTTATTCATGCAGATCTGTTCAAAATACCCTTTATGTGCCATAATTTGGCCTTTTGCCTCAGTTATTTTTTATTTCGAAAATCTACCTGCATCTCTTTTGGAAGCCGTATCACGTTTTGAGGTTTCTGTCCCTAAAGAGTCAAGGTTATTGGTACATCAAAAATTAATCCGGTATCGATATACATGTACCTAATTATTATTTTTTTATTCTCGTTATAATGTTTATGCTACAATGCAGCTAAGGATACACAGTATTATCGTCTGAGTGTTTACTAGCTGCATCTATGTACATACCAATATAACACGGGTAAATAGATTCTTTAGCGTTGTTCATTGATTATTTTCGTTTAGCGTTAATCTAAGGAGCTGCCAATCCAACAAGCTATTAGTATTTTGAAACGTTTTCTTGAAATTATTGCCAAATAGTAAAATGATAGGGTTTCTACACAGAAAGCGTTGAACACAAAAGAATACAGTGTATACTATTCTTTGTGTAGCATTTAGTTAATATTTTTATTTGCGTATTTAATACTTAATAAACAGGTGTATAAAAGAATTAAATATACAAATGTTTAATTTTTCTAGCCTTCAAAACTGAATAATGCATACAGATTTACAAACAATTTAACAAAAATATAACTTTATTTATTCAAATAAATAAAGTTATATTTTTGTTAAATTAGTATTTACTTATCATTAAAAAATATTCGACAAGACACTAAAAGCCTGCAAATTTAAATTCATAAATCTGGTAATAAATAATATCCGTTACATCACACAGCTGTTAAATAACAGCTATTAAATGATCTTATAAGAATATACATAATTATTAATAAATTATACTTCATTATTAAGTCTAACCTCATTAGGACTTGTTATTTTTTTCATACAGTAGGCTAAGCTGGTTGTCTAACATATGGCTAAGATTCTCGGTGAACAGATGTTTTTTTGTAATAATATTAATAAATTACGACTTTTTTATCATCATTATGATAATCTAACACACTTTCGTATTACTTTTTTAGTTTAGTACATTATACAACGCTGGCCAGACGTTGATATGGTTTGATGTCGAGTTATCAGTGGCTTCCTTAAGAGAACAGGACGTGCTTCACATATTATGTGCGAGTGATACTTTATATCCCTAACTCATCAACACTACTTACAGTATTATAATTATTTACGTATATACAATATTTTTTTATATGTTTGCGGTTTTGCTTGCCTTGTCTTGCTATTGTTTACGAATATGTCGTTAAAGATGACTAATTTTAGTTTATTGAATCCAACAAGTAAATTGGTGCCATTGTGTACAAAAATACATATGTAGTATGTACATAATACTTCTTTCTTTAATCATTTACTTTACTAACTACTCTGACTAAGTATAGGTTTATATCGGTAGAGTGCGATAAAGACCTAAACATAAACTTTTTGACAGCAAGCTACTTCAAATTCTATACTCGCATAAGTACTCAGCGTCCATAAATACCTTCTAATTCAACATTAATTAAAGAGTAACTGTATTATTTACGCATTTGTCAGTCCCCATAACGCCTTACTAGTACCAAGCTTCGATCAAATAAACTTTTTATTTGGTCGAAGGTACCAAGTATATGTGACAACGAGACAAGCACGCAGACCAATATAAATGTGAAACTCCATCTATAGAAATGTTAACTGATAAAGCAGACATGCTGCTTGACCAATTGAGTTGATGAGAGTTAATCAATTGGCCGCGGGATTGGTGACTCGAATTGATTGCAATGCCTCGAGAATGCACAACATTTTATTATAGAACGCATCATATGATAGGCTGTCTAGTCAACCTAGTAGCCCTTTATAATGGTAAAAAATTAATGCCTGTTGTTATCTCATTCGTCTGAATCACATCTGAATCGCATGACTTTTTTAAAAGGATAGATGAGGAACCAGAACAAAGCTTGGTGTGATGTACACTTTTTCTTTTCTGTGTCTGGACGTTATTAATTTGTAAGAAGTACTTTGTATGTAGGTATTCAGAAATAATTAAGTAGGTAGGTATGTTTGTCAGCTACTCGATTGCAGTAAAAGCTTTTCCAACAAACTCAGAATCAGATGATCGTGTAGGAATTGTTATTTACCAGTTAAATGTATGTCTTCGATTACGTTTAATTAACTCTATTAATTGAAAAAGAGCTTTGTCGCACCATATTTGATCATAATCAGTTCGGTCGATTCCATAACAATACAACAATTTTGCAGACTCCTTTAATCTTTCTGAAATCTACTAGGCACAAGGATGCTTATCACAAATTTTCTAAATAACTATTTGTATGGATTAATTTTACCTTGACTGTACTAAAGAGGCAGCTCTCACTCAATTATAAAACGTGCGTGTTATTTCAGTATTAAATTACTAGTAACCGTGACTGGCATGTTTGGTCGAACCATCACAATTTTGTCGAAGTTACTTTCGAATTTTGGCCGATAGAAATACATTATATAGGTAAGGTATTAATTTCATTATTACATTTTGAATTACAAAACTGTACATCCAAAACTGGATATTGAATTAAGAATAAAATATTAGTTTACACACGTTTCCAAAAATGTATAACCCAAAAAAGAAGGTTGACTGTGTTGATTTGTTTTCGTGTTTTTGTTGACTGAGGTCGACCTCACATTAGGCATACGCGTCCCCCAAACGGACGCTTGAGGAACGCGTATGGTCAATATGAGGGAGGTCTTATTCCGTTTTAGTTATATATACCTCACGGTTTTTTTAGCTCACTAAAAGAGTAATCACCTGTCAATGCTTTTGGAACCAAAATTATTAATTATGCAAGCTAAACTCAAATTACAGCAATTCGCATAAGTATGGCCCATTTATTTAAATTAAATGGCATAGTGGTTGGCGTTCGTGGTCAATATAGTTAACCTTCTTTATTTACGCCCCTAATAACTGCAGATACCAACGTCAGAACAATTACACATATTTTATTTATCCTCTCATCATCTTACGATGCCTCAAAACGTACCTAAGTATTTTGAGGCAAGATAACACATTAAAGGAAATAATTATTTCATTGATTAAATGTTTTTCCTCCTTGCTAATGATTTTGATTAGATATAAAGAGGATTAAATTCGGATCATATGACATCATGAAGTAAGTAGGAGTCAATTGAGTTTTTTTTTAGATAAGCTTCTATTGAAATTAAATTAAAGATTTGTGTGAGTGCTCTTTGATACTGATACAATGCGTAATAAATATAAGTATACCTTAAATATATTATTTAGAGGAGGTTTGATAATAATTCAAGTGAATGGGTATAAATTAGATTAAAATTAATTTTACTTATGTTTGCGCATAACATTCATTTGAACATAATGGCGTTACAATCTAAAAAAACACACGTAAAAATTATGGAAATACTGTTTGCATTTTTAAAGAAGTACCTAATATATAATTTTTAATTTTATTAAACTCATCATGTTATGAAATAGATCTATTTTCCTTGAATTCAACAATTACAGTCGCTTTACGCTGACCGTAACGTTACGGTCAGCGTAAAGCGACTGTAATTGTTTTTCTCTTTGCAGTCACAATCTAAAAACAATTACAAAGCAATGCCAATGATTTCTTTTTCATAATGCCACGGGATGACTCTTACCTTGTTACATAAATTTATCACAAAACCTTGCCCATCCGTTCATAGAAGCTTCCTAATTCCTATGTCTATTATCTTATCGAGAAAAACCCAGTATTCCGACGGAGTTAAAAATATTAACTTATCGCCATTATGCTTTTATGGTTGTTGCACTGATAAAAGGCACGTAATCACTAGTTGTGTAAGAATTTTAGGTAATCCTATTCGAAAGTGTACGCTTATTGGTTGGAGTGGTACCAGGGTCTGAGCATTCTATAGATGAAACATAGATAAAATAGACCACAATACCCTTTTATGATCTTTCAAGCTCATTTCGTCGTCAATATTGTATAAGATCGCACGACGAGAGCGGGTATGTTTAGGAACAAACAAGTACGTTCATATTTTATTTGAACAAATAAATACTTAATTGAGGTTAGGCTCCACAGTTTTAACCACCTGAAGTGGTTATCTCGTTATTTACAAATGTGCCGCGAGTTGATGCATTGAATTTCATACGGGACAAAATCATGCAATCCATTAGCAGATGTGTACCGGCTCTGGCAGTTTTGGTCTCCCTTTTTTCAGTATTTTACTGTCCGCCGGAACACATGATTAATGCCTAGTGCTGGGTATTGCCTTCTAAAATAAAAATAGCAGAACTATAGGATTTATATAAGAGTCACAGATTCTACATTTTATATAAGGGTACAGATGTATAAACCACGTGAGCCGGCTTCGTCGAACGTCAGTTACGTAAGTTTGTCTAATGACACACAAGTTACGAAGAAAGTTCGAGCACCTCTCGAGGTATTTATTTACGTAATCTTTAACTCTAGTAGGTAGACCCATTAGAGAACTTTCTAGACGTTTTACTTAAATGGGTATAACTGCAACAGGTATGAACGGGTACCTTATTCAGTACTGAACTGATAGGGTACTGCGTAACGTTGTTTGTATTTGTGGCATTAGTTTTCTCTTTAGTTACCATGCGGTTATCTCGTGACTGGAAACGTCAGGTCAAATACTTACTACCAATGAAAGGATAGGTAATTCACCTTTCTTTTCGAATAATTACGCGTTAAATCGTGACATAAATCTTATTATGGGTACTAAACGGTAGTTTTAAAAGTATTTAGCTATATCTTTTTCACCATAAGTAGTCCGTGTCTTTTAAAGTACTACAAGCAAAGTAACCACAGATTAAGCTGTGGTTACTTTGCTTGTAGTACTTTTTAACTAACGAATTGTTTTATATTATAATCCATCTTAGGAATTTCAAATGCATATCTTAATTATCTAATACTTTAGTCGCTAAAATTCCTTCGGCATATGTTTCATAATGCTTAGACCAAAATTAGCTTTGTCTGATATTTATAGACCTATGTGTACACGGTTTGTATCTCGTTACATGTATACAAAAATTTGCTATATACATGCCCATTTTGAGAGGACTGTCGATATAATTTCACCATGTATATTGTCCCGTCCATCGCTAACTTAAGTTGACCACCATAGTCACCAGAAATCAGGAATGGATAGGTTAATTATATACATCAAAGTCGCCTTCAAAGTTCTGAAATAAATTTAGAACGTTGTCTTATCTATTTATCTATTAGAACTTAACGAAAAGTTTCAAGACGGCCTCTTAAATCACTACGCCATCCATGCTAGTTAGCTCTCTTACACGCACCTAAATGTACACCCACATCTTACAAAAATAACGATTATACATATAAAAAGTTGTCACTGCCAAAATCTTTCTAATCAATTCTTACGATTTCACACAAAATAATAATATAGTGATAAGTTTCAAGCTATTTAATTTCTATCAGAGCACACTTTGTGAAGACAATCACCTCGTGTTTATAAAATTTATTTAATCAGTCAAGGTCATCGGACAATACAAGTGACTCTCGTCGTCTTATCTTTTATAAACAAAATTTGGCTTGGCGACTAAACAAGACTGAACAATGATACTCAGTTACATTGAATGTAACTTTCTAGTGTGAAAACGAGAATTTTGGTAAAAATCACAGAATGAATTACACTGATTTGAGATGTAAATCTCAATTTGCAAGCTGATGAGGTAATGGGCAAGGCACATAGCTCGAAGAACTAATAGCCTTTGGGCAGAAAGGTCCTAAAATGGCAACTGCCCAGCTGACGCAGTAAAGGTACACGAGGTGGACCCACGATCTTGTTAGGATCGCGGGATACGTTTGGATGCAAGTGGCGTCAGATAAGTCTGTGTGACTGTGGATAGGCGAGCTGTATTCAGTGTTGTACCGCAAGCGGAGCGAAGACTACACTCGGCGTTGTCTCAGCGGCATATACCGCTACGCGTAGTTGATATAAAGATGATCTTAATTTTACACCAGATATTACGTGGTAAAAAGAAAATAGGTTCGAATAAATTAAAATCTAGGATTTTAATAGATTAGTAGATCTTCTGTTAAAAGGCATTGGAAAAAATCTCTTTAAAGTAAATGACTGCTTCCAAACCAGAGATTTTATTTAATTGGTAAATCTCGTAATCAACACATTTATTGTAGGTACGTACCTACATACATAACAATGCATCGGTGTCTTTTTTGTACGTACAAAAAAGACACCGATGCATTGTTATAGAATCTCTCACAACTCAAAAAATAATAATGTAGAATAATATAATTCCAAAAACTGCAAGAGGTACAAAACTTATTAAATTTTGAAATAACCAACTACTTTTTGTTTAAGACAACTGGTATTTTGCATAATAAAATAGATGGCTGTATTTGTAAAGTACCTAAATAAAATTTACCTTAAATGTAAAATGTGGTTGTAATATTTAGCAACTTTTGATTTAAATTATAACAAAACAATATTAATGTTATGTAGTCGATATATGTAGGTAGATATTAACTACCAAACTAGCCGTCTCGACTTCGCACGAGTACCTAGTACATTATAAATTATATAATTCACATAAAATTTATAATTATATATACCTAAACGTTCCTAATTAATCACTATGACTTCCTATTGTCGGAAGGATTGAGGGTGCATAGGGTTCCCACCAAGAACTGAGGGTCCCAAGCCAACCTCACCTGCAAGTGGTGCACCTGCCGATCAACGGACGAGGCTCTGGCAAACAAAATATCCCGATAAGGGGCAATAGGCTCGCCACCTATTACGTGGGATCAAAACACTGGCGAAAAGTGGACGTTTAATATGCCTCTGCCTACCCTTTCGGGGAAACAGGCGTGGGTGTATGTATGTATGTACTTCCTATTGGTGAAAACTGCATAAAAATAAGTTCTGTATTTTTAACTTATCGCGAGCAAACAGGCGCGACGGAGGTGATGATACGAAGGCTTACAATATCCATAATTTATTTCGATATTATTAAATGACTTGCTGCAACGTTGTCTTCGGCTAGGAAATAAATTAACTACACAAATAAAATATATGTTTTTAAAAGAGTGCGCTTTGAGTAAGAAGCACTGATACTTGGCTCGCCATTCATAATAGGTCGGCAAAGTTGGGCAATGCTTGCACAGGTTTTCACTTGGATGGGTGACTCATCATCCTCTTAGCGTTATCCCAGTTTCAATCTTGGGTCCGCTTACCAGTCTAACCGAATTTGACTGAATATTAGCTTTTCCACGAGCGACTGCCTGTCTGACCTCCGCAACCCGAAGGGATAGCGATATTCCATGGTTTAGACTAGTGTCAGTTTGTTTAGAAGGTATTGACGCCCTGTAACGACTGTCAAAGATCTTCATGACAACCGGGATCGACGGCTTAACGTGCCCTCCGAGGCACAGGACAAGCGATAATTAATAATTCCATCATAACTTCGAGAAGTCGGTGGTGCGCGCCGTGGATTCGAACCCGATACCCTCTGCATTGCAGTCCGTTGGTATCTCCACTAGGCTATCGCTGCCTTAGATGGGTGACTGCGTGTGGCATATATCAGAGCGCTACCGTTCTTCGTCAAGCACTTAAAGCTGTGGGTCTCGGTTGTTGTCTCAGGACAAGGATCGTTAGACCATGTTGGAGGCTTTAAGGGGGTCACACATTTACGCGCAATAAAGAAAAGCAAGAGATTGCCTAATAATATTGCTTAAAAATAATAAGAAAAAACACGAAACGAAAATGAAAACTTAAAAATTGTAACAAAAATGTTAACTAGGTATTTAGTTTCTTTTAAAAAAAAGAGAACCGCCTTCAAAAAATCGACCCACTGAAAAGTACGAAATAATTTTTGCATACGCTAATACATAGTACATAACTTATACAAAATACTTAGTTTTTGAAGTCGGTGCCAAACCAAATCCCTCTAAAAGCCTGTTGTTTGGCGTCATCCTTTCCAAACCAGCGCATTCAATCTACATAGTACTTACAGTCCAAAATAGCTAAAAAGTATAATTAAGCATTTATTTCATACTTTTTATATATTTTATATATTTGTTGCTTTTTAGAGTGATATAGGTAGATTATTTTAAATTTTATTAATTCAGATATTTTTGAGGCTTTATTGATTTGATATATTCGGCGTATTATTTTCTATGTTTGCCAGTATTCTTTTTTGTTTTTCATGGTTTGGCACCGACTTCAAAAACTAAGTATTTTGTATAAGTTATGTACTATGTATTAGCGTATGCAAAAATTATTTCGTACTTTTCAGTGGGTCGATTTTTTGAAGGCGGTTCTCTTTTTTTTTAAAGAAACTGAATACCTAGTTAACATTTTTGTTACAATTTTTAAGTTTTCATTTTTGTTTCGCGTTTTTTCTTATTATTTTTATTTCATACTTTTTAGTGTTAGGAACTTCGTTCGTTTACTTCAGGTTTTGTGTTAACTACTCTTTTATTTATTTCATACTTTTTAGTGATAGGTACTCCATTTACTTTAAGTTTTGGGCTAATTAATAGTTTGTTTATAATGATATAATAATAATAATAATTATGACTTTGACATAGGTACCTACTTTTATTCTATGTGCCTATTGGCTTAGGCTTGATGCTGGAAGAGAAAGATGAGTCTAAGGAATCAGCCACATACGGAAGGACGCACTCCGCAAATGCTGCTCCGTCTGATCCAAACAAATGCGGTGGACTTGTACATACTATTGAATTGGCTGTGTGCTCTCGTATTATGCTCCGGAGAAATATTTCAATAACGGATGGCTTAGCGAACGGGGCAATGGGTGTTCCTAAGGGATTTAAATGGCCGGCACTAAGAAGAGATCAACTTGAGCCAGGTGAACTGCCTGATGCTATTTTGATATTATTTGATGATCCATCAATAGGATTGCGTCTTAAAGATGATGATGGATACATTTCCATAGCTTCAGTGCCAGCGACCTATCAAGGCAATCGCGGTTATGGTGATATCGAGAGGCGGATGTTGCCAGTCATATAAATTTGCGCTGTAACGGTACACAAGTTGCAAGGATGTAAGGGAGACCTGGGAGAGTTGTGACAGAGGTGAGTTGTGACAAGAACGATTTCTCCCCACCTATTATAGTAAGCGAGATGGCAATAACGCTTGTTTGACGTTCTCGACATGCGCTAATCGACTCAGTACCTACCGGCGGCGCACGTGGCGCGGTTGCGTAAATATATCGTCAGTGTACAAAAAATTGCAAAAAGTAAGTTATTCTTCAAAATTTTATTTGAATATATATCATGTCTTAGTATATGTGCATTGATGTGTTATTTTTTCTTAAGTTATGTAGTTATTTAAGTCTCAATACCTGGCACTGATTTTTTGTGTACGCATCGTGTTTAGAAAATATGAATTATTATTCGGACCAAGTCGTCATTTTGAACACCTAGGCGAGTTGTGACAGCCTGTCTCAACTCTCCTATCTTACTCCATATTTCTACTGGGCTATTTCCACAATGTTTTTTTTATTAATTTTATATGTTTGTTGGTGTGTTAGTAGCCACTTAAGGTAAAATCAAATCTACTGTCCTTACTGACACTCCCACGAAGGATGAAATAGCTGCTATTGAGGCTAATAGGAAATCTAAGAATGTTAAGAAGCGGGTCTTAAGCGAAGAAAAGAAGAGACCTAAAAAAGAAAAGAAGACTAATAAGAAAAATAGAAAAAGTGATGAAGAAGAAGCAGAAAATAATTGCTTTTGTTTGGTTTGCCTTGCAACCTATGCAAACAGCAGATCGAATGAGCAGTGGGTCCAATGCCTGGAATGCAAAGGCTGGGCACACGTAGATTGTAATGGAGACGAGCTACATTACGTTTGCCATAATTGTGAATCTGATGAGATTAAGATTTTATACTGATTATAGTAATCACATGGTTGATTTCAAAGCGATGTTATATATATAGTTATAGTTAATTATATAGTTAATGAAAAGATTATAATTACTTGTTATGAGAATGCATGTTGTTTTAGTTGGTAGGTACCTACCTACTAAAAGATGATTAAAGTACTGTTTTGGTGAAAAAACTTGCTTGATTTATTTATGTCATGTGTAATGGTATTTTTTTATATCTAATAGCTTAAATATAATGATGTCACAACTTACCTCGGTACCTGTCACAACTTACCTCGGTGGTAGGAGAGTTGTGACAAGGGGAGTGGTCTTTGATTTTGTTTATTTTTTCAGAAACTATTATACTTTAATTAATTTTGGTGATGGTTTTGAAAACAGAAGGAATGGCGCTTAAGTAATTCACATGAGTCATAACTGTGGAATGTTTCTTAAGCGAGATATAGCCTCTTATGTAATAATTGTCACAACTCTCCTAGGTCTCCCCTACACTTAGTTCCGCGGACCTAGGACCTAAAATCTTTGCTATAGGCCAATGCTATATTGCCTTGAGGCGGGTCAAATCCATAAAAGGCATGGCTTTAAGTGATATTGACTCGAACAAATTGCTCAACCATTCCCACGACAACGAGACTTTCTTTGTTTTTTGTTAATCGCAGAGACATAGACACGTACACACGTACACACACACACGCAGACACTCGTACACACACACACGTACACATACAAATATACAAACGCGCGCGCGCGCGCGCACACACGTACAAACACACACACATAATACATACAAACATACTAAGAACCAATATACAGGGTGTAAAAAGACCCTTAACGAAAATTGAAATCCCATGTTGTACCAATCACTACGAACATTTTTACTTCGGTACCATGCCTGGGTAATTACAGGTTCAGGATATATTGAGGCTCAAAGTTAGAATGGAATTTTTCTAATCAGGTACAAAATCGATGCATTTACCCCGCCAATATGTTCTTTAGATACCCTATGACCCCATTGATAAGTTGGTATTTCGAGCATTGCACGCGCGCTCTTTTAATTGCTGTTTAAAAAGTGTGAAAACTTTAAAAAAGAAATCGTTTCTCAGGTATTATTTTTGGTTAGTATGACTTGGCATGATGTCCACAACGAGTAGACTTCGGCATGGTGATGAGTCTTGTGACACCCTGTATGCAGGTATAAAGGTCAAACTGAGAACCTTCTTTGTTTGAAGTCGGTTAAATACTAAAACTTTCTCCTTAGTGTAACAAATACTTTTTTTCTGAAAACTGCATAAAAATTGGTTCAGCCAAACTGAGTTAATCGTGGGTAAACTTACATATATACGGTTCAAACTCAGAACCTTCTTTTTTGAAGTCGGTTAAGGGCCTAAAACCTTCTCCTAAGTGTAACAAATACTTTTCTGAAAACCGCATCAAAATCGGTTCAGCCAAACGCGAGATAATCGCGGACAAACATACATACATACATACAGGTCAAACTGAGAACCTCCTTTTTTTGAAGCCGGTTAATAAACACTTGTTGACGTATTAAAGTCAAAGAACTCAAAAAGAAAGAACATAAAAATTACAAAGATAAAAGTTGAAAATTAAATGTCGATGAGCATTTTTTTCTCTTACTAAGTAGGTACCGTACATATTTTGTCTCGCGAGACAACAGAAGCATTAATATCTACACTTTTATATCTGACAAATAATACTAAAGGTCGATGTCACTACGTAAACAAATTACAGCGAACTTCCCGATGTTCCAAATTTAGCTATTGATAAAATTACATTTTCAACAAAATCTTTAAACATGTATGCAATAATCACTTTAGGTATATAAATGTCATTCAACCTGACTTGACCTGCAAAAATTAAACGTGGTCCATTAAACTTGTTTGCAAGTATTATTTATTTTGCTGGTGGACAATATGATATTACTTGTCCAGTAGGTGATATTACATAACGAAGTATTGGGAATTGTGCGTGTTTATAGCTTTTTGTGTAATTAAATATTTGTTACCGTGTGTGCCGTGTGGTTGACGGCATAGAATACAAGTGTCACCACCCCCTATCTTCCCGTGGGTGTCGTAAAAGGCGACTAAGGGATAACACGATGCAAATACCATCTTTGCGTAGAGACGGAAAACTCGACATCAAACCCTATACGACTGCCTCGTTGGTCTCGCGGCATAAATGTGCGCGTGGGATCGAGAGGTCCCGGGTTCGATTCCTGGGCCGGGCAGTGTTATTGGGTTTTTTCTGTCACGAAATTCTCAGTAGCAGCACGGAGTCTGGAAATGTGCCCGGTACGGCAATAGGCTCGCCCCTTATTACGTGGGACTAAAGTATATCTGGCGAAAAGTGGGTGTAGAAATACACCTCTGCCTACCCCTTCGGGGATAAAAGGCGTGACGTTATGTATGTATGTATGTAAATATTTGTTACCTATTCTACAGTCTGTTCAGAGACTGTTATAATAATTATTATTATTATACATTCTCATATACATACAAAGGGTTTTATTTGCATGATTGCCACTTTCACTGATCATTGTCACTTCATAAGTACAATCTTGATAATCAGAATTAATAGCAATTCAAACAAGCAACAGTAGTAATAGCAACAGTACTATTATATCTTCTATGCGAAGGTGATTAGTCCATCAAATTACCATAAGGCATAAAACTATCAATTTTCGTACGTTATTTTAAATTGTGTTGGGTTGAAACATGAGGCAATAGTTTTTGTGGTCCACTTATTTATTGTTACGAGTCTGGATATTCTTTGTATCTGTTGATTGGTTGTTAGTAAACTTGCCCGCGGCGCATGATTTATTCCTAGTTCTAGAGTTGTCCTGTTTTTCAACAAACAATTAAATACTGCTTGTACAGGAATTCTACTACTACTACTGGAAAACTACTGCACCGCGTCTTCCGTGTGAGTCTAAATTTGGCGTCAGCATGAAATATGACGAAGCCAATGCACAAATATGCTGTACGTCTAAATCTACTTTGATCTTTAATTATCGCCTGATTGCATATTTTATTTATAGGCCAACTATTTGTACCTGTATTACCAAAATTGTATGCATAATAGGTATATTTTTATTATATTTGTAAAAATATCATGTCATAAATCAAACAATAACCGAAACTAGTTATTTTACGATTGAATGTACAGATAAATATACGACGTCCGTCTGTCTATCTGTCTATCGGCGATCTCTTTAATGGAAAGTATAAGGTGGAGAGTTTAAATTTGCACAGTATGTATTTCTATTGGCATTATAATAACGTGAAGGACTCCGGGTGAATGCAACTTTTCGCATTTTGAAAGAGGTTCGCAGTATTAAGTTCACTATGGTCGTCTCTGCGAATTATGGACAAATAGGAATCATAATAATAATAATATATATGTAGATCTCCGCACTGTGACCGAATTTTGTTCTATTTATTTAGTATTATATAATACAGCAGTAATGGCTATTATTTTAAACGTTTCATTATTCAAATTATTCGTGGGATCGGGAGGTCCCGGGTTCGATTCCTGGGTCGGGCAGTGTTATCGGGTTTTTCTGTCACGAAATTCTCAGTAGCAGCACGGAGTCTGGAAATGTGCCCGGTACCGCAATAGGCTCGCCCCTTATTACGTAGGACTAAAGTATATCTGGCGAAAAGTGGGTGTAGAAATACACCTCTGCCTACCCCTTCGGGGATAAAAGGCGTGACGATATGTATGTATGTATATGTTTCATTAAGCTACAGTCTTATTTTTTACCGTTTTACCGTTGCACTCCACCATATAGAAGCAACTATTTAATAGACTGCCTCGTTGGTCTCGCGGCATAAATGTGCGCGTGGGATTGGGAGGAGACCTCCCAATCCCACGCGCACATTTATGCCGCGGGTTCGATTCCCGGGTCGGGCAAAGTGTTATTGGGTTTTTCCGTTAGGAAATTCTCAGTAGCGGCTCGGAGTCTGGTAATGTGCCCGGTACGGCAATAGGCTCGCCCCCTATTACGTGGGACCTAAAAATTCATGGCGAAATGTGGGTGTTATTCATACATCTGCCTACCCCTTCGGGAATACAGGCGTGAGTCTATAAAAAAAAAATATTTAATAAACCTCATCTACTAGATATTCAGAAGTTGACAGATAATCTTCTCAAACGCAAAATAAGAGTTTTCACTAGTCTCGTTGATTTTATGCAGTCTACGCCAAACTCATAAATAGCTAAAAATACTGCAAACTTGTTTTCAATTCTGTGTCACCTTACTTGCGACACTGTCCTACTTTCGAGTAAAAAGATGCAATACAAGACAAAATAAACACGCGGCAATTAGGGTTAAGAGCTAGACTTAATTAAAAGTACATGTTTACATGATCTTCATAATTTGCTAAATTGGACGACAATTGGTACTTGAAATTTTCTTGAAAGCTCTCTACAAAATTGTGCAACATAATAACATCGGGAAAAACATGATCGTTCTTTGATTATATTCATTCGCTACGAAACTTCTTGCTACACGGACCAATAAGTCATCAATGGAATCATAATGGATAGCTATGGTGGTATCGATTTCAGGTGGTTAAATTTTACTATACGCGTGGGTCGATGGCTCCTATCTCTATTGAAAGCATTTATTTCTGACGACCATATCCTTTGAGTGTAATTTTACGTAGGTACCTACAATCGCTTTGTCCTTGCATGAAAGGGACCAGAAGGACCGACATTCAATAAACATGAGTAACCACATACATCCATGGATACGCAATATATTTAAATATAAGTACGTAGGTACGCAAGTATAAGGTATTAATCACTTCCTGAATCACGAGGGAATATGAGTCCCATGAGTTCGCGCACGTACGCACTAACCGTCGATCGGTTTTTGCACATTATAAATAATTTATTAGAAATCTATTCTTGTATTTATCGATTGACACCTATGTATCAACAATAATATTTGCATAGCCATATAATAGCCTCGTAAAACGCTTTAAAAATTTCTAATTAGGTCTAACACTGATCAGATAATAGTATTACACTATAAGCAAGTAATGTTCAAAGATTTTTTTTTATCACGGAATCAATGACAAGATCTATATATTTGGAAAATGTGGTTCCATTAGATGAAGTAGTTCTTGATTATATTTAAATATATTTAGTGCTAAACTAGTTACCTTGTAAGGATAGTGACGAATTAAGTTTGCTACAAGTCTAGCGATATTTCCCAGATATTATTTTTGTTTTAATGTAATTTATGTTAATTACGTATAAAAAACCCATTCCCAAAAAATTTACTTGCGAAATGACACTAAGCTTACAAGTCTCTCTTCAGGGATCCTGCCTTTTCGCCGAATATTGTTTGGGCGATTATCACTTGCCAACCAACGTTTCGCCTATTTTTCACTTTGACGACTAACGATTGTCAAATTTTTGTATGACAACGTTTCATTTGGTAGAATTATTGTTAACCTGATTATTGTAATGACAAAAAACGTTTGGGGCATTTATCTTTTGTCAAATTATTAGGCCAGACAACTTTTAGACGAATATCGTTTCGTCTGTTCAGGTGATGTTTCGGGAAGTTCAGGTGAAATTGAAAGGAATCGGTTAGGTTAGGTTAGGTTAGTATGCTGATAAACAATGCACGTCAACTGAAACAATGGCTGGTTAGGCTAGGTTAGAACAGCGACCACAACGCACGAGCCGAGCGAGCGAAGCGAGCGTGCCGCGGCAGCGGCCGGCGAAATGCCAGAACCAAATCGCTTTTATTTCACTACACAGGGCATTTAAATATGCTGCATCGGTTAGGTTAGAACTGCAACAATAAGAGAAAGACCAAACGTAAAGTTGGCAACTGTGAGGTTGGGAAATAAAAACAAAATTATATCACAAGTTGGCAAATGATTATTCTGCGAAATAAAATTCGGCGAAACGTTAGTTGGCAAGTGAAAGTCGGCTGAACAATTTTCGGCGAAAAGGCAGAGATCCCTCTCTTCAGTATAGTTTTATTTATTTTATTTTTTATTTATAGTCTCACGCCTGTTTTCCGAAGGGGTAGGCAGAAGTGTAAATATTACACCCACATTTCGCCATGAATTTTTAGGTCCCACGTAATAGGGGCGAGCCTATTACCGTTACCGTGCACATCACCAGACCCCGGGCTGCTACTGAGTATTCGGAAAAACCCAGTAACACTTTTGCCCGACCCGAGAATCGAATCCGGGACCTCCGATCAGCAGTCGTATACGCTATCCGTATATCAGTATAATAGTTACAAGTTTAATATTATATTATCTGTGATATAATGATCGTCACCTAATTTTAACAATAAGAATATCAAACTACTAAGGTCAAAGTCAAAGTCAAAATCATTTCACTTAGGCCACAAAGTGATGCTTATGAACGTCAAAATTTAAGTTAATTATTTAATGTGAATTCTACATTTACATTTACTGCCACGTTCGCAATAGGTAGAACCACAAGAAAGAACGGGCAATAAAGCTCATGGCCACTCTTTTCAATCAAAAATAATGGTTGTAAGTACATTTTATTTTTGTAAGGAGCTGCAACTGATTCACATTGTAAGACTAGTAAAAATGGTGTCAATAGTAACTTGATATCATACTCAAGCAGTAAATTATGTTCATTTGATAAGCCTCCCAAAGTAAATATAGGGAAACAGGACCATCCACTTACGTTTTTTAATGTAGGCAACTCGCGAACATGGTCAGAACTATGATAAAAGTGCATGTAGCAGAAAGTAACGGTATATGAACCCAAAGCAATTGACAATCTATTAGTTAGCCCACGAGTTACCCACATTTAACAAAATCCGCAAAGTTATAATGAAAGTATGGAACATGAATGCATACTAGATTAACGTACTATATCGTATCATACTTACCTATGAATTTCAATCTAGAAATTCATAAAATGCACACAGCAGAACATGCTCTCACAAAACAGGTTCTGTACCCGAATCGTAAAAAAATGTTCGTCAAAATCCAATATTTTCTATTTCATCCCATGACAATTCACCTAATAGGTAGTGATATTCAACTTGACTATTCACCTTCGCCTCATTTGGTGAATAAACTTGCATTCCACTGGCTTCTGGAACAACTGGGAATGAGTGCTAAATAAGTAATCGATCGTTTTGAAAGTGTTCATCGTATGACTGCCAGTCATTAGAGCATGCAGTGCGTACATAATAATTAAGGACTGCAGCGGTTGATACACATACTATATGTATGTTAACATTGAGAATTATTCTCGTACTTTTACAATACGCAAACATAAGTACTCGTAGTAAGAGTGTATGAATATCCTGCGAAATTATTTTTTTGTTCTGATTTACAGCTTTTGTATCTATATACGGTGGTTTTAGAGCTGTTCCGCTGCTATGTATTATAGCGTATCATTATAATTATGACATTTTAACCTGTACCAGCTGTTATAAATATAATTAAATTGAGAGAAGTGTACACTTGATTTTACATACATACCTAGGTACTTACATAGACTCACGCCTGTTTCCCCGAAGGGGTAGGCAGAGGCATATTAAACGCCCACTTTTCGCCAGTGTTTTGATCCCACGTAATAGGTGGCGAGCCTATTGCCGCTTATCGGGATATTTTGTTTGCCAGAGCCGCGTCCGTTGATCGGCAGGTGCACCACTTGCAGGTGAGGTTGGCTTGGGACCCTAAGTTCTTGGTGGGAACCCTATGTACTTGATTTTACCTTTACCAATAAGACCTCTGGCTAACAAAGAGACAGATAAAAATGATTATAAATTAATTAGCGATTCGTATAAATGCAAATATGTACTTACGTGCAAATACAAATCATATAATATATGAAACATCATAGTCATTAGATATTTATTAAATACAGTCACAAAATTGCCAGAACTGGTGAAACATTTACTGACACGTCCGAAGCAAATAGAAAATATGTCACTATTATTTTTCTAAGAGAATCCCCATTTTATGAATAGTTAACATTGATAGTCGTAGAGAAAAATTGCAAGTCGCACAGTAGAGCAAATAGACGCAGAAAGCGACCTATAATACCGTCCGATTATTTTATAAACAAGCTCAATGCATTTCTCTCACTAAGAGAAATCTATGTTACAATCTCTGGCTTATTGAAGTTTTCACAGACGATAACAGGGAAATAGATAGATAGTACTTGTGCTGGAATGTGAAAAGAAAATTATACATAAGTGGATAAATAGATATTCAAAGATATTATGCGGTTGCGATTACCTACTTGCATGCAGTTAAAGAAAGTTTTTTGAATTCATCGAAAGCTTGTTCACCTACTTTTTCTACAAGCGAACTCATCGTTTATAATTTTCATGACATTTTTAAACACAGTAATGACAGGATTGCAGTTAATGTTCGTATTAAATATCGTGTAAAATTATAGTAATTCTGGGAATGTCACTTGAATTTTGAACCGTTTCTTCGTGTAAACAAAAAAAAATATATGTATATATATATATTACAAAGAGAGATACAGACCTTCGCAGTCGCAGCCGTCCATTGCTGGGCGTAGGTTTCTCCCAACAAAAGCATCCTAAGTCAACTGGAGGAGTTGCTCCCTTCGTAAAGAGACTATTAGCTCCGTGTATTTTCTTGTCACCGCTTATGACAACCACGGAATAAAATGCGGTAGTAACACGTTGTACTACTAATTCATCTAGCTTTTGGAAAGGCTTATATTTAGCAAGGGACTAGGCACGACAGGCTGATGATGATGATGTTGATAGGCTGTAGAGCACAAATATACCAAATACAGCTAATATAATTTGATCTGATTATGCTAAAACAATATGCATACTGCATTCAATTGAAGTAATACATGATGATAGCGGATCAATTTATAGCTCTAAGGATTTCCGGCTGCACGTCAACGTAGACACAGTGACAACTTGGCACAGTCTCAGAGTATTTAGCGGAACAGTCATTGACGTACTCACGATTAAATTATACAAGAGACTTGTGTTTACAATCGCTATGAAAGCCGCTGCTGCCAAGTCACGGGACACAGTTTTGTTATAGTGCGATTTTGTGCGATATTCCTCAGTTTTGCTTTTATGTGTATAGAAATGAAAATGTCCATCGCAAATAAGTGTGGCAATTGCAGTCATCCAAGAGTACACAAGGGACAATTATCAACACGAAGTTGAAGTAGTCGCCGGGACAGAAATCTGTCTGGACAAATCATCATGTATGTCATGTCATGGTTAAAGATTGAAAACACACACTGGGCGAAGAACCACCAGCTCACTAGTATGGCTCACGTCCACATAGAACATGTAATTGTTACGTGTTATGGATACCCTATAGCAACGCTTCGTTTTATTTTTTGGCGCCAATAAATGGCCGTTTTTGGGCACTGAACACGATAAATACATAAACAATAGGTACTGACTTCACTCGCAGCTGCACCCGCGTGTATAATACAACTTATCATCCATCGGCAATCACTAAATGTATAAATATATAGTGAAAGTCGTACAAAAATCCATT
The DNA here is from genome assembly GCA_944739405.2 of Euclidia mi. Classification (NCBI taxonomy): domain Eukaryota; kingdom Metazoa; phylum Arthropoda; class Insecta; order Lepidoptera; family Erebidae; genus Euclidia; species Euclidia mi. The sequence goes on along the minus strand of OX123183.2, from coordinate 93,740,649 downwards.
AGGAAGTTTTTGATTTTATCGCGTTCATACTAACAGACAAAGCGACCGAGAGACTTTATAATATGTAGGTATAGATATGAACCGTAGTAATTCCCATCGAATTATTATGCGTGAAACAGAAGGTGACTAATGGAATTACTTGGTAACTCCGAGATTTTATATTCATTTGCCATTTCGCTATGCAAATTTAAATACCCGTGTCCTGTTTGTTTTATAAAATATGCTCATGATGGATAGGTCATGGTTACATGTAAAACTAAAATATGTTAGTGATGAAACCACAATATTTTCTTTCTATCACAACTTTTATATTATAGATATAACGTGAAGTACTTGTTTATTCAAAATTTGAGCAATCTGCTATAGGTATCACAATAGGTACCTAAATTTTTGTTCATCATTATTACCAGGTGTTTCCTGGTTACTTCCCAGCCTTGCACTTAAACATGAAACCTACTTTGCAGTCCAATCGGATTTGTCAGAACTACATTTGACGGGTCTCTCGTGATAGGTAATAATTATACTTATAACAATTTAATAATTTAATTTTTAATTATTTGATTTCCTTTATTATACCTACGCAAATCTAGAGTGAAAAACAGTGCGTTAATAGTACAATTATTTCGTTTTTACGTAGGCAGCTAAATTACCGACTTTGTTACGATATAGTGGAAGAGGAAGAGGATGCGTGATCGATTTCAGAATACGGACGCCAAAGATTTTTTTTATTCAACGATCGGACGTGCGTCCTTTATTAAGTGTGTGCTAAATTATATAGGTTTTAACAAATATTGACAAATGTAGGTTATGCGTGAATAAATTATGATTAACGGCTTCAGTTGCAAGTGATAAGGCGCTATTTCAACAACCTTTTATTTATGAAAGAGATTTCAACGCTTACGATAAACAATAATATTTGTATTTAGGCTAAAGATTCCTGGAACAGATTTTTGGTTGCGAAAATTTTTTATTCTTCATTTTTTTCAAGTTGATAACAATCTTTAAAAGTGCGATCGCATTGGGTTTTGCGTTTTTAATACGGATTATATAAGCATATCAATTTTGCAGTTTGAGAGCAATGGAGATTGCTGTAATACAAAATTCGTTGTTATAATTATTCTACGTAACATGCTAATACATTAATTTTTATTATTTATAAGCATATTTGTTACAAACACAACCAAGTTTAGGTACTATTTTACTTATATAATCGCAAAAATATAGTAAAACACAAATGACATGTCAAGTTACGCAACCTTTGTGAAATTTTAACTTTAATTATTCATTCAACAATAGGAATACTGGTTCAATTATGCTATTTCTTTTTCTCACTAAGATCTTATCAATAAACGATAATCATTTGATCTCCATAGGAACAGCAGTTGCATGTAGATCAGACAGTTTAATTATCGTCTGCATCTATATGCACTTAGTATAAGTAGTATTTACATCAACTTGTACCCGAGAACGTTTTAATCTTACCGATAGTTCCGCGAACATCATTAGCAATTTAAATTTTAATTCTATGATGAATAGCTCAAACGTGATCTGCATGATAGTGCGACAATGAGGGCTTACGTTATGTATTTAGTTGCTATATTACGATCGGCATAATTATTATTCAATTATGGTTCCATAAGTCGATAGACTTGGCTTATTAAACAATCTCAGCTGAACGAATTTTATACAAAAATTCATGGCCTGAACACTTTGTTACGTATTGAACTATTTCAAGACTTTTGGAAGTATCTCTCTCCGTTTTTTGTAAGAAAACAATGGCTGGCTCCATCTTTAAAGTCCCGATAACAAATTACACTACTATATTTTGAAGAATCAGCAACATGCGAATGCTTTTAAGGTCTACAAGCTACTACTCGTTTAAGGTTAAACTACCACTAAAATAAAATTATCAGAAAACTCTATAAAGGCTACCTAGAATGTCACCAACAATGAAACTGGCAGAGCCAAATCACATAGCCGCGACTACCTTTTAAAAATCAATAATGGGAGTATTGCAGAGGACCTGGAAGTTGCGACAGAATTTGAAAATTTCTTTAGACTTTCGGGCAAACTTAGTTCTGCAGCTTATGCAGTTAAGACAATTACACGCCTTACAGATATAGATACAGCTCATACAGCTAAAATGGTTTATTTCAGTTACTTTCATAGTATTATGTCTTATGAGATTCTTCTCTGGGCCGATGCGGCAGACTTTAACGCAATATTCGATCTGCAGAAAAAAGCAATAAGGGGAATTTTACAACTTCGGTGCTCGTGTTTCTCTAAGAGAAAAAAATTGTGAGATAAGCATTCTAACTGTTGTATCACAGTATGTATACGATAATCTGTAAATACGTGGTAAACTCAAGTTTTGCGACAATAAAAAATATGTTCTATATTAGTAAATATATTTTTATTACATCTTTTCAAAGTACTCTCCACCAGCCTCTATACAAAGTGTCATGCGTCTGAACCAGTTTTCGAAACACTTTTCCAGTCCGCTGCAGACACCTCGTTTACAGCCTACTCAAACGCTGAGAGCGCATCATCTGGCGACGAAAATTGTATCCCTTTGAGCAGATTTTTTTTATTTTAGGGAATAAGAAGACACTGTGCTAGGTCAGGGCTGTAAGGAGGGTGACCCAGTAGTTTGACCGGTGTGCTGTGTTGGAAGTCCCTCGTTTTAATTGCGGTGTGGGCGGGTGCATTATCGTGGTGGAGCAGTAGCCCACGGAGCGGATGTTTGGTCGCTTGTTGCTCACAACAGAAAAAAATTCTGGCAAGCATTTGGTAGTATACCGTTTGTCGTTAATGCTTCTTTAGTTTCGTAAAGAAATTGACACCAAGTAGCCAGTCAAATTAAAAAAGCTCGCGATCAAAATCTTCGCCCCGCTTCTAGATCGCTTTACTTTGGTAAACGTTGATTCGTTTTGAAACACCCAAACCGTCGACTGGCGCTTTGATTCTGGATCGTATTGATAAATCCAGGATTCAACACCTGTATGTCCGATGTCATAAACACGCCGAGACGAGCCTGCTTCAAATTTGTCTATCATATCATGGCGCCATTCCACCCTTGCCTGCTTCTGACCATCGGTGAGGTTGTGCGGCACCCAGCGTGAAACTATCTGCCGCACCCGTAGATGCACGTGTAGAATCTCGGGAAGGCTTCCTGATCCAATCTCCAGTATATATCTGAATCTCTTGGTATGTAACTCGTCTATTGTCTTGGATCAATTTCTCGACGTACATGACGAACAATAAATAAATTAAAAATTATTGTTAAAACTTAATTGTGTTCAAAAGCATATTATAATATTTCCGATTATATAGACAACAAAAATGCTTGTGATTGAACTGCTCTAATTCAACATAAAAATATAAATATGTTAAAAACTGATATTTTTTTAAATTAACGTTTCGTAAGCACTTTAAAAAAATTACACGAAATAAAGAATAATTTCATTTCATTTCATCACCGCAATGTCCTCAACTTCGAATCATGCGATTATTCCACCGTGTGGTAGATTCACCTTACTAACTTGTTACTAAATTCTGAAACCAAAACAGTCACCTACGCACAACACTCAAAACCGCGTACCCAGCAGTAGTCACTTTTAGCTTGTAGGATAACGTCTTGTAATATTTATTTTATTAACTCCAATAACAATTTAAGTACAATACATTGTGTCATCACTCAAATTGAACAATCGAAAGACTCATTTACGTAGGTATTAAGAGCGCACGGTGAATATAATTAAAAGTAAAACAATAGGTTTGGTGTCCCCTTTAGGTCAACATTAATATCGTTTACGAATGTACCGCCACTTGATAAACTGCTCAATTATACTATACTTGACTATTTAAATGTTGTCTTACTTCAAAGATCGATGTCACTTGTCCTTAAAGTGTTTTTTTTTTAATTACCTCCAATGTAACCATTAGGTTCATCGTGCACAAAATCAACATAGCCCTCGCCAAGAATTATTCAGTTTTATTTTAAAACCCACATCTTTTTTCAAATAGCACATAATCCATCGGTATTAATTTTGTACCTTAGCTAAAAGTTAGTGTAACTTGCCCTAAGCTCCAAAATAGTTCAAACCATTTATATTGTAAAATTAATAAACTAAATAAAAGTATAAGATAGGTTTTAATATATTATAATACATGAAATAATAGGTATAACGACTAAAATAGTTTAGCTGGTAATAAAACCGCAAGAAATTGTTGTTTCATCTATCCAATACCTAAATATAAATAACTATGTATTATATATTTATATGTATTATATTATTCACATTTGTCCTGTTTTCAAAGATTTATTATTTCAGTTATATTAGAGAGACCGTTTCTAAGTCAATCACCACAAGTTTCATTGTGAAGTCTATAACAGTGGTTTGATAATTTATATCTAGTTACACAGTCATAATGAAGTTCTTTACTTTAAATGATGTCAAGTATAATTTTGAGTGCAATTACATCAAAAGTATTGCCAGCTCTAGTATATCCAAAATTGATGGCAACTCTCAATATAAAAAAGTGCTTCTGTCAATTTCAACGACCCGTAAAATGACTTCCGATGAGTAATACCTACCACGGCATTGTTTAAAAATGTATGTAGATACTATCATACGAATCAGGGCAAGGGAAGATGAATCAGATGCAGTAACATTCAAGACGGTCCTGAATAAACAGAACCAAAACCACATTCTTATCATAAATATTAGCGAAAAGGTTTTCCTCGACTAGGTACATAGTTCTTCTTGTAGCTAAGAGCAGGGCAATTTTGTGATGCGGCCAATAAAGACCAATAAAGTAAGATAAATGAATACATTTCTTATCTCTACGAAGGCAATGTGATGATGTAACGTATTTCAATCTACACATTTTGGTCTTTGTGGAAGACTTGGAGTCTATGTTGAGTCGGTCCTGTACAACGTAAACGAATGTGCAACGATGATTTATAACATGTTGATATTGATACGAAAATGGGGCCCTAACAGTGAATGAGCTCACAGATAATAACAAAATGTCCTTCCATGTCATCATTATTTTCCGATAACAGCTACCAAACGAAGCTATCCTGTGCTGATGCATTATTTTATTTATAACTAGAATATATTTTTATCCTTCTGGTATTTAACCAAATTTAAATAAAAAAATCTTTTAGTATTTTTATTAGCTATAAAACTAATCATTCATATTGTTCATATTCAATTGTTCATAGTCGGGTTCACGAACTGATACTTGATACTTGATGGCACGGGCTGTTTCCGCAACTCCACGTCTTGGCGTGTATTTTGCGTGCGGGTGGGAATGGTGTCGTCACTCGAGCCACCCCAGCTCTTCGAGGAAGGCCAGCAGACTCTTGATGTGGCCCACGGCCTCCCTCAGGGTGCTGTATCTGCTCAGGTACTGCTGCCTGTACTGTGCAACCTCAGGGCAGTCGAGGAGCAGGTGGGCTGCCGTCTCGTCTGCTGCCATACAGGCCCTGCACAGCGGGCTGTCGGTGATACCTATAGTAAATAGGTGTTTATTAAAGAATCCGTGTCCTGTGTAGGCGGCCGTGACTGTCCGTAGTTGTTGTTTGGACAGCCGGAGGATTTGTTTAGCTATCTTACCGTCTACTGCGGGAAGAGCCTCCTTGGCCTGCCTACATGTTTCAATACCAATCCAGGACTGGTTGTGTTTGGTCCTGGTCCTATTTCTTACCAGGTTGCGATAAAAACCAGAAGGTAGGGGAATAATGGGCTCGGGTCCCACCACCTCTAAAGTGGCCCCTCTTCTGGCAAGTACGTCGGCTGCGTCATTCCCTCTTGAGCCACTGTGGCCCTTAATCCATTGCAGTGTTAATTTGTTTAGTTTACCTACCTCTGTTAGTTTCTGGTGGCATTCAAGCGTGAGCGCCGAGGTGACAGTATGGCTTTTGAGGGCTGAGAGGACAGCCTTACTATCTGAGAGGATCCTAATGGACCGTTCCCTTACCTCACGTGCCATGATTGCTGTGGCAGCTAGGATTATGCCAAAACATTCGGCCTGGTAGACCGTGTTGTAGGCTCCCAGCGGTGCTGCGATGTTGATGTTTAGGTCCTCGGAGAATACTCCTGAACCCGTACCTGTATCTGTTTTAGACCCATCTGTGAAGATCGTGAGCTCGTTGTGGTTAACTGCTCCTTCGTGTATGTCCTCGTACAGTTGGATTTTGTATTTCTTGTCGAAAACAAATTGTTTCGGTATACGGTCGCCAATGGCTTGTGTAATAGGAACTTCTTTAAAGAGTGTATTTAAGTTGTTAGTGTGCGGCGTGTTGGTGTCTTTCCAGAGCTTCAGGGCTCTTAGCCGGACTGCCGACATCGTTGCTTCCTGTTGTATGAACAGGTGCAATGGAGGCAGGTCCAGCAACACTTCAAGTGCCGCTGTTGGCGTTGTTTTCATACAGCCCGTGGCCGCTAGGCATGCAAGTCTTTGAAGCTTCTGAAGCTTGTTGGCGGCCGTTATTAGGTTGGTCCGAGGCCACCACACTACTGCGCCGTAGCTTACCATCGGACGTATTATTGTCTTATAGAGCCATAAGACAATTTTGGGGGATAGGCCCCATCGTTTACCTATCATCTTCTTGCACTGCCAGAAGATGATGCTGGCTTTATTGAGCTTATTTTCCATGTGGCTGTTCCATGTCAATTTGCTGTCGAGAGTGACGCCCAGGTACTTGACCTCGGTAGACAGCTTAAGCTCTGTATCAAATAGCCTGGGCAATCGGTAAGTACCCAGCGCGCGCTTGTGTGTGAACATAACTAGTTCGGTCTTGGTCGGGTTTACAGATAATTCGTACTCATTACACCACCACTCTACTATGCGTAGGGCTTGTTGGGTTAGGTCGTACACTGTACTGGTTACCGGTTACACGAACTGATAAAAATAATGCTAAGCCTGGAACGAGATATAATTTACACTACTTCAAAATTATTGACACCACGTCCGTCACTAGTTTTAATGTATAATTGAATATTTTGCTGGTGTTATGCATAATATTAGCGTGTACTAATGTGATTGTTAGAATACTAATGCCTAATTACTGGAAGACTTCATTGTACTGAATGTTAAATATTTTTATTTGTGTTCCGAGCCATTTATGTGGTTCTTTGGCTATACTATAAAGACAATTAAAATAAATAATTCTAGGTACCTAAGCAGTCTAAGTATACATCATGAGAGAGATGATTATCACATAAAGATGTAATGGATATCTGTGCAAACTATTATCTTTATTTGCGTTGGATATAAAATCAAGTTGACTTCAATCATATATCTACAAAATCAAAAATATTTCCACATACAAAATAGATACGATGCCCTAAGAATTATAAAGGACCTTATCATGTGCCCTGCGGTACTCATTATAGAATTAGTCAAGGAACCGATCTTGAATTATATATATCGAGCTTGCGATATGTCTCAAAGCTGCTTTATGGTAGAAAAGACTACTTTTACCCACGTAATATGACTATATTGGTTCTATTGCAATTGATCAAAAGTCAAGTGGTAATTCATATAAGCTTAGAAAAGCAATTAATAACATCCTAAGAATATAATATAGCTTTCTTCCCACTACTTTTGCATTTGCGTGGGTTCGATACCCACATAGTACAACATCTTGCAAGATGTATTTACTAGTGTACCAAGTACTATGAATTCAAATCTTTTGCGACATAATATATTTCGACAATTTATATTAACCGTAACTAATGTTTTTTGTTGAGAGCAAATGTAACAAATTACACTAACGTAAGAATAGATTATTGACCCAGATCTTTTTCTCTTAAAACAGCTTTTTGCTCTTTTTCACCAAATAACGCTTTATTTTTAGTTTGCTCTACTTCCTTCGATAATAACTCATGGTGTATGGTTTATGAGGGCGAAGACATAGGTAATTAGAGTAATTATGAATTTAAATGTCTTTTTAATTAATCAACGTTTTGCATCTTGTTGTGCTTGTTGTTGTTATGATATGCAAATTCAAAAGTGTATTGTAAAAGAGAACCTCTGCTAGTTCAGATTTAGTTTTTAGCGACTTTGTAGATGACTAGGCGTTGGAACACTATCGACCCCACGTAAATCGTAATGGATACCAGTTGAAGGCAATATATCTGACACATGATTTTCTTTCTTTTCAGAACAAAAACAAATATTGAAAAGTGTGTCAGGACGCTTCAAGGCCGGTGAACTGACAGCTATCATGGGTCCTTCAGGAGCCGGCAAAACAACACTTCTCAACATTCTTGCAGGATACTCGTAAGTAGATGTTTATTTATTTTGTATAAACTGATATAGCGTCATCAATGTTACATACAAATATCAAAGGATTAAATTACAGGACAACGACCAACAAACAATAATCATTGTCATGATCTCGGGTTAATGATCCATACTAAAGACAATAAACATGTTAAAACTGAACTGACAGTTGTCAAATGCAATACTTGACAGGAGTTTTATATTCTTTGTTTGAATTGTCACTCATTTTGACAAAAGTAGGAAAACTTGGGCTACGTTGTCATGTCATTACAGATTTTATTTTTAAGTAGTTACTTTTGCGTGTAGGTATGTACGTTTATATTTACATCTGTTTATACATGTTTTATTTAACGTTAGTCAATTAAAATTAAATCGAAATACATAAAACATATATAGCTTTATGTGTCTTAGACGATGTCCATGTTATAATTATGTATATTTTTATAAACAGCTAGGAAATTTTGTCTGTGTAATAAATAAATATCGGTAACTTATTTACCCAAATTAATGTGTTCGTAATATGATTGTAGGAAGAACCGCATTTATAACAGAGATAATGCAACAACACAAGTTAGTTTAGTAGTAAACTTTTGTTTAAAGAAGGCACTAAAAGTTAAGAAGCGAATATTGATAGCAAAATTATTGATACTTCTTTTATATACGTATGGATGTTTCGTAACCATGATATTGTAGTTTATTTTGTTTACCATAGTACTGAAGTAAAGATGACAATTATTCATTGACTTAATGAAATGTAAATTAACAAAAACTTCCAAACCAATCTCTGCTACGAAAATACATACGTAAATAACTGTTTTGCGAACATCGAACAAAGGTTTTCATACAACATGCTGTACAGTATACGTAAATTTATTAAAAAATGCAAGTGCGTAAATACAATACATGTGTACAATATGTAATATCGGAGGAGGAAACACGCGACTCATAATTAATACTAATAATGATACAACAAAAATGTAAGCAGCAACCAATTATAATGCAAGCTAGCTTAATGATAGGTCAACTCTTGATCACACAAGTTTGTGACAAGGTATAATAAAGAAAAATAAAGAAAAAGCACATCAAAATTTAGCAATTATAAATAAAGTGTTACTACACTAGAACTAACTCAGTGATAAACAGCCGATAGCATTGTCTGTTATGTTTACGTAATCTTTGAAGATCATTTAATTCTACAAATAGAACACCTGAAATCAAATTAAATGAAAATAAAATAAATCGTAAAAATGACGACGTTTTGTTTATAGCTCATGACTTACCAAACGCCATTTCACAGATTTTATGTTTTATTTGTAGTTAATGTGACGTGTACAATTATTTATATGAGTCATCTTGTGCAATAATAATGTTTTTGTTTCGTTTACTGAAACTAGACTCTGAGTCAGTAGTGTAATGTTGTGAGTCAAATCTATCCATTATCCGATATATGTATAAAGTTCATGCTTATGATACTCCCTGGATACTGTTGAGTCACTTTAAATTCTGGATTGTTCATTGTTGATTATTATTTCTTATCTACTATTTGACACACTATTACACATGATGATGGGTTAGTACGAGTACAATTGGTAATTTGTTTTTCAAAAAAGTATAAAACTGTCAGATTTACATTACGTTTTTATCATAGACGATTAGTCCGTACTTAAACATTTACATTTAGTGCTTCGTTTGAGATTTTAATTATCTTCAGACGTGTCGTTTACATGTTTAAAACAATGGGGTTTATTATCATACAGTAATAAAATATATGCTTATTACTATCATTACTAAACGCTGCTATGGAATAAATAGTATTTGACATTGAAACTAACGGCTTTTACACACTTATGGTATGTTTTTGTGGTTTATTTAGTATTATCACCATTTGAATATCGGTGTTTATACGGAAACATGCGTAGTATATTTTGCAAGTTTACTTCATGTTAGGAAAATAGAAATTGTAAGTAAATTAGTAAGTAAGTTGACTGGTAGAGAATGCCTGGTTTATAAGGTCTGCCTAGTATAATAGAACAAATTTATATATATGTTTATATAGAATTTAAAAACATTCGAAATTAGCTTAATTCCTACTCTATTCAAGTGATATAATCGATATTGAAGATAACTGGTATTGCGAAATTATCCATTAAAATTGACATAGCTTAGCATTACAGCTTGATGAAATAATCTTTTTTTCCCTAAATGTCGTCGTTCTTGGGTTTAAAGAATTCTTAATATGCATTTTTTGTGTGTCAACTCTGGTATGTCATTGTACACAAATGTTTTGACAGTAAGGTCTGCAAAAGAAAAAAATATTATTGTTGATATATATTTACGAACAAAAAATAAATACGCAGCATTCAAAACCTTGTGTTTTCGTCATTGTGTGGTTTGCAGTTAGTACACAATAAAAGTCAATTATAATTATTATACAATTTAATTTTGAAATAACTATCGCCATACAATAGAATGCTCTAACAATCTGACGTAAAAATAACAATACTTGTCATTATATAAATTTACAAAATCCGGCATTTTGTTCGTCGCTTGGTCGCACGCACAATATAATAATGGTAACTGTGCAATTTCTAATGAGCTAAGTCTGATGTATAACGATTTTTCACTTCCAAACATTTTATTATCATGACACGATACTCAAATTTAGTATATTATAGTATTTTCGCTGTATGATGATATGCATGACAGTTCTCATTATACGTGTCACGCATACTACTTTTAACTTATGAAAATAAATGGGCAAAAAAAACAATTATTTAAAAAGAAATATCTATAAAAAATTACAAAGTAAATTGATACTAGTATATCTCTCTCTATCTTATAATCATTATTAACTGTAAATAAATTATTTAAATATAATATAATATAATCCTCAAAATGTCAGATGCATGAAACGGAACCTCTTTCAGTAGAGATTGACACCATTGAATCGAAATGAACTCGATTAATAGGATCGGCAAACTTGTGATGGAATACATCAGTACGAGTGCATCTGCCTTGCATGCGGTTTGTATTTCTGTCTGTTTGGCGTGTTATTATTTATTTTTTGTTGTGTTTTATTTGGTACGTACAATGCCGAAAACAACAAAAAAGATAGTTTTAAGCTCTCAAAGCCGTGGGTTAGTAATCCGTTTGAGGACCTACTTTGAGAGAGCGTGCAAACGGGGTCCCGGTAATACCGAGCGACAGGATTGTGGACAGAGTTGCGGCAGATCTGGACATCGGCAAGGCTACAGTTTCTCGAATAACCAAACAAAATTCGGAGAAACTGGTTTTGAAAACAAGAGCTCACAGTGTTTTATGAAGACCATTTTTCGGACACCGTCTTTTTATTAAAGAAGCTAATAGATATATTCAATAAAAAGAAATATTTCGTATCCCCATTAAGCTAGCATCTCTAGTTTTTTAGAAAAACTTTTTTGAAAATCTTCATATTTTAAAGCGGATATTTAGAAAAAAAGATATTCCTCTTAAACTAAGCATGATACGCAATAATAATGTTACAAGCACCGATAGCGTCTCTTTCACTGCACATTTTACATTTAAAATGAACCTCTTAACTTGGCTAGATTCAAATTTAAGCGAGATTTTGGATTTTTAGATTTTCTTACTTTTCCCGAAGATTCTACCAAATGTGGAAAAGTTATCTATACAGAAAGGATGCTCTTTACTTTCCTCATCTACTCAATAAATTTCAAACCCCAAATCCATGGAATCTAGAAGTTATTCCATATAACTGTTTTTGCTAGTTTTTTCATATTTATATTCTGGATTTTAATGATTAAATTTTTATTCAATATTGATTTCTTTACAACATATAATTTAGTTATAAAATCAATATCGAATAAAAATTTTATCATTAAAACCCGGAATACAAATGTGAAAACCCTAGCAAAAACAGTTAATTTGGAATAACTTCTAGATTCCATGGATTTGGGGTCTGAAATTTATTGAGTATATGAGGAAAGTAAAGAGCATCATTCCTGTATATATAACTTTTCCACATTTGGTAGAATCTTCGAGAAAAGTAAGAAAATCTAAAAATCCAAAATCTCGCTTAAATTTGAATCTAGTCAAGTTATGAGGTTCATTTTAACTGTAAAATGTGCAGTGAAAGAGACGCTATCGGTGCTTGTAACATTATTATTGCGTATCATGCTTAGTTTAAGAGAAATATCTTTTTTTCTAAATATCCGCTTTAAAATATGAAGATTTTCAAAAAAGCTTTTCTTAAAAACTAGAGATGCTAGCTTAATGGGGATACGAAATATTTATTTTTATTGAATATATCTATTAGCTTCTATAATAAAAAGACGGTGTCCGAAAAATGGTCTTCATACAACACTGTGGAGCTGTCTATACCGAAGAAACGTGAGCGTAAAGCTTCAATAACTGATATAGATAGTTTCGATGTGGTGACAATGCGAAACCATATTTATGGTTATTATGAGGGAAATGAGTTCCCTACATTGATAAAGTTCATCAAATCACTAAAAGAGGCGGAGGTGTTACATACTCATTCCTCTACCAAAGTACCAGAGGGCAAAGGCGAGGGCTTATCATATGTCACGTCGGGAACGCAAAAGGATTTATACCTCAAGCTCTTCTTGCCTTTAAAGAAAATAAAACAGGAGACTATCATGAGGAGATGAATGGCGATAAATTTAGAAGATCTAAAATCGGTAACTACGATTCCATGTCCTTTGCCAATTATCTCGATATTTATAAATAATCGCTTAAATTTCCTTAGGTTACATCACTATAATTGTCTGTCATGATCTGTCATGCATATCATTATACAGCGAAAATACTATAGGTATCCAATTTAGTATATCAGCCTTAGTTGACGTGGCACAATGCAATACACTTACTTGTTTCACTACATTTTAATTTTGTTATATTAATATTTATACTGTTAAGAGCGTTTACGCCGTACTTCTTCTCATACAAAATTTCAAGTCCTTATTTTTCGAAATGAATGAACCGATTTTAATGAAACTTCATACACATAAGCAAGATACATAGGTCTAAAATGTTACCTAATAGAAAATATTTTCGTAAATATATAATTTTCAAAAATATGTTCCATACGACGCCTAATTAATTAGATTTACATTAAAGTGAAGTATATTAAAGCTTTTATTTATTTCTCAGATACAATAATCCAAACAATTTAAGTATTTAAACAAAACATAAATAGTCCCATCAATCGTGCTAAATTCATTAATTTAGCATGATTGATTGGGACTATTGGAAACACCTGAAATGTGCCATTGCACATTTCAGGTGTTTCTTTAATAGAGTTAATGTTAAACTTTTTCTATTAATACATTATCAAAGGAGATCCATAATACGGATTTAATAATACCTATTATTTGGACGTTCAAGCAATCAAATATTTCCTTACAAAAGTAGACCACTATAATTTATAACAAAATAACATGACGATAAAAATGTTAATAAAATTATCCTTTCCTCAGGACTCGCGGTGCGAAAGGTGAGATTGCAGTGAACGGCGTATGCGCATGCGCGTCCAAAGCAGCGGGCCGCGGCGGTGCGCGGTACATCCGTCAACACGACGATCTACGAGTACATCTCACTGTATACGAAGCTATGTCTCTCGCCGCTGCACTTAAACTGGCTGACTTCACACCACATGAGAGAAAGGAGAAGGTGAGTTTTGAACCAGACAATTAAAATAATTGGAGGATGTAGGTACATGAACTACGGAAGATCCTTGCAGATACTAGCATTCAATATTATTATTTTCGTAAATTATAAAACAACATCCATGAGAATAAAAAATATTCTAAGACTAATAAAATTGAGGAAAATAACATGAATGTAGAGAGAAAATTCAATTTTGTTGCAACTCACACACATGCCAATGTCCTCCAAGTAATTAACTAATGCGCCCGTATATATTTTAAAGGTTAAAAATAATGTGTCACGCAAACATGTTATCAACTTCAATGAAATAAAAAAGTGAGAATCAGATGAAGAAAATATTGAAAACCTATTTAGAAAACACAAAGACTGTAAAGAGCTATGACTGTGTTTTTTGGCTTCATTAATCCACTGCGTAGGCGTCTCTAATATTGTGTAGTACAAAATATAGTTTATATTCAATTCTTCTTTCTAGGTGTTTGAAATTCTGGCTCTGCTGGGTCTAAGTGGTTCATCTCGCACTCTTTGCCGAGACTTGTCTGGCGGTCAGACGCGTCGCCTGGCGGTAGCCTTGGAGCTGCTCTCTGACCCCTCACTCATGTTCCTGGATGAACCTACCACGTAAGTGATCATAGCATGTTATCTATCATAAATCTCCAAAAATTTTTTAGTTGTTTGTTAAGTTAAACGCGCTATTCTCACGGACTACTGGTCCGATGCTTGATAATTATTTTTGTGATGGATAGTCCATTTATAACATCACGCTATGAGTGACTGGTGTAGAGCAGTAGCCCTAAATAACGCGGATATAAGCACGGGTTGATCTACTCATATATGTATATAGTGACGTCATCACAGATCAGATCAAAAGATCAGATAGCCACTTCGTGTTATTTGTTTTGCCAAACAATGGCTTATTGTTTGTCATTTACAATTCGGTCAAGTACGGATAGTTACAATGCTAAATTTCCATGTTTTTTGTTTTCCGAGGACTATGAGGAAAATTTAGCTTTTACGTGGAATTACCCCGTTATTGCAGGTCAAAGTTTATCCTTGAAGAAGCGTCATGAAAAAATTACATCATAAGCTTATGACAAACAACTAAACGAAAACTGTACTACTTGAATTTGGCACTCAATTTTTATTCACCAATATTTTTTTGTTTACGCATAGAAAACATATGCACGTGTACATAAAAATATCTCAATAGCTCATCTAAAACACTTAGAATAAAAGAGACCAAAACATTAGAAAATTTATTTGATTTTGTTTTTATATATGTAGTTTAGACTCGTTTTTTTGGTTTGCATATCACGTGTTCGGTGTATAATATATTCAAATGAAATGTAAGTGACGATCGGTAATACACGTAGGCTGCTGACGTAGCTATCACATACTCAGAAATCACGTTTAAGACCAAAAAATACAGCCAAACACAATTGAAATAATTCCTAGCCACTGTTTTTGTATTCCACTATTTACATATGACAAATAAGTTGAGTATTATTGTGTATTCATTGACACTGCGATTTTTTTATTATATTTACTAAGACGGCTTGATAATTTCCGTGACTGTTCTATGCATATTTATGTTGTGTCGTTGTATGTATGTGCTTGAGAAGACATTTCCGTCTTAAGGCTTATGACAGCTGTACCTATATCAAGAAAGTCACTACCAAAAGCTGTTTTTATCCCTAAATAGGAATTATGGGTGAAATAATAAATACATTTAGTCAGTTGTACTGTATCTGTATTAATTAGTTCATTTTTTCCTATACTGCTATAGTAACTGTGGTCGCAGTAAGAACAGAATACTCTAGACCTTGTAGATCAAGCCTAAGCTACGAAGGACATAAAGTACTGACCATATTTTTCTTTTCCAGAAAATGATAACTTTATCTACTAAATAAGCAATATTATGTCCGTAGCCTTATAGAATATGACGCAATGTCTAACAAGCTGTTATTCTTTACAGTGGTTTGGACTCTTCAGCATCAGCATCGCTGATAACTCTACTTAACAGCCTCGCCCGTGGTGGACGGACTCTCATAGCCACCATTCACCAACCCTCCGCCCTCATATTTGAGAAAATCGACACCGTGTACTGCTTGGAGGAAGGAAGGACACTATACTCTGGACCTAGAGCGAGTCTGGTACCGGCGTTAGATAGTGCGGGCTTGAGATGTCCACCGTACCATAATCCAGCCGATTTCTGTAAGTACTTTTATTGTTATGTAGAACTAGCTATTGCCCGCATTTTCAAAGTGGTGGACTTGAAATTAGCAGATTTTCAATCCAACATTAAACCTAATTTTCCCCTCTAGGGAAGGCATACCAAAAAATCCTTCAAGAGTTTCTAGCTTTATATGTCCGGTCAGAAGAACAGTCACAAGTGTACTTACTTAATTTTGTTTATGATTTATTTGTGAATTTCGTGGTTAGAGCCTCTACGAGTTGTTTCAAGACTAAGCCAGTTAACTACCCCAATTTAAGTACAACTAGCTTAGAGTGGGCTTAAACCAATAATGGCTTGATCAAATAAGATAATATGTACCTTCTTCTCCTTTTGAGTATGTATACAAATTAAATATGTGTTATTCATACATTGCTTAAACGTAAAATGCAACCTGATTAAATAGCATCCATATGTATTTATTTTGTCTATTTTATCACTTGCAGTAAAAAACATGAATATTGCATATAAAAATACATACAACGACACATTCATCATTCTACGTACCTAATAATTTTGCCAGACAGACATTAATTAAAGAAAATTATAAAATTTATTACTTCATTGCTAAATTCGAACTTTGTACTTAATACAACGTAATACTAAATTACTTATATCGTCAAATGTTGAAATAAAATTAATAACCCTGACCTATGAACATTTCCAAATACATTTGATAAAATAGATACTTACTGAGATTTGAGACATTTTATATTACGATAACGAAGAATATTCATAACTTTACTCATATGTACATACATCATACATCATTTAGATGTACACACGAGTCTAATATCAATATACAGGCAAGTCATTCTAATTTATGCCATGAGGTTTCCATAACAAACTCAAACTCAATCTCAAATATGTTTATTTCCATAACAATGTTTAAATTTTTTGGACAAGTCAGAAGGTCATACAAATCAAAATAAAAAAGTAACTTTAAATGCATATTAACATAATTGAGCATTGAAAAAAGAGCCTCGTGAGAAGAATCAGGCAAGAAACTCCGGGCCACTCTTTTCTTCGTCTTGATTCTATACAATTTAAAAACTTAGTAACTACATTGAATTTTTCATCGGTACATATATGAGCTGGTATGTCTATAATGTTGTTGTCAATTAATAAGGCTTTTTTAATAATAATATAAAAGTACTAAACAAGCATAATATAGATACAATAACTCACACTCACATGAAACTTAACACTAATCAAACATAAGTAGCCTGTGGGACCGAGCAAATTAATCACAAGCATTTTTGTCTTCAATATAATCTAGCACCGAATAGTACCCTTTTTGACAAAGTTTACGTTTTATAACCTTTTTGAATTTATTAAAACTTAAATTTTGAATATTGCTTGGCACTTTATTGTAAAAGCGCACACATTGGCCTTGAAAAGTTTTTTTTTCTCTAGCCGTGTAGCCGGCACTACTAGATTGCTCTTATTTCTAGTATTCAAATTGTAGATATCACTTTTCTTTGAGTATGAGGCCTTGTTTTGGAATAAATATATTAAGTTGGAATAAATGTACTGGCTTGCAACTGTTCAATGTTTATTTCCTTGAATTTATTCCTTAACGAAGCCCCATAATCCAAATTATAAATTGCTCGAATAGCTCTTTTCTGCAGAATAAAGATGGTCTGAATGTCGGCAGCATTTCCCCACAAGAGAATACCGTATGACATTATACTATGAAAATAGCTATGATAAACAAGCCTGGCTGTGTCAATGTCAGTTAACTGGCGAATTTTCCTGACTGCGTTTGCTGCAGAGCTGAGTCTATTCGACAATTTACTAATATGTGGTCCACATTGCAGCTTAGAATCTAGTGTAATGCCTAAAAATTTGGTGTTATCCACAAGATCCAACACATCATCCTTAACCTTTACTGAGGTGTTCACTTGTTTGACGTTAGGCACCAAAAATCGAATACATTTAGTTTTAAGTCTATTTAAAAGCAGGTTGCCAACCTCAAACAAGCGAACCACCTTTGCGATAGCAATGTTTACATCGTCCATATCAATTTGTTGACGTTTTAATTTAAATAAAAGTGAGGTATCATCAGCAAACAGTACTATTCCGTGCTTGTCATTGAGGTGTGGTAAGTCATTAATATACACTAAAAATAAAAAAGGACCTAGGATTGAACCCTGTGGGACGCCCATTTTGACTACAGACCCGTGTGAACGGGTACCGTTTACATCAACTCTCTGAATCCTATTACTCAAATATGAATTAAGAAGATGCAGAGCAGAACTACTTAAACCATAGTGATTTAATTTCCTGATCAAACGTATTATAAGTAGGTTACTAGGCACACAGATTGCTGGTGAAAATGACCTGTCTATCGTTTTGTCGTGAAATACATGTAGACTTTTATTTTATGATATTTCCTATTAGTGATACTTTTTGTCGCTGTATCCAACAATTATTAGAGAAGAACATAATATGTATGTTTTAATATAGTTTTAGTGAATATTTGGCGCCAAATTGCTTTTTATTTCAAACCTTTTTTTAGTTTGAGTTTGTTAATTATGTTTGAGTATTATAAAAAACTCCTGGTGAATTTGTCTCAAGAACAATTTTATAATGTGTCCGAAAGATGCCCGGTTTAGTGGGTAAATGAAATACATTAAGCAACATAATGCAAAGTCAAAAGTACAGAGGTGATTAAAAAGGTGACATAGCCATACAATGCACAAGTAGGTACACAACCATTTAAAAAAAAAGGTCTGTTGTAAAAATTACATATTAAATACGTAATTTTGGTATTCATTATTTAACGTGTTCTCGGCCTTTTCATGAAACATGGACTGAAATATTGTTCGAGGCCCAGCAGAACAGCAAAATTTTTTAAGTTTATTCTTCTTTGGAAAAATGTCTAACCGAAGTAACTAACGATAGTTGGTCTACGGATATCTGGGACCAAGTGTGGCATGTGGATTTAATCCTCGCCGTCGTCATTGATATCCAAGTTTTAACGATCAACACGAAAATATAAGTGCTTCAAAATATATTCGATAATAGTAATAAACTCACAATAGTTGTAATTCAGTAGATTTCTAATAATTGATTTCCCTTAACAATATAAGATAGGAATCAGCATTAACCTGTGAGTTAAAGACAATTGAAGCATGCTTAGCGTAAAAGAAAATTTATTACAGTAATTTAGACTTTAATGACTCCATTTTACAGCACAGTTGTTGCATTATTATGGGCAGTTTGCAGTACCATGTTTAACATCTTAATTAAGATCACTAGAGGAATTGTACGGCGTTTCACAATTACTTTGCAGTCAATTAAATAATAGACAAATTATTGCGACAATTGCATACAAACTGAACTTAATTAAAGGTAATTATTACTTCATAAAACGAATCCGAAAAAGTTAAGCATCGTAATATTCCAGTATGTGTTCTATGGTCATACTAGTCTTATCCCACATGTCCTGCAAAACTTTTCCCGTGGCCTACGGGGACTGCTTTCTAATCTAACTATAGGAGCTCGAATTAGTGTCTTATCGTATGATACGAAAGGTTATTGCTATCGTATTAGAGATACCCATAAGACCTTTTTTGAATAATTACACATATGATTTGCTCTGTTTAAAGATTAGCTTTTAGCCTTATAATTAACTAGAAGCTACATTTTTAATTTTACCTTCACATCCAATTCACCCGATCCCGTAAGAATTTCGGGAAATCCGCTAAGCTCCTCAAGGAACATACATGCTAAATTTATTTTTCAGTGATTCAGTAACGCAAGAATTTACAAAGCACAGAAAGCATATTAAAATATTGATAAATCGAGTATTCCAATCAAATTTCAACTGACATTTCGAACGGTTCTATCGCCTTGCATATTTGATAGTATCCTATAATTTTGCCACGTGGCGAGTCTTCTGAAACTTCTGATATATTAGTACTGGTCCACGTACGATTTCTACTTCTTTTCTGCCAATAATATCTTCATCCAAAAATTGCATGGTAGACGTCGCCTATAGATAAGATCGCCCTTCTATAATGTACCTACATATTTATGTTTTATATTGTAAACTTTTGTTAATATCAATGTAAAATGTATTGAATGAAGAAAAGTGTATTGTTATTAATGGAGACGACTAAGGTTATCTGACTCAAATTAATATTCTTACACACAATTAACGTCCAGAGTCTTTAATTGATATCTTCTGTTATATATTAATGTTTACGTAATAAAATCGTAAGAGATATAGGTATTGAAACACTTATGATCATAAGTACGGGCCATCTGCAGAATAAGTGCATTATGATACCCAGAATTTAACATTCAAATTGTAACTATAACTCTAAGGCAACTCAGATGCTTTTGGAAAAACTAAGCAATAGAGATGGAATATTCCTCCCATGAAAAAAATCACCGAAAATATTCACCGAGTAGTGAAATGATACTCTATGCGGATGGAGACAGATTTTCTTTAAAATCTTTAAAATGTTTATTTATTATTCTAATTTATTTTAAATCAGAATACATGTAGCTGAACATTTCATCCAATGCTTATGCATTGGTAATTCTGGCCATTAAGCATACAATACACAGAGACTAAAATCTCCGCTAGACTATACTATTAATAATTAGGGGAGATGTGCCCAAAGCGGGCACCTTAAGGGAAAGTTGAAAAAAAAGTGCTTTATAATTTAGCTACATAATATTTTTTATTGTTTATAGGTCCACTATTAAATGCTTTTGAATGTAATATATTTCAAATTAAGTTACATTGAAAAATACTATAATTGTAGGCAAATTAGCAAACCTCTACGAATGCCCTCTTTGCCCAAGGGGGTGGCCTAAAACGGACACTCGATCAGGGCAAAACAGGCATGGGTTAAGGTAAAGCGGGCATAGGTAAATTTTGTCAGTAGATTATAAAATTATTTAGAAAGCAATAGCCATACTTTGCCTTCAATTTATATGGAATAAAGGAAACAAAATATCATGATCTAATTTTGTATTTCAATCACTAAAACTTTGTACTCACATCACTTAGCAGAAGCAATATAACAATTTGAAAATAATCAGCAGTCTTCTGTTGAACTTCTTACTAATTAACAATAAAAAACGAAAGACTAGTCTTTTTCTCATCTAATAATATATAATATTATAAAATTAACGTAAAATGTATATGAATATTACTAAGATATCTACTAACAAACATAACTAAACTTTAGTAACAAGAATATCCAATTATTCATTTTTACAATGTACCTAATTACTAAACTTTACTTAATATAATCAGTCTTTCTAGTTACTCAATAAGTTGTTACGCTTGTAATTATTCACCATCTAGAAGAAAGAAAACATAAACTACAGCAATTTATATTTTGCAGATAGAGAGTGGGCAAAGCGGGCATATGTCCGCTTTACCCTGCCCGCTTTGCCTTTTTCGTAACTTGAAATATTCAAACAAAATTTAACCTCAAAATTTTAAGACCCGTGACGTTTAATGGAACTGATTAACGGCCAGAGAATCACTTAATAATTAATGAATATTGATTATAGCATTATATACTCTAAAAAACAAAGAACACATAACACATACCTTGCAATTTTTTTCAAAAATCCTCTTAAAACAATTTTGTGACACAGCACGCTACTGCGTGCTCGCAGGTGAACTGGACGAATGACAGGAAGTGCGCGGGCCGCGGGGACTATCGTGTTGCAACAGAAGCGCGCGCTTTTTAATAATGGTGCAATGAACGATTGTGCCCTCTTTAGGCATGGTGCCCGCTTTGGGCACATCTCCCCTATTCTACTTCTAAAGACTATGCTTTTAATAATAATACTTATCCCATTCTAGATGTTCTTGCGTCTTTTATTATATTATTATGTTCAACAAGTCCATTGCGACACAGACATCATTCCTAGGTTCCAAGACTCTTCGAGATATTTTTCTGACGTTTCAACAGACATGCAACGGTCGCGGAGAGGCTGACATAAAACTAACTACATATATCATATTTTTACAGTGATGGAGGTTGCATCCGGAGAATACGACGTAGATTTGGTGAAAGCAGCAAAGACAATGGCCCACTTCAAGCCTGAGTTTGAAGGCAATGGCAGTTGGGAAAGGCACATTCCTACGATACCGGCGTTGCCAAACCCTTTAGGTACGTCTACTAACTGAGATAGCATTAATTAAAGTCTATTAGCAATACTACTTACATTATACACTTGACTTAAGTAATAAGTACATTAAGATTAAAAAGAAATGTGGATTACCGAAAGCTGTAAATAATATAGAGTGTAGATACTCGTATTATACAGTATAGTGCCTTCTTAAGAGTACGTCATAAAAAAAACTTGATACTTTTCATATCACGATAAGATAGTGAAAATTTAGTTTGACTAAACTGTTAAGAGGAAACACCACGGGCGAGAGAATTGAAAAATAGGTATTTGTAAAATCTATTGCTGTCGCGCAGCCTCAAGCCTCCCCCCGCGGAGCGCGATAGAGACATCGCTACTGCTGGACCAAAAATACCTATTAAATGTACACAAAATCAACGTTTCGTATTCCCCTGATTCCTTCTCCAAAACTTCATCGATTTAACTAGTTTTTCATATTAAATTAAAGAAAGGCTTTGGCCGTGTTCCTATGTTTTCCTTTATTTAAATAATCTAACCAAATTTGTTTTTTGGATGTTTGAACACAGCGAAAAATCTGGCCAATTTTTGAGATATTTGAAGGTTCATATCTTTTTTAATATTTAATTTATGAGAAAAAGGAAAACATAGGGACATGCCAATCGAGGCCATATATCTTTTGGAAAAAAATAATTGCTCTACTAGCATTATCCAGGGAGAAAACAGGAGACTACGTTTGTATGGAAAAACGGCCGTGGTGTTTCCTCTTAAGGCTCCTACACATAGTGCCGGCGGCACGGCTGCCGGTTCTGCCACCAGCCAAGCCGCGTGAACCCAGCGGCATACATGGCTGTTGAGTGATATTACAAAGTCCAAACAAAACAAACTGTGAATGAAGTTTGGTCTGTTGTACCCACTTTTATTTTGTTATATTCAATTTGACAGGTTTGTCGTTTTAGTTGTATTTACTACTAAAACGTCAACAACATGAATGGCGGACGAATTGTTTGATGTAATGCTCTCTGATTGGTTTTCACTGTCACAAGAATAAATAAAAACATTATTTTTAGTTTTAGAATCCTAAAAATAACATTAATCTTACCTTTTTATAATAAACTAGTCGACGCCAGCGGCTTCGCACGCACATATTTTCGAATTTCCCGTTTTGCCCGATCGCGTGGGAATTTCGAGAAATCCCCTACGGTCCCCAAGGAACATACATGCCAAATTTCAGCTTCTTGCGCCGAGTAGTTTCGGCTGTAGCTTGTCTGACAGTCATTCAGTAACGCAAGGATTTTATATATCGCACATCGGGTGCAATAACGTCATAAGTAACAAATTACGTTTTTTTCAGTAGACCGATTTAAAAGTTGTCGCTTTATCCAAATGAAATGTACCAATTATATTAATATAAATCAATGATCAAAATAACCTTTATACTCTATATTTTACAAATAAGGTTGTTTCGGAAAAAAAGGTAAAATATATTTTATTGTTTTTAATTACAATACCTACATTTATGACGATATTGTACAGAAAGTTAAATTAAAAGCATAACTTTACTGTGCAATAACGTCATAACGGCAGAACTAAACAAAAAATCAACACTATTATTTTATAATAAGATAAGTTTTTCAGTGGTAATAATATTCAAAATGATTAACAAAATAAATGTCATATAAAATCTAACAAAATTATGAATAACATCTTATATTTGAGTAGCCGTAATCAGACTTTTATAAGGAACTAACAGGCGAGAAACAATATTTCTAAAAAATAATCAAATGGTTTTTTTTAACATAACATACAATAGATGCCAAACTGTTTAAATTTATAACAGTTCTAGCAGTCTTAAAGATTTTTGTCTTCTGTTCACTTATGACATGACATTATTGCACCAATTCTATGAAATATGTTGTCATAATTACCTTTACGACGTTGTTGCTTCTGCACACAAACACTTCCTGCGGGGGGCCGCGAGCAACTGACCAATTAGAACGTTTTCGCACTAGCATGAACAAAAACCCGCCAAAACCACAACGACTTTTACGCCCTCAGTGGGTCATTTTTAGAGGTAGTTTCATGACATTGTTGCACCGTATTTAGACGCATGTTTGACACCCTTTGCAATCATAAACAGATTTTACAAATTTTAGTATTTATCACGTTATTGCACCCGGTGTGCGATATACAGATAATAAACTTTATTGATATCTTAAAATCATAATCAATCTATAGATACTACAATCAAACCGATTTCTTCTTAGTGGACACAAGCCGATTAGTATGTCTGATCGTGTTTTAATAGCGCGTAATAGAGGAGACACGATTAATTAAGCAGATCAATCAATCACGTGTCAAATGTATTTATAATAATGGAAGTCCCGGGTCAGTTAGTATGCATGTGACTGAGCCTGGTTACACAAGACCCTGATCTGATAGCTTGCAACACGTGTATACTAGCATCTACACACGTCTTATTGTAGAAGTCACGAAGTACAGTTGGCATAGTGGATTAGGTGGCCGCCTCACAAATGAACCCTTTGCCGAGTGTTGTGAGTTCGATTCCCACAAGCACAACAGTTTGTGTGATTCATAACTTGTTGTTTCGAGTCTGGGTGTGATTTGTGTCCGTTATGAATGTTTGTTAAGTCCTCCGATTTATTCCTATTGTGTCAGAGATGTCTTTTAGGTAACAAGAAAAAAACATCAGAGTAACACTATGGCAATCTATGGTAAAGGTGTCGCACCGATCCTACTGATGTGATGTGAATGACATGGGCCCTTTGAACGAATTCTCGCTTGATACTTAGCTTAAAAAGCAATTTTCGGGATTTGTGCCGTCCTCATTCCCACTATTAAATCAGCTGTATGGCCAGGTTCAGCAGCACTGACCATTGAAGACAATGACATTTGACATCCAGATAAATTAAACTTTTCCGTAACGATTTTAATCATATGTACCTATATATTATAGGTGTCGGTAAATAATAGACCAAATTTTCCTTTCCAGATTTAAGTGCAGACCTTAAAACCAACAATAGTTTACTAAGCCACGATAATTACAAGCAAAAGAAAGTATCAAAGAACGTCTACAGGCCATCAGGTCTTCTACGGCAAACATGGATCCTGCTATATAGGAACTACTTGATGACGACAAGAAACTACGTAAGTACAGAAACTATAAGACTATTTACTCACTAGTAAATGCAGAGAAAACCTAGACTTGACCACCAGCAACAAATTAATAAAAATTACGTGATACGACAGGACACGAGATTAATAATAAGTACAAGGTGAAAAAATACACAAAACAAATGTCTAATAAGCCACTTTATCAATAATGCATGTCGGTTTAGTTAGTTATGATTTGCAAATTTTGAAGCGATTTGTATGCTAATACCTACTGGCTTTTCCATGTGGACATCGAACTGAATAGGTTTAATAAATACATCTGGCTTGGATGGAATTACCTTTCTCGCAGAGCAACTGCCGCCTGCCTGGATTGCGATATCTCACGGCTTAGATCAGTGTCAGTTAATTAGGCCTATTGACTCTCCATAAAGAACTTCGTAAAAAGATCTTCATGACAGCTGGAACGCGTGCTTGCCGAAGCACGGACAAGGGATAGCTGTGAACTAAATACGCACATAACTTCGAGATGTCAGTGGTGCACGTTGTCGAGGGTTCTAGCAAGTTTTGACGTTTGAAGAAAAAAAACACAACTAGAACCTTATAGTACTTTTTATCGTTTTTCAAAGTATTCAACACTTTTCCATTCACTCAAACCAGTTATTAAAACATTTATTCCACTCTAAAATGGGGGTGTTCACATTGGCTGACTTGAAAGCGTCGACTGCTTCTTGACCGGTTTGGAACCTTTGACCACGAAGACTTTTTTTAATTTTAGAAAATGTAAAGAAATCGTTAGGGCACTCCACAGAAAAATCTAGGTAAATAATAATTCAAACGTTTGTCTTTCTTTGCAGTCATTATTCATGTACCGAGTAGCGGCGCACGTGGTGATAGCGCTGATCTTCGGCTACCTGTACCTCGGGGTGGGCAGCAATGCCGACTCCGTCCTTGGCAACTACGTCTACTTATACGGATCCATGCTTCTCGTCGTCTACACCGGCAAGATGTCGGTCACGCTATCGTGTAAGTATCAATATAGAAACTTAGATTTTGTTCAAAAGTAATCTGACTCTGGGGCTAAATGCAGCTGATGTGACACAGAAACTCGAAAGACTAAATTATTATCACATTCATCGAAATTAGATGAACAGTAATCGGCACGTCAACTGGATACCTAATGGTACGGACCGAATTTAACTCGCACGTGACCACATTTTGCCCGCTCGCCTTAAATGTCTGGAACTATGAAAGTACATTTCTTCTTCTTAGGCGTTACACTCTTGGCAGAGTGGTCGTCATATCTACAGCTGTAGCCTGCTTCACAATTCGACGCCACTCATCATATTTTTTCGCTCTTCTTGTGAATTCGTGTAGTGAGCGATTGGCAGCGATCTTAATTTGGTCTGTCCACCTCATTGGTGACCTGCCGCGTGGTCTGGTGCCATCTACTTTACCCTGAACTACTAGGCGTTCTATAGACTGGTCTCCGCGTCGTGATAAATGTCCGAAAGAAGTAAGTATACGAGCCTGAACAATAGAAGATAGGCATCAAACAGACGTTCTGTTTGATGCCTAGCTCTAGAAGAATGAACTCAATCGTTCGGAATTCCGTCCACGATAGGTATACCGAGCATTCTTCTCCAGCACCACATGTCAAGTGCGTTGATCTTCTGTTTCTCACTTTCTTGAAGAGTCCATGTCTCAGAAGCATAGAGGAATATGGAAAAACGACGGCCCTCACAAGTCGTATTTTTGTGGCTTTGGTAATATTTCGATCTTGCCATACTTTCTTCAGTTTGTCCATGACAGATCTGGATATTGCCATGCGTCGCTTGATTTCGTCTATGTAGCCGCCGTTATTTGATATCAGTGCTCCCAGGTATATGTATGTCTGAACTACTTCGCAATTAGCAATTTGCCTGACTTCTGGAGAGTTGTTATTAGCACGGTCAACGATCATCATCTTAGTTTTGCTGCGAGAGCGAAATCAAGGCTAACTCGTTCTATCCTGTACAAAAGTTCTTCCATAAAAATGATGTTACTTACACGAAAGTACTTACAATAGAGAACATATTAAAGAAAATAAAAACATACTTCTGTACTGGCGTATTGAGCTGTCTATTGCTAATAGAAGAATTTAGCCTAGTTAAGAATTACCCGTTTATAATTGCTTAAAACATTCAAAGCTTCTTAAACTTCTTTACTATGCACACCATACATAACTCCCTTCTAGTACGTTTAATCATCAATACCGTCACTACTAATATTTAATATAAGATTTTTTATCGTAAACAGATACCATATCAATGTAATATTTAACCCAGCATCTTGTCTCGTGTTGTTTTCCCTTGAATGGGCTCATGTTTAACAACGTGAACACGTTTTTACTGATTGTATTATCAGTAAACAATTACTAATAGAGAAATAGACATCTTTGCATCAAACTTCAATTGTTCGGCCCGTATGAACCACAAAATCTATTTTCATGGTTCTAATCGTCGAAGATAACTTCTGACGTCGGTTTAATTGAAGTGATAATCATGATAGGTCGTCAAGGCTTAACTTAAAAATGTGTACAGTTCTGTCGGAATTACAATGACATATAATATTATGTGTACATAAAATATTATTAAAACCATAAAATAATGTCGCTTCCGGCAGTAGAATATGTCCAAATCTAATAAATGTTATTGGACTAGTAATCGCATGCCTTTTAAGTTTTGTCGTTTGAAGAAAAAAACACAACTAGTACCTTATAGTACTTTTTATCGTTTTTCAAAGTATTCAACACTTTTCCATTCACTCAAACCAATTAAAACATTTATTCCACTCTAAAATGGGGGTGTTCACAATGGCTGACTTGAAAGCGTCGACTGCTTCTTTACCGGTCTGGAACCTTTCACCACGAAGACTTTTCTTAGTTTTAGAAAATGTAAAGAAATCGTTAGGGCTTAGGTTAGGACTGTATGGAGGATGGTCAAGAATTTCTACTGTTTCCTGTTTTAAATACTCAATCATTCGACGAGCGCTGTCGTGGTGCAGGATGATACGTAGCTTTGAGTTAGATTTTCGAAGTTGGGCGATGACTTGTGGTAAACAAACTGTGGTATACTACTCTGCGTTAACCGTTCTACGATCTTCAAGTCGCAACATGGCCGGTTTTTTCAACGAACGTGGCCACCATCTTCTTTGAAGTGCTTCGAGAACGAATAACTTTAGACGGCTTTGGCTCGACTTGAAAGACCCGGATTGTAGATTGTTGTTTGGAATCAGGATTGTAGGCATAGATCCAAGATTCGTCACCACTGATGATGTCGTAGACGTGATTTGACTCTCCTCGGTTGAACCTTTGCAGAGTTTTCTTACACCATCTGACACGGGCCGCCTTGTGATCGTCGGAAAGCAGATGCGGTATCCAACGGCAAAGTAGCTTTCTCACACGAAGCGCTTCATGCAAGATCTTCTGAATGGTTGTCCCTGAGATGCCTAATAGAGCCTCTATCTCTCGATACGTCACATGACGATCTTCGACAATTAGTTGTATCACATCAATGGGTGCATAGGGTTCCCACCAAGAACGTAAGGTCCCAAGCCAACCTCACCTGCAAGTGGTGCACCTGCCGATCAACGGACGAGGCTCTGGCAAACAAAATATCCCGATAAGCGGCAATAGGCTCGCCACCTATTACGTGGGATCAAAACACTGGCGAAAAGTGGGCGTTTAATATGCCTCTGCGTACCCCTTCGGGGAAACAGGCGTGAGTCTATGTATGTATGTACATCAATGATGTTATTGTGTACAGTGAAGGCGGATTTTGGGCGTCCTTCGCGAGATTTGTCACTAACACTAGTATGTCCATGCTGGAATTCTAAATACCCGCGTTCGACAGTCCGCAGACATGGGGCTTCATCACTGAACACAGATGTTAGCTCTTTAAAACACTGAAGCCGTATCAGAAGTTGTAGAAAATTATTGCACGAACATTTTCCTTAGAAAGATTCATTTTCGGACGTAACCTGACAGATTCCAATCGACGCTGTGGCTTAAACAATAGCATTAATCCTAATACTTTCAACTGTTTTGAGATTCGAAATTGAAACACATTCGAATATAGAACAGTTCCAAATACAAAATTGCCGGGAAATATGGAAACGACAGAACTTAAAAGGCATGCCTAATATATGCGACACTAGAGTTTACACACACAAAAATACTACTTGCTTTGGCTTTGTCACCAAGTGTAAGAAAGAAGTTTGACGAGATTACAGAAGGCACTTACTAATCTACAATTTTATTGGCCATATAACTAAGAGTGCCAGCAAGTATCTCTTTAGACAGTATGCGGAATTTGATAAAGTTAAGGTTCCTAACGGTTAATATAATAACATAAATTGCTCATCCAGTTAAACTTACTTTTTATCTTAACGTAAAAACGTTGCTTTTCCTTATTGTTTATTTCAGCGATTACGAATAATACCTAATTAGAAAAACGTATTAATAATAGATATCTACTAATTAAATTAGTAGATAACTATTATTGATATGATAAAAAATGATTAAGTACGTAATAACTAATAGTTGGTATTTCGCAGATACGTTGATTATCATGATAGTAAAATATTGCACGTGTTCTAACAAACAAATATTAATACAATCACGTTGTTTAAATAGATATTGACACAATTAATTAGATGAAGTTACATTATTAATAATTAACAGCCTCGCCTTATTGCCTTGGACTATAAGCCTTTGGACAAAGAAATACCACTTTTAACATATACATAACAGATACCTACGTGTCCGATCATGTGACAAAAAACAAATTTTCATTTGAAAAATAACATTTGACAAAATTATAGTTGATAAAATTATTATTTTACAAACTATTGTTTAATAAACTACTCATTAGACAATATATTTATTAAAATATATATTATGCTACCTAAAACATTAATTTACAAATTGATTATTTTTTTAAACATGTTAGTTGGCAAAACAACGTAAAGCATAAATAACATTTGACAAAATGCATTGCTTGGTAAATATTTTATTAACCAAAATCTACGTTAATATAACAATCTTTGTGTAGGGTCAACTGAAACAATGGCTGGTTAGGTTAGGTTAGAACTGCGACCACAACGCCAGAACCGAATTCTACTTATTTCGCTTAATTCAGGCAGTGTGTATTTTTTAGAAGACTTAAGTTTCTATGGAATTAGTATTAATACAAAATTATTACTTGCCCATAAATAATCTGTCCAAGATGAAAATTGCAACGCGTAAGTATTGGTTAGAAATTAGTTATTTTTAAAAACTAATCATTTATCTTCTAACTATACAATCACCAATTTGGCAAACGAATTATTTAGTCATGTGATTATTTTTTAAATAATATTTTAACAGTTTAATTATTTCTTAAGTAAAACATTTGGGAAACCTGTATTATGTCAAATTATTGTTTTTAAAGTAATATGTTTGCGAAATGAAAGTTTGTCAAATGATTAGTTTTTCAAACGTTGTTTGTAAAATGATCTGTTGTCTTACGTTTTTTGTTAAAAAACAGTAAGACTTAAGACGTAATTTTTTACGCTTTTGTTGTCCCACGTCTATTTAGTACCTACTTGTTTTGTCACGAAACTTGGCAACTTAAAATATTAGGTGACAAGATATTAATATAAGCAGATTTGATGATGGAGCTGATGGGTTACGAAATACCTGAATGCCGTAAATCCGTCGATTTTGAGCACATTGCATTCATTTTAACTAGTTCTATTTCACGCCCTTGCTGCCGAGAGCTTGAAACTAGGAGACAAATACGGGTACAAGCGTGTATTTTAGTTATGTTTAAACTATTACTTTATTAATGAAGATTTTCTTTCTTTTCAGTTCCCTTAGAAATGGATATTCTCAAAGGAGAGTACTTCAATCGATGGTACAATCTAGGACCTTACATCGTTTCAATATTAGCTGTGGAGTTACCATTCCAGGTAAGACCCTAATAAAACAACGAAACTAAGATCTATACATTTTCTAGAGAATTTTTAGAAAAAGTCTTTCTTTATTTCAATGCCATTCTTATTCTAATGAATTTTAAAAAAGTTGACCCGAAAAATTTGCTTGTTTAACACACATAAGGCTTGGACACGGTAATCAACTATGTCCTAACAGTTAAATTGGATAAGGAGAGTGATTATTATCTCATATTACACCTGTTTTCACTTCAGTTATTTAAGTAAATCGTAGATTATTGCACATTTCGTAATAAATAGGTTTATAACCGGCAATGTGCCGTGTGTTGCGTGCAAGAATGTCTTAACAATTACCTTTTCACCAGATCTAACGAGTCATTCGACAAATGAAACTATTACTATATACTTTTTATTTCGGGACAAATAAACCCTGGAGTATTACAACAATCCAGTTAGACCCAAGACTCTAAGACCTTATCTCGTCCATCAGTCGTATGTTCACTTATGTGAACTAAGTGATGTTTTCGATCTCGATTCGTCCTTTCTTGGACTAGCTAGCCTAGCTGCCACGCATAGCATTTATAGCCTCGCTCCACCTGCCATTGAGTTGTTTGGACAAACTCCAACTTATACTAAATTATATGGATGACATTTCAGATGATATCGTGCGTATCTTACGTGGTGCTGTCTTACTGGCTGACTGAGAACCCCCTGGAGCCGACGCGAGCAACCCTGTTCCTAGCAACCATTGTAGCAACCTCACTGTGTGCACAAGCCTGGGGTTACTTCATCGGCTCTACCACACCTACTAGGGTAAGAAAGACTTATACAGTTATATTTAGACCATAAGAATCTATGAAAATAGTATATTTTTAAAGATACTCCAAAATATAGCTAAATCTTTAATACTTGTATAAACATTTTAAAACCATGGAATTGGTCTACAAACCAGTATTTAATTGGATGTATTGATGTTATCATAGATTGCAATATTAGCTCGAAACTAGTTATAGCAAAATTAGACGCCTTTCGCAAAAAAAAAAGACTGGCGACAAGCTCAATGAATGTTCTTATACCAGAAGTCATGCAGTTTATACTTTATCACAAAAAGGTTCTTCTTTAAAAGACTAAACAGGATAAAAGTAAATAAACAAGTTTTAATCTTTTCGAAAATTAATTTCTATCCGTTTTATTTTTAGATCGCAGTATTCATCGGTCCTGTCCTCGCGTGTCTTTTCTCCGTGTTCGGTTTCTGCCTGGCGCTGGTGGACACGCCGTACTCGTTCCGCTGGCTGCATCACATCTCCTACTTCAGAGCTGGCTTCCACGTCGCCGTCCATTCTGTGTACGGCTTCAATAGGACCAGGATGTACTGCTCTAAAGGTGATATTTATTTTTGTATATCTTTCAATCGATTGAATTTTTAATTATCGCTTGTCTCGAGCCTTGGAGAGCACGCTAAGTCGTCGGTCCTGGTTGTCATAAAGATCTTAGACAGTCGTTACGGGGCGTCAGTACCTTCTAAAGAAACTGACATCCCTTCGGGTTGCGGAGGTCAGTCAGGCAGTCGCTCTGTGGAAAAGCTAATAGTCAGCTAAATCCGGTTAGACTAGTAAGCGGACCCCAGATTGAAACTAGGATAACGCTAAGAAGGTGATGATCTTTCAATCTGGGAGCCTTGCTCTGTACTTTTGTGCAAACTGCCAATCAATCTAATGAATGCTTCTAACTCATAAAATGTTCTTAAATATTCCTTGGGACCTGGGCCGAATACACCTGCAATACTAACTTCAGAATTCTTTTAAGTATTGCGCCAGTCTTTACTTATATATACCTTGATGATATTGTTGTTAGTCAATCTTCATCTAATCTTGTCCACTCTTCAACAATTAAAATTCTGTCAATGACAAAAATGGTTTGTTGTTATGTTTTCCCGAAATCGACAGTGTTTTAAATATTTGTATTTTTATAAAGCAAGTCGTCAGCCCAAACTTATAAAAAAAATCTCTCTCATTCCAGAATACTGTCACTACATAACACCAAAGACATTCCTCAAGGAGATGGATATGGAGAACGTAGACATCGGAGGCAACATGGCACTCGTCTTATCCACAGCGGTACTGATGCATGTCTTGACTGCAGCCGTGCTCTGGTACCGTCTCAACAAAAGATAAACAACCCAACTACGCAGATTAGCTACAAAAAAATGTGATGGGATCATTTCATTTTCACACGTAATATTAAGTACTTATGATTGATTTTTGTGTAATTTATTTGCTGGCATTTTTCATCCAAAGAATTGAATATAACGAAGTGGTAAAACTAACGAAATATGACAAAGTGGACGTAAATGTGACATTTGATTGAGATAGTAAACGTCGTCGTAATTCTTCTTCATTTTAGTAATTGACAGTTATATTATCTTCAATGACAAAGAAGGGTTATTTCTATCTATATTGCTAGATAAAGGTATGTCTTTTCGACTCGAATAAAGTTTGCTTGCAGTGTAGCTTTAATAAAGACTTTCTGGAATAAATTCTCAGTCCAATGAAACCAATCAATTTCATCCAATTACACTGTAATACCAATTTTATCATCTAGATCTGACTAAATATAACAAAATACAAATATACAGATATGATTCTTATTAGATCAATCACATCTTTTTACACTATCGACAGTGTTTTAAATGATTTATATTTTACTTTTAAATCATTCTGCTCCTGTTTCTTTTACTTTTACTTTGCTGTTTCATATAAAAGCCAAACTTGCCTGAATAATTTATGACAATGTAGTAATTCAATTATGTTAGTATTATCACAGATAATATGTAATTCGAGTATTATTAAACAATTCTTTATCATTATTTTTACTGAAGCGTATGTAATAGGTAAATTATTTTGTTATTATGTGTTGAAGGAAAAATAGCATAGATTTTAGTAATAATTTAAAATAGTATTAAATGGTTAGTATAAAACGTAGGCTGGTTTTCTTTTCAAGTTGACTGTGAACACTGATCGGACAACTCGCACTACTTTTGGGAGGCAATATCAGTATCCGAGTCCTATTAGCGCGTAAAAAAAGTATTTGTCAGCCCCGGCCGTCTGTGTGGGAAGAAAACCAGCCATAACTTAAAGAAGACGAGGGCCTTTAACAAAGTGTTCCTGAAAGTAAACCACATATTTTAATAATGAATCGCAACTTTGGTGACAAAAATAGTCTAATATAAAGTGCGCTGGTCGTGCTAATAAGAAACCCCTTTATATTGGAAATTATAACTAAAAACAACGACCATTTTATTACTCTTACGTATATTTACCCTTTTTTAAACAGCTCTATACTGAAAGAAATAAAACTTTTACCACCCATTTTTATATTGTAAGTGTAATAATATGTTGAAAGCTGTATTGAATTTATATAACAGAGATAGAAAACTTGCTCCTCGATTATGTTGGATTTGCTCTGGAGTCACTTACTTTTACTTAATTAAACTACTTAAGTATACAGAATATGTTTTACGTTATGAATCTCAGAAATATACCGGTGCTTAGAGACAATTGTAATGCTCGACTGATTCAATTGATTCATTCCAATATGGGTTTATCGGATAAATAAATTGTACCAGTGATAAATGCATTTTATTTCTTACACTATACCTACATCATAAAGTTTCTATACCCTTTTTAGTACACAGAAAACTGTTGTTGCTGAACTTATGTATTTTTCGATTTTACTAAAGTAAGTAAAAGCCAATTGCTTGTTAGCAAGGAATCAACTGACAGCTGCTGGGTCTCAAGAACTATAAATGTTTGAAGTTTTACTAAAGACATATTTAATTTTGCATTTTGGTTGTTTACAACACTTATACAAGTCAAAACCCTATTCTAGACGAAGTCGGCTTTCCCTGGCTAAATGACCTCTTGAAAAGAAAAGCCGAAACAAACTCAGTCATTGGTTTTTTTCCTGTAATTTTATTCTCTTTCATAATTTTTTTTATTTTCGTATTCTTTTAAAGTCCAGACAATAAGGGTTTAGGATGCGAGTAAAATGCAGGATATCATCTGATGCTTATAACTGACTCAGCTAAAAGCGTCAGACGGTCTTGTAAGGGGTATGGAACTAACATCTTTGCCATCCCAAATGTCAACCTTACTTGCTTGTGGTACACCCTGCTGACCAACGGACGAGGCTCTGGCGACCGGAGTTCTGGCGGGATAACCAGGCAACGCTATGTACAAGAGGAAATTTCTGTACCCGGAACCACCAGCTATCCTGGGGGTTTCCTTACCTCAAAGGGATAGGTTTTTGTACGTCAGATGGCAATCGGTACTGAATTAATAAACCAAAAATATTTGCCAAAATAAGAACCAAAATGGACAGGTTACATAACCCTTTGAGGATAACGGATAGGGCGTCGCTGTCGCCGCGAAACGACGCGCAGACATATCGCCCTGCATCTGCGAACAGTATGCAAGCAAAGGCTACCGAGTCACGGGGACGAGGACGCTAGACATGGGAGAAACGGTGTAGCAATCGCTGTCAGAACCAAACATCTCGATAACATCTTAGAGGTAAATCGAATTGACGACAGGATGATGTCTCTAAAAGCACTTGTTGAAGAAGTCTTAAATGTAGTATCAGCTTATGCTCCCCAGGCGGGTTGTAGCAGATCTGAAAAATATGCATTTTGGACAACTCTGGAAGACCATCTACAACAAATACCCTCGAAAGAGGCGATACTGTTGAGAGGAGACTTATTTAAGTTACATAGGGTATGAAAAAAATGCTTTTAAAAGAGTGCATGGAGGTTACGGATTTGGCACTATAAACGAACGAAGGAGAGAAAGTTATTCTTTCTACAGCTGCAGTATTCGATCTTGCTATAACAAATTCTTTCTTTTCCAAAAAGCCAGAACACATAATCACATACAAAAGCGGACGAACATCATGGCAGATAGACTATTTATTAGTAAATCGAGCTTACATTGGCCGGGTAACAAATTGCAAGGTCATCACGGGGGAACGCGTTGTTATTCAACATCGTATCGTTGTAATGGATATGCTTTTCAAGAAAACAT
This sequence comes from Euclidia mi, assembly GCA_944739405.2. NCBI lineage: Eukaryota > Metazoa > Arthropoda > Insecta > Lepidoptera > Erebidae > Euclidia > Euclidia mi. The sequence goes on along the minus strand of OX123183.2, from coordinate 93,704,124 downwards.
CTAAAACGAAAACATCTCGGACGCCAGAAATAACCAAATGGTGGAACCTAAAAGGAGACAACATTCCCGAATTCTGCAACCGCCTACACGTACAACGTCCGAATCAGTATCAACTTAAAAGTTGATACTGATTCGGACGTTAACACTGTATGGAATTATCTTAGCAAATCCATTCTGAAAGCTGCTAATATTACTCTTGGTCGTACAAAGGGTGGTGGAATTAATTACAGAGAGTCTTGGTGGTGGACAGGCAGCGATAGCCGAGTGAATAAACCAACAGACTGCCATGCAGAGGGTATCGGGTTCGAATCCACGGCGCGCACCAATGACTTTTCGGAGTTATGTGCGTATTAAATTGTTAATTATCGCTTGTCCCGTGCCTCGGAAAGCACGTTAAGCCGTCGGTCCCGGTTGTCATGAATATCTTTGACAGTCGTTACAGGGTGTCAGTACCTTCTAAATAAACTGACACTAGTCTAAACCATGGAATATCGCTATCCCTTCGGGTTGCGGAGGTCAGACAGGCAGTCGCTCTGTGGAAAAGCTAATATTCAGCCAAATCCGGTTAGACTAGTAAGCGGACCCCAGATTGAAACTGGGAAAACGCTAAGAGGATGATGATGAGTCTTGGTGGTGGACAAAAGCAGTGAAAAATGCAATTCAAAGAAAGAAAGATGCCTTTAAGACCTGGTAGTCTACCTAAACTTCTGAAGACCAAGAAGAATATAAAAGACATAAGAAGGTGACCAAAAAAATAATAGCAGTGGAACGCGCAAATTCTCAAAAGACTATGTACGAGCAACCAAAGAAAATAAAAAAATTATTTATAAGCTCGCAAAGCAACTTTGTCAGAGTACAAAGGATCCCGCTAGATGTAAAACCGTTAAAGGCCCAAACGGTGAGCTGCTGTACAAAGATAAAGGTGTCCTATCAGCCTCGCATTAGTATTATCAACAGCTACTCAACCCTACTTAAGCTGCTCCACAGCTTGAAAACGCCGGTAGGAACATGGGACTTATACCTCCAATACATCCCAGTGAGGTCAAAATGGCGCTAAAAAAGATGGCCAACAACAAAGCCATGGGGCCTGACGGTACTCCAGTGGAAGCTTGGTAGTGCCTTCGCAAACAAGGAGTCGTATTGCTTACCAACCTCTTCAACAGTGTGTTGCTTGCCTCCAAAATGCCAGAGTCATGGAGATTGAGCACTAAAGTTCCTATTTATAAGGGGAAGGGCAGCAAATATGAATGTTATAACTATCGCGGAATCAAGTTGTTAAGCCATACTATGAAGCTATATGAAAGAGTGATTGACAGTCACTTAAGATCAGAATGTTCGCTGTCCAAAAACCAGTATGGCTTTGTACCGGGCTTATCTACTTCCGATCCTATGTTTGCTCTAAAGACGATCGCTGAAGGGTATCGAGCAAAACTTCGACCATTGTATGTTGCATTCTTGGACATGGAAAAGGCATTTGATCGTGTACCAAGGGATACGATTTGGTGGAGTCTTCGCATGAACAACTTCCCCCAACATTATATTAATATCATAGCCGACATGTACAGGGGTGCGAAATCAATGGTACGAACAGTAGTGGGTCAGACAAAACCAATAGCGGTTGCAGAAGGTGTGCATCAAGGCTCTGTTCTGAGTCCCTTCCTGTTTTGCTTGGTATTAGACTCACTCACTGAAGTGGCAGTCTTCAGCCTCGTGGATTTTCATCTACGCAGACGACGTTGCTATCTGCACCTTTAGAATGCAACATCCAGCACAGAATAGCCGCAGCGTGGCTTAAGTGGCCAGAAGTACCAGTTACTTCTCGCCACTTAAGCCACGCTGCAGCTGTTACCTGCGATAAGAAGATGCCTGTCAAACTCAAGGGTTTGTTCAATAAGACCATAATAAGGCCAGTTCTTTTGTATGGCAGCGAAACATGGGCTGTAACCCAAAAGAGCATGCATACCATCCAAGTTGCTGAAATGAAGATTCTGAGATGGATGTGCGGCGTAACCAGGCTCGATAAAATCCGCAACAAGTACGTGCGAGAAAGCCTCGGTGTACGCGAAAATGCAGGAAAGCAGGCTCAGATGGTATGGTTATGTGAAAAGGAGGCCACCAGACTACGTCGGAAATTTGGCACGATAGCTCGACCTCCCTGGTCGGAGACCTAGAGGACGACCCAAAACAAGGTGGCGAGATGTAGTGCTAAAGGACAAGAGGGAATGCAAGGTCACTGACGATGATGTAATGGATAGAGCAAAGTGGAAGCGCGACGTAAAGAAAGCTGACCCTACCACCATGTGGGATTTATAGCTAGAAAGAGAGAGAGCTTATAACTGACTCAGCCCGCTGATGGCCCGCATTCAACAGCCAATGTACGTTTCAACCACGATACCTCTACTCATCAGAAGGTGTATGCATAAGCATGTCAGCCTAAGCCACCCGGTTGCCGCCACTATTAGTTTAAACGTTTACCAATTCCCACACTGCTCTTTACATTTATTTTATTACATGTTGTAAACAAAATATTAAAACAATAGATACTTGAATAATACATTCCAAAGGTATGCAACATGCACATACTAGTGGCGACAGAACGAGACAAGTGTTTTTGTCTTACAGGCTATGGCATAAATAGGCTAAGCTAGGCCCATTCCGTATATTGGCGTATTTCGTTCAATACAGGTGATTATACGTGGCGCAGTCACTTTACCTTCTGCCAATTCACCTCCCTTTTTTATTTGCACAACATTCGGCCTTTTTGTGTTTTCTATTCAATTTGAGCCTCTGGCTTCTGCAACAAAAAAACGGATTACATACGGTGTTTCTGAGAAAATCAAAAAGACAGATAACTAATTTCTCATTCGTATTTCTATCTAAAAGTTTCGAATAAGTAATAAACTTTTATTTTAGTATTTAAAACACTGGATTAAATATAATGCAAATCCATGTCGATTCAACTTCTTAATTTGGTTTTGCAGTAAGTAAAATTAATTAAAAGTGTAATACTTATCCTATTTCTAATTTGTCATCAAAGAGCTAATTCATATCACGGGGTGTATTTAAGTAGGTAGGTATTTCCTAGAATTACTCAATATTATTAATAGACTACAGGCCCATGTCCAGTTTACAAGTGACGGCATAGTACTGAATCTTATTATTTTATGCTCTTATATCGTCCTATATACGTCACCTGGTGGTTCACATGACCCATCCATTTTGGACATGGGCCTGTAGTCTATAATTGTGTGGTCAATGGTTTTTGGCCATCCTCTATTATTAGAGGATGCCCTGCCAGGGGATTGAAAGCGGTAAAGGTATAAAGGTATGGTACTGGTATAAAATTACCATACAGCTTTGATTTAGAGGTGAAGCCAAAACGGTTGATAATTACGGTTACGATACCGCAAAATACAGGTATTTACCTGTATGTTTTTGCGGTACCATTATACCTTTATATTACTAGTACCTTAACCGAAACCATTTCGGTACCGAAAAATTTATGCACCAACAACGTAGGTTCATAGGTGTGAGCGCAACTGCGCATTCGGCGACGTTGTCAACTTGAAGATTTTTATGTCGAGACTTAACGAACGGTGTTAGTTGCATTTGTAAATGAAAGCATCGTTACCTAATGATATGTTAGTAATAAAAAATTATCAATAATTTGATTGAAGCAGAATCTTCAAGAAGATCTTTAAGATCTACTATTAAGAATAATTATTCTTTTTTATCTTTTATGGTTAAGTGAAGATTAAGCCTGGTTCCCGGAGGGGTAGGCAGAGGCTACGGAACGCCATTTGCAACGATCCTGACATATCTCTCTTGCTTCATTTACTCGCATCAAATTTCTCATGCATGCTCTTCAGTTAAGGGTACTTCTAACCTGTCATTTTTTTTAAGATGTCTCCAATCTGGTCAGAGAACGTCCGTCTAGGTCTTCCCCTTCCTCCTGATCCATTCACACGTGACTCAATAACTTCTTGGTCAGTTTTTCGTCATCCATCCTCTCCACGTGTCCAAACCATCTTAGCATACCTTTCTCAATGGCTATCACTACATCTTCTTTTACCCCACAACACTCTCTCATCACACAATTTTATTGTTTACACTGTCGTTCAAAGACACTCCACACATACTTCCCAGTGCTCTCATTTCTACAGCATTTATTCTATTTTTATGTCTTTTCTGCCATACCCAACTTTCACTACCATACATAAGTGTAGGTACTAACACCTCTCCCCTCTATGCACAGCCAAACGTGCCTATTTGGACACGTTTTGACTGTACATAAAAGCCTTCAAAACTCCATTCACGCTATTACCTGCATTAGCTCTTCTTTCAATATCTTCTTCATTCTTACCATTCCTAGTAAACAGCGTACCTAAATATACAAAATGATTCACTTGCTGCACTCGTTGTCCATCGATTATAACATTACAAGGCGTAACACATTCCTCCTTTTCAAAAACCATAACTTTCGTCTTGCGCACATTCACTGTCATTCCTTTCCTCCCTAAAGCACCATGCATGATTGCTACCATCTCCTGTAACTCCTCCGCTGAAGACGCAAGTATTACCTGATCATCAGCATAAAGGAGGCATTTGACAAGTAACTCATTCATCCTTAATCCAGAGTCACTATTCTTTGAATCATGCAGACAACTGTCCATGAAGAGTCACACAAGCTCTAGAATCTTCATACAGGGATTTCAGAGCTCGTATGAGGCTGCTGTTCACCTCATACATCGACAGTACCGACCACATTTCATTCCTCACCACTTATCGTAAACTTTTTCCAAATCCACGATTGAGCAGTAGACCTTTTGACCTTTGGCCAAGAATTTTCCGGCTATAGACCGCAAGGAAAAGACTTGATACGACGTGCACTCCATACCCTTTCGGTATCCCGCTTGTAAAGACGGCTCCAAATGAACCTTTACATAACCAGTATAAACAGAACCATTTTTGTAAACAAAGGCTATACGTTGTCATGTCAGTCTTTTATTGGTTATCTAAAGCTTGAACTGTTGCTGTGTGTACATCCCATATTTTCTTGTCGGTTACTTCCATAACTCTTTCAATCAGTACCTTCGCATACAATTTGCCAACAGTGCTGAGAAGGCTAATGCCTCTATAGTTCTTGCAGTCTTGTTGCGAGCCTTTTTCCTTATAAAGTAGCAAAACCACCTCTGTGGCCCAGTCATCAGGTACTCGGCCGGTGCTCCAGCACAAGTTAAATAAGCGCTGCATCTGACCAACTATGATGCCTTGTCCGGCCTTCAGCATTTAGAGCGGTTACGCACTACATCCGATCCGAATCCGATCCGAACTCGTGAAAATATGGATCTAGAAAACTCGGACTGAATTCGGATATCGCTTTCGCACTAGTCCGATCTCTGATACTAATCCAATCCACCTTTTGGCATAAGTCATTTTACTCGGAGCGACAGCAAAGTGTTAACGTCGTTGATCATTAGTCCTTTCAATAGACGTCAACTTCCGGCAATACTACTATACGTACGAAGACATGGAAGAAGCAAAGAATTTTGGATGCACACTCTCTTGCTCGATCGAAGATTAAAATATGGAGCTTTTTACAATCACCACGCAGTCTAACGTCAATACGACAGGAAATTTTACAATTATTACCGAATGAGTGTGTCTACTTTTGATGCATATTTCATAATTTCAATCCATGCATTCCTTGTCAATGTTGTGTTTGTGTAATGGTCTATAGATTTGTCCTATAAACAGGATTTATTTTCAACATTAAAACATCGTAGGTAAACATAATGCAAAAACCAACGCGCACGTCCGCTCGCTGCCACACTAGATGGATGCCTGCCGCGTCACCCAACCCGCCGCATACACCGCCCGCCCCGCTGCCTCTCTGCTCGTACGCAGTTCGGATTCAAGTCGGACGCAGTGCGCGAGCGTCCATACAAATAATACTATGGCTACGTCGGTCCGTCTACGGTCCGTAAAAAATTATCTCCGGGATGGAGATTCTAGAATAACGGACAGATATCGGATGACGGAAATCGGATCTAGTGCGTAAGTTACCAAAGAAATATTTCTACGCCTACGCCGGAACTGATTTTCACGGGTTCGGATCGGATTCGGATCGAATGTAGTGCGTAACCGTTCTAATCCTATCATATCCTGCAGCCTTACCTAATTTCATACTTCCGAGCGCCTTCATTATCTCATCTATGCCAATATCGCTTTCATCATTGCTATTATTACCATCAATTTCGTCGATTGATGTCTCTATTGCCGGTCTTTCAAATAAACCTTCAAAACACTCCCTTCATCTCTTCAGCACGCATTATTCACCATTCAGTATCTTTCCATTATTGTCTCTGATTGACGAATTCTGAGGATTGAGTTCTTCCTCGAACTGCAAGAACGGATTTCCAGAAAAACTTAATGTTTCTCCGGAAATCTTCAGATAATCTGCTATCAAACTCATCTTTCTTTACCTCTTTTTTCCTTTTAACAATTTCTTTCATTATTCTTTTTGACCTAACAAACTCCTTTCTTGCTTCATCTATATCATCACTCGTTGCCTTTCCCATTCTTTCATTTGCTTTGGCAGCCGACCAATCTAACCAAGCTTTCTTCTTCTCTGACACTGCTGATTGTACATCCTCATCCCACCATGTATTCTTAACCTTTCGTATTTTCCTTTAAAAGATTGCCATATTTTTTTCATATCATTTATGGCATTATGCCATCGAACCTCTCAAATCTTACTTTCAATCTTTGCTTATACTCATCTTTCTCATCTTCCTCTTGCAGATTTTCTTTTATTCTTTCCAAGACCCTATTTTCATTAAGCGTTTATTAGATTATTAGGTGTCGCCATCCTTTAAAGAGCCCACTTATCCCGCTTATCTCCAAGAATTCGTGACATTCACACATGATAAGCCGGATTCACATCTGGGTATTCATTGTGTCCGTTAGTTGTATGTTTGTAAAGTCCCCCGCGACACAGGAATTAGTCCTACTGCGGGCGTTGTCAATTAAAAAAGAAAAAAAAAGAGAATTGGTCTGTGTGGATGCCGATCCCTCGATACACCCTTGTATCTAACACCTTCTTTATCAAACGTTCATCTACAATTACAAAATCAATCATACTTCTTCTAACACTTTTAGCCTCACGCGTACACATGTGTATCATTTTGTGATCAAATCAAATGGTGTTTGTCACACAAAGGCTACAAAAAGCCTATAAACAAACCTCAAGCAATACTTTTCCATTTTCATTCACACAATCATCGCCAAATCCACCTAAAACCCTTTCAAATCCATCTCGTTTTATTCTCACGCATCCATTGGAAGCACCTAACGAGATCAATCTTTAGTTTTCCTTACATTTTCTCAAAATCCCTCTTAAATTCTCCCAAAATTCCTGCCTTTCGTCTTGTTCTCGCTGTGACATACCCGCTACTACATTGACCGGGGCGTAAACCGCTACAATAAAGAGACGAGTATATCCTACTTTCATTCTCATTCACCATAGCCTAGCATTTACACATTCAAATTCCTTAACGCACTCATTCATTCGCGCAGACAGTATTAAACCAACTCCCTTGCAGCCTCTTTTGGTACTGTCCACCCCAGACCAATAAGCCGTGTAGCTGTCATGTTTGGTGGGGCCAATCCTTTCCTTTTTGTCTCATTCACACAAAGAACATCAATCTTTCTATTATCCATCATCTGGCATACTTCATTCAATTTGCTGTCCATTCCTCCTCCAACATTTAATGTTACAAACCGGCTTTCCGTAGGCCGCTTTTCGCCCTCGCGGGAAACAAGACGTGATGGGTTGCGAACCGCGTCGCCGCCGTCTGGAATGATTTTTAGTTCTCACGAGCATTAGGGATTTCAAATGTCCATCCCCGGAGAGCCCTTTACGGGGATAAGGTGGAATCCCACCTGTGCCCTGTGACCACCAATACAGGCACCCTCCGTTTGCGACTAGATTGTCCTTTGGCCACGAATCCCTCGGCACGGGTTGGTTGACACCTTGGATTGGGGTTTGTTTTGGGGGTGCTCGCTGAATGTTGGTTTAATTTCGGAGTGTTCCTTCTCCTAGACGGGTTACCTTCCAAAGCTGACGAGGCCCATCCCCCCGAAAGAGAGTGGTTTAATATCGGAGTTTTCCTTCTTCTAGACGGGTTGCCGACCAAGCTGACGAGGCCCATCCCCCCGAAGGAGAGTGGTTTAATTTCGGAGTTTTCCTTCTCCTAGACGGGTTACCGACCAAAGCTGACGAGGTCCATCCCCCCGAAAGAGAGTGGTTTTATTTCGGAGTTTTCCTACTCCTAGACGGGTTGCCGACCAAAGCTGACGAGGCCCATCCCCCCGGATTTTTAAGAATAAATAAAAATTTTTTTTTTATATATTCGTATTGTTATTTATTATCACGGAACATATCACATGCGTTATTACGTTTAATGTATCGGTACCAATTTTTACCCATGCTGTTCAGAATCAGTTAAAGGAACATTTTTAAAATGTTTCTCTATCAAGATATGTAAGAATTCTAATATTCTTGAGTAGGTACATACAGGCACTCATACAAGTTTTTGAATGGAAAATATTTTTATCTCCTCTTTTATAAGTATTTTTCTTCCTTCCTTTTTTCTATCGCAATCTATCATCTGCGGATATTTAGCGATATGTTATTCAAATTTTAATGTGTATGTTGGCTTGTAAATATCTTTGATCGTTCTATTCTCGTTGAATTGTTGTGCAGTGGGCACATTCAGACCGATATTTCTTTTTGTCCAGATGTTTTTTCCACTTTAGAATGGAGAATAGAGGGAGTCTGTGGTCGCTCCGCATAATTTTATCTGGCGAATGATGGCGTTTCACTGCTTGTTCTGAAATGCAAAAATAATACTAGGCACTTAATTAGAAATAAAGTATAAAATAAATATTACTAATATTTAACAGACAGCACTACTACCAATTAAATGTACATAATAATAATTCATTTCACTCAAAATCATGCTTTCATTTTCTCTTCAATCGTAATCCACAGATTTCTGATTGGACTGGTTATTGATTTCGGCCACTAGTCGATAAAACTAAAGATCGTTTCTCCTCAGTTTGAAATACCCAAAACCACGTTTTAGGAATAGTAATGCTGTTTACACTGTTTTTAGATACCTATAACACAATTAGAGATTTCAAAAACGTCGGTAAAACATAAAAAGATTAAAAAGTATAAGTATAATTACTTACTTTTATCCATCTTGGTGACGATTTGTGTAGTTGTGTTTTGCACACAGCGCACTCGCGATGATGTAGACGCAGGCAAAACGCCGCGGCATCCCAAAACGTGGTTAAAACTTTTGTAAACTTTCGATTGTTCGTAAGTACCATTGTGGCCGACCGGTGAAAAAAAAACCTTTATTTCATTATTCAGATATCTGAAAAAATAATGATACCGAAATATTATAATACCGAAAACATAAAAATACCGTTAATTTAAGGTATCGAAATTTAAAGGTATGGCGTCATACCTTTAACCTATTTGACCGAAATCTTTTTGGTTATTCAATCTCTGCCACTGACCTATCAAAATACGCAATAAATTATCTCTCCTAAGCAATCTGAAACTATTCGGAAGATAAGACGTATAACACGAGCTATCCAACTCATTGCAATTATTGTTACATACATACATACATAGTCTCACGCCTATAACCCCGAAGAGGTAGGCAGAGGTGTATTTCTACACCCACCTTTCGCCAGATATACTTTAGTCCCACGTAATAAGGGGCGAGCCTATTGCCGTACCGGGCACATTTCCAGACTCCGTGCTGCTACTGAGAATTTCGTGACAACGAAAAACCCAATAACACTGCCCAACCTAGGAATCGAACCCGGGACGTCCCAATCCCACGCGCACATTTATGCCGCGAGACCAACGAGGCAGTCGTATAGGGTTTGATGTCGAGTTTTCCGTCTCTACGCAAAGATGGTATTTGCATCGTGTTATCCCTTAGTCGCCTCTTACGACACCCACGGTAAGATAGGGGGTGGTGACACTTGTATTCTATGCCGTCAACCACACGGAACTATATATTGTTACATCAGGCGCAATCATCGAAGTTTATTATATAGCGAAATGTAATTATCAGTAACATTTTCATAATATTTAAATATCCGTTTGTGTCTTTACTTGAATAAACAGTAGGTAGATAACATATTATTATTACCTCAAGATATCATCGAAAGGTGTTAGCCTATTTCATATTCGTATGTAATTTTTATGCAAACCTTTTTAATAACATTCACAGAGTCATTCAAAGTTAAATGAACCCTGGAGGCCCCATCCTCTTCCCATCTCCCTTATACTGCTGTTCCTATTCCTCATCCCATTCCAAATTTTGGCAACGGACTCGTGACTCCATGATGTTGCTTGTGTCCATGGGCGGCGGTAATCGCTTACCATCAGGCGATCTGTGTGGTCGTTTGCTGCCTATTACGTAAAAAAACCATAAACTAATAATTTTATTTTTAAATTGTCTGCACGTTGCGACTCCATATTTATAAGGAGTAAGTAAAAAAAAAGTCAAATTGTCGTTATGCAGTATCCAATTAGTATTCAGTTGAGTGCAACTTAACACTAATTGGATACTGCTTAACGTCATTTTTTTGCTGTAATCGCAAACAATTATAACAACGGTCGCACTATTTCATATAAATATTATGCCAAATGATGTTTTACATTTTTCCTGACCCAATGAAAATGGCAATCTGTATGTAATCCTAATAGTAGGTACATTAATTATTATATCTACTCATATGATGCATCCACACCGCTGGTTCTTAGTGTTGAGCAATATATCGGAGTGGTATGCATAACATGCTATTAAAAGACACTCGAAGTAACTCTATAGATAGTTACTTAAATATTACTGAAAAATTATCATCCTCATCGTCGTAGCGCTTTTCACAGAGCGACTGACGTCTGAAACCTAGGGGAAAGAGGCCCATGCCCAGCAGTGGGACAGTTTATATACAAGGCCGATGATGATGATAGCTTTAAAAAGTCGCCGTGGATTCGAACCCGATACCCTTTGCGTGGTAGCCCTGGTCTGTGTTGCCCTGGTCCCAAATTATTTGGGGTCGGCGCAGTATGTCCTTCTCTTCCATACTTTTCTGTCACCAGTCATCCGATCATTTACCCTTTTCTCCTTCATATCTATCCTCACACAGTCCATCCATCTTTTCCTTGGCCGTCCTCTCCCTTTTCGTCCTTCTACATGCATATTCATCACTTTTTTACCTACATACATCTCATCTCTCCGCATAACATGTCCATACCAGGCCAATCGACTCCCTTTTATCTTTTCATCAATGGGCGCCACTTTCGTACTACCTCTAATGTAATCATTCCTAATTCTGTCCATTCTTGTCACTCCACACATCCATCGTAACATTCTCATCTCTGCCACATGCAATCGTTTCTCGTCCATCTTCTTTGTAGCCCAACACTCAGCTCCATACAGTACGACAGGTCTTATAACTGACTTATACATGATCGCTGCCATATTTCTAAATGTTGCCCAACAAATTGTAACACGGACGTGAATGGAGATAATGCGAATATTACCGAATTATATCTTTTTGTTTGAGACGTTTAGCTCTCAGGTAGATTGTCGGGGTTCTAATAAAAACACTGCTTAGAAGGAACAGGTTTCTTATTATGTCTCACTGCCGCTTACATACAGTATGACCGTCCAGGTAAGCACTGGCCTAAAGGCTGGAGCGGAGACTCCTACTGCTCTCCGACGCTCGCAGGGTAGACTGCTCGTAGGGTCGCCAGTGAGCTGACCGAAGTGCACGCTGGGTAGGCAGCACGGTGGTCGAGGTGTAGGCTGAGCGCTAGGGTCAGACGTAGGCTGGTAGGAGCACGGCGCCAGCAGCTCGTAGGTCGCAGCTAACAGCAACCGGTGGTAGGGACCGGTGGATGTAGAAGCCGTAGGTAAAACGTCAGCCCGTAGGGTGAAGACAGGTGTAGACCCTTAGGGGGATTATAGCCCGTAGGAAGAACTGAAAAGTAGCATAGAGAATACACAACAACCGGTCAGGAACAGGCTGTCCATAGATCGGCTGTTATGCTTAGGAGAGACAGATACTACAGATAGAACATATAGGCACACAGATAACTAGAATATACTCACCCCCAGCGGGATATTAGTATTGAAGTAGAAGGCAGAATAAATACGTAGTAGTAGTGGCAGCGAAGCGACGTCTAGGGAAAGTAACCGATTTAGATCGCGCACCCATCTTCTATAGGCATAGACCTTTGATTAGAGATTGAGATTGCCTGTGCTCGGTCCATTACCTTATAATATAAGGTAATAATTCCTAAGCGAAGTGCTCTTCGGACTAGGCTGGCTTCGCCTACTGCGTTAAGCGCCTGTAGAGATTATAACGCAATACGGAGTATTACGTTACATGTTTTATGAGTTCCTTCATCATTGACAATCTCATAATTAGTACTCGTATTAACGATCAGTGGTTACTTTTACTTTCGAATGATGAGATTTCAATGATGAGTGGGACCGAGACCGGTCCAATTTTTTTGTCTGAAGGCTAAGGCATAATCTAGTAAACTGGCTTTATGTCTTATATCGGCGGTCTGCTGTCGGTAGTAACACTTAAATTGGTATTTCATGACTTGCGTTACATCCTTTATAATGTCATTTACATATCTGTGGGTAGGTATTATTATATAGTTAGATTGTTATCTTAAATCTGCTTAACGCAATAATATGGCAGCTGCCAGTCACAGTTGATTTGTTACAATGTTAATTCCTTATCAAAAATCATCGGATGACTATCTTACAATATTAGAAGACTTTGCTAAAGCATTATTATTAAAATGAAGTTGAGCATATCATTCGAGAACGTTTGTGCCTATTTCTTATTAGAACGTGTAATAAAGCGATAATATTTAAATATATATCTATTTTTATTAGCCTGATATCGTGATAAAGAAATTAAAAATCGCGTCTCAGGCATTTGGCATTTCCGCAAATCGACATAGTAACCACGGCGTTAGCAAGTAAAGTTTTAAAAAATGTTTGTATGTGTGGGGCAAACGAAGTACAACCTCTTCGACCGACTTCAGCCACGACGACCTGTTCAACTCTATTCTGACTGTTGCGTTGTTGATGTGCTGCATAAGGACAAGTGTGCACATTATAGGAGTAATTAGATATAAATTATAGCACAAGGTACTTTCACTCCATCGCGTAGGTAGAGCATCTAGTTCAGAGGGATTATATTCAAAGTCTTTGATTCTTGTTCTTACCAAAGTCCTACGTTACTGTCAATGAACAGCTTTCGCCTCCACTGCAATGGCTCAGTCGCACTTTTCATCTACCTTTATCCCTAAGAAGTTTTCCACCATGCTATTTTATTTTTATTTTATTTTATTTTATTTTATTACATAGGTACAGCAACAGACTATAAACTATCCATCTGTATGCCAAAGAGATAGGTATGTATATGATTATTGAAGTCACATACCATGATCCTTAGACCCTCTCTGTCCATAGTTATGGCAAAATGTTACTAGACTGGCTTGGCCAGAATAATTTAAAGCAGGCGGTTTTCACGAATCAATATAGTTTTAAGACTTTTTAAACTGATTGATATAAAAGTCAATAAGTTAAAAGTATGTTCGCAATTACATGGTACTTTAAAAGTGCTTTAGGTAATACACTTCTTTACCATTATGTTAGGTATATAAGCCTATTAGTGGCATCGGAGCCAAGTTTAGTGAAATTCGTAACGCTGACCTCTTTTAGCTCTTTACCTTATTGAATACAGTTAATTAATGAACTAAGCCCTTACAAGTACGTATTTTCGGACATGATATTATGAAATGAATTACTGCAATACTACAACACTTGAGTCTGCTAACAGATATATTAGGTATGTATGTATTTATTAGGTATTTGTAAGTATTACCTCAGCTGCAAAAAACTTTCAACATTTCTTTTAGTTCGTATTTTAAACAATATCACATAGTTAGATACTAAATTAAGAGTTCAATTAGTGGCACATGTAATAAAGATAATTATTTTTAATAATATGCTTTTCGTAACAAAAAGACAAAAGAAACTCAAGCGCTGAAACACAAATAATATATTGCAGATAAGATTAGACTAGATATTCATAGCCATAATGCTAAAGTAGATCGCAATAGAAATATTTTTCGAAGCTGATGTAGTTTGCTTCCTGGAAAAAACAGAATTAGCTTTTAGCGGTCACGATGAATCATTTTCATCATTGAACAGAGGTAATTATTTAGAGACAGTAGATTTATTAGCTAAGTATGATGAAGTTTTAGAAACCCATTTACAGAGTTCAAATACCTCATTCACGGGCATGTCGAACCGCACGCAAAATGATTTGATCTCGAGCGTTGCATCAGCTATAGATCGCATTAAAGCCGAAATCAAACAGTTCGATTTTGTCGCCGTCAAGGTAGATGAGACTTTTGACGTTAGCGGCCGAGAAGAATTAATGGTATTAGTTTCAAGTTATAATATAACGTAGAAGGCTTTGCTCTTAGATTTTATTTTTTTATACAAAGCAATTTTACTATACGAATACTTCTTTAAATTATTGTTTTCCTGCAAATTCTTTTAGAAGTTTTAAATTAGGACTACCTATGAAATATAAAGTGGCTTTTACAAATAATTATTTATTCCATAATCATTTAACAATCTATGATAACAAGAGAGACAAAGTACAATTACCTTATAGTAGGTGAACGTACCTGCCAAGATATGATTATCTCAATGGAATTGTAAGCACATCATATCAATTATATTTCTAGAATAGTTATTTGATATAACAAGCTATTATTTTCAAGAATAATATAGTATTATGACATCTATCATATAGGGTTTCCAAACTGAAACTGAATCATCATCGTCAGCCTGCCACAGTTCACTACTGTATATAGGGCTTTCCGAGGGCGCGCTAACCCGATATTTTTCCCGACCGAGACATTTCATATATTTATAATGTATCAAATCTATAGTATAATAAAATTATTTTCACTGTTCTTTAATTTACATGAATTTGCTCACAGGATTTGAGAACAATTTGGTTGGCCCTTTTGCGCCAAAACTGTTCAGTTTGTGCAACAATTTCAAGAAAGTTATTATTACCAAAAGAGTGTCCCGAATTTGCTCATTCCGCGAAGTAAAAGACGAGCAAATTTAACTCATCATTCGAATTATAACACCCAATTCTACATTGAAGTAGCTTCATTACACCTGAAGCCCTCTAAAACATTAGACACGTTTCTAGGGAGTGTTAATTTATAACTGCAGTGTAGGTATGTTAGTGACCTACTTTGAAACCACAACAAGTATTAATGGTACTTTATGTGGTTAGTAAACACATTCATCATTGCCTGCAGTAGGTATGAACAGTTATCGTTAGATTGTTCGTCCACGCATTGCACAGGTTCATTTATTAACTGAATATAGAAAGGCTGAAACGTTTCCGAGAATGTAACAGTTTTAGCCGAGTTAAAACGAGGTATTATATATTACTCTTTATCTGTATATAATACTAGAGGATGCCCGCGGTTACACCCGCGTTATTTAAGGCTACTGCTCTGCTCCCGTCACTTATAGCGTGATATTATATAGACATTCCTCGATAAATGGACTATCTATCACTGATATAATTTTTTAAATCGGAGCAGTAGTTCCTGAGATTAGCGCGTTCAACCAAACAAACTCTTCAGCTTTATATATTAGTACTAGATGATGCCCGCAGTTACACCCGCGTTATTTAAGGCTACTGCTCCGCTCTTGTGGCTCATAGCGTGATGTTATATAGCCTATAGCCTTCCTCGATAAATGACCTATCTAACACTGAAAAATTTTTTCAAATCGGACCGGTAGTTCCTGAGATTAGCGCGTTCAACCAAATAAACAAACAAACTCTTCAGCTTTATACAATTAGTATTAGATTAGATAAGATATAAGATAAAATTTCTGCGTTACTAACTTACTGTCAGACAACGTACAGCCAAAACTACTGGGCACAAGAAGCTGACATTTCGCACGTATGTTCTTTACCGACCGTAGAGGTGCACTAAGGAGTGATTTTCTGAAATTCTCACGGGATCGGGCAAAAATGGTTATATAAAATGTAAGGTCGTTGCTGCGGGCATCCTTTACTACATTATATTGAAAATATACATAAATACATCGGCCTCATGCCACGAGCATAATTTGGGCGCAACCAAATCAATCTTAAAAATACTACAAACGGCATTTTCTTTCTTCTTTGCTCGCTTACGATCTTCTCTTTCAGTGTCCTAGTTTCAGTCCTAGTTCTCTATAGGTAAACAGTGACTATATCATCTGTTGCAAGCGCCATGTTCACGGATGTACGGATGTACAATCAAACAAGTCGGCGCTGGACCAGTCTGAAAAAAATTTCCTTGGCTCGCCCATTGAGTCGAGGCACACTAGAAACTGGTTTTGTATACGTGTGTCAATGTGTGTGTAAATTAGCACTGGAAGCGACGATATCTTGCCGAGCGATTCTTGCCCTTAAGGTGATCTAGCGGGAAGTTGTTCCACTGTACATCCGTGAACATGGCGCTTGCAACAGTGCCAAAATATCGGTTACACAAAACAAAGATACGTGGTATATAAATCAATGGGTATATATCCCGAAAGACAATTTAATATAAGTTTAAATGACCACGAAAGTTTAAATTCCTGTAGTGACTATACATTCGCCACTTGAAAGGAGTGATAATAATCAAAATATTAGTGTTATTCATAGCTCGTGCTATCGATGACTCATATGTTGTAAACATGAAGGGCTTATCAAGCAAATATACTTAAAAGCCTACACACAATTAGTCATCATACATCCATACTATTATACTACCACTCTATCTACTTACGTAGAAAAAGCTAAGTCAGCTTTTAAATCTATTCTCTAGTCCAGTGACGCTATTCACTGGACTAGAGAATAGATTTAAAAGCTTATGCGACTGCTGATCAGAGGACCCGGGTTCGATTCCCGGATCGGGCAAAAGTGTTACTGGGTTTTTTCCGAATTCTCAGTAGCAGCACGGAGTCTGGTGATGTGCCCGATAACGGCAATAGACTCGCCCCCTATGACGTGGGACCTAAAAATTCATGGCGAAATGTAGGTGTAATATTACACCCCTGCCTACCCCTACAGGCGTGAGTCTATAAAATATTTAAAAAAAAACATCCATACTATTATACTACTACTCTATCTACGTAGAAAAAACTAAGTCAGATTTTAAATCAATTTTTATTAAAGGGAACTTGTGACGCGCAAAGTTTGGGTTCTAAAATAATCTTGTTGTACTTCACATGTTTGGTATCAACGGAATATCGACGGACCCCGCGGTGTGTACGTTCACGACATCTTTAGGAGAGAATCACAGACACTTCCTCTATCTGCTAGAAGAGGTGGAATATGAGTCCATAATTAGGCTTTGCACGGTATGAAAGCCTTGATGTTGTTGGCTCATCTGCAGTTGCGTCCTCCAGGCCAGGACGGGTAAGATTTAAAAAATTCTTGCATTTATATTGACGGACCTAAAACCACACAGCAGATTTTTACTTTGTAGGTTCAGGTTTTATTTTTGTTTCTCTTGAGAGAACTGGAACCCATGAAGGCTGTTGTTCACACTCCGTGTCGTCACGGCAAATACGCTTTGCAATTCTACGATTGACTGGTCGGTATAAAGCACTATGAATGCTTGACCGCAACGGAAAAGTTTTTACTCATTATTAGCGCAGTGTAAAGTAGTCGTATGTATGAGAATCATGTCCATGGGATTACTGACATAGTGATGACCTCAAGGAAATATTTACGCTTGAGCGGTAAAAAGGAACATCAACATGCACAACTTATGCCGATTCCTCTAGACAGACAGATATCTCAATTTACTTATTGCTTTTTTGTGGTATGAACCGCCAAAATCTATCTTTTTTTTGGCTGTGTTGACAAGAGCAAGATAGGCAGTGTACGGAGTTAGTAAGTACACTCCACCTTAAGAATGTTTAGATTTTTGTTGTCTGCATGCATTTAGTTTTCTTAATTTCTTTATGTATTTTATATAGACTTTTTTATGCTGTATAAAGAAGCAATAATAAAATTAAATGGCACTAACCCTATAATTCTACAACAAGGAGATTCACGGCAATGGCGCATAATATTATCACAATATGAGTAGGCGAGTCAATATCTGAAAAATGTCGGTGTTAAATTCAAAGCTTCCAGTGAAATAAACAAGTAAAATAGTGATAACCTATTACAGTTGGGATTATGATCAATCTAGATAATACGCAACTACAGATTAAATGCTTTTAAGGAGTTCGTTCTCAAGAATACATCGTCGCCAGGACCAACTGTGGAAAAGCTAATACTCTATACCTACCTCTAGGAAGCGAACCCCAAGCTTGGGGCGAAGGCCTTGGATGCAAGCGGGATAAGACCCGCGCAATACTACAGCTACGATTATTTTCTATGATGAAAGATATGCACCTATCATCAGTCTTGTTAATGTTCCATTGCATGACCCACACATGTCTCTTTTCATATTAGATTTAGGTTATAATACACCACACTAGCCAAGTGCTAGTTGGCAGACTTTACATGTCTTTCGCAAACATTATGGAGAACTCTCAGATTTGTAGGTTTCCTCACGATGTTTTCTACCACCATCCAGCAAGCGATAGCTATCAATTCAATCCGCACATAACTTCTAAATGACATCAGTGCCCGAAACCCTCTGCTATGCTATCGCTGCGTCCTGTGCTGATTGAAATTTAATAAATGTAGGTACGTAATAGATAGAAAATATATTCATATTAAATGAGAATCCCATACATGATGACTAGTCGGTACCTACTAAGGGTTTCTGTCGAGTATCGCCAACTGATAAACTGCGATATTTAGTGATATAACTAAGATTAACGCACAAATAATATGAGTCATCCATTGTACAGACTTGCTAGCCTTTGGCCAAGTACAAAATACACTACCCTTACATTTTTACAGTTGACTTTCTGCGACACCTTCCTATGTAGGTATAGCTCCAGAAGTTCCACAGTCTTATTCAATAGATCTAATGGGAATCCATTCTGATAAATTTAATTCGGGTCTAAATCAGATAGAGATGTAAGAATGACATTTTAAAATTTTATTTTATTTTATTTATAGATTCACGCCTGTATCCCCGAAGGGGTAGGCAGAGGTATAACATTAGTAACATTACACCCACATTTCGCCATGAATTTCAAGGTCCTACGTAATAGTTGGCGAGTCTATTGCCGTTACCACATCACCAGACTCCGTGCTGCTACTAAGAATTTGGAAAAACCCAGTAACACTTTGCCTGACCCGGGCATCGCACCCGGGACCTCCGATCAGCAGTCGCATACTAGACCACGGAGGCAGTCACATTTTAAAATATCACTTGTTAAACAGTGAAAGCAACATCGTGAGGAAACCTGTATGTCTGGGGACATGCAGGTTTTCTCACGATGTTGCCGACGACGTTTTTAGAAAACTTTCAAGTTTTCCATAATGTTCTCCAAATATACATGAAGTTTGCCAACCCGCACATGATCAGGTTGATGGACAAGGACCTTACCCTTATACATATAAAAACCAGTTTATATGTTAACTCTGGTTATCTCCAAGCCCTCACACTGTTATGAGAACAAAACAACATAGCACACAGTAAATTGTCATAATAACAATGCGTTGTTAGTCACTAATGTTATACTTGCTGATAGCTGACAACTGTCACAACGGCGTTAATGTCTGCGTTCTCACAAAGAAACACTGTTTATGATTTACTTAGAAACAATTATTTTTGATATTTTTAGAAATAATTGTTTTAACTATATTAATATTTTTATTCCTTCAACAAGCGATTGATACCACCGTCCCTGGAATCATGTTCTGATATAAAATTAAGTTGTACAATAAAATTCAAGCGGGTGGAGCCGCGTATTGCCTTTTTTGGTTTACACGCATAATAAGAAATATTTTTTCATCTTAATTACCACATTACCACTGCGTGATATACGCAGTATCAGCTACTACTTTCAGCTCAACCATCAGTGAGTTATTACGAATTTGTTTGTTCACTATTTTCTAAATTAACAACAAAAAATACACTAATGCAGAATTTTTTTTCAACCATTTATAAGAAAAAAGATATAGGTATATCTTATACTTTTTTACGTCCTCTTCTTCTCTTCGAAATTATTTTCTTCATTAACTTATTGTCGTTTCAATGAATTCTCAGTTCTTTTAACTTTTTAAATGTATCCTTTTATTCCGATAGAATCGAAAGTAACCATCCTAGAAGCGACGACGGTATATCAGATGATACAATTTAAATCACGAATATTATACAACTGCTTTTAGAAATTAAATGCCTCTACTAATATACTTAACTATAACAATGACTCTCAAGAACGTGTCGAAATTTTGATAGTTTGGAGAAACTAATGATCACAGGAAAGATAGAAAGAATAAGATCACGTGGGCGCTCCCCAACTTGATGATTGAACACAACCAAACATCTTACAGTGCTACCTATCAACGCCCCTCTGAAGCTTGCCGGCGAAGAAAGAAACACGTGAAGGAGGAAGGATCTAGTGGACAACCTTCTTTGGAGACACGACCTTCGTGAAAAAACGAAAAATAATAAGATCAAAGTCTCTACAAATTACGACGACGCATTTGCCAAAGCACCGATTGCTTAGTCATAAGAAGAAACATAAGTATATAATTTATGGTGTTATCGGAGTTGATCATAGCTCGTGCTATCTGCCTGAGTCATGGTTGTCAAATCAAATTGTAATATCGTATCAGTAACATTGAGTGCAGATGTAGGGTTAATCTGTGAGACTGAAATCTTTGTGATTACTCATCGCATGTATGACTGTTGTTACAAGGGCCGGTGGCTGTATTTGGACTTGATTTACGCGTATCAGAAATGCTTTGATGTTTATATTTATGAATCTTAAAGTGAGTCTTCATCATCATCATCAGCCTTTAACAGTCCACTGCTGGACTAGGCCTCTCTTTTGAAAGGAGAAATTGGCCTACTATACCACGCTGGCCAAACGGGTTGGTATAGGGTTTGTATCAAGTTTTCCGTCTCTTACAGTGCTGTTCTCTGCATAATATGCTCCCTCTGTCGGCTCTTACGACACCCATGGGACGATATGGGGTGGTGACATCCGTTTTCTTAATCCATCACCACGTGACACAAGTGAGTCTTACTAAAAAAATAATTTATTTATTTCAGTAAATTATTCAGTTGTTTTAATGCGGGGAAGAAACCACAAAAGTACTACCAAATATTATAGATACAATGCCATATACACCATTCTCTATTTCTTTAGAAGGGGAGATGCTGTAGGATAAGAGTTTAGCATACGAAGGCAAAGATAGGTTCCTTTTTTCCCCTTTCTTTAAGGTTGCCATCGAATCGTTAGGAATACTGGCTAGGATTACTGGCATCAAACAAGCACGGTTAGTCGCTTACGATCACGTGAGCCGTAGTAGGCAGGTTAGTTACTGCTCTCGTTTATAATAAAACTAGCTGACCCAGCGAACTCCGTATCGCCTTTTTAAGAGTTTTTATTGAATTCCCTTTTTTCCAAGCCCCTTTTCCAAAGTTAACATTGACTTAGCGCTGAATTTCTTTTCATTCCAGGGTCTATAAATGATGCAAAAACAAACATAGATTTTATATAATATTGAATTCCCCATTCCTTAAAATATCGGAGACGATACCCATCTCGACTTAAAAAAATCCCGTCTGATATCTTCGATTTCCTATCCGCCATCTTTGATCACGAAATAGATGTTGTATTTGGATTCACCATCCCTTAAATCATCAGAGACGATACCAATATTGATTTTTTAAATTTTTCCCATCCGCCATCTTGAATCACGAAATAGATGTTGTATTTGGATTCCCCATCCCTTCAGACATCGGATACGATACCCATATTGATTTTTAGAAAAAATCCCATCCGCCATCTTTGATCACGAAATAGATGGTATTTTTGAATTCCCTATTCCTTAAAATATCGGAGACGATACCCATATCGACTTAAAAAAAAAACCCGTCCGCCATTTTTGATTTCGTATCCGCCATCTTTGATCACGAAATAGATGTTGTATTTCGATTCGCCATCCCTTAAAACATCGGAGACCATAACCATATTGTTTTTTAAAACTTTCTCATCCGCCATCTTTGATTTCTCATCCGCCATCTTTGATCACGAAATAGATGTCGGATTTGGATTCCCCATCCCTTTAAATATCGGCGACGATAACCATATCGACTTTAAAAAATAAAACCCGTCCGCCATCTTTGCTTTCCTATCCGCCATCTTTGATCACGAAATAGATGTTGTATTTGGATTCACCATCCCTTAAATCATCAAAAACGATACCCATACTGATTTTTTAAATTTTTCCCATCCGTCATTTTTGATTTCCCATCCACCACCTTGAATCACGAAATAGATGTTGTATTTGGATTTCCCATCCCTTTAAACATCGGAGACGATACCAATATTGTTTTTTTTAAATTTTCCCATCCGCCATCTTTGATTGCCCATCCGCCATCTTTGATCACGAAATAGATGTTGTATTTCGATTCTCCACCCCTTAAAATATCAAAAACGATACCCATACTGATTTTAAAATTTTTGCCATCCGCCATTTTTGATTTCCCATCCGCCATCTTGAATCACGAAATAGATGTTGTATTTGGATTTCCCATCCCTTTAAACATCGGAGACGATACCAATATTGATTTTTAAAAATTTTCCCATCCGCTATCTTTTATCACGAAATAGATGTTGTATTTCGATTCTCCACCCCTTAAAATATCAAAAACGATACGACGATGAATATCAAATGGCGGATGGCAAAAATTTAAAAATCAGTATGGGTAATACTGATTTTTTAAATTTTTGCCATCCGCCATTTTTGATTTCCCATCCGCCATCTTGAATCACGAAATAGATGTTGTATTTGGATTTCCCATCCCTTTAAACATCGGAGACGATACCAATATTGATTCGTTTTCCCATCCGCCATCTTTGATTGCCCATCCGCCATCTTTGATCACGAAATAAATGTTGTATTTCCATTCTCCACCCCTTAAAATATCGAAGGCGATACCCATATTGATATTTAAAATTTTCTCATCCGCCATCTTTGATTTCCCGTCCGCCATCTTGGATCACTAAATAAATTTCATATTATTAATCAGCGTCCTGAAAATTTCGAAAACGATACCCATATAGATCGCATCCTATTCGTTTAGCCTTTTTTTGCCTTTGACCCAACCCTCCCCGTTCTCGTTTGACCATTTTATTATTTTGTCTGGCCTCTAAAAGGTTTGGCGTAATTTTATATAGCCTATAGCCTTTCGGAATAATTGGGCTATCATAGGCAATAACAATTTTTAAAATCCGACTGCTAGTTGATGAGATTAGCCGACATTATGTTTTAGCCTTTTTAGCCTTTTGCCCGGCCCCAAAGGGTCGAAGCGTTATGTTATATAGCCTATAGCCTTCCGGAATAATTGGGCTATCGTATACAAAAAGAATTTTTAGATCCGACCGGTAGTTCCTGAGATTAGCGCGTTCAAACAAACAAACAAACAAACAAACAAACTCTTCCGCTTCATTATATTAGTATAGATTAATAGTTTCATCCACTTTGTCAGATCAAATAACAGCCCGCCTACCATCCGCATGTGGGTAACTTTCTTGCTTATCGATCGATCACTCACTCGAGTTTACGTTTCATGAAGTCGGTTTTTCCCTGATTCATGAGGCCTGACCCTTCCCATAGTGAGAGGTACGTGCCCAGCAGTGGGACAGTAAATATTTATATATATATATATAGGTCTGATGATGATGATGACGACATTTGTTTTGGAAGTAAGTAGCTGCATTTCTTAACGATAAATATCTTTGTAAACGCAAATATCTTTGTATCTCTGCGCACTGCGAGACATTAATAACATAGCAATTTTTATAATTTAAATATATATTGATAGTAAGCCGAGCAAGAGACGATGAAAGATTCTAAATTGAGTTACCACTTATTTTACCGCTGGACTATATATCGTAAAACACAAACATGATCACTTAGACGTAGAGTGGTCGAAGGTCGAAAAGTAGAGGTATCTTTGTACAGTGGTTATAATCAGACTTGAAACTGCGCTCAATTTAGACGGGCACTCTCTACGATAGACGACACGTACAAGAAAGGAATCGACGAAAAGTCCTCATAATGTCTCTGTAACTTACTGCGGACGTATTTTTACCGCATTTTTAAAGGAACTCTACTTTGGACTCAGAAAACAGTGTTATTTGTCATGCATGACTAATTAAGCAGGACATCTGTAGGTATATTTTTACTGTATCTTTATAGTTTATGTTTGGTAAAAATATAAGTTATCTATTTACAAATCAACTACAGGCAGATTATCAGTAAACAATGACACAGTTTAGTATGTGTCATCAGTCATCACTCTTACTGCGTTACAATAGAATATTGATTCACTCGCCAAAGTATAGTACGAAGGTTATCACTCGTGATTAGAATAGATAAAAGATTACACTCTGAGTGAAATGGAAAATAGAGCAGAAATAATTGTTATGATATAAATTGATCTTTTTTATTCCGCTACCTTTACTTACTCTGAGTGAAATGGAAAATAGAGCAGAAATAATTGTTATGATATAAATTGATCTTTTTTATTCCGCTACCTTTACTTACACAAATAAGTCAGAAATTCATCGACATCAGCTGACAAGAAGTACACACTTGACTAAACAAACACATTTTTTTATACGACTGAAGGGACAATTCCGACACTAAATTACTTTTAGATTTTTCAAATGATCCTTTGATACTGCGTATTTTTTTAAAGAGGCGAGATACTCGTACTAAAAACTGATAAATAGTTAACAAAGCTTGGATTTTTGCGAGACTAAAAACTCATGTAATATATTGTATGTAAGTGAATTATACCTACTGAATTATTTTAACACACTTTTATTAGGTCGACCTGTATGTAACTAACTATGTAATTGAATCTAAGGTAACTAATTTAACCATCTTCCAAGGGTCGTAGCATAATGAAAATTGGCAGCTGTATGTAATGTTGATGACAATACAATAATATGGTACTATCGAACTGATTTGATAATGGAGCCGGAAGATATGAACTGGAACTTCATGATGGAAAATCGTATCAGAGCTGTTTTGGATTTCTTAGTAAAGTCTTGTAATAAACTTTGACCACGATTAGGTTTCAAGGTCTGATGATGAAGCTGGAAAATAGGCACTGGCATTCTATGATGGAATATCACATCATAGTCGTGTTTGCACTTGTGAGAAAGGCCACGTAATGGACTTTGAACACGATCAGGTTTCAAACCAATTATATATTGTAGACCACGCAGTGGTGTACTTAGGGTCCCGTACTTTTGCGGCTGGACAGGCATATGTGGCCCTAGGTAGAGTAAAATCACTTAGTGGTTTCCAGACTGAAGAGCTAGATTGTTCTAAGCTGACAGATGACACCATGTAATACAGACGCACTGGCAGAGGTGGAGAAGATGCGGGCTCATTCGCCTACTTAAAATAAATGTATAAATGTTAAAATTATTTCGTTATCAAAGACCAAAATGTATAAAATAAATTAATAGTTTAAAAAACACTAGAAAAACACGCTTTCAAAAATACACGTGAAACAAAAAATAAATTATGGATCGTTCAAGTTATCTCTATTTCTGGGCTGAACTGTAAACTATGTGCTTTTAATTATAATATTTGATTGTAAAAAGTGTGGGGCGCTGGAACAGGAAACACTTTATTGTTAAGAAATACAAATACTAACTTCCTGGCGGAAACTGCATGAGATCGCACAAGAGCATAACATTCATACCGCCATAGGGTTACCAAAGGGAACCAAAGATATCTCGTCCACGAAAAAGAACTCTACATTTTGCCACTGTTGACGCATTACCCTTATGTAGATACTTAATTTCCTGAAAGAAAAGGCGTTAAAAATGTCGGTGAATGTCATCTCTCGTTGCTGATGGCGCATATTTTGTCTGAGTTCGATAAA
Source organism: Euclidia mi (assembly GCA_944739405.2). Taxonomy (NCBI): domain Eukaryota; kingdom Metazoa; phylum Arthropoda; class Insecta; order Lepidoptera; family Erebidae; genus Euclidia; species Euclidia mi. Next base: position 93,677,870 of record OX123183.2, on the reverse strand, counting down.
CAGGTACTTTGAACAGACTGTTTAATGTAGAGCCACCTACTAGTCATGCTGCAACTCCAGTTAAAGCGCCAATCTGTCTAACCTGCTTCCCGTAACATCTGTTCACTTGATTTTTTAACAAGTTAAACAAGAACGTCTTTCCTGTTCCAGCGCCCCACGCTTTTACAATCAAATATTATAATTAAAAGCACATAGTTTACACTTTAGCCCATAAATAGAGACAACTTTAACGATCCATAATTTTTTTTCTTTTACGTACATTTTTGAAAGCGTGTTTTTCTAGTGTTTTTTAAACTATTAATTTATTAGAACAGGTGGCCTGTTCTAATAAATTAACTAGTAAAAATAAAAACAAAATTACGGAATTCGAATATAGAGCCTTTTGAAATCATAGAACCCTTTAATTTACGAGAATGTCATTTGTTTTTCCATTTTACTGATCTTTTGAAATCGCGCAACGCTACCAAAATGAATTTCACTCACGAACAAATTTCACTCAATGATTTTTATGATTTCGATGTAGCTTGACTCAGTCAGAGTGTTACCAGAAACTTCTAACGGCATTTGGCGATGAACCTCCTTCTCTCAGCTCTGTGTATTTGTGGTTTGATGAATTTGCACGTAATCGTGATCTTTTGCATGATGAGAAAAAAATCTTTAAGCTGCTATTACGGCCACCAATATTAATATTATTATTATTAACCGTAGAGCTAAAAAGAAAAATCAGAGCCTTGATAAGAAAATGGTTGCTTCTTTACCGGCAAATCAGAATATTACAATACAGTTGCGTCGCTTGACGTATGTATATCGACATTGTCGCAGATTAGTGTAAGTAAACACGTGCTTGCATAGAGTTTTTGAAAAGTTCGTGCAAAATGTCCTCGATGCAATGTCATCCTTCACCAAGATGACTGCACGGTTGATGTAGTGGCTTAAGCACCCGCCTCGCCGTTTGACACTGCGCCGAGTGTTGTGGATTCTACCCCCATACGAGGCAATACTTTGTGTGATTCATAAATTGGTGTTCCGAGACTAGTTGTATGTTTGTTAACTATCCCACGCCACAAGATTCAGCTCTAGTGCAGGAGTAATCTTAAAAAAGAAACTTCAGTTGCCGCTAAGATAACTGAAGCACATTTGGAAGGCTTCAAATGTAGAGCTGATGACACATCCGCCATACAGCCCGGACCTTGCACCTTGTAACTTTTGTTCTTATATAAACTCATTACAAAATCTAGGAACTTTCAGTATAATTATCATATTATTATATGTTCACATATTTCCTTTGACATACACAGACTTGATGTGAGTCTTTAAGACCTATGCCATAGAGCTCGTAATTCACTCGCTAGGGTAACCAGATTTGACAGAATGCTAAACTTTCTACCGTATGACCACCACAACACTAATCTATTTATGATTACTTAACCCTGGTCTACCATAGAATATCGGTATATATTATATTTGTAGTATTGTTATATTAGAAGTACCCTAAACAGAAGAGCATGCATGAGGAATTTGATAGGAGTGAATGAAGCAAGAGAGATATATCAGGATCGTTGCAAATGGCGTTCCGTAGTCTCTGCCTACCCCTCCGGGAAGCAGGCGTGAGTTTATGTATGTATATTATATTCGAAATATACTCCTGACCAACAAATATATTAACAACAGACAGATCCGCCTTTTCAGCGTAATCTTGTGTGACATATAAAAATGTAACACGCACTTCAATTTAAAAAGACATCTGCGTGTACGCCGAAGGCCCGGCACCGAGACACTGCGTAACAAAGCATCTGCGATTTCCTTACATGCCCGATATGAGTTTATTTAGGTACATCTATACGTAATGTACCTATATGATATGAACAAATACCACTGCAATTATTTTTCTTGTTACAAACAGGTTTAATCAAGTATGCAACAAAAATCCTTAACAAATTAAAAATAATAAGAGAAAACCTTTTTACATTCGTTAATATACTACCACAGGTACTACCAAGAGGATAATTTTACAAGTAATTTATATACCTGTGTAATTAACATACCAACAAAGAATGTACACTTTATATGCCTATGGAACTAGAATATGATTTGAAGAATATTTGAAGTGATGTATTGTTTCATTCATAAAACGAAATTAACAGCAATTGTGTTTATGCAATAAACATTGACAAACAGCACAGGTGATGTAGCAGCGGTTATTAAACCCACGGCGCGAGAGCACGACTAGGCGACTGTTGCAATCGCTGGTTTACAGCGTTTTGCTATATTTACTGGTATCTCTCTTGTAGCGATAACAGCGAGCGACTGCTGGTGTTGGCCAGCTGACTACCATGTGGGGAGTGGGGGAGAACGACCGATAATCGAGGCATTGTGCCGACAGCGGCCTGTCCCCTGCGCACATACAGTTCGCCTCACTCAGCCAGCGCGATTGGGCGTCCGGCGATACGCAACTACCGCGCATCTCTTTGTTACACGCGCGTTCTTTGTTCAAATTAGCGCGCGATGGAAACTGTGCACTCTGTTGTGATATATTAGTGCAAGTATTTATATGTTAGTGCTAGTGAAAGTTCATAAACATGGGCAGCGAACACTCAGAGTCCCAGGAGACCAACTCCACTTCGCTAGTGGAAGACTCTCTAAACATATCGTTTGTAAATATCAACTACAATGTCCGACAGGGCATCTTCGGTAAAGGTAAGCAGCCTTCACTATTGCAAACTTTGTTTACTTCGAATTAATAGAGACGTAAAGGCCTCGATGCATTACAACACGTATATACCTACTCGTTAAGTAACAGTGATATCTTATCTTAATTATTCTATTCAAGAATGGACTCACAATCTCATTACCTACGAGCTTGTCTTATTAATCCTTACTTCGAAATCGTGAATATTATTCTTACATTGGTAAATCAAATACACGCAATTATAAGCAGGTTAACATATATTTTGTTATCGTGTTTTATAGCACCTAAATTATCAACAACACGAATATAAGCGGCGTTGAAGATATGTTATAAAATACTTAATCACCCAAAAGTGATTCTCAAACTTTGTTTTTAATATACGTAAAGACCCCCACGTCTTTACTTCACCCACATGTTCGATTCTTTGTGTAGTTGTTTGTGTGCACTGTTTATCATAAACATGATCCAATACAAAAGATCGATATTTCTCTAAGCACATCAATAACTCTTAGTATTGTAGCAAAACAACCTTTTGTATACTAGCACTTATAAAGATCTTCTAGTCAAGTTGTGTTTCCATATTCAATTAATTGAAATTTCAATGTCACTAAGCAATAGTGTCAACGAACGAAAGGTTAGACCCTGAAGACACGATGTATATACATATAATTATGTAAACGAGAAGTTAATTGGAACATTAGCTAATTGCTAAAAACTTTAAATAAACATAGCATATTAGACGTCCCTCGTGTATGGAACCAAAATAAACCAAATCTAAATAGTAGTGGGTGTCACGTCAAATAAAGGGGACAAATAAAGCCGAAGTATGCTAATAGGTTCTGATTGTTTGGTTCAGTTATAAAAAAAACTGTCTTATATTAACCTGACTTCGTAATTCGCTTCGCCAAATTTAGCTTTAACTCTAAAAGATCGTTTTCAAATAATTAAACGTTATATTTTTAAATAAATTAGAATTGATATCGCCGTCAAACCTTGAGGAAAACTTTTATAACCAATACTATGTTTAACATAATGAAACCAATGCTAAGATAACATAAAAGAAGGACGTTTTATATTAACAATATCAATCTGGCAACTCTTTAGAATATTTACTACATTCTAAAGAGAACATTTCAATAAATTAATAATTTTACCACCAGATGTGTTCTTAAAGTTTTGATATAACACATAATTATATCCCTCATTAATACATTTGAATACATAATGGATTTTTAACATTTACGATTTGTATACATTACACAATTTTACTAAACGGCCCTTTATTCGCGATATTTAACCAACTTTAAAATATTAATACCTCTGTTTTTTCCGACGTTTCAACCGGTTTACAACAGTCGTGCTTTCTGTCAGTAACATGTGTTTTAATATAATTGAATAAGTAACAGCGGCTGCGTAATTATATAAACCATATTTTATTATTATACTTAACGAAATTGAATCTGTTCTTTTTATTTTGTATTAAATAACTTAATTTGGAACATTAATGAAACATAATTTTGTAACTGAAGCTTAATCTAATCTAATCTAACCTAATCTAATACAAAAAACATAAAACAAATCTAAAAAGTGAAAATATTTACAAGGTTCAGGCGTCGTAAAATGCCTCCGCGTCAATGTCATCGGGTAACGAGCCCAGAATGCTGGCAGCATTGCCACGCTGACTGGCAATGCTGATTCTTTGAGCAAAGAATAAACCAGCCTTCTGGTGACGTGAGACGTCGATTAATCGTTTAGAAATTTCCCGGAATAGAGAACGAGCGCTCGGACCCCATGAGCCCAAACGGCTCAAACACGTAATTACTTACTAAATTACTGTATTTGCGCCGTTTGAGGGTTTCCGCAGTTGCAGCAGCAGCGCCAGCATGGCCTCCCGTGCTTGGAAAATGTGATGGCGCGAGGGTGTCTACGCAGGTTGCGTCCCACACCAAAGGCCTACCCATTTTCCAAGGCAACAATGACATACCATCAGGTCTCTTACCGTCGTCACGTACCAAACCATTTGGTTCAAGTACAGCTGGTACGCCAGACGCGACAAGAGCACGACGGATTATGTCATTTAGATCGGCATGACGAGGAATTCTACCAGCGCGTCTGCTGCAAGATAGCCCATGGTGTCCGAGGCTATCGACGTCTTCTCCACAATGACATCGATGCGGAGAAACACACGGAGCACCTAAACGCAGACAGGTGGTAATACGGAATGTCTCATCGTCCAACATGAAATAAACGAAATTATTTAGAGATATTAGTTTTGTTAATTATTTGGCCAAATATAGGCAACTTATCAATATCATTCAAATTCAAAAGTTAAACTTAAAACAGATGATAATAGTCTTAGGAATGACTTGGATATTAGACGTTAATGTCACTGCATCTAATTAGATTAGTCCAAGGTTCGATTGCATAAATGTGTTCTTATTAATTATATATTTTTGTATGTTTAATCCATAAGTTAATTTGGGGGATTTTATAAACCGTGCAAAATCCTGGCAAAAATAAGATACTTACACATTATTATTCGGACAAAAAATTAATAACTACCTATTACCGAGACTAGTTTTACAAGTCTTAATTATTTAAAGACTGGACTAGGCTATCTACCTATAAGTAATCCCATAGACAAAGATGTTGGTATTTTATTGTGGTTTTACGCGAATGTTACACATTGAAATTAAACTTCTCTTTGCAGATTTCAACGTGATATATTCAAAGACAAAATGGGTAAAGACATATGCCATCTCAGTCTTCCGTGACCACGACTCCTGTAAAGTCACCGAAACGACGAATTTTCCGATATTATTATAATAAATCCCTTCAGTAAACAGTAGTTTAATTTCAATTCAAAGATACTAGTCAAGTTGTTATACGTTAGTTTGATTATCTTCATATTAAAATGAACTGTAGACTACGAACCGTCCAAGATGACCTTCAGTTAACGAAATTAATTACAAAACGACTTTAAGTTTTACTTCAGAGGCGCTTTGTCTAGAATAGGATTAAAATAATAAGATCTATCTAGCGTAGCAGATTTTGACAGATTACGTAGTTACGTTACTTTGACAGTTTGTTGCTGCATTTATTTGCAGCGCGATCTACGCCAAATCTAGCGTAGTCACCCCCTTTGAGCAGAAGTGATTACTTCGGATAAGGGACTGACTGATGATGTCAACTGTGAGTAACAAAATCTGATATTTTTAGTAGTTTAAAGAGACAATACTGTACGAAAAACATAAAAAGCTTAACATGGTCATTCTCAAGGTCAGTCTGATTAGAGATATATGTCGATCACACCATCATCGATCTTTATCTTTAAAAGTATCACTTGGCTCTTGAGTTTGTACACCTGTGCCTTGTCTGTACAATGTTTTTCTTAAATCAGATATAGGCCTATCCACTTCCGAAGTACATGGTGATAAAAAAGTATAGGTAAGTAGGTACTTATAATCAATTATTATTATCAAGAAGAATTTGATCAGATTTTTTCTCTATCCCAACTTTATGACTGAAGCGCTGAACACATTTTTATTCCAGGAAGAAGATAGGAAGCCGTCTAAATAAACATGAGACACTTTAAATGGCACTTAGTAACTTGTAAGTGACAAGAAGATTTATATCTAGACACCTATAGGTACATAACTGACTGAATAACTGAGCTACTGTTATGATTAATCATACAGCAATCAAATCGAGTCATCACAAAAACGATATATGATTATTAAAAACCATGGAAATAAAGAATGAAAATATAATAAACCTACCTAACTATTTATTTAAAGTATATGGATATTATTCGCTCACGTTAAATTCGGGGTAACACAAAACTCTTTCGTCGTTCGATAGTAATTTTAGTTTTAGTTTTGTTCATAGGGACTAATAAGAAGTATAACCGCAAGAAGTATTTAAAACATTTCTGTAAACAGTATTTTTAGAGTAACGTAGTAAAAAATGGCTAAACACGGAATCCTTATAGACGCGCTATGTCTGTCAGTCTATCCGTATGTCACAGCCACTTTATTACTATTCAGTTTACCCCTTTTGAAAATTGGTAGGTAGATGTATTCTGTAAACCGCTTTACAACGTTATAGAAAATAAAAAATATTGAATATTAAGGGGGCTCTTCATACATGGAACTGATGTGGAAAATGGGTCGTTAAAAATTACTTTGAGGTTCCTAAAACCATTGTTTCTCAAAGTCAATAGTTTGAAAGAAATACGGTTCCAAAGTGGTAAAATGGGTGTGTGAGTCCCTCTTACTTTTAAAGTAAGAGAGTGACAAATCTAAAAAAAATATACCTAAGTGTAGATCGTTATAAAAACTTCCAACGAAAATTGATTTGAACGATGTGTACCTAGTCAGCAGTGGTAAGTGGATACCTTCACTACGGAACCCTTCATGAGCGAGTCTGACTTGCAATAGCGAATAGCTTTTATAATGTTTCGCCCTAGGTGTTACTTGTAGCCGTTTGCCATTTCAAAGCTTTGGTGCATTATGATTCCGCATTGACAGGACTGGAACACCAACGTTCAGTCTCAAGTTGCGTGAAGGTACTGCTGATAATTGTAAGGAATTCAGAAACTCTATAGGGTACGAAGTAACTTGGTCAGTATTCATGACATTATCTACCGAAAGGTGCTTAACAACATCACTTTGTACACAGTCAAATGTCAAAGCTATGGTCCGATATATATCTATACACACTTTCGTATTTATGAGTAAAGAATATTCGTTCAGCCGGTTTAGTGTGAAATCGGTACATACATACATATTTTCGCATTTATATCTAATATTAGTAGAGATTAGCCAAGGCTATTACAATAATTATTAGTCTATTTATATAAGCGAACGAAGTAATAACAGTGCACCATATGACAATGTATAATATGACAGTACTGACAGATATACGATAGGACATGCGCAGCACTCGATTATTACAGCGCATGCGTTCTTACTGTCAATAGGTAGTGAGTTTGTCCCTACAAACTTCGACCCTCTCTAAAATCCCTCTCAGAATAGTTTTTGCAACTAATTGTATCCTATGTGTTTTTCCTGGTTCTGAGGTACCTCCCCACCCATTTTCAGCCAAATCGGTTCAGCCCTTCTTGAGTGTAGTGTAACTAACACGACTATCTTTTATATATATAGATTTTATAAAATGGGCTACTTTCATGTAAAGGCATTACCCATTTATGAAGCAAAAATCAAATAGCCTACTTTAAATAATTAAAATAAAACGAACAACACTCACTCAACTATAAGGCAATCTGAATCTACACTCCATACTACAAAATCGATGTATTTGACCGAGGCCATTGAACTTGAGAACTTCAAACATTACTTAACAATTGTTATGTCAATTTTATTATTACGTATTCAATCAATATAATCACTCGTGCGATGAAAAGTTACCAAGCATCTTGAAGATCAATATTATTATTCAATACTTATGCGTGTATGACTTGTAAAGCCGATGACATTAACGTAACATTCTAATGGATAATATTACTGCAAAGCTCACACCCGGTGTCAAGAACTAGCGCAAACCCTTTTTGTCAGGGCATATACCTCCCTTATACAAAACATAACGTCACGCCTTTCATTCACACTTCGCTTGTTATGTTTTGGTCCCAGGGTAATAGGGGGCGAGCCTATTGCCATCTACCGGGCACATTATTAACCTCTCGTATGCTGGGTTAACATACATAATTAAAAATCGATTGTGTCTCGTGCAGATCTGCTCTTAAGCATACGAAAGGTTAAGCGAGCGATAATTAACATCTAGAATGCACACATAACTTCGACAAGTCAGAGGTACCTGGGGATCGAACCCGAGACGATGGCTTCGGCAGTCCGTCACGTACACCACTGGGCTATCGCCGCTTATACAAAACAAGAACCAAAAATAAATTTCTTCTACAAGAATTCTACACAAATTTAAATCTAGCACTAATTACGATATTATATAATTAGTCCTTTTAAATGGGGCTTAAAGACGTTTGTAAGGGCACGTTTAAAGTTCTAATGTACGTGCCATGATTTTTTATTTTTTGATATAAACCTATAGTCCAAGATCCCAGAGCCGCCAGACCTACGTCATTTTATCAAACCTGACAATCTTGAGGATTATTAGTATACAATCTTGTTAAGAGGTATGCCGACCCACTAACTTGAATGCTGGGCCATTTCACAGGTAGCGCGAAGTAAAGGTACCAAAAAAACATACTTACTTACGTTAAAGTATCAAAACTGGTATTCAAATATGTGTTTAAAAATACTGTCTAAAATTGAAATTCATTATTGCCAGACACCTTCCGTGGGCCATTACTTCTGCCAGACGCCTTGAAAAATATTTAAAAATTATGTAAACTACGTCATTTTAGCAAAGCTAAATTTGAAATATGTTACTTTGCTACATAACACATATCACAGCAACCATCTACCCAATGACGACGGAACTACTAAGACAGACTACTATGCGTTATGTAGTTTGCCGCTACAAATATATTTTTTGTGAAAAAATATATTTTACACTTTTATTCTTGCAATAATACCCAAAATAATATTCCTACAGTCTTTTGGGACAATGTAGTGTACTCACACGCATTCATGCGTATGAATGCGTATGAATAATGGCCGCACGCTCGCACTCACAGGGAAAGTTCCATGGTGTCTGGCTAGACGAATGGCCCTTCGGATTGGTCTGGCTGCTTAGGAAGGGTCTTAAAATAATATCTAAAGTAACATATATCAAATTTAGCTTTGCTAAAATGACGTAGTTTACATAATTTTTTAGGAACTTTCAAGGCGTCTGGCAGAAGTAATGGCCCACGGAAAGTGTCTGGCAATAATGAATTTCAATTTTAGACAGAATTTTTAAACACATATTTGAATACCAGTTTTGATACTTTAACGTAAGTAAGTATGTTTTTTTGGTACCTTTACCTCGCGCTACCTGTGAAATGGCCCAGCATTCAAGTTAGTGGGTCGGCATACCTCTTAACAAGATTGTATACTAATAATCCTCAAAATTTCAGCTTTGATAAAATGACGTAGGTCTGGCGGCTCTGGGATCTTACTCTATAGTTATCTTGACAATTTGCTTTATTCCTTTTTTACTCCTTACTTTTGCAGTGTAAATAATCTCCAATCAAGCTTCATCAAAGTATTAAATGTCAGTAGCAATTTTAAAAGTCAAACGAAAATCATATCGTTTATAAACGCGAACTTTTTAACTCAATGTTGAAATCATTTTCATTTTATTTGACTTTGCACAGATTTTAATATAAATTACCTCTTCGAATGTCATTATGTTTGGCATTGAGAACACGTACATAAATGATGAGCGTTCAGTTAATTTAATGTATCTTTATCTCATATCTTTAAATTATATAAGTTACCTATACAAAAAATGTTTACGTTTCTTCTTGATAAAAACTACCGTAGGTACATATTCCAAAACTCACACTTCTGTTTTCTCACAAACAAAGTTTCAACCAAAGGCTCGTAGTTTCAGTGGCGGGTCTACGAATTAGTTTTAAAGGCAGGGCTTATTAAGGTTCCAGGGAAGGGTCTTCAACCTAGTGAAGTAGGGTTTATTGAGGGAAACACAAACAAATTATTTGTCTTCGACAGAAACCTGATGCGTTTCGGAAAGCATGTGTCCTCTCTTACCCTCGCATCCGTACAAGAAGGTTCAATTCAGATCGAAGCTTTGCTCACATACGACAGGCATCATGATTTAATTTGCACCTCCAACAACTACTTTTGTAGTGATAAGATGTGTTATCAAGGTGTGGAAGAGTCTTAAACAAACTCACTATTTTTATAAGGATCAGTAATTTATCTAAAGATGTACTAGGCCGTATAAAACTAAATAAGTACATATGTAAAGTAATGATATTACTCGTTAGTAAACCAAGCCCTTCTTTGACAAACGAGGTGACCAAGCTTATTATCTTTCAAGGATCACACTATCGCTAGAATCAGAAATATATGGACATCGGTACACGCACTTTGAACACTATTTATCTTAAGTCCTGTTGTATATTCAATAAATATTTACTGAAAGCAAATAATAATTACGATACAGAAACAATGTTATGGAAATGTGATTGATTTTATAAGAGCTAATTAAAGATTAAAATAATAATAAGATCGAGGCTTTAAGATTTCTCAGATAAGTTGTTACATAAAAAAGCTTTAGGTATGTTTTAATGCTTTTTCTAAGGCAGTAAACTCGAATCAGCTCAGTCATAATAAGTCATCATCATCAGCCCCGTATGTAGGTATATTATCATGGCACGGATCTTTTCTCGCTGTGAAAAGGGTAAAGCCATAGTCCACCAAACTTTCGAGAACATTATGGAGAGCTCACAAAAATGCAGGTTTTTTTCACGATATTTTCCTTCACAATTTAGCAAGTGATCATTAAAAATAAATACGCACATAGCTTCGAAACATTATTGGCAAGCGTCGTGGATTTGAAATCGGGACTCTCTGCGTAGCAGTCTATCAGTCTCTCCGCTTGGCTATCACTGCTTATTTTTTGAAAAGAAAAGAAATATTTTATTTGTATCTCCATTACCCTTAAAACTAAACACGTATAGTACAAATTGAGTAGAGTACAAATTGGGACCTGCGTCAGCTATTGTTGCAGATGAACTGAAACGCTGGTATTCTCGCAGGACCAGATGATACGAGGGCCAAACTGAAAGTTCTTAGAAAATCAAAAACTGATTACATTAGCCAGTTATTAGTTTTATTATATCTTTTCAAAATATTGTCCATTGACGTCAATACACCGCTGCATGCGATGGAACCACTGGGAAAAGCACTTTGCCCACTCGTCCTTAGGGGTCTCTTCAATGGCATCGCGATACGCAGCCACCGCTTCTTCAGCATTCATAAACCGCTTTCCTTTAAGTTTTTCTTTAATTTTTGGAAATAAATAAAAATCACAAGGCGCGAGGTCGGGGCTATACGGCGGGTGACCCAGTAATTCAACGTTTGATGTCGCCAAATAGTCGATCGTTCGCTTGGCGGTGTGCGACGAGGCGTTGTCGTGGTGAAGGAGGATCCTACTGCGAGGTCGTTTCTCTCGAACTTTTTCAAAGACAAGTGGCAAACAATTGGTAGTGTACCATTCTGCAGAAACTGTTTTTTGATCCTCTAACACAATTGTTGCGAAATGACCTATCCTTCCAAAGAACGAGGCCACCATTTTTTTTCCCGCACTTCGATCTCTCTTCACTTTAGTTGGCAACTCCTCGAAAGGAAACACCCACTGAGCAGATTGTCTTTTGGTTTCAGGATCATAACAGTAAATCCAGCTTTCGTCACCTGTTAGTATGTCGAACACAGCATTTGAGTCACCTCCGTTAAATCTTTCAATCATTTTACGGCACCAATCCACACGATGCAGTTTTTGAGCCTTAGTCAAATTATGAGGTATCCACCGGGCGCAAAGCTTCCTGACCGCTAAATGTTCGTGGAGGATTTTGTGCACTTGACTCATACCGATGCCTAAGCTTGTCCGAATCTGCTGATAGGTCACTCTTTTGTCAGTCTCTATCATACGCCGCACAACACAGATGTTATTTTCAGTCGTCGCCGTAGAAGGCCATCCCTCACGTACATCATCAGTGAGATTAGTGCGACCACGTTTAAACTCATTAAACCAGTTGTAAACAGTCGCACGAGATGGGGCTTCATCGTGAAAGGCCAATCGTAGTCTATCATAACTTTCTTGTTGACTTAAATGACATCGAAAGTCATAAAAAATCATTGCACGAAAATTTTCTCGTGTTAAATTCATGTTGACGTGACACAGACAATTTTCAATTTGCCGCCAAATCGTAAAACAAATGACAAATGAATGAAATATATACTCAGTAATATTGGCAAAGAGTTCTATTTTCAAATTTTAGAATATTTTTTTTATTATATTGTTTATAAGTGGCCAGTTCTAAGAACTTTCAGTTTGACCCTCGTATATAATAATTATATGTATATACTTATATAATAATAATTATTAATAAAATGCTATTTAAATGCTAATTAAAATATACATACATACACATAACGTCACGCCTTTTATCCCCGAAGGGGTAGGCAGAGGTGTATTTCTACACCCACTTTTCGCCAGATATACTTTAGTCCCACGTAATAAGGGGCGAGCCTATTGCCGTACCGGGCACATTTCCAGACTCCGTGCTGCTACTGAGAATTTCGTGACAGAAAAACCCAATAATACTGCCCGACCCAGGAATCGAACCCGGGACCTCCCGATCCCACGCGCACATTTACCTCGCGAGACCAACGAGGCAGTCGTATAGGGTTTGATGTCGAGTTTTCCGTCTCTACGCAAAGATGGTATTTGCATCGTGTTATCCCTTAGTCGCCTCTTACGACACCCACGGGAAGATAGGGGGTGGTGACACTTGTATTCTATGCCGTCAACCACACGTAATATATATGACAATTTAATATATACACATACATTTTTATCCAGTCATAACAGGCTCCATGTGAAATTAAATTGCTATTGTCTTCACGAATTACGTATGGCTTTCATTAAATAATAAAATGTAAAGGTAGATAATTATGTTATCAGTCAAAATGTTTATTTAATATTACATTAAGTAGGTCAAAATACATTCATCCGCAATTAAGATATCGGACTTTGCAATTAAGATTTGAGTCTGCTCTGAAGATAATGAATTAATATCAAGGAAAAATAAGCTGCGAATACCAACGAACTCATGGTCATAAGTAGCGGTTAGCTTTAGCATATAAAGAGTCACAGCCGCGTAAGCAGCACAGCATAACAGAATTCACAGACTAGTTTATGTAAGCAGTACGTTTTTAAGATGAGCATATAAAGGAACACGCGTGCAGGTACGAAAACGGTGTGCTGTTCTATGCAGTCCTATGATGTGCCATGCTGCCTCCATCTCCGCATAGGCTTAGCCTAACTATAATTTCGTAATACATATAGCATTTATCACATTAATGTCAACGAGTACAATTATATTACATTTTAGATTAACATTACAAGTTAAGATCAACATTATCTAAGTAGGTAAATGTATTAATAAAGTTAACGTTTCACACAACATAATTATTTTATGCACTATAATTGCATCATAAAACGTGTAATTATTCCCCTATCACATAATTATAAACAATAACGATTACATATTAATATGATAGTCCGAATCAAGTATGTTTCCCGCCGATAGTTATTACTGAGCGAGATTATTTAACAAATAAACTTATCGTAACTAATTCAATAGTATTCAAATAATATTGATTCGTAGTAAGGTGACAATCAGCTGTAGTATAAAGTTCAACGTACTTCACATTCAGTCCATGCATGCATGCTCAGCATCACGTATATTTTTAAAGAATTAAACGTTTGGATTCGATATTCGATTTGACATCCACATTTCGTCATTTACTTTATAAATAGTGCAGCCCAAATGCCACAAAACTATCAGTCACAGGAGAAAACTCTAAATTTGTCGTCTCACTCTAGCACGTACGCACTTTCCTACTCATTTCCTATTCACGCTTTTTACAGTCAACTGCCCCTGTCTAACACACCTACAATCAACGGACATAAAGAACGACCACTCGAAACAACAATTCGTGAATTTCATAAAGTGTTATCTTGTGTGGCGATTGAACTCACAACTCTCGATGTGCTAAATAACGAGGCAGTGGGCTCTAATAGATTTCAGGTTAAAACCAGATTGAAGGAAGCTTCGTACGGGCATTAAGTCATTGCATACATCGAAAACAACAACATTTATTAACTAACCTTCCACTTTTTGTCATCATTATAAATATACTGAATACTACTACTTATATGGTAATTTAACTGCTTTAAGAGTCTGGCGTTTTTATATAATTAAGTATATTTTGTTTAATATAATTAGGTATAATTTTTTGTTTATAAAAACATCCGTTCTCAGGCGTTTCAATTATAGATTATTTTTAATTTGGATTATACCTACAGCTGAAATATCTCAGGATCTATAATAGCAATAACTTTGTACTAAAACTATCATTAACCTACCTCAAATATATGGCGCTAATAAAGCTAAAGGAATTATCCTAGCGCGGCTTTTTATATGATTTAGTTCTATTAAAAGCTTGTCAAAAGTTCTCGTAAGTAGTCTTTTTACTCTTTGCGATAGGCCTATACTGCACGCTGGTGTCATAACTTTGTAGTTATTTATCCTATTGCCGTAAAACAGGAGTGGCATGATTATGAGGCGACTCAAACAGTACAAATAAAGATTGACGTCTCGGAAGTAATCACTGTCTGGTGACGCCTTAGCGGCATCCGCCCGCCATTTAGACAGAACCACTTGCAAGATGTGATTGAATTTAAAGCAACATGTATGTCCGTTCAAAGTTAACCTTACATTACAATTTTAGCAATTAACCTCTCCTTGGTAAAGGATATTTGTTTTTTTCGTGGCTTTGCAATAAAGTTAGTTAGTAAAAGTTGAATTCAAAGAAACAAAATAGATGTATAATCCGTCACCGGTTATTAACAAGGCGCAATTGTCGAATTGTATAGACGAAACAATCATGCATTATTCAAGCGTAACGCGCATTCAAAAATATATTGAATATATGAATTATTTGACATTGCGTCAAATAATTCTTAGTGGTTTAATCTACTCACGTTAGACAGCTACAGCAAAGACAGCCAAAACCTAGTACAAGCAAATGAGGTAAACCATTCCTATAGTCCGCAATAAATATGTTACAGTATACAAAAAACTGTCAATTCACTAGATATAAGGATTAGACCTTGATTTTGACGACGAAAATCTTTTTCTAACTACATAATTAAAGTCAATACTACTTGTCATTTAATTTATAAGTACTTTTTTGTAGTTAGTCCAGTCACTTTAGGGATTCACCTCGGAATTTGAGATAATAAGCTGGAAACTCGTATACAGCTTCATTTAGGCGTTCTAAAAGTTGTCTCAAAAGTCTCATATTATCTCGTGTCTGCGTCGTAAGTTATTCTAGGTCAATGGTCACGAAAATCGGTTTTTTGCAATTATCTCCGTTTCTATGGTTCCAATCACTTCAACACCTATTATAAAAATTGAAGATAAAAAAAATTGCCACAACTTTTGTCTCAACTCTTTTTCTGTACGCTCAACCCTTTTCGAGACAGAGAGCGGAGAGCACCTAGCGCTCAGGCATATATACTGTGGCATTTATACTGGACTAATATACAAAAATTAAGTATTATATTTTGTGTCTAGATATTTACAGAATATGTATATGTATTTTCATATTATACAAAAATACTCCATAGGTACTGTGACACCAGTCGATATTGCATTACATCCTATTATCGGTACACTCGAGATAATAAACAACTTGCGGCAACTAAACAACGGAGTACAGTCAGTGACGTAAGTTGATACAAACTAAAATGTATATTATAACGGGCCGAAATTATTAAAACGCGGTTCGTTTTTTTAATAATCCACATTTGCCATAGGTCATTGTCAGAGATGATCAATCATACAGTAATACAATCTTAGAATGAATACAAATCGCGAGGGCACAAAACTCTTATTGATTTTTATAAAAAAAAGTAGAGGACGCCAGCAGCTACGCCTGCATTTTTTTTTAATTTACCCGTTTTGGCCGATCCCGTGGGAATTTCGGGAAATCCCTTCTTAGTGCACCCCTACGGTCCTCAAGGAACATACATGCCAAATTTCAGCTTCCTGCGCCCAATAGTTTCGGCTGTAGCGTGTCAGTCAGTCAGTCAGTAACGCAAGGATTTTATATATTAAGATTATAATTAAAATGTAGGTAATCCAATATTTTTTCACATCATTACATTAAATGTTAACTTATATCTATAATTCTGTTTATTCAATTTAATTTGTTACATTAACGAAAGATAATTTTGTAACTGAAGCTTAATCTAATCTAATCTAACCTAATCTAATACAAAAAACATAAAACAAATCTAAAAAGTGAAAATATTTACAAGGTTAAGACGTCGTAAAATGCCTCCGCATCAATGTCATCGAGTAACGTGCCCAGAAGGCTGGCAGCATTGCCACGCTGGATGGCAATGCTGATCCTTTGAGCAAAGAATAAACCAGCCTTCTGGTCACGTGAGACGTCGATTAACAGTTGCGAATTTTCCCGGAATAGAGAACAAGGGCTTAGACCCCCTGAGCCTAGCGTTTCCACCCCAAACGGCTCAAACACGTAATTACTTACTAAATTACTGTATTTGCGTCGTTTGAGGGTTTTCGCAGTTGCAGCAGCAGCGCCAGCATGGCCTCCCGTGCTTGGAACATGTGATGGCGCGAGGGTGTCTACGCAGGTTGCGTCCCACACCAAATGCCTACCCATTTTCCAAGGCAACAATGACATACCATCAGGTCTCTAACCGTCGTCGCGTACCAAACCATTTGGTTCAAGTACAGCTGGTACGCCAGACGCGACAAGAGCACGAAGGATTATGTCATTAAGATAGGCATGACGAGGAATTCTACCAGCGCTTCTGCTGCAAGATAGCCCATGGTGTCCGAGGCTATCGACGTCTTCTCCACAATGACATCGATGCAGAGAAACACACGGAGCACCTAAACGCAGACAAGTGGCAATACGGAACGTCTCATCGTCCAACATGGTTCCAGTGTTAAACGATGGTAGTGCCTGAAGCCATAGACCGGATTCCCATTCTCCCACGGCAAGCAAGCGAGCACGCTCTGTAACATTAAGAGATGTATCCAAAATACTTTTTCTTACTATGTTACATAGCGGCGCGTCCCACTGTCTTTGGGAGAATAAGTTGGTAGGCAAATCAGTGCTTGGACAAACCATTTTCCAGGCGTTTATAGCTTCGCTTTTGCACAACACCTCTGAGTTAACTAGTGTAGGTAATAAAATTTTCCTAGTTAACTCTTCCGTGCTGTGAACCGAAGACAGAAACGCCGGTAAACTAACACTAGAAATTTTGCGTATACCGAGCCCACCTAGACGTTACAAGCGTCTTTGCCTATGCAAAGACGCTTGTAGCCAGGCTCGGTCGTTCAAATCCACGTCGTATCTATAATTCTGCTTTTCTACAAATTAGCAGATATTGATCCATAAATGTCATTTGAAATATTTTAGTACTTGTGTCGTTGATTGTACAACAAACCAATGTCCTGTGCAATCTATTCAGAGATGAGACGTAATAGTGGGTAATGCTTTGTGTAAAGTTTCATAAAGAGCGTAGGTGTACATACTCGCCACGTGGAGCGAATGTATAACATTACATAACGGAATTCCGCGAAGTATATAATCGACACAGACTTAAAACTACGCTATAGTATTTAAAGAGGCGATTGGCTAGATAGAGTTCTACGCTGTAGTATTCGCGATGACTTGGCTAGAGAGGTATCGTATGGGTACATAGTTTGCCGATTATCCCTTATGGATAATAAACATTGCAACGTGATATAAATTTATTCTGTACTGAATGGCGTAGGTTCGGTCCCCCACCGCACAAAAACTTTCGGCAAATGCAGGCTAACTTCAGCTTCTTTGATCAAGATTTCATATTTCTCAGAATTTTGGGAAATCCCTTCTTAGTACACCTCTATGGTCCCTAAGGAACATATGTACATGCCACTTTTCGTTTCTTGCGCCCAATTAATGAACGCAGTCAGTGAGTAACGCAAGAATTTTATACAGATAAATAAAATGTAGTCCATAGTACAAAAGTAAAAAAATGTCATATTATACCAGTATTTATACCTACAGTTCATGACAAATCATAATTCATAATATCGAGAGACTCGTGTAGAACAACTGCGCAGATTACACGATCACTTGAAACTGCTGCAACCATTTGTATGATACCCCTCCGAGCCACGAGATTTATAAACCGAAAGTGCCGGTGTCAACTGCACTTTAATATAATAACGGCAACATTTTAACAAGCTATACGAAGAAAAACTTGATTACATCAAAAAAAGGAGTAGGTCTGCATAACAAGTTCTACTACGCATATATTCAAAACGTTTGTGAGAATAAGTCCACATTCCCTAGAACCAATCATCATCGTCATCGTCCTAGCATTATTCCAGTTTCATCCAAGATTATTGGAGCTCGAGGTTTGCGCATTATTCTAACCCAATTTGACAGAATATTATTCCATTTTCCAAAACCAATAACATCATGATGGGCAAACCACCCGAGAAACGAAGGATCGGCAGATGAAAGATATCGTTGTTTCAGGGACAGGCATCAACACTGTAAAACAGCTGTTCAGACTCGCTCTGCACGAGAAACAGTTTATGGAGCTGACTGCCAACCTTCAATGATGAAGCGGCACTAAAATTAGAACACAATGAGAGTATCTTTGTTTCCCTCTCACGCAAAAACTACAAAACAGATTTTAATTACTACCATAGTACAAGCTCAGCTTAGTTTGGGACTAGATAGTGGTGTGTGAATGTGGAAAAAAAAATTAAGCTTTTCAGAAAAACAACGTAGTATTTTAATAATCCTTTATTGACGATTTTAGTATATAATAAGAATAATATAATATGCTGGGACAATTCATACACGGTTATCTTATAGGCAGAGCCGGCACTCACGTCTAAAGTCTTCACTACTTTGAGGTTCGTTACCCCCATAGAATAATAAATTAATAATGTACTTATACGGCCGCAAATTATCACGTCAATTGTTACTAATATTATATGGGCTTGCTCTAAATAAACATAAATTGTTACAATATTATTTTAGTGGTGTGCAAACACGTTTTTCTTAGTATTGTCTTCGTACAAAGTAGTTTAAATATTTAATACCAAATATTTAAACTACTTTGTAAGTTTGTGTACTAACATTTTTTTATCTTGGTCATGTTGAATACAGGCTTCCAGGTACTGTATCTATGTTTGTATTTTGAGCCTAAAATTTAGCCGGTTGGTAGTTTATAAAAGATGTTCAGCGTAGCAGTCTGTTGGTCTCTTCTCTAGGCTATCGTGGTTACTAAAGTCTAAATAAACCTTATTATAAGTATATTAGTAAACGTAGCTTCAATTGAAATAGACTAGACGGAAGTTTCATCGTCCACTTTTGTACTAATAAATCAGAGCACCTAGCATACACTTATTTATGTTTGAACATTTATCAGGTACATACTTATGCACTAAACATTTGTTACACTTAGGGCCTCTTTCACCACCCTCGAGTAATGTGTCGAATAGGCTATTCACTGATTATACTCACAAGTAACATCATGTGTCAATTTCACGACGTCCGAGTAGCACTAATCGTACGATTAAACTTACTTGCCACTACGGCTACCGATTAGCGTGCATACTTACGATTAAAAGTTGACCGTTGGCATTTTGTGTAAGTCGGTGCATTCTTTTAATCATATTTTTTCAAAATTTATTATCGCCAATGGATTTAAGTATTTGACTTGATTGATCATCAGTTAGATATACCTCGAATACGTTTACGGACCTAGTTGAAACTGATTTTCCCGTCAGATTTCGTCTCTCCAAGTATGAAGTTTCTAAACCAAGTGCTTAACTTGATAAAACATAAAATAATGTCTAAATCACAAAGTTGAGTGGTATTTTGTTTATTCAAGTGATTTTTACCCTACCTATAAAAATATAAGTACATATAAAATGTACCTACTGAGTTTCTAAAGGCTGTTTAATAGTTTTTACTCCG
Source organism: Euclidia mi (assembly GCA_944739405.2). NCBI lineage: Eukaryota > Metazoa > Arthropoda > Insecta > Lepidoptera > Erebidae > Euclidia > Euclidia mi. The sequence continues at coordinate 93,657,422 of OX123183.2, read as the reverse complement.
TAAAATGGATGCCCAGTACCTATCTTCCTAATAAAAATTTTTATTTCAGAAATCATCAATTACAGTAACTAAATAAAAGCACACGCTCTCCAAACCAGACTAGATGCAAAAACACCACAAATGACAATCACCAAACAGCTTTCAATGACGTTTGACGATTGACTTGACGTTTTATTGAACGAATGTAACGTACGATTAGTCGCATAGTTCACTTAACCAGTGAATTGTTACTCGAAGCTTGATTTTCGTTTGTGAAATTGACAAAATATACTCGTAACTTTTACTCGTTGTTCACGTTAATTGCTAATTAGTTGAACGACGCTTTACTCGGAGATGGTGAAAGAGGCCCTTAAAAGTATTACAAATGTTAAGTAGTGCTTAACATGTTAGGAATATCAGTATTTTTGGGTTAAGTGTAACTTGGATTGCGCGGTTGGCATAGCGGCTTATGCGGTCGCCTCGCCATTTGACACAGCGCCGAGCGTTGTGGGTTCGATCTCCACACGAGACAGCACTTTGTGTGATCCACAATCTGTTGTTTCGAGTCTGAGTGTACTTTGTGTTCGTTAGGTGTATGTTTTTAAAGTTCTCCGCGACACAGGCCTTAAACCTAATGCGGGAGTTGTCTTTAATAATACTGGCAATAAATATTTATTGCGCATTCGGTGCAGCCGTTGAATATATTTAGTTTATTATCACACTTGCAGACGTTTTAAAAACGTATCGCTGCTTGTCGTATCGTTTAATGGCTATGATTTCCGCTCTATGTTCCGTGTCCGCATCCACTACATACATTATTCCTTTATGGTACAACCTGTGAGTTTGCTTAAAAGGCAGATCATGAATTATTACGCTTCAAATTAAACAAATGGTTAAGGAAATAACTATTATTTTAACATAACTTATTAGATAATAGGTACATATCTATACAGTACAGTAGACTTCATTTATGTAAATTTTTTTAACAGATCATCATTTGTGTATATCCTAATTACGGGCCCATCCTCTACCTTAGGGGGAAGAGTGTGTCTCCCTGCTACAGGCATAGTGCGGGCCATACCTTCTTCACCTAGCCACCTTAATTAAGCACTAGCTCTGCCTTTATTTATGTTCGAAATAAAGTACGTAATTTATACTAGAATATGAGATTCTTAAAAAAATATATATCTTCTTAGTGCACCCTTAGTAGTTTCGGCGAAGCGTTGTCTATCAGTCAGTGATTAAACGGAAGAATTTTGTATGATTACACGTATATCATATTCTTAATAGTTCTTTTTGCGTGTAACCACTATATTCCTTTATAAAGGGTAAGGCCATTGAAACAGTAAAAATAAAATACAACATTGTTATCAAACAATGTGCCCCTGAAAGTGTGTCCAGATTATTCTCGATTAGATTCGAAATGTACGTAGGCTTGTAATAATACAATTGTCAACGTCCTTTTTGTATTAACATCTTCCTTTATCGTACGAATAACTGAGTCACTTTTGAATGAGATGGTCTCTATCTTTATAGTATCATGTCATGCGATGTCCGCTCTACAGGGCAATTATTACTTCAGTATAAAGGAGTCAGGAGATTACTTATCTGTATGTTAAGCCGAATAATAATCATGTAAGAATGCCGTTTAAGAAATTGAGACCGGTCCGTCAGTTATATTATACCTGCTAACTTATTCTAATTTAGAATACCTACCAGTCGGAGTGGCTATTACTATTTCGAAAATACATTTTAATGACACCTATACGCAGAAATACGGGATCCGCATTTTTATATGGTTAATAGATTCGCATATTTATTATTTACATTATCAGTTAAATATTCTGCCTGGGACAATTAATAACGAAATTACTAGAAACTGTAGTTTCTCTCTTTTAAAAAAAAAACAACTTCAGTCTCATTTAGTTTGATGTATACATCAAACTAAATGAGACTGAAGTTGTTTTTTTAACAAGCAGAATAAAACCAAGCCTTCCTTTCAAAGTGGCAAGGCATAAGAGATATATATAGGTATTTAAACATACTTAGTGTTAATTCATGTTTATATATTTGCGATAAACGTGTTCGAGGATAAACGAAAATCTGCATATTATTGAAGTCAACCTTGCTAATGCGTTATCAACAAGACGATTACAACTACACTAGAATAAATTGACTACAAATATAGTAGAGACTAGATGAGCCCGCGGTTACACCCGCGTTATTTAAGTTACTGCTCTGTCCCCGTAGCTCATAGTGTTGGACAGTATGGTGGACTACAGCCTAGCCCTTCCCATAGTGAAAAGGAGCCTAATTATTCTCCTTAGACAAAACCGAAGCGAACAGCTTAACTTACTCGCTGAACATGGTTGTACTCTCTAATGGAATTGCCACAGCCAGCGATATTTACAACTTATCCAACATCTTTAACATTAATATCAAACCAACTACTTAATCTATTTGGAATGACATGTCAAGTTGGGCTATGACCACTACATTTACAAAAAAACCGGCCAAGTGCGTGTCGGGCCACGCGCAATGTAGGGTTCCGTAGTTGCCCATAATGGCCATTATTGATAATAACTTCTGTTTCACATGGGACTAAAAACGAGCCCACATTGTACCCCGTAGTACATTACATACCAAAGTACGTATATCTTTATTATTAAGCCAGCGCTCCCAAAGTAAACTCACAGAAATAGGTATTAATAAGTTAAACGACGATTACTCGTAAACTAGTGATGTCTACTTAGCCGTGATAGTTTTCCTTTTAAATTCTTTATATGTACTACATTTGTGATTTTTTTCACCTCTTCCAAATTAGTAGTTTAGCCGGCAGAAGGGGGGGGGGGGGGGACACATGAGTATAAAATTTTTTTTCACTTCAAAGCTTGATATTTGACAAACCAATCACTTGATCGAAAAATGATTTGAGCAAGCTAATAATATTTTTTTAAAACCTATCCAATGATACCCCACACAATGGGGTACTCAATCAAAAAAAAATTCAACCCCACTATATATGTAGGGGAGATACCCTTAAAAAAAATATTTTCCTAAATTTTATTCTACAGTTTTGTTGCAATATCTTATGTCTATATTCATGTCAAGTATCAGCTTTCTAGCACCAGGCGTCTTTGAGCTAGGCTGCGGACGGACAGACGGACGGACATGACGAAACTATAAGGGTTCCTTGTGGACTACGGAACCCTAAAAACACATTTTTCATAGCGCAAAACGTTTAGTCCAGTTAGTTTAATTATAATCTACACATATCCCTAGTCCGTGATGACTCATATCGAGTCTATCTAGCAACTAATTTATAAAAAAAAAATAAACTTAATTCGGCCTTCAGCCTCGCGATTGGCATTCTAGTTATCAACCTTGAACTTGCCTAGTAAACATTCTCTTTAGATTATATTTATACGTCTCATTAACGAATACTATACAATTTTATTTTCACGTCGTTTTACTACGGAATTCAATATTCGATCTATAGATAGATCTGTAGATTTTAGATTCGTTTTTGACATAAGCTCCATACAAAATATGTCAAACACGACTTTCGAATCTCAAAATCCATGTGTGGATCGAATATTTAAAATGGCCGTTAGACATTAGCACAGATAGATCGAAATATATATATATTATATATATATATATATATATATATATATATATATATATATATATATATATATATATAATATTACAAAGTCTGAAACCGGGTTTTATTACTACTCTCCTTTACTATGCCTGTATCAAGTTCAAGAGTTCATTTTTTATACATTTTTTTTTGCGATCGTTTGTAGAAATGCACCCTTTCAGTAGGTAAACATTAATCTCACTTTTTTTACTGATAGAGTATTGATGGCCAATGACACTTACCACTTTTACTTTCTAATACCTATCTACCTAAAATATAAAAAAACACCTATTTATTTACTTTTATGATGTGTGTGGAGAACAGAATGGACTCCTTAATTATGAGGTTAATTGTTGGCATTAGCCAACAAAAAACCAAGTATGATATTAAATTAATATTATTATTATATTATATTTATTTTGTTTACCTTGCCTGTTTTATATAAAAAAATATTTTTAAATAAAAAGAAAACCGACTTCAAAAAACACTAAGGAAGTAAAAAGCAAAAAATAATTGGTTTTGGAGCAAAACATTTTGGAGTCTGTGCCAAGCCAAGTATTTCTGATCTGACTATAAAACCTCTACACTTCTTTATATAACTTACGTTGTTGATAGAATAGGTAGTTTGTAATTTAGTAACTTTTTGCGTAAGGGCTTGGCACCGACTCCAAAATTTTTTGCTCCAAAACCCATAATATTTTTATTTTTACTTCCTTAGTGTTTTTTGAAGTCGGTTTTCTTTTTATTTAAAAATATTTTTTATTTTTTGCTTTTTAGTGGTATACTAATAAAAAAATAGTAATGGGTGGTAAGTAGGTACATAGGATAGTGTAGGCACAGAATATATACAAGTACTAAAGTAGTGTAGGTGGTACATGATGGGGGCTTTCCTTACTTGCCTCAATTCTGAAATGTAGACTTGTACCTTTCTGGCATTTTCAAGTATTTTTTTTGTTTTCAACTAACTAGCCTAAACACGTTCGTTTCAATTCCGTCTCACGTATCACAAAGATCTCTCGGTTACCTTCTAGCTCTATCATCAGACAATGGAAATCATCAAGCATCAAAGTCTATGTGAAGACGACTCAAACGAGCCCAAACTCGACAGCATTGGGTTGTTATCGTCAAATCGCTTCATGTGTGCTTATACAATTTGAAGAGTTCCTTCGATTTTTTCAGGATTCCATTATCAGATCCTGACCTGATGACCATAGGACCAACGGGGAGGTCTACTCTTTCAATCAAAATAAGAATTTTCGAATCGGTTCAGTCGTCTTAGAGAAATCGGGGAACATACATAAAAAAAAGATTCCGACGAATTGAGAACCTCCTCCTTTTTTTGAAGTCGGTTAAAACACAATCGAATGCACATTCGATAAACTATGATGAATGTTCAAACTAGATTTAACATAGCGCAATAAAAGTTGGCATTTTAAAAGTAGGTATTAATAACTACTTAATTAGGCTCAATTTTAATAATGTGCCTAATATTTAAATAAATATATATATATATTGGTTCAATACGTGAAACAAAATAACGTACAACTTATATACGATACAATAGTTAGATAAAATTTTATAACGTCATTAAATTATTAACTACATAATAGTTTTTTTAAGACATCCGCCGTAGTTCATTAAACTGTGATATTCGCGATAAGAATCCTGTTTCTTTTCGTTAAATAGATACCTGTACAAGAAACGAGACATTTTTATAATTATTTATTCATTAGCGATACATTTATATAAAATTATTCCAAATGTTATTATTAAATAACATTTGGAAATAATAATAAAAGTTATTATTACTGGCTGCGCTAAAATATCTGCAAAATTTTAACGAGAATAATATTTCGAGTTAGTAAAAATGTCTCAATGTCATTAGATATTCAGCATCAAATGTAAAAATTAGTATAGCTATCGGGTTACCCAGCGCGATGTAATACGATTTTCTCACTCTACTCGTTGCAAGGGCGGGCAAACTAGCCGGATTTCCTCCTCAACTATATAGAAATATAGCTATCACAACAATCACATATTTTCCTGTACATTACAGAACGCAAGACGATCCTCAACGACGTGTGCGGAACGTTCAATGCCGGAGAGTTAACAGTCATCATGGGACAGTCTGGCGCTGGCAAGAGCACTCTCATGGACATACTATCTGGCTATACGTGAGTCTATTTTTTATTGATCGATTCTTTAGGGTCTTTTCCTGTTGACGTGTGTACCCGCTAGAGGCTACCTCGGGTCGAACTGCTGCCTCAACCCGCGGCAGCGCCTCGACGTCATGCCGTGCCATGTCTAAAGCAGCGTCTCCTAATGCACTGCCGCGGTTCGAAGCAGCTACTCGATCCCAGACTGCCTGTAATGGATACACAGCTAAAAGCTCCGTACTCACATACAGTTTTCGGGTCAGACTCGAAGGCTCGCTAAGAGTAAAATTACAGTGTATTTGATGTCATAGAAGTGTGAGTTTTGCAGTCCACACGTTGCTTTTTACTCGTTCTCGAGTAAAACTATCGAGGATAACCGTGTGTCAGTACTGAGCATTACACGAGTTTGGGCCCGCATGCGTGGTACCGTTGCCATACACTGTAAAAGTTGACGTATAACTACCACCATCAAGATCTGCTTTCATGCGGCACTCACGACAAGTAAATCATGCATATCCACTTGTGCCGTTGCCAGGGGCGAGTACTATGTCGAGTTTTCGCAAATAACACATATATATTATTATTAGTAAACTTTACACATGACATATTTAATAAAAATCGTACTACAATAAATTTATCCATAATAAATGCTTTAAAAGTAAAGCAACAAGAGGCGTTACGACCCATTAACATACTAAGCGCATACATTTTAATATAGAATAAAAGATAAATTAATTATAATTTAATTACTTAAGTTTAAACAAACGGATGACCTTCGTCTCATGCAATCTGTAATACCTTTATATAAATATATAAGCTTGTACACTCTTCTGCAAATAGGTGTACATAAATAAAAAAAGGATACTAAACGTAAATAAACTTCAAAGAATAAAAAGGTCGTTTAGGATCTATCCTAAAGTCCTAATCAAAGCTTTTTTTTTCGTGTGTTTGTGTATAAATGTGTATGAAGAATTCAATCAACATAGTATTAATGACGTAAGATTGAGTCTAGCGTACAGGGTCAATAACACGCAACAGCAGAACTCTATTTTTAACATGCGTGTCGGGTATTAATGTGCCTGTCGCTACGCCAAATTTACCACTTGTTTACATCAACACATCTGATCAAATAGAACAATTCATGGCATAACTCAGCCTAGTAGGCTTTTTAGAAGACTCAAGGTCGATGACATTCCAAGTTGCCTTTATAGGCAGCGTATTGCGGCTATCACAATAAAAAAATATTACAAATCGGAAAAGACTGACTACAGTCATCGAGGGCCACTGGGGCAGTTGTTTTGCAACTAATGCAAAGAAGTACTGATATAGAAGTATCTTATAATACTTGGATACCTGCGCACTATATAGGAACATACACTGGTGACATGCGATCTTTTCCAAAGACATCTGGCCGTCAAGCAATGCCAAACCATCAAATACAAAATAAAACTACGTACAGGGAATAGTAGGTACCCAAAGTACTAAATAATAACTTAAATATGGAAAACTACTTATATAATAAAATTAAAATATGCGTAATGATACCTGCCTATACAAGAATTAAAAATTAATAATAAAATGTAGTAAGAGATATTAATAATTCTTAGTCCAGGAACTGTATTTCACATGTGAAGAAGTGATTTCATTATGTGTCAAAAAATAAATGTTACAATAATTCGGCCAAATCTAATTGTTCACAATACCACAACGTGACCACGATCAATCACACAGTGATAAGTGTGGTATTGACCTACAATATCAATACAATCCATGTGTATCGCATACGTCAGTCTATAACCATTTAATTATTTTTATTTAGATAATCCCTGTCCGGCTACACACGTGGACTTTATCGCGTGACAGGCAGTTATAACACTCGATATGACATATGTAATATTCTTAGGAGGAAATTTTGCGAAGAGTCTTTGCTCTCTCTCATCTCGTCTACTGCTGGACGTAGGCTTTCCTCAGGATGTGCCATAAGAGACAATCTACCGTTTTCGCCAGACACTACCAGCCACACTCCTCGAGTCGTGGCTGGTAGTTTTTTAGTTTTAGTATTTACTGTACATAATTCTCAAGCATAATCAAGTTAAATTTTGATGTTCAAATTCAAATTCAAATTCAAAATCCTTTATTCATTTGGGTCACAATGAAAGTCAAAATAATAAATTTATAAAATAATTACTTAAAGACTCTACATTTACATTTACTGCCACGTTCGCAAAGCAATAGGTAGAACCATGAGAAAGAACGGGCAATAAAACTCACGATCACTCTTTTTCATCGCCAGGTTTTGCATTATACACATAATTTACATTTTGTAAGGTGCTGCAATTGTTACACCTTCTATATCACTTGTATATATTTACTGTACATAATATTACTCAAGCATAATACTTTTGATGTTCATTTAGTTAGCCTCCTGAACATAGACATGATGAAACAGGAGCATCCACTCACATTATGCACCTAACAATACAGGCAATCCGCGCAAATGTTCAGAACCATGATGTAAATGATGAAGTTAAATATCAAAAAAAATTATACCAGCCAATAAAACCGCCATCGACCAGTCATCGCAAGTAGCACCCGTTCACGAGTATGACGCAAGTATCCATATCTGTTTTCTTTTAAATTAAAACAAATTTTGTTACTCAAATTCAAAAGTAATCATAATCGCATAAGGACCCGCGTGAGGTTATAATTACAATAAGGCTTACAATACATTTGTGCATGCACAGCACGAATAAAAATCCGACGCGCTAGCCGTCCTGTTTATTACCATCAAAAACAAATATTATTCAAATGATGCAATACAAATAAAAAGGTAAAATAATAAACAAAAATATAAGTAAAATTTTAACGTTTTTGTATAAGTTATTATGCTCATTAACAATTGGCAGTTTAATGTAACCAAAATATATATTTATACAATGTCCTTGTTAATTAATATTGACAGTAAAAACTCGAATTTTATTTAAATTAATATTTTGAAGACAAGGTTAACTTAGCAAAGGATTTATCTAGCGGAACAGAAAGAAAATATTATGATACGATTCCGCGCCGTGGTTTTCCTGGAAATAATCGACAGCGATAGCTGAGTGGAAGAGACCAACGGACTGCTATGCAGAGGGTCTCGGGGTCAAATCCACGGCACGCACCAATGACTTTTCGGAGTTAAGTGCGTATTAAATTGTTAATTATCGCTTGCTAATCGGTGAAGGAAAACGTCGTGTGGAAACCTGCATGTCTGAGAGTTCTCCATAATGTTCTCGAAAGACATGTGAAGTCTGCCAACCCGCACTTGGCCAGCGTGGTAGACTATGGCCTTACCCTTCTCATAATGAGAAGAGGCCCATGCCCAGCAGTGGGACAGTATAAAGGGCTGATGATGATGATGATGATGATGAATCGACAGCAAAGCGTTCTTCAAGGGAACTTTTGCTTAGTCGGTAACACATGAGTGAATGGTTTGCGTACTTCCATTGACTACGATGACGATCAGTTACATCAGCTAGGTTGCCATTGTTTAGCGCTTTACCAGCATAGCAAATAGACATACTCGTACTAATATTTTGGGGCATTGACTTATGGCATTATACCAATTGATTTTGTTGCATTTAAAATTAAACAAAACATTAAACAACGTAAAAAGCTATCATTTCTATGTATTGAGCTGTAAGCATGGTAGTATTATTTTTTTTTTGGTTAAAAGCAATGCTCAAACTAAGTAGAAATAAATAATATGTCGTGGAATACTTTGCAAACATTTAATCAACGGACACAAAGTACATACAGACTAGAACTTTATGGATGACATTAAGTGTTGAACTCACAGCACTGGTTATCTATAGTAATAAAATCACTTATTATGATAAAAGAGGCAGGGTGAGGCACGATAGGATGGACATCGATAGTTGAAGTCTTTGACACTGAAAACTTGGCAGTGCGCGATTCGTTTATCCACTTTACAAATTAAAAAATCCTTTGATTCAGTACGAGTGTACAGTTAAACGGTTGCAAGAGCTCCTCTGATGGTACAGAAATATGTAATATATTTGCTGAATTTTTCGCATCGGTCTATGAGACGGGTTCGAGTGCAGGACTGCCCACTAAGTACTTGGATAAGGTCACAGAATCTAGCCGGATAGTCTCGTCAGTAGTTTTGGATCCTAAAACAATATATAGGAAACTCGTGCAACTGAATCCTAATAAAGGTGCGGGGCCAGATGGTATACCACCGATATTTATAAAAAACTGTGCAAAAGCGCTGACCATACCCTTGCATATTATATATAATAAATCATTGCGAACTGGCAAATTTCCCTGGGTATGGAAGCTTGCAAAAGTGGTTCCAATACACAAGGGGCAGGAAGACGGGTTAGTTCAGAACTACCGACCTATCTCTCTTTTGTCAACAATGGCCAAAACCTTCGAAGGTCTTATATGTCCAATAGTCAAGAACCATTTTAAATGTTTCCTAACAGATGCTCAACACGGGTTTGTTAATTTGCGATCCACATGTACAAATCTGGCTTGCTTTGTGGATGATGTAACGGGTATCCTGGATCGTCAGGGGCAGGTGGATGTTGTTTACACCGATTTTAGTAAGGCCTTTGATAAAGTACCCTATACAACACTTTTAAAAAAGATATCCCTATACGGTTTCACTGGTCCTGTGTTCTCATGGTTAGAATCTTATTTAGGTGATCGAAGATTCTACGTTGTTGTTAATAGTTACAGATCCGGAACGTATATGATAATGTCTGGTGTGCCTCAGGGATCGCATTTGGGTCCGAGATTGTTAATTATATTTGTCAATGACCTTCGCTTGTGTTTCACCAATTCTGTGCCATATATGTATGCAGATTTCCTAAAAATTGCTAAAGAGATTAAACATCCGGACGATGAATACAGATTGCAAAGTGACCTCAATAAATTAGTTCACTGGTGTTCACTTAATGGAGTTAAATCACCAGAAATGTCACTGTATACACTTCTTTAGAAAACTCAATCCTGTTGCAACATCAAATAGCATTGACAATAACAAGCTCGTTGAGACAGAGCTGGTTAGAGATTTGGGTGTAAGCTTGGACAAAAAGCTCACATTTTTGGCTCATTTAGATGTTATTATCGGGAAGGCGTCTAGAATGTTAGGTTTCGTTATTCGCAATGGCAAAGCTTTCAGAAAGCCCGACACTAAAATATTGCTTTACAATAGCCTAGTCAGAAGTGTACTGGAGTACTGCAGTCAGATATGGAGACCGCACTTTGCCGTCCACGCGCTTAGACTAGAAAGAGTTCAAAAAAGGTTCTTATGGCATTTATGTCGGAGTATGGGTCTATCATATTCTTTAAAAACATACGAGAGCAGACTCCAGCACTTTAAAATCCAATCCCTAGCTAAACGCCGAGACATCTTAGACCTGATGTTTTTATTTAAGGTATTTAGGGGACACATAGATTGTCCGAGATTATTAAGTAAAATACAAATAAATGTGCCGTCTAGATATCCCCGTAAACCTATTGTACCGCTGAGTGCTCCGTTTAGACGTACACAGTCTGGAAGGAACTCCGTGATTCCACGTATGTGCCGACTATTGAATGGATGCACCGCGTCAGTAGATATTCATTTTGACTAGTGAGTCAAAATGAATAGTGGCTAGTTAGCCACGTTCCGTAAGGGAGTCGGCTAATATGTTTAGTTTAATGCTATTTAATAATCCATTTACGAATATCTTCATATTTTTTTTAATTTAATTTAATTTACTTCTTTGATTTGATTTTATTATTTTATTAATTGTGACTTAATGGTAATGTACTTTTGATTTAATTTGATATATTATTTGCTGTATAGGGGTTCTAGATCCTGTGTAAGGATTAACGGTGCCTATACAAAATGGTTTGATATCTCTAAAGGTGTCAGACAGGGCTGTGCAGCCACGCCCTGGTTGTTCAATCTATTCATGGATAGCTGCATGAATGATATAAGAGAAAGTGAATGCGGTGCTAAGTGCCTCTTGTACGCCGATGATCAAGTCATTCTTGCGTCCTCGGCGAATGAGTTGCAGCAAATGATGGACTGTATGAACGAGAGCTTTAAAGCGAAAGGTATGAAATTAAATGCAAGAAAGACGAAAGTGATGGTGTTTGAGAAGGATGAAAGTGTGACTGAGTGTAATATTGCGATTGAAGAGGAGCATGTTGAAAAAGTTGAAGAATTTGTTTAATTGGGTAGCATGTTTACAAGAGATGGAAGATGTGAAGGAGATATTGAAAGGAGAGTGACTGCGGGAAACTGTGTGAATGGAGCGCTGCACGCCTTTATTTGTCGGTCAGACGGTGCCGAAAGAGGCGCAACTGGCGGTTCATAATGGTGCGCTTGTGCCCACGCTGATGTATGGCAGTGAGTGTTGGGTATGGCAGAAAAAGCACGAAAGCAGAATTAACGCAGTTGAGATGCGATCACTGCGTAGTATGTGTGGGGTGAGACTGATTGATAGAATTCCGAATGCGTTGTGACAATAATTGAGAAAGGAATGCTGAGATGGTTTGGACACGTGGAGCGAATGAGTGAAGAAAGAATGACGCACCAAATATACGAGAGAAACGTGTATGGGCAAGCCGGTCGCGGCCGACCTCGTAGGACATTCGTTGACCAAATTGGTGACGTTCTGAAAAACGGCAAGGTCCGAAGCACCCGGCACCGGCGAGCATGTATGAAAAGAGTAATGAATGTAGAGGAAGCGCGTGAGGTCTGTAAGGATAGAAGTAAGTGGCGTTCCGTTGTCTCTGCCTACCCCGACGGGAAAAAGGCGTGAGTATATGTATGTATGTATGTATGCTATATTTTATTTTATTTTTTGTTTCTGTTATCTATTTTTTGTTAGAATTTATATATTGTTAATAATTCATATTTTAAATGAGTGGACCAGGAAACATCGAGTATTTCGCCTGACTTTTAAGTCCTAAATAATTATTCTTACTATGATCTTTCTGCATTAGTAGTACCATTAAATATTTTGTTCTTTTCACCATACTATTTGTCCGACTATATAATATTTTAAAGATAGCGGCCTGCCTTTTTTTTGTTTTTACTATCAATGTTCTTAAATACTGATATTTTTATTGCTCACTTATTTGTGCAAACAGTGGCTACCGTAAAAGGTTATGCAAGTGACTAAGAATTTATTGTATTTTATTATTTTGAATCCATTCTTGTAATAACCACTGGTGGTGCTACAAAAAAAATATATAAAAAAAAAACAGTTAAACATATTTTGTTTCGTACTTTGCAGCAATGTGATTTTTTCGTAACCATTACAAAGTTAATATATTTTTCTCTGAAACAAAAATTCTTTACAATAATATAAATACTAATCAAATGTAAAGGAAAGACCTAGAGGTTGCGGATACGACATATAAGGGTACAGCAAAATTTAAATACATTGGGTGCACTGTTACCGATACAACGGGAAGATGTGATTGATATCCGAATCCATAATGCCCTAAGATGCTCAGCAGCTCTACATAAGGTGTTAGTGTCCAAATTTATAAGCAGGAAAACGAAGGTCAGAATCTACAAAACAGTCATTAGACCAATTCTGATGTACGGCTGTGTAGCTGCAGGAGATAGAAGACTATGTGGCCGAACCAAATATTATCGGCGAGATTAAAGCGTCACGACTTCACTGGTTTGGTCACGTAATGAGGATGGAAGAGGATCGTGCTGCAAAAAGTGCGTATCTGGGACGACCCAGCGGTCGACGCCCGGGTCGTCCTAGATATCGCTGGAATGACGAAGTCCTAAAAGATCTAGCAGGACTTCGTAAAATGGTCTGAAAGGAGTGCTTCCACGACAGGAAAAGATGGAGAGATCTCGTGTCAGAGGCCAAGACTCACTTTGGGTCGCTGCGCCACCACGAATGAATGAAAGAATAATCAAATCTAGTATATCCACTCTACATCACGCCTTGTCGGTTTAAAAGCAACAGCACATTTAGGTGTAATTTATTGAATTATTGTATAAGGTTTTCAATACTAATATTATAAAATTAATCTATTAATATTAAAAGTATCGATACTATTTAATGTTCCAAAACAAATATACAGTTAGGTAAAAAGACATGTTATTTTTTTAAATAAGAATTGACACAAATATGTGTTATTTAAATTATTTTTAATATTACACATTAAAATCAAACTATTTAATGATTTCTGATACAGAAGAATTATATTTTTTTCACTTATCATAAAATACACTGTTTCTAGATTGTTCTGTTTCAATAAAATTACAGAAAATAAAAATAAACTGGGATGCAATCAGTAAAATCTAGTTAATTATAAAATAACAAGAGACTAATTTCTATGGCAGATTCTTACAAAAACAAATTCAATTAAATTTTAACCTGTAGTAGCAAAACTTGAATATAAGAATACTTAGTTTATTATGTGAATAGCAATTATATCTTAGCGAAATAATAACCTACTAACAAACCCGTTTAGTGACTTAGTTTTTGCTAAAAAAGAACGAATATTTTCTAATCACCTTTTTATTGCATATATGCAAATAAGATTTTAAATCGAGGTTGTCTTACAACTGGTATAGTAAAATATCTATAAGTTAATCTTTGCCAGCTCCTAGAGTATTATTACAAAGACAGCTTGTGTTATCACTATGTCATGTACCTAGTAGGTACACCGATTGTGTTATTATTATGCAACATAGATAATAATATTCTTCCACATACACACAACACCATCTAGTCACAAACTAAGCAGAGTTACGACTGTAAAGAAAATATATAAGTATGTTGGAAATATATGTATACATAGAAACCTTCGATTGTTCATGATATGATAATACACTGCTTGAATAAGCCTACTGAAATTATTATCGAAACATTTTCATTTCATTTGAATAAGAATTGCAACACAGAATATTTTTATATTATTTTATTTTTTTAATTACAACATAGCAGATTGTATAACGACAAACAATTTAAACGTAAAATGAGTATCGTCCTCAATGTTGGCGAATTATTATTTCATCAAGAAGTATTATTTGTCGACTGTATTATTTATTTTTACACTAATATGAACTCTAACTCTGTGTAGTTAAGAGCTACTTGCGCTGATGATAATAATAATTTGGATACACTTTGCCGGTTTGCCCCATGTAGCCGTAACTTTTACAAGATTATAAATATGCATATATTTAATTAATATTAACCTGTTATGACGTCCAACTATTCTTATCCACTGATAAAAATAGGTACTTTATGATTGTTGATTGATCAATGTCACTACATTGATCAATCAACAATCATAAAGTTTATATTTCCTTGACTTAGTGCACGGATCACTAACACAAAATTGCGAACTTAAAGTAATAAGAATTCTTCCTCCTCAGCATATAGCTAAATAAACACGTAGATAACATCGACAAAGTTTCAGCCAACTATCACGTACCGAGCGCATAAAGGTGGACGCACGCGTCGAACGAATCGAAGTCAAGGAGGCCTCGCATATTAGCAAGAATCGACCGCGCCGAAAGAATCGACCGCGCCGAAAGAATCGAGCGCATCGAACAAATGGTTTCCATTTCCTTTACGCCTGTCGCACTCTTATTACATGTGAATTGTGATGGATCTTGACGAGGTTTTTATTTGTCAGTGCTTTATTAATGGAAGATGAAGAAACAATGTGGAAATAGTACTCGTGCGTTGCTCTGTCATACCCAACTGATAGAATGCGAGCGCATCGGACGAATCGACCGCACTAACCGCGCCGAATCTGATGACGTCATTCGAATTCTTCTAGGATTTCTGAGGTTCTTCCAGATTCGGACGATTCGAGGCGGACAAGTGTGCGAGGTTTCATGAGATTTCATATAAATAATTCTAAAATTCATTTCGTTCGACGCGTTCGACGCGTTCGGCTCGGATAAGTGTGCGTTCACCATAAGAGCGTACACATAAATGCGTCGTTGTTTATAGTACAAACAACACACCGCGTTATCTCAAGAGTCGTCATACTGACATAATTCAATACAAAACAATGAACCACGTGCGATACAAAGGTTAATTTCCTCTGTAACCTAAGGCCTTGCGTTCACTGACACACTGAGCAACTTTAAAGACCGCTCGTGCTCGGTATTACTTAGTATCTAGTACAACATTATAATTAAATATAATATACATTGCTGTTAGAAAAGCACATCAGTTGAGTCCCGTCACATTCTTGTCCAAAACAGTTTACACGGAAAAAGGCCTCATTGGACCCTTGTTCGCGTGCAAGCCTTCCAAAGGATCGGCATTTCATGTATCTAAAGTGAAATTTGGGAAAATAGCGGTGTACAAGAGAAACATAATAGTGATAATATCCTTGTACAACGGTCACAATTATTTGATTGCAAATTAGGTAGAGTCCGTAATATGTTAACCAAATACCTAACTGTTAAACATACTTAAATAGTCTTCATTCGTAAATAAAACACACAATTTTAATACGATGATTAGAAGGTGGAACATAAAGCTTAAATTCCTCTGACGATATTCATTGTTCAAGGCAGAGTTGTCGAAGGATTCCTTGTCGTGCCAAGCCGTCAGTTAGTGCAAAGCCTAATAATACGATAATGTTATTGTATAATGAGTTTACATATTTTATTTAGTATCGCTTATCAACGCTTCACAGGAAGCGACTACGAGTCGTTCGAGGTTTTGTAACCAATTTATAAATTGCAATGGCACTTTGGACTCTAATAAACAAACCATTTGGGTTCCATTTGAAATAAAAGATATCCAGTACAATACAATTATTTTGCATAATTACACGTTGGTCGATCCTTCCTACAAGAACAAGGCCAGTTTCTAATTATAATAATGTTTTGTCCAATATAAAAAAGGCTTCAAAATCTAACAAAAGCAAATTATTTCAAAACAGATTCGTAATATTTTTGTACAGAAGTTTATTTAAAAATTTGTGCAGCATATTTTATCGCATCATACAAATGTTTTAACTACCCTGCATTGAGGAATATAATCTCTTTAATCTACTGCAGAGGACGTTATAGGGAAGGTGTGAAAAATAAATTAAAACATATCAAGTTTTATATATTTAAACACTAGCGACCCGCCCCTGGCACCGAGGGTTCCATATCATCATCAGCCTTAAACAGTCCACTGCTGGTCTAGGCTTTCCTTTAAAAGGAGGAATTGGCCTTTTATACCACGCTGGCCAAACGGGTTGAGATAGGGTTTGTATCAAGTTTTCGTAAGTAAAAGGCTTCATGTCGTCATTGTATAGGAGGAGAATACTTAATTTTTGAGTATTTTCCTTTCTTACCTCATTTGGTATACCAAGCTTCCATAGAAAAATGTGTTTTTACGTGACATTTGCTACAAAAAAACAAAGGTTTTTCAAATTTTTTCAATTTTTATAACACGTTGCTTAATGTTAAATTTCAAGATTCTAGATCGACTGGAAGTAACCTTTAGGTTTGACTTGAGAATTTGATATGAATTTCAATTTTATACCTGTATGGGTTCAGGAGGAAAGGGGGAAAACCTTCAAAGTTATTAAAGATATTTTAATTATTATGATGTTCCAAAAAAATAACGGTTTTCCCAATTTTTCCTTATCTGTGCTATAAGACGTTGCTTCGTGCCAAATTTCAAGATTCTGAGTTCACTGGAAGTACTCTGTAGGTTTTGATTCCCTTGCGAGTTTTTAAATTTACAAAAGTATTTGATATGAATTTGAATTTAATACCTCTACGCGTTCATGAGAAAATGGTAATAACTTTAAAATTATTAAAAATATTTTATGATGTGATGTTACAAAAAATTTACGGTTTTCGCAATTTTTCCTTTATCTGTGCTATAAGACATTGCTTCGTACCAAGAACAATGCCCATTTCTGGCCCAGTTTGGAACTCATGAACAGCACAATAGAGTTTCAATTTGTTGTTGAATAATCCTTTTTATTTATAACTTAATTTATAGGCGTTACTAAAGGTGTGCCGAGAAACTTATTCGTCGAAATAGCCAACACGTAATAGATCAGAAATTGCCAGTAAAGAAATCATAATATTAAATCGATTATCTCAATCGATTTCACATTTTCTCTACTCAAAATGATTTTAGTGACAGTAACAAATCTTTACTTGGCCCTGAAACATTTTTAATTGTTTACTTTGAGGTATGTATGCGATTAACTACAAATAAGTTCGATTTTGAATCAAATATATACATAGATATATAACCTATTACCGAAATCTATATCGATTAATAAATATCATTTAAAAACTGTAAAATGGCAGCACTTTTTCTGACTCATAGTAAATGTCAATAATGTCATATTCAATTTATTTTGATTGTTATTTGTTTTGCGCGTGTGCACTGTGAATGTTTGTGGATCTTTTACGACTTTTGGTTTTTCCTTTCGTATTTCTACCTTTACCAAACAATTAACTCATTCCTTTCTACTCAAAACTACGACATACTGTAACTATTCTAATAAAAATACGTACACACCAAATGTTTTTTGAGCATAAAAAAGTACTTCTTGTAATAAAACTATGAATGTGGCGAACCTCTAATCAATCTCAAAATTCTAGTTTAACACTCTTTTATCGAATGCAATAACAATTACTACGATTTTTGACGGTCCACACCTGGGCGTCTCTAAGAAAAATGGGCATTGTTCTTTCAAGATTCTGAGTTCACGGGAAGTACCCTGTAGGTTTTGATTCCCTTGCGAGTTTTTAAATTTGCGGAAATTCTCTCTATATCTCTCTCTTCTATCTTTTGATTGCGTTGGCTTAAAAGTTTGATTTTTTACAGCTTCAAGGGACAGAAGACTTGACTATTTGATATACATTTCAGTTTGATACCTCCCCGCGTTTCTGAGAAAAAAGTTCTTGACAGACGGACGTACAACAAAGTGATCCTATAAGGGTTCCGTTTTTTTAATTTCGAGGTACGGAACCCTTAAAACCGCATTAAAATCCGTTGCGTAGTTTTAAAGATTTAAGCATACATAGAGACAGATATACAGAAGACAGACTTTGTTTTATACTATGTAGTGATTAAATTGCCTATAAGTCCTTACACGTAATTTTAGCCACTAGCTCGTTACACATAATTGGATAAACTGAAGTCTAGTAGTCATCATTTATTACGGGAATATTTCCAGAATTGACACCGCACCATACCAAGGTCTTTTGAACGATTACACTTCTGAGTTTCATACATGCTGCCTAAGACTATATAATAAAAGGCAGACAGAGCGCGCGGAACACTTGCGTGAAGCCACTAAAGCAAATACAAAATTGAAAAGCGAATACAAACTCGACTCAGTGCGCTGCGAAGCATCGCACAGTTCACACGCCACGATCGATCCAGCTTTTAAATTCATAAAATGCCGTCTTGCGTTTTTAAAGATTGTAAAAGTTGTTTTTAAAGGCAAATACGGGAAGATGGAATATATTCTTACAGATAACTATGGATTATTTGACCGTTTTATAATATTATTTCGATAAAATTCGTATTTCTGCAGAAAATATGTAAGTGTTGCCAGTTTACGTCGACACCGTTATCCCTGAATTAGGGAAAATGCACTTGTCAATTGATTATGTAGGTAATAATGATTGTCATGTAAATGAAAAATACATTAACGTATTGTAAAAGTATATTGTAGATTATATTTTTTCTTATAAATATACTAATAGGATTTCCATTAGTATATACATTGTTTTGAGTTCGATCCCCAAACGATCCAAATATTCGTGTACACGCGGCTACTTGTCAAGCTATACACATTGACCTTAGTACCGTTGTTAGACCTTTGTACCGTTCTTATGGCGTAGGGAATAAGTATCAAAATCGTACTTCGACTATTTAGCTTGACTTGGCGCCGTGTGTACATTAAGTACAGAAACAGAAAATATTGATTGTAGCCATTATTTATTTTTAATTGCAATTTTTTTTGGTTACGATTTATGATTATGATATTTATAATTTATTGTATGCATGACAAAATGTTTTTAGCTAATTAATATTTATGACGCGAGCCTATCTATTTATTTCTCAATTTACGAATAAAATTAGTTAAAACTTAACTCGGAGCCTACATTTTTTAAGAAATGTATTTATAAAAGCATACTTTAATGGTATCTTTTATTTGAATAATTTTCACAACAGCATTACATATTAAAAGCATTAATTAAATCTATGGTAAATTCTTCAAAACCACAAACGAATATAAAATATTACCTATGTAATATTTTTATATTCGTTTGCAAAAACTATATGCAAAATAGTGGGAGATTATTCATAATCTGGCAACTTTACACACACATAGACGCGCGTGTCCGTACAGTGCCAGTCGCCAAATGTCACGCACACATAGCTGTCAACGTGCCTCACTTAGTTGGACGAATACGCTACATCTGGTTCTTGTTTGTTAAATCTGTGCATGCTGCATTAGTTGTATGGATAAGTAAACAAAAAACCGATTTAGGTTCGCCTAGTCGATTTCTTTAGAACTCCATGTCCTTGACAACAAATTTAAATCTTTGGAGGGTAGAAAGTAATGGAAATACATTGGCGAAATGCAAACTATCTGGACTATTGCTTCAACAATAAGCCTTTAGTCTATGTTAGTTTGAAGCAGGTGGAATATCGATTTTTATACAGCCTTAAAGACAGCAGCACCGATGAGGTAAAGACAGCATAAAAGTTCTTCAATTATAAGCACTGTGTCTGCCCGATCCCGGTCCCTATAGAGATCAAATCAATGTAGAATGAAACATTTTGTAAACAGAAAAAGTAATTAAAAGCTCGGATTTCTTTGTAAACTCCATTTACATTCTCAGTTCATATACCATACACATAGAAAGAAAGAAAGAAAGAAATGTTTATTAGATCACAAAAAAAAAAAAATCATAGTCTTACATTTAAGAAAAAAAAATTATATTAATGCCACATAGTGCTTCATTTATGAAAATAATAAATTCTAACATACAAAATAATAAAAACCAAACAAACGCAAATGAAACACAGATGTATAGTTATAGACGTATATCGCAAAGTTCGGTACAGTTTTGTGTCTAATAGACCACAGCTCAGCTTATGTTACATACTGCTGGTGCTTTTAACGTTACTCAGGTAGAGCAAAAAACTTAGTTTGCTAGTGCATTTAGGTAAGAAACTAATAATCCCATAATCTACCATCAGTTTCCCACAGGATATAAAACTCATCAGACTAATCCAAGGTATACAGGAATGTTTTTGATACTCGATAGTTAGTCTATTCATTAGAATTTGTACAGGATTTATAACGCCAGATGGCATCCAATTTTTATCAAATAAAGAATAGGTTTTTGGCAAATAACGGATAATATGAAAATCTCATTGTTTTTGTTAATTAACGTCAATTGTCGTCATTGAAATAGATTTATTATACATGTGTCGAATGCAAAACTTTATTTGAGAACATTTTAATGTAGATTATTATATTATATAATTTTATGCAAGTCAAGTAATTAGTCTGCATTAAGAAAAACGCATAATTAAAAAAGAACTGTGAATTCAAGTTTTGAATAATGAATTAACTATTAATTTTTTACATTCATAGTTATGTAAAAGCAGTTTTTAAATTTTCATTATTAACTTTTCATTCAGGTACTGCGTGTTAAGTATTATATTGATCGTCTTATGAGTCTTTTGAGTAGACATACTTAAATATGTTTGTATCAGTAAAAGCTAAATTTTTTAGCATTATAATTAAACCGATTAGATACGCTCATAGATAGTTACTTTTATCTGTGAGTTTGGCAGTGAATATGGAATATTTTCATCCATTGGATAAAATTAATCATAGCCTTTTATCCAGGATAAGTTTTGAGATGTGCTCAGACTGTATAGATATTACTTAATGTTTCAGTTCGTAATATATATTGCTAGATAAAGCGAGCTGAGTATTGTATTTTATGTAATTGTTGTATGCGCATTGATTTTCTAACGGCAAATGGCATCACTTTAGATTGTTCTTACAAAAATAAATATTTTTTTTTAAAGAACAATAGGTACCTATACGACTTAAAATCATTGTCCGAAATATTAGTCATATTTCGCGACAATTCTAAACAAACTATTCTGAATATAAATCACAACATAATCTATGAATGCTAAAGTTCTAAAATAGCCTTGTGGTGATTGGGTATATCAACGGACTGCCATGCAGAGGGTATCGGGTTCGAATCCACGGCGCGCACCACTGACTTTTTGGAGTTAAGAGCGTACTAAATTGTTAATTATCGCTTGCCCCGTGATTGGAGAGGACGTTAAACCGTCGGTCCCAGCTGTCATGAAGATCTTTAACAGTCGTTGTGGGGAGTCAGTACCCTCAAATAAACTGATACTGGTCTAAGCCATGGAAATCTGAAGTCTGAGTCTTGGAGCTCCAAGGCTTACAAGACTTGGATGCAACCGGGATAACGCTAGAACGACGAACTAAATCAAAATGAAAAAACCCTTCTACACTCCGTCCAGGAATTCCTCCTCTCGCTTCCTCATTTTGATTAATATTTTTTGTTTATCTTGGTATCTGCTTCTTGAGAACATGAATTAAATAATTAGTATAATTGAAGTATTCGTTTTCGACTTCTTTATCTTTTGTAATAAAAAGTAATCAAATGTAGA
The DNA here is from genome assembly GCA_944739405.2 of Euclidia mi. Lineage (NCBI taxonomy): Eukaryota > Metazoa > Arthropoda > Insecta > Lepidoptera > Erebidae > Euclidia > Euclidia mi. Next base: position 93,634,932 of record OX123183.2, on the reverse strand, counting down.
GTTATTCAACACAGTTAAAGCATGTGCATATTTCATTTTTGCAAGCAATACTGAATATTAAAACACTTAAGTCATTTTTGAGCATTTGACAAGTATAATCATCATAATTTTATCTAAAAGGCTACTCTTGCTGAATATAGGCCTACGCCAAAGCGTACCGTATAAACCGATATTAAGCCGTGGGTATCCCACCGCTTCCGACGATCCTAGTAATATCGCCGTCTACCTTGCAAAAGGCCTACCTCTGCTGCGTCGACCGATGCTTGGCCGCCACTCCGGAAACTTTCCGCCCACAAATCTATAATCAAATAAAATGTCAAAATGTCAGTGTAAATGTGTGTATGTTTATATAGATTTTAATACACGGGTATAAAATTCGACAATGCCTACTGTAATTAATAATATAATAATCACGATATTATTTCAGTGTCAATTTTATTGTAGTTAATGGTCAATCCGTATCGAATGTGACAAACATTGACCCACTGTCGCAAAAACATTAGCAACGTCATTCTCCGAGGTCTGGCTGATAGTCTGCCCTCTAAATACGTATTGTAATTGATAATATTATTCTTATTGGATGCTTATCTAGTAACATACGGAGCAATCTTATGTATTTTAGTAAAATAACTTCAGTTACAGATGATATTTGGTCCAAAAATTTGTGAATGCCATCACGGTATTAGCCACCGTCGCACCTCGATTCGAAAAGCCTGTCCCGGATTCATATAAGAGTCCTTTGACTATAAAACCATGAAAGGCGCATACTAAGCGCCCTGATTGACTCTCACCAAATTCTAAGATAATATGATCTTCGTACTTCTACTGACTGAGGCAGCGGTCCAGTATTATATACCTAACTTTAAAGCGCAGCAGTTAGTATGGGCCTGCCGTGGCTACTGCCACTATACTAACTGCTGCCTAAATTGAAGGAGACGTTGAAAAATGAACTATCGCTTACATTTCTTACAGAAAAAACGTATGCTATTCCCACTAGACTGCTTTCTAGTTTGAATATTTTGAAGTCTAGTGCATTATGATTTATGGTAAAGCACTCCGCAACATAAGAACTAGTGCTGGCATGGCATCAGAGTTTCTCATTAATTAGTCCGCAAATGTGGTGTGCTCGTGATTGTGGTCGAAGTGAACAGAATGACTCATATTACTATGAGTGTTAACGTAATTACCATACAAACCTTGACACTGTGAGGTACAGTTACGACTAATATGTATATTTACTGTATAGTATTGTTTTATCTGTGGTATAGTCGTAACTGTATTGTGTGTACATTATTTTCTTTCTTACCTTCATAAACAATTTATTTATTTCGCTATAATGCCTATCGTTTTGCGGTAGTTTCCTTGCAAATTCCAAGGCCAGCCGTTTACGAGTTTAGCTCTACTTATCTCGATTGCCTTAATTGAGTTTATTTTTACACATTACTACACAGACAACTGCATGACTCAGCAGAAGTTTAGTTCCAATTAGTTGTAAAATTTTGACTGGGATTAAAACTAATAGACCAACATAGTGGTATATTAGTTTGATTCCCATCTAGGACAAATCACAATTATTAGTTCTGGATATTTCATTATATGTATGTATTTAAGAATTAATAAAAAGGTAACTAGGTTTGTTTATCACTTATCTGGATACCCTAGCATAGACTTTGCTTGATTTGGGAACATTATGACAGTGTTTCTTTTAGAATATTCTATCACGATATTTTTCGAATGAATTATTGCGCACATAGAAACAGCTTCCACGAGTATTGAATCATTGTTGACTAATAACACTGACCTTATTATTATATATTAGAAGAACGGTTTCGGCAACTAAACTAATAACCATTTAGTTCATTACCACTTTTGATAACGAATCTACTCAGCGCTAATATTAACTAAGCAATTATCGACTCTTTACTCTAAAGAATATGAGTTAATTTTGAATGGTAAAACAACTGTTACGAAAATGTTGACCGATGAACTTGGTTTCTATTGTTTATTTTCTGTCGACATTAATGTGAGTCAATGAGTTTCACAGTTGATTTTTAAGACCATATAATGTGAAAATCAGATTTTAATTTTTGTGATTTCATATTTTTAGTTTTATTTCTTTAAACATGTCTAACTGGTCCACTTGTCACTTCCTTAAGATATTCATGGTCTCTTCCTGGGTCGTCCTCAATTGAGGCGAGTTAGGACTATTAGATGCCACTCCTTATAAAATTCTGTCTCGCGATCACGTACTACAGAGAACTGGAGGCAACTGCTATATAAATGTATACAACAATACACATATGCTATACATATGTATACCTACAAAGTAGACTTTTTCGGTTGTTGTATTGAGATGTCAGGATGTACCAATTTGGGTTTTGTAGTACGAATTGCTGAATTGATGTATTGTGCATATAATGCCTCAAGTCTAAGTCACAATACATAGACGGACGTCGGTCAAATTTTTCAGTATAACTATCTTCCCACGCACTTTGTTTAATCCGATTTGTTACCACAGCATTCCAAGCTGTTGACTTTACTTTAAAGACCATCGTGTGGGTTTGTAGGATGACTTGAAGTGATAAATAACCAGTCATATTTCTTAAGCTGGCTTCCTACGACGTTTCGACTGACTTGCTACGGTCGTGGTCGCGGATGGAGTGGGATAATTTATACCTTAAATGTCTTATTTATTGCCATTCCGAGTTGAGACTCACTAAATAAACTGGTTTAATGTAGTCAAACCTAATACCTAAAACTAAACCTAACCTAAACATTGGTAATGTATGAATTAGACTTCGACGTAAGGACCGCAAGTACAAACGCAAGGTTGCGCACTCCGGTCTATTGACCCAGTTGTAGTGTAAACATTGTATTGGTACGATTAAATATGACTAATCGAGTCAAATAGACTAATGTATGTTGCAACCTTAACCCTTTTCAATGTGGGTAATAGTGCTGTGATGTAATTAATATGCTAATGAAGTAAGCTTTGTGGTTATTCCGATATTAAAACTGTGTGTCGGGTTGGTATAACGAGCTTTTAAATCTTAAAGACAAGAAACAAAAAAAAATACCTGAAGCAAATTATCATTGAGACCCAGACCCCCCCCCCCCCTCAACATTTAACCACAATCTAGCGTTTTTATAGAAACGATCAGTTCGCCACAAAATAAGAAAACCTTTGCATCTACCTATAAAAGCGTATTTATAATTTCATGTCTAAACTCTAAGCCGATACCGACAGACATATCATAGCTTACAAGAAAAATACACGGGTTTTTAAAAAAACGCGCATACCTTGCTCTTTGTTCTTTTGACACAACCAGGCAAGAATTTCGAATGTCTCCAGTTAGAAATGTCAAGGCAGATATCGATTATTGTCTGATAAATGTTGATAACATGCATTATCACAACACAGTCTCATGTCGACCAATTGAACACCTGTGTGATCCTTGGTGAATTTGATAAACTTCTACTGAGGCTTTAAGATGACTCGGTATGTTTGCTTGGGCGTAAAAACATTTATTCAATGGGTCTAATGCTAAGAGCGATCTCTTTCAGGCAGCCTTTGGAAGGACGGGAATGAGAATCTTATGCTTATATTTTCTACTATTTTCATTAGGTACCTTAGTCAGGGTTTATTAAGTAGGTCCGAATTTCTATCGAAGATTTATTTATTTTATTTTTGCCTGAACATTTCGCTAGCTACAGACTTTGGCGCTCCAATTGCTCCTATTGCTCCCATTGCTCCCATTATCCATTGGCTTGGGAGGAAATATCATGAGACCGTTTATATATGAGTATTGCGTTTATACTTCTTTATACTATACTGTTATCTTAAAGTCAACTCTAGCTGAAGTTACTTAACTACTTTCGAAATCGAATTTTAACTAACGCGGTTTGTGTACATTATAAAAGTTAATTTAACGTATTCCTCCTCAACTACGACCGTTGTAAGCCGGTCATACAGTTGTAAAACATTGAACCGTAAACGAAAACCGTCAAATTAATTTTATATAACCGTCAATAACTTTCGTAGTATACCTATGTGTGTTTAATTGGCAAGATCTAGGTTCAAGGTTAATCTGTATACATAAAATATCAATAATAGTCTAGAATGAATATTTAACCAGCTAACTTATCAACGGCAAATAATAATCTTCTCAAAACATTTTTTAATTAGCAGCACAGTTATCGCGCTATTGTTACATAATTACTTCACGGCATATTATAATTAATTGCAGCAAATTTGCATATGATTCTGTTTTTATAAATAAGAAGACGATAAGATAAAATATTTAATATAATTGATGTGATTAAATCATTAAATGTTTGCGTTATGAAAAATCAGCAAAATTTCAGACACTTTAAACTCTTTAAAGTAAAAGCATTTTAATTTATATACAAATCAACAAAAATGTCAAAAAGTCAAAATAGAACAAGCTTTCTAATTTTTTGTTTCAACAGTAGACTAAAACCTAATTTAGCCAGAAAAATAAAATTTTGCCAGAGAAGTGTTGAATTTAAATTTTGATAATACGTATCGGTGGCTACAAATTGTTTGACAATTTTGTGTAGTCACTACCTACATCCAAAGTCCATAAAATCAAATTTTGTCGGCTTTATGCCTGGTGTTGATATGGCTAAAATGTACCGATAGATAGACCTCTGGATATATTGAACTAATTGACTTCAACTGCAACAGTTTTGATGTTACAATACATGCCCATCGTATTGTAATGCCGGGCATTGCTCTTAGACAGTACATTTCTTCTGCTTTACGCTTTGTGGCCTTATTCAACATAAATTATCTTCCTGGATACAAACCACGTGCCTTCATTTCGAGTACCCGACGGTTCAGCATTATTACAAAGGCATATAAGGGATTACATGTCGGTAACACTTTAATTCTTCCAACAATAATTGTCACATTTTTATGGGGCTTATGTCAAATATGTATCCATAGTAGCCAAATCCATCATCAGCCTTTAACAGTCCACTGCTGGACTAGGCCTCTCCTTTGAAAGGAGGAATTGGCCTACTATACCACGCTGGCCAAACGGTTGGTATAGGGTTTCTATCAAGTTTTCCCTCTCTTACAGTGTTGTTCTCTGGAACAACAGAGGGAGCATTATGCAGAGCATAATGCTCCCTCTGTCGGCTCTTACGACACCCATGGGATGATATGGGGTGGTGACATTCCGTATTCTTAATCCATCGCCACACGGACTAGAAACAAACCCATGGATAGATCAAATATTCGGACCGGCCGTAATTGTATTGTATACTCATCGCATCGCTTTCTTTTGTATGAATCTCAAAACATTCACACTTCAAACACTACTGGCACATACGGAACTCTGATATCACTGTGTAACTGTAATCGGACATTTACTTATCAATAATACCTGGCAACAATGTAATTAAGAACCAACTGTTTTTATCACTAATTAAGTAGATTCTTCGCGCTATCTATAGCGTCAACCGTCGAATCAACACAGAAACTTGATAAAATGATTATCTTTGTCTGCAATATTATTCTATAAAAGAAAATAATTTCTGTATTTTACTTGTACATCCATACCTTTATGATTTTTCGGCATCACCATTCTCCTAGCGTTATCCCAGTTGCAACCTGGGATCTATTTACTAGTCTAACAGGATTTGACTGAATATGAGCTTTCCTACAGAGCATCTGTCTGTCTTACATCTGTAACCCAAAGGGATAGCGAAATTCTTTGGTTTATAGTAGTGTCAGTTTATTCAGAGGTACTGACTTCCCACAACGATCATCAAAGATCTTCATGACAGCAGGGACCGCCTGCGTAACTTGCTATCCGAAGGACGTTACGCACGAGAAGCGACAGTAAAATAAATACGGATAATGAAATGTGTGTTCTACAAACCACACTGATAACATGCCGATATTAACGCAATTTGGTCCTTTGATAGTAGATTTTAAGTCATTGCTTACATTATTATGAACCATAATTACCTAAGCATCGGCAAAAAATAGTAAGCGTACATTTTGAGCAAATAGTACAAACAGTCATTAACTTAAAATTGAATTCATTAGACTAGACTTAACACTTATTTATAACAGAAAAACTGTAGCTATATTCAATAATACATATACTACACACATAAATAACTTGTTTAAAACTAACATTCTATCATATTATGAAACTAGTTTAAGTAAATAGTAAGTACAATAATCAAACGGTTTGATAACATTTCTAATGATAAACAAATTGTAATGGTTGATTAATTTTACATTGCTGAAGAGATTGTTTTATGAATGCAGTAATCTCATTATTCAGATTCCAAAAAGATTTATTTGGCAGTTGACAGCCCTAGAATTAAGGAAGGTTGCAAGCTATGTGAAGCCCTCTTTCCATGGTGCGTGGTTTTGCTGACGGACACGCGCCGGCGCGGCATGTTTGAAGGTATACCGTAGTCAGAAAACTTCTAAAGCGCGTGCGGACCCTTTGAAGTTTAGCAAAACGATGCACCGTGATAAGCTGGCTTAACAGCAGATTACAACCCCTATGAGCCGAATAAAACGCTAAGCGAACGAAGGATCGACGATCAAATGGCACAGCTTGTTTGAAATGTAACCGATTGTCACATACATATATTGCATCGGTAGTTAGCTATAATTACGCAACTTTGTCGTGTGTTTACGTTGCTCGTATTGAGTATTACGTCTTTTCATTCATCGTCTACGTTTATTGAACTTCTAGTTCTTACGTAATATATTGCGAATAAGATTACAGGTTAACCTAATAAACATTTATGCTTATGTCGCAGCTAACTGGTACAACTAGCCTTTATTTAACAGCTAGCCATTTTAGCATGATGGCACTATTTTAGATAATCTTTCATTAAATAATCTATCTTAACCAGATGCCTATGACATATTATAAATCTGTACTGAAATATAATTATAAATATAGCGCCGTATAATCTTCGTTTTGTGTAAATATTAACATTTTTTAATGCACGGAAAGAGAATAGATTGAACACTACTGAGTTTTTTAATACATAATTAAGTCAAGTAGTTAGTTATTAGAAATATCAAGTGAAGTATCAAATCTCAAGTCATCATGAAATGGATTTAAACCAGTCTTTGGTTTAATTAACTACACATTAAAAACCGGCCCAAAGTAAATGTAGATTACACCACTACGTAAGTACGTTATCTTTGCGTATCAATGATTTAATTCGGACGTCAAGATTAATAAGGATTAATATTAAATACTTATTACTCGTTCCATTGACCCTGACTTCTCATGATATTCAATTTCTAAACGATAATTGTTGAACATAACTAAGAATTGAAGTTTTGTGGAAGTCACTGCAAATTGAAATTATTTTATTTAAAATAATGTTTCCGTGACAAATAGATAAACAGCATGTTTGCGTACGCGTGTTACGCTTATAAACGACGGATTTAAAAAAAAAATCTTAAAGATTCTACATGTACTTCAAATAAAATTTTATCTTTACGAATGTCGACCAGAGACTAAGCTGGTTAATTTCGGCGACGATGGATATCGAAGAACTGAAGTTTGGCAGGTGAACTCACAAACCTGTAAAATAACATATAAAACGAGTTTATAATGGGTAGCCCGGATACAAATATTTACAATGGTGTCTTTTCTCATACCTATTACAATACGCCTCTGACCTTTACAGCAACTTTATGTTGCTAAAAATCTCTAAGTACCCAGAGGTTGTCAAATACTTAACATTAATCAGCGCCCATAAAGGATCCTTCTTCTCCCGCCGCATCTAAAATGAACATGTTGGATTTAATTGTATCTATACAAATTATGACAGATCGTATTACATCTATAGCACGCAAAAAAAAAATTGTATGTATATTTTTTTATTAAATAAAAACTAGTCCTTTCAAGTGGCAAAACAAGTACTGAACTCATACTCATACCTCATTGCGCGTGGCCCGACATGCACTTAGAAATGTTGTGTTCACATCTACGTCATTTATTTGTTTATAAACACAACGGCTTTATTTTAAAGTGAGGCTTATCAATGCAAGAGAAAATAACAAGCAAGTCTTGTTTATAATAATTATTGACTTAGTTCTGCTGTTGAGGAAATATTTTCATTTAACCTATAATTATGTAGATTAAGCTCTGGACTTCAAATAAAAAATATTTGATATAATTTATGGTTCTAAATGTATACTAAGATTTTAATTGCTCTTATGACTTTTCTAGGACTTGAACCATTGTCTTATTTAGACTTCTGACCTCTATCATGAATAGCTTTGAACAACGCGAAAAATAAGGCATATTAGTCAAAATTAGGGTAGAAACCCTAATTTTGATTATTGAAAAATTTGTAAGCCAAATCGGAATATCTGATAAATGAAAAAAACTGGTAGGTATAATAATAATCTTTTGATACAAAAACACAAAATCATCGATTTATAATAGGTATATTGTTTTTGTATATAATATTAAATAGACACAAATTTTGCCAAAAGAAAGAGATGAGAATTTATAATATGTCTTTACTACATAGAGATATATAATATAGAGATGATATTTCAAACAAAATTACTGTCACTCATTGTCACTCAGACTGATTGACTACGCATGCGCGCGTGGGTGTTTTCGTCATAGATTAAGAATAAATATACGCAGATGTGACAAACTGTTTATTTTACCTACTTGATATTTCGTGGACACAGAAAAATACAATCAGATATTTTTTTCTTATTTTGTGCAAGTAATTTATTTTTTACAGATACTTCACGTAAGCTTGCTTTTAGTTTAACTTTTCTTGGGCTATCAAATATCGAATCAGATTCAGATACGTGCACATTATGGAGAGAAGAAGGCGATGCATTTTTAGGAGTTTCTACATTCTCAAACGTGTCATATGGAGTCCAACAAGTATCATAAGGAATTGCGTCCTTTTTAAAGAACCTTCCAGTTTTGGAAATTGTGAAATCATCAGGACGGAAATGCGCTGAGCAGATATGCGAGTGTACAGATGGCAACCACGTTTCTTTTCTTCTGTCAGCCTGGACAAATTTGAACCAATTTTCCCTTTTCTCAACGTTTTCGCGCAAGAATCTAAAATAATTAAACTTATAAACAATAGGATACATTATATGAGGCTTCATAAACGATAGGGTACATAGGAGGGATTGCACAAAATATGCCGTACCGTACTGTCCATCACGGCATCCCATATTTTTTGTGATAAAGGAAGACATAACTTAAATATAAGTAAAACTTTAATTTCAATGACAAATATCAATAGTAACAAGCGAACGGGAATGCCATGGCATCTCGCGGGATTTCTTTTGGAGTTCAAATTACAAACTTATTGTCATATCATTAGTTGATAATTTTCTTTTTCTTTTAGACTTTAGAGAATACCACTCTATGCCATTCCATGTATGAGCAACAAAGGGCCTTATCAGTTCATCCATTTCATAAAAATATGGCAAAAGTATGAGAGAACAATGTCCAAAAAGCTATATTTTTCTCGTTCAACTACGTACGATGATTCAGGATATTACGCAAAAATGAAGTAGTAGATGTTATATTGATATCTACCTGCGATCACGAAATTTCCCTTGCTATAGGAAAACTTTTTCGTTCGCAACAACAGCACCCGCTTGTGGACCGTAGATGGCTAAGTAATAAGACCTATGTAGGTAACTTCAAAAATACAAGAAATGTCGTCAATATCGGTAAAGAAGAAGACAAACGAACTTCTATTTTTTGTTATCTGGCATATTATATACTTATAATAAACATCAAAAAAGTAACTTCTGCAGCTTTATTTGTATGTTTGGACGTATTTTTTTTAAAGGAACGTATCGCTGAGTACGAACGTAGAATACACACAATCTATGAATTTAAAACTGTATTATTTATAATATACTTTGAACACCAACCTTTAACAAATATTGTAGAGCAAAAAAATATTAAGTCGGTACTCGAGATTCTCAAAGGATTTTTTCCAGTCTGTAATTTTATTCTATGACGAGAACTGCCGACAACTCCGCGTATATATCTGTATCGTTTTTGCAAACGTAATATCGTGCATATGTGAAAGTGACAGATAGTACAATGGACTCGCCCTCATTTATTCATCTCGGACTTGCCCACAATGGACTTGCCTACAATGGACTTGCCCGGTGCACGAAAATTGATAATATTGCCTAGTAATTGCGTTGCTAAGATGTTTTATGCCAAAAAGTAGATTAGTTACCAAGCAATAAAACAGATTTGCACAGAATAATCACTGAAAACTTTCTTATTCCAATTAAATAAATAATTTCGTAAGCAGTTTGACAGAGCGCGGTTTCGTGCGCCCACTAGAGAGTTGTCGAACGAACTAAGAGCTGTATAATTCCCAAACCATAAGTCAGTGGAACATTTTCGTTGTACAGAAGGGCGCATCTAGTACGTTAGTACATATAAATCTATGCTTTACTAGGTATATTTTAAAGAATTTTATAACATCGACAAAAACTAGTTATTACACATAACCATCACACGGTCAATCAAGAGAATCGGGGTCAATGACCTTTGAACTTAAGCCAGATAAAATTATCCTCAAGCCCAATTGGTATTCAAATGAGCCTAAGTGGGGTGGCAATATATATACTTTATTGACCACTCGAGATAAAATTCTAAAGTACCATACATTAAATTCTAAATTCTAAATTTAATGTATGATACTTAGATGATGGCACTCTGGGAGGCGATGCAGATACAGTACTGCATGATATGTTTTTTTAGGGTTCCGTACCTCACAAGGTAAAAAAGGAACCCTTATAAGATCACTTTCTTGTCTGTCTGTCTGTCCGTGTGTCACCACCGATTTTCTCAGGAACGGGTGGACCTAGCAAATTGAAATTTATACCAGATACTGAGGTCTATGGTTACTATTAGGTGTATAAAAATCAGGTCCTGGGTCAACCCGATAAAAAGATATGGTCAAAATTAGATTTTTGGGAAAATTTGTAAGTATTAAAATTAACCTTAATTTTCAACTTTTTTTAATTTTCGTAATTTTTCCTTTACTTGTGCTGTAAGATCTTGGTTTTAACCAAAATTGACAATTCAATCGTAAGTACCCTATCGGTTTTGGGTCGAAAACCTATATAGTAGTTCCCGTTGAACTAGAATCACAAAATTTGGCCAAAAGCAGGGTCAACACAACATACATACATACATACATACATATCGTCACGCCTTTTATCCCCGAAGGGGTAGGCAGAGGTATATTTCTACACCCAATTTTCGCCAGATATACTTTAGTCCCACGTAATAAGGGGCGAGCCTATTGCCGTACCGGGCACATTTCCAGACTCCGTGCTGCTACTGAGAATTTCGTGACAGAAAAACCCAATAACACTGCCCGACCCAGGAATCGAACCCGGGACCTCCCGATCCCACGCGCACATTTATGCCGCGAGACCAACGAGGCAGTCGTATAGGGTTTGATGTCGAGTTTTCCGTCTCTACGCAAAGATGGTATTTGCATCGTGTTATCCCTTAGTCGCCTCTTACGACACCCACGGGAAGATAGGGGGTGGTGACACTTGTATTCTATGCCGTCAACCACACGGCAGGGTCAACACAAATAAAGGAAAAATTACAAAAAAATAAAAAAGTGGAAAATTTAAGGGTGTCCCCATACAAACATAGTAGACTCCATTTAAGATAGTCCTCTAAGTTGTATGGGCGCTCATACAGTTTTAGAGGACTAGCGTAATTAGCACCAATGTGGATTTAGAATACTGTAATATTGCAAGAAGCAAGGTCTTACAGTATGAAGACAAGAATAACTCCAAGAACGGTTTTGTAGATAGGAATGTACTTAAATATTTTAGCGATTACTGCTAAAGTTAAGGAGGTCATTCATGTTAACAGTAGAAAAACTTTTCTTATACTTATTTTAGCAATATTCTATAACGACACTCGACATAAAAAAACGGGCAAAATTCGTCTTGATACACGATGCAATGCGTACGGAACCCTCGGTGTGCGGGTCAGACTCGCACTTGCCTGAATTTTTTTTTAAATAAATTCTCATCTATTGGTTAGCAATTAAATTCCAGTAAATGTGAACTTTTTGTTAATACCTCAGAATCCAGAAAACAGGATTTGATAATTTCTAAATTTAATCATTTGGCACCAAACATCAAAATTATTGAAAAGAGTTCATTTCGCCTCCTAGGTTCGCCCGTATTTGAAGAAGCTTTTGATTCTTTCTTAGAAGAAAAGATACAATTTTTTTGTGAAATTTCAGATCGCCTATTCAAAATTAATATACATTCGGTTTATACTATTATTCGATATTGCCTTTTCGTCCCAAAATTTCGTCAAGCCTTAAGATCTTCGCAACTTTGGAAAAAATAACATTATTAGGACAAATCGACCAAATTATACAAGTTACTTTAAAAAAAAATTTAATGTGGACTTGGACGACTGAGCCTGGCTGACAAGGATCTTTACCATACGTTTGGGTGGGCTAGGCGTTCGCAAAATTTCCAGTGTCAGTTTACCGGCGTTCCTGTCATCGGTTCACAGCTAAGCAGGAACAGTTCACAGTTAACTTGGAAAATATTATCTCCTACAGTAGTTAACTCAGAAGTGTTGTGCAAAACCGAAGCTATAAACGCCTGGAAAATGGCTTGTCCCATTACTGATTTGCCCACCAACGTATTCTCCCAAAGTCACTGGGACGCGCCGCTTTGTAAACATTGTGAGAAAAAATCTTTTGGATACATCTTTTAATGTTACAGAGCGTGCTCGCTTTCTGGCTGTGTGGGAATGGGAATCCGGTCTATGGCTTCAGGCACTACCATCGTCCAACACAGGAACCATGTTAGACGATGAGACGTTCCGTATCGCCACTTGTCTTCGTTTAGGTGCTCCGTGTGTTTCTCCGCATCGATGTCATTGTAGCGAAGGCGTCAATAGCCTCGGACACCATGGGTTATCCTGCAGCAGAAGCGCTGGTAGAATTCCTGGTCATGCTCACCTAAATGACATAATTCGTCGTGCTCTTGTCGCGTCTGGTTTACCAGCTGTACTTGAACCAAATGGTTTGGTACGCGACGACGGGAAGAGACCTGACGATATGTCATTGTTGCCATGGAAAATGGGTAGGCCTTTAGTGTGGGACGCAACCTGCGTAGACACCCCGCGCCATGCCATGTTCCAAGCACGGGAGACCATGCTGGCTTTACTGCTGCATCTGCGGAAACCCTCAAACGGCGCAAATACAGTAATCTAGTAGCTAATTACATATTTGAACCGTTTGATGTGGAAACGCCAGGCTCATGGGGTCCGAGCGCTCGTTTATACCGAGACATATCTAAGCGGTTAATCGACGTCTCACGTGACCGGCTGGTTTATTCTTTGCTCAAAGAATCAGCATTGCCATCCAGCCTAGCAATGCTGCCAGCCTTCTAGGCACGTTACCCGATGTTATTGGTACGGAGGCATTCTACGACGCCTAAACACACCTGTACATATATTTTTTCACTTTAATATATACCAGTGATTCAGTACATGATACTGAGGCTATTGGCGGTCGCATTTCCCGGCAAATGTTCATGAATTTTCCGATGATTCTTTTGCATTTTTTTGCCATATAATGTAATGGAAATAGTTACTGTAGTCGACCCGCATTAATATTTTTGTAAAATTCTGAGAAAATTGTCGAGTTCTTAGATTTTTCCGGAAAATTCGACCGCCAAGGGTCTCAGTATAATGTACTGAATCATTGGTATCAGTTTTCGGTACACCGTTCCTTACACCCAGTATATTCTTAGAAATTATGATCATTTAAGATAGTAATGTATATAGTTAAAATTAATAATCTGTAATGTTATTGTGAAAAATTATCGAAAATAAAACTCGAGGTAACGTCAGTTTTATTAAATAGAAACTATAGCGTCACAGTCGTGTACAATATGCTTATAGGCTCAATATGCTTATATGCGGGATATGCCTTACCAACGTGAATCCTACACCCTTTTATAATACCGTATTAATATTCTACCACAATATGCATATCACCATCTTATTCCAATTTAAGCAGAGCTTGTGTTAGTACTAGACAATGGACAAACATACAAACATCCAGACCAAGTAAAACATTTATATTTACGCACCCAAATGTTTGATTTCAGCGGGAATTTAACCCGCGACCTTCGGCATGGCAGTCGTTTACTCAATCGCTACGCCACCAAGTCGTCAAACCAACCAAATTTAAAAACTAATATTTACCAATACACGCCTACACTTCATACAATTATAAAACTAAACTAAAACAAAAATTCAGTTGGGTAATAACGCAACTGAATCTGTTATTTGTTATTCAATATATTGTTTGCAATTCATTTCTGCATCAGCTATGACGACCACTGCAACGAGTTGCGTCGTCTTAGTATCCAGAAAAATATAAACAGATGTACATATATGTATGTAATACATAATTATGTCAATGTTATGACATACTTTGATCTATGAAGAAACTTGATATGTATATGTCAAGAACCGTGCGAGGCGCGCAAATCAATCTCAGCTGCCTTATAACCGCGAATACAAGTGTTGTTATGAGTTTTACTATTCAATGCAACTATTATGCTTACGTCATGATATATATCTCTTTGTTTCCAATCATGCACGCAAACGACAGCTGATAAGATATTCTTCATCAACAAGAACATTTGAAATATTTATTGAAGAATCTATGTGTTCTAATCAACATATTCTGTAAAGCTATGTTAATTTTGCCAGTAATGAAACATGACATTTAGATAAAGGAAATGAAACAGGTCAATTATTGGATACTTCCTCATGGTCTAAATTCTTGTATGGCTGTCGGTGAGTCAAAGGTAATAAGATGAGAAGCTACCGTTCTGCCTCCGTGGTGGTCAATCGTGCAGTAATTGATCTGTTCCGCAATAGTTCAATAGTTACTGTTGTGAAGCAAGCACAAAATATATTTTCAAAATTGTAGTTTAAGTATTAACTTCGTACCCATCAGGATAAGCTATTTATTTGAAAACATTCAGGGATTCGCAACCTGTGAGCAAATAAAATACAGTTGTATCATAAAAACAGTTTTAAATAGGGATACGAATGAGAACGTCAGAGTGAACTTACTCCGAAATGGCATCCCATAAAAAAATTGGAGGTTGTTAATGGGTTGTTAATTAAATTATGGCAATGGCACTTAGTAGGAGTTTTTATTTACTAAATGTATATAGCTTCTTGTGACGGGGTATATAAAAAATGTAACTATGTAGGTATGGCATGTATATTATTCTTATTACAATCTGTAATATCGTAAAAAACGAATAACATTAAATTCTCCTTGCCGTGTTTACTGTAGTTAAGAACAAAGAATCAATGAATTAGGAAATCACGTGATTATCAGCACTCTTAATTTAATCGTTCGATTTTAATAACCTATCAATGCCAACTTTTTTTAATTTAATACCTATATCGTGTTTATCGTAGCATGAATTTTACACCTGCAGCAAGATTAAATTAAATACAGCTAGAAAAATTGAGCAAACGCTTAATATCCTTATTTATATATAAATAGGTATTATAAGCAGAGATAGTCGAGTGGAGAGATCGACAGACTGCTACGCAGAGGGTCTCGGGTTCGAATCCACGGCACGCACCAATGACTTTTCGAAGTTAAGTGCGTATTAAATTGTTAATTATCGTTTGCTTATCGGTGAAGGAAAACATCGTGAGGAAACCTGCATGTCTGAGAGTTCTCGATAATGTTCTCACACATCGAAACACTTCTCAAAAGACATGTGAAGTCTGCCAACCTCTGTCTGGCCAGCGTGGTGGACTATGGTGGCTATGACCCTTCTCATAGTGAGAAGAGACCCGTCCGCAACAGTGGGACAATTTATATACAGGGCTGATGATGATGATATATAAATAGGTACTAAAAGAAATCCTTTGTTTTCAATCGAGAACCTTTGACGCTGAAAAACATTACAGTCAAACTTGAAAACTCATCGAGTGAGATAAACACTTATTATCAATCACAATCTTTCAGCAGGATCATTTGCACTTTTGTACAATTAGCAGCCATTTTCAAATAATTTATCTCAGAACAAATCAGCTGAAAAATAAATACTAAATCCGGAAATCCGCCAAATACGTAAGGATTACTTTGTATATACAACGTAGAGTTCATATCAGATATGACGTATAAAATTGTGATTAAACTATTGGAAGGATACTTTTGGCTACCACCTAACGCTTAAACGTGACATAATTATGTACTTTCAAAGTAGTAAAATATTTTTTTTGGGAACAAACCAATTAACCATATTTTTGCTGCGTAGATGGCGTTATTTACCGGTCGCTTTGCCGTTTCGGTCTGTGACGCATGTCGTAAATTCGATTCCCACAGTATCATTAATGTTTGTAGAGCCCCTCGCGATACAGGATTGAAACCTAGCGCAGGATTTGTCTTTTTTAAATATGAAAAAATTGAGTATGCCCATAGCAAGCCCGCACATTTTATTTTTAGTTGAACGTTCCAAAGCTCATTTGAATTTCGCAAAATCTATTCTTAGTGCTTCTCTACACTCTCTAAGGAGCATACATTCTAGATAGCCAAAAGCATCTTGCTCACAGTACTTTAAGCTGTGCTTTGTCTGTCAGTCAGTCAGTAACGGTTGATGAATTTAATTTACCTACGAAGTATTCCAATAGACTCAACAGACTTGACACAGACATTAATATTATTATTAATAACTTTTCATAGGTTATTGAATATTTTATCTTAATCAGATATGCATTTAAATCCTTATAGTGCATAAACAGCTTTCCCTTGTGTTTACTGTTTACTTCATAAACGTGTAAAAATAACATATTATCTTTTGGAGATAAAAATAAATCCTACCTATGAATATTTATTAAAAGATATGTATGCTACATAGATTTTATTTGTTTTGTACCATGATGAAAGCGACTGGCCTCCACGACACAGGGAATCCTAGTGTGGGGACCAGTGATGTATCCTTTTTAATATGTATTTTTCTGAACAATAAAGATTATTTATTTATTATTTATTTATTATATGAGTATCACTATCACCGGCGTCTGTAAACAAGTAGTGTCTGGTGCGTAAATTATAAGGGTCTGTTGCTTCACACATGCTTTGGATGAGTATTTTATTTAATAATCTGCCCCACATCTTCTTTTTATTATGAAACTAGACGGCGCCAGCGGCTTCGCCCGCGTCTATTATACATATAAACCTTCCTCTTGAAACATTCTATATATTAAACAAACCGCATTAAAATCCGTTGCGTACTTTTTCAGATTTAAGCATAGGGAGTGACAGACAAAAGACAGTCTTTGTTTTATACTATGTAGTGAAGGGTAAGGCCATAGTCCACCTCGCTGACCTAGTGCGGGTTAATACAGACTGCGCATGTCCTTTGAAAACATATTTATTAATTATTTATCTATTCCACTTACAGCCCTACATACATTGATAAAAAATGTGTCTATCTTTTATGCATTTTACGAAGTGCACCGCCACGTTTTTCTTTGTCTCTGTTGGTCTGTCTCTGTGTTTGTAACTCCGGAATCGTTTGTGAGGAAACTCTGCGCGCAGTATTTGAAGCAATTACATTCAAGGTATCGGCACTTCTTGCTGTTGTTTTTTAGCTTTGACTCCATCATTGAGACTCAAAACATGTTTCATTAGCATAATAGCTAAACTTATATAGGTATATCTATTATGTATCTACCTATTTCTAAAATGTTACAGTTATATTATTATTTTAGCTATTAATGATAATAAAAATAAAACAAACTCTATAGTTTGCTTTTCTTTTAAAAAAATACGATTTAGAATTGTGTCATTTTTGTCTCTAGAGACACAATGCGAAATTTATTAACGAGTCTTTAGCGCAGTTTCAGGCATAAAGTCCTCCCACGGTGTACGTAGATGAAAAAATCGTATCAAATAAAGCATTTATACCTTGGCCTAATGGCACTGATCCACCTGAGCATTCACTTGTAACAGAACAGCGAGCATTCGTCGTTTTCTGTGTTGTCGAACCGATCATTCTAACGAACACTCTAAATTCAAATAGTCCGTAGAATATAGAAAAAATATAGAAATCGCACTACAACAGCAGTTTTACCCGATATGTTTGCTTCAGTTTCACTTATGAATTATTTCTAGAGTAAGTTACATAAACAAATGACGTATCAAAATAATAAAATGCAGATTGTAATTTGAACAAGTTTAATAAATCACACAAGTGTTTGTGCCTACGTCCAAATTTATTTATCGATATCGAGAGTTTATCAACATTCTATTGAAATTAATTCTGAGTAAATCAAATCTAAGGATCTATTGTCTATATTTTATCGATATTTATTCTGAGTAAGCCCATCATTTGTCAAGTTAAAATTGGTGACAAACTACGAAGATTCTTCCCTAGATTAAAATCATAAGTC
Source organism: Euclidia mi (assembly GCA_944739405.2). NCBI lineage: Eukaryota > Metazoa > Arthropoda > Insecta > Lepidoptera > Erebidae > Euclidia > Euclidia mi. The sequence continues at coordinate 93,616,405 of OX123183.2, read as the reverse complement.
AAATTCAAGTAAATACATTGGTTTTACCGCCATTGTAGTGTGAATTCTGTGTATTATCTATATTCAAAGAATGCTCATTACAGGTGAATGCTCAAGTGCTTAAGCGCCATTTTACACTACCTCAAGGTTGACCCGTGGGCCGTAAGACGAAAATTCCTTGAAAGTTACAAATATAGAGCTATTTACTATATAAAAACCATTTTAACATTCTTCATATTTTACTAATCGTACTCTTTCTTTCTTTCAGGCAACCCTCTAACGGTTCTATCTTCATAAACGGACGGTTACGGAATGAAAAGTTATTTCGGCGGAGATCGTGCTACATACTACAGGACGACAAAGTACAAGACATGCTCACGATACAAGAATCACTGCACATTGCCGCTAACCTCAAACTAGGGAATCATATCAGTTCGGACCAAAAAAAACGCCGGGTAAGTATTTTCAAGTACTATTAAAATAAATTGTCTATCTATCTAGCTATAAATGGTTTTGTTCTCTTCACGTGAGCGAAAAGCCTCTGCTGATGCCAGGTTGCCTCCAGTGTCTTCGATTTGGCTGCTCAGCCTCCTCCTCCCATCTTGACGTAAGACAACTTAAAACGTAACTACACAAATCAACTGCCGTGCCCTTAGAAACATGATAGCGCTGTGACATAAATGCTATAAAGCGGTCACTCATTCACGATCCATGTATTCGATTATCTTCGATCTCGATTATCTTCATGACATAAAGAAATTTTAAGTCATGAAGATATTCATCATCAGCCCTCTATATAAATTGTCCCACTGCTGGGTACGGGCCTCTTCTCACTATGAGAAGGGTAAGGCCATAGTCCACCACGCTAGCCTAGTGTGGGTTGGCAGACTTCACATGTCTTTCGAGAACATTATGGAGAACTGTCAGACATGCAGGTTTCCTCACGATGTTTTCCTTCACCGTTTAGCAAGCGATAATTAACAATTGAATACGCACATAACTCCGAAAAGTCATTCATCCGAAAAGCCTCTGCGTAGCAGTCTGTCGGTCTCTCCACTAGGCTATCGCTGCTTACGATGATGAAGATATTAATTACTATGAAAAGTGTAGATAGATAGATGTATTCTTTATTTCACACCAAAGTACAGTACATTTAATATAGTAACTTAAAGCTATATATATATTTCATGTACAAACGGCGGCCTTATCGCCATGGGCGAGCACTGCCAGGCAACCTTGGGATGGACAGGAATAATTATAGCATTTTTGTGGGGATGGTGTATTTATTGTGTGAAATTGTAAATAATATAATCCTAAATAAAATACATTTACAAACGTCATATCGTATCGCGTATTAGCTCTAGGTACATGATATTCATAAAAACTGTCGCAATATCCTGTTGGACAAAGGCATAAGATCTCCCCAAACATTGTATACGCCATTGAACAACTTTCCTTATAAGTTATAAACATTTTCATTGCAGTGAAGAAAAAGTAAAGCAGACTTAAATAGAAAAGTGTTCTTTTTAGGGCGCAAAACCTGTGAAAATTAGTACAATTAAAAAGCAAACAATTGATAACTGTACTGCGTTGTGAATTGTCTAGCGAGTTTCAATGCTCCGTATGAAAGTATTTGTAAACAGTGACTCAGCTACCAGTCACTGTGATTTCACAGGTTGATGTATCATCGATAACCTTCAATTATCTAGATTAAATAATAGATAACAGTCGGTGATCAGATGAGTCCTTTCAATGTGAGTCAGCCGTTTATTTTTAGATCCAAATTTATTTGCTTTTTATTGAGGAAAGTAGCATTAGTCATTAATATAAATAAAGCAGTCCGTGTGGTTGAGTGCCATGTGGTTGACGGCATAGAATACAAGTGTCACCACCCCCTATCATCCCGTGGGTGTCGTAAGAGGCGACTAAGGGATAACACGATGCAAATACCATCTTTGCGTAGAGACGGAAAACTCGACATCAAACCCTATACGACTGCCTCGTTGGTCTCGCGGCATAAATGTGCGCGAGGGATCGGGAGGTCCCGGGTTCGATTCCTGGGTCGGGCAGTGTTATTAGGTTTTTCTGTCACGAAATTCTCAGTAGCAGCACGAAGTCTGGAAATGTGCCCGGTACGGCAATAGGCTCGCCCCTTATTACGTGGGACCAAAGTATGTCTGGCGAAGGGTGGGTGTAGAAATACACCTCTGCCTACCCCTTCGGGGATAAAAGGCGTGACGTTATGTATATATGTATGTAAAGCAGTATTTTAAGATAAGACTATTTGTCACGAGCCTATAAACTTATTATCAAAATACATACTCCTCAAACAATATCTCATTATGAATATCAAGAGGACTATAAAGGATTATGCTGATGAGTATGACCCGCAAAGAAAATAAATGCTGAAGCAAAATACAATATAATATTTTTGAGTACACTAAAAACCATTCAACTAAGTGGTATAAGCTAGCCTCTACATAATATAAATGTAAAAAGCTCATCAAGTTTCATGAATGGCGGTCGCTAACTGGATTATGATCCACTTACCTAATCAATTAGATATATTATTAACCGATTCGAATGGACGATATTTAACATATTTTTCATTTCTCTTCTCCATCGATCGCTCGACTATGTACCGGAATATCTACAAACATCTTGGCATGAATTATCTTAAATTGCCTCAAAAAGATTAGTCAAATCCTAACTTTCACACGCTCTTAAAATACCAAATTTTAAGTAAAACACTGATGCTATAATATGTTGCAAGTTTTTCCAACGAACTTATTTTCATTGACCTTTCATTCGTATAATTTTCCAAATTGACGCATTTTAATGTTTCAGGTAGAAGAAATAATCACATCTCTTGGTTTAAGCAGAGCGAGGCACACACGAGCAGCACTATTATCAGGAGGACAGAGGAAAAGGCTAGCGATAGGCTTGGAACTGGTCAGCGATCCGCCTGTCATGTTCCTTGATGAACCTACTAGGTAAAAACCTATACTTTAGTGAAACTAGACTTAAGAAGAATTTTTTATATCTTTTTGTTCTTGTGGCGGTAGCCACGGTCTGTGATTCGGAGATATAACCCTGGGTCGAGTCTAAAACTATAGGTCGAGTTTGGATCTGCTCCTCCTATTCCAAACGCGGGGTAGGGGTAATTCGCACACCCCGATGGGCCATCGGGGTGTGCGAATTACCCCTAAAGACCTTTGGGCCTTATTTATACTACAACCGGTTGACGTCCTGAAATGTCATATAACCTCAATGGAGCCTTGAGGAGAACTACAGTATTTTTCCAATACGCTGGCTACTATTTAACGCAGATTTCCCCCCAAATTGTCGTCCAATACCAAATACTTTTATTGTATGTATGTTGTTTATATAAGTATGCAAAGTCACTGTGGACGCAATAATCCTTCCGTATGCATATTTACAACAACATTCTGTTATCAGAAACCAGATGGTTTGTCAGAGAATTTAATAATTGTTTAAGATAACAGCCATAAAGTTGTGATACTGTATTTAATTAAAATGTATCTTCAATAAAAAGTATATAGTGCTTCGCACAAGTGGGGCTCAACCATTGTAGTTGCGGCACGCTAATGACATATAAAAACAAACGTGGTGGTTGCTAGTTACTAAGCACGATTATGAAAATGGCCCTGCAATAAAAGGGTAATTAATTATGAGAGCAGGGTATGGTAGAACTCATATAAAGACCTGGGGTTACACATTAGGAACAAGGAAAGCCGGTGAAGAACTACTTTGAAAAAAAGAAAAAGAAAATAATCGTTTATTTTTAAACAGAAGAAGGACATGTAACATAACATAAACAATGCGAAAAAAAAAGAACACAGAAATATCTGTGTTCTTTTTTTGACGATTTGTGCCTAATAAGGCACAAATCGTACACGCCCGTCGTCTGCACAAAAATAGGAGGCCAGTTCAGCATATTGCCCGACGCTGGTTTTCAACTGGCTCCTTAGTAGACGCAAACGTCAAAACTTTTGTGTTAGACTTTGCAGTATACTAATCGTGTTAGCTATTCATAATGTTAATAGAATTACTAATAATTGCATGGTAGCCAATTTCGCTGCTATACAGACATTCACTTATCAAAAATATATTTAAAAAAAAAACATTTGCGTAGCCTAAAATCCATAGCATATATGATAAGACTCTACCCTATAGCATATTTTTATGCATAACTTATAAACTCATGTTAACTTCTGATGTCAGCCAAGCGATTGCTTTGTTATGATTTAACTATAAACACCAATAACACAATGACGAAGTTTACGCAGCTCCCATTTACGTTACTGTAGTAAATGCATAAAATGACATGACGCGATACATTATCGTAAACCGTCTGATCACTTGATATCAGATTGATACAGTTAATAGAGATAGCAACATTAAAAACAATGTTAATATCACACCTCGTTCGAATAAAACGCTGCTGATTGTTACAATGTTGTGATAAATCCTTAAACAAATCCAACAGAGTGCTTATACAGAATTATTATTATCAGCTGTCGATTTATTTTGTTTAGATTTGATTGTGTAAAGTCGTGCCCTCCAAATATTTATCTTGTAGGCAAATGATCATGCCTAGATAATAAAGGTTATAACGTGTCGTGATACTGACGAACTAAATATCATATTAGTTGCCATGGGTACAACGGTCACCTCATGGCAAAATGGCTACTCCATCGATCGATAAATAAATAAATAAATAGGAAAGTCTTGGATTGAATGGTGTCTGGTTATGCTGATGCGAATTTCTCGTATTGACGATATGTAGAAACATACCCATTAGAAGAAAGGAGGTTTGCCTGCGAAGGGGGCATAAATTTAACTAGCATCTATGTAGACCTAATTAGCAGTCTTTTATTATGCAATCTATTATTTTTGGCCTTCAGAATTTAAAGTTCGGTGGAAGAAGTCTGTGAGACTTCTCTAAAGCGGTTTGGGAATTTTAACTAAAACCACGCCGGTGTTCTCTTTCCTGTAATCCATTCTATATGTAATGGCAAATTTGTATACAGCCTCAGCAACCTAGAAACATTATCAAGCTAAGAATGCTGTACTTTTTAATAAGTGTCATAACCATACTTCTCTTTTTTCCAGTGGCTTGGATAGTTCAATATCGAAGCAAATAGTATATCTCCTTCATCTCCTAGCGCGGCAAGGGCGGACGGTGGTAGCGACGATGCACCAGCCGTCCGCCGCGCTCTTGCACATGGTGGACAGGCTTTATGCTGTGGTGGGAGGGAGGTGTGCCTACGTTGGGTCTGTGCCGCAACTCCTGCCATACCTAGAGCAAATGCATCTAATGTGCCCGCCATATCACAATCCTGTGGATTTCTGTAAGTTATTTACTTTATTTATAGTACTAAGGTTTATAGACTGGTTCAGGCTGGATTTCATGCCCTCAAAATATGTCAAAACTACTCCAAGAGCAACACAAGAACTGTATAATATGAGGAACATGAAAACAATTATGATCTTCAAATACCGTCTCTATCTGAATTTTATACTTCAGATTTGTTACATACATACATTTACAATAGCACAATCAGAATTTCGTATGTTTAGTAGAACAACATATGTAATATATTTTCCTAATTAATAGAAACCAACCTACTCGTATAAGAGAGCTAGTTCGTCTTTGGAGCACGCAGCGTACAATGTAACAATCACCTACTTTAGGTATTAACATTTTGAGTTATCAGTGTTATTGGTAGATACTTTGTTCAGGGTGATTTGGCAGTTTAGGTTAATCTATTACTATTGACTTATGATTTAATATTTAGTATTATGATACTATGATAGTTAGTACCTAGTAAGTTCGTATAAACTAGCTGAAAACTGAAATAAGTAGATATAACATTTATACATTTTGTATTATATAAGATTACGTGAACTCTACCCGTTATTATGGTTGGAATTAGCTATGAGATTCTTAATATAACTATATTCTAAAACCAACACCTCTTTAAACTATGGCTTTGCCACTTATAGGTACAAGTAAAAACTACAGATACACATACATAATTATAAAATTCTGAGTGCCTACCCGTAAGTTAGTAGGTCGATTTAAAAAAATATTTTCTGTCAGTTAAATGTTAGGTATTTGAAATCGAAAAATTATTGAAAACATCTATAATTCGGAATGTATGTTTGATGCCTAGAAAAGAAACTTGTTAGAATGAAGCACGAACAATCAAAACGCAACTTAAATTAAGTGTTTTTTTTGTTTTTTTTTTTATGTGAAAAGCATTAGGACTTAAACCACTACGACCGCTTAAACCACTACGCCAACCGTGCAGTGGAATTGTGTTTGTACATATTATCACCAAAAATTATATACTGTATATTTTATACGTGTTTATACATTGCTACATTATTCATTGCCATATTTCTTTTTTATTTTTCAGTAATCGAAATATGCGTGGAAAACGCAAACATGTTGGTACAAATGTCGGAGAATGGAAAGAATATGAAATGGGTGACAAACATATCTCATGAGACTGATAGTATTTTAGAAGGTGAGTTAATATAATTACTCCTTTTAGCAAAAACAGAAAGATAAAATCCTAACAAAACAAACGACATTACAGAAACAAGTTTAATATTTTTTGCATCCATAAAATATGATTTATAATTAAAATTAGATCTCTCAGTTGTTTTGTTTTTTTGTGTTATTTATGTAGATTTATGTTATTATTCCTTGATAGCCGTTTTGAATTAAATAAATTGTCTTTTCATACCGTGTAACTGCTAGCTTAAAATACAACATTCAAATCCTCGATATAAATGTAATTTAAATAAAATATTATTTATTTTCAGAAAAATTTAATCTAGGCGAAGAAGTGTGTCTGACAACCCTGCCAGCCCCAAAAGAAGATCCCACAAGCAAAATCCTATTAGCGTTAAAAAGCACATACTCCACATCATTTTGGAAACAGTTCACTACACTCACTCGAAGATCTCTTTTGGTAATTATGTACCTTGGCTTACAGCACTTACTTACTATAATCGTAAAAAAAAATACACGTGTAAGTGGATCAGTAACTTTTATGTTCTAGGAACGAAGTAGAAATAAAAAATAGGCATCAAAATGTCACTAGAAAAAACATACATTAAGCAGCGTTTTTTGTGGTATAGCTGCCAGCTAAACATATTACCGTAGAGCATCATTACAAGTCAGTAACAAATAAGCACTTATAACGAGTGGCAATTAGACTAGACCAGGTTAACTACTGCGCTGTGAAAGTAACCGATCCAAAACCCGCTTAATTATATAACTGTTACATTGAAATATTTATTTGAACATTCCAAACAAATAAGTGGACATTAATTTATTGTTTCGTATTAATCATATGCCTTAGAATGCACGTATGGTATCGTCCGTGTGGTGACGGATTAAGAATACGGAATGTCACCACCCCTTATCATGCCATGGCTGTCGTAAGAGCCGACAGAGGGTGCATATTATGCAGAGAAGAGCACTGTAAGAAAAGGAAAACTTGATACAAACCCTATACCAACCCTCCGTTCAAAGGAGAGGCCTAGTCCAGCAGTGGACTGTTAGAGGCTGATGATGAATGATGATGGTGTAGTGGATAAGAGGTCGTCCTACAACTGCCAGTGCACCGCGGTCCATCGTTTCAAATCACACGCAGGACAAAAATTTGTCACAATTGTTGTTCCGAGTCCAATATTTAGATGATTATGAATAAATTACTTTCACCCTACATTAGTCCGCTAGTCTTACGAGATTTGACAGAGTATGTATTGGATTTTCCATAAAATCACTGACTCTGTCAGTGGCTTTATGGAAATTCAAATGTTTTTTTTTTTCAATTCAAATGAATAACAATATTCTAAGGTATAAATCGGTGTTAGGATATTTTATGACGGCTCTACGTGCTTTTTTGGTAAATAGGAAATCTAAACAGAACATTCTTTCTAACAATTAACAGACCCCAATGGTGATGGTCTTGGATCCTTGGAACCTAGCAACGGTAAAACTATGATGACACAAGTGTCTCAGTCCCGTTTTCTCAAATCCCCCAAGTTAGAGAGAGGAAAGTTTGTCACTTTCCTCTCTCCTACAAAGATATCAACAATAAATTACTTATCTCTGCTTTCAGACGATTTGGCGGGAGCCGTCATTCACTTTGATGATAACAGGCATCCACTGCGCGATGGCACTCTTTATAGGCCTGTTGTTTTACAACATTGGAGAGGACGCTAAGTACGCGCGGGACATCTACAACTTCCTATACTTTAGTCTCATGTTCCTCATGTTCACTGCCTTCAGTGCCGTGTCTATTAGCTGTAAGTATCTTTAGATATTTGTTTATTAATATTTTCATCCCGTATTTATCAGGTTGCAGAAGGCATTTTCGGGTACGATATTTTCATTAAATTGATTACTTACTTACTTATCGTGTCGATGGCAACACATTAAATAGATTTGGCCCAAAACTCGGCCACTCGAATAGCATTTGGCGTTGCCTTACAGGTTAGGTCATCAAGCGTACACGACCCCGGGCCTGCGGGGCACGAAAACAAATGGCCCATCGTCTGAGGTGACGCGCCACAGCCGCATTTATTCGTTACGAGTAGCCCATTTAACATCACAAAAATCTCTTCGGCCATAAAAAATATGAAATTAGGAAAAGCGCCCGGAGTGGACGACATTTCCACAGAACAACCTGAACACCTTGGCCCAGTTGCGGTTTCTTGGCTTTTCAATTATTTCAACACATGTGTGGAGAGAGAAAGTCCAAGATAATAGCTGTTCTAACCGTGGTAAGAACCCAGTTGATCCAAAAAGTTTCCGGCCTATTTCACTCCTTTGTCACACATACAGACTACTTGAAAGAGTGCTTCTTAACCGACTGAGTGATACCATAGATCCAAAACTGATCCCTGAGCAAGCTGGCTTCAGACCAGGGAAAGTCATGCTTGCTCTGGCCCAAGTTTTGAACCTGATTCAGTAAATAGAAAACGGCTTTGAGTCTGGCAAAGTCTCGGGAGTCGTCTTTGTGGATCTCTCAGCCGCGTACGACACCGTAAACATACGGAGACTGCTGTGGAAGGTGGCGAACATCACTGGCGACATGAAATTTGTCCGTATTCTTGGAGAGCTTTTGCGTAATCGACACTTTCAAGTTCACTCTTTCACGTTCACTTTCGGATAAGAGCAGGTGGCGTTTCCAAAAGAATGGACTGCCTCAAGGTAGTGTACTGGCCCCGATTCTCTTTTTATATTTATTAGGTTGATGCACTTTATATTAATCACATCACAGAAAGATACGATTCTGAGTATATTAAGCACTGAATACATTTCTATGATATGATAATATGATTTCAATATAGCATCATACACTATTAAATTTTCTTTGTCGTTTCCTCTATTGCTTTCATCTGTAGCAGACAAGCTAATGGCACGTCTGTTGGTAGGTAAGTGATAACTGATAATGGTGGCCCTTATACGTGGCATGTTTCTTTCTAAGCGTAAGGTAAAATGCACTGACAATAAAATGAAATGGAGAAACGGGCTGAGGAAGGAGGTATGTCACTTAAAAAGTCAGTCGAGGGAATGAATGGATTTTAAATATTAACTCATGGTAGCCGTGTGCGATACCTTAGGACACTATTATAGTGATATAACAGAAAAAAACCGTCTGAAACCCGCTTAATTGCTTGGCGCTGCACCGTTGTAGGTTATAATTGTAAGTAGTGAAATGATGACGAGCACTTAACGAAATCTTAATATGTATTTGCGTTACAATTATGGGACTAACCAGGATTCTGTTTATCTTCCCTCACAAAACCATGACAGAAACTTAAGTTAACTTTTTGGTTGTGTTAACGTAAATTATCTTTTTTTTTGACAATACTCTTTGTGAGAGGTATATATAAATACCATTAACACTTTGCCCGACCCGGATTGAACCAGAGACCCCCGATCCCGATCTCAGACGCTCATTTATGCCGCGAGACCAACGAGGCAAGAGTAAAAAGGATATAACAGTAAATTACAAATAAATAAACCTAATCGTATAAAATCATCAGCAAGCAATGGCGGTGCGAAAACCTTATACTCATAAACACTGCAGCAATCATCTACTACAGATATTGTTGCCTATTTAGTATAAAATTATTACATAAACTCTGTGCTATATATCAAAAGTCCAAAGGTTTATTAATTACGATGCATTCGAAAAATTAAATCAGCTTGTATATAGGTCTTAAAAATTGAAATCAAATTATTGATGTGCCTTTGCGTGTAAGCTAAGATAAACATCTTTGATTTATTCTAGGCTAAAAATAATTTAAAACAGATATTCAGAAATATTACAAAAATGTAATACATATTATTATATAATTAAAATAACATTAACATGCTCACGGTTTCTTTCGTGATTACTTTTAATCTGATTGATAAAATAAATCTGTACTCCGTAGGCTATTATAATGATATAATATATTCCGATCACGTGTAAGATTGTTGTATTAAAACGGTGATTTTCTTGCGAAACAGCGATATGTTAGTGGCATGCCTCACACGTGTTCAATCTCTGTCAGAGTCCAAATCGTTGTCAATATATCGATATTTCGTATATGATTTGAATATCAGGAACGACTTGACGAAGCCATGTCTAGTACACCTACAGGTGTAAAGACATAGACTGATACTAAATAGACTGACTGGATACATTCACACAATAACCCATTCTGTAGACAAGCGAGCCATATATTAAGTATGCTGTATTTTTCGTAGAAATGTAGTATCGATGGTGTTCAGAATTTTTAAAACGTAACTGCGCCAACTTAAAAGGGTATTTCTTTCCCAGCATTACCTACCTGTTTCAAGAAATGCTCAGTGCAGGAAAATAAAAAACTTATAGAAGTTTTTTTACACAATATTGTATGGTCGCTTATCGTATTTGAGACATGTTTCTTGATGTAGAACACACAAACTTGTCCCTATGAAATATAAATGCGAACAAAAGTAAAGCTGTAAGAGCGGTTTCAGATTAGCGTTTTATACGCGCGTATAAGCTCGTTTTTAGAATCGCGTGTAGGCGCGTATAGGCGCGCCTTTTGGCACACGCGCAACTCGTACGAGCGTTGACGCGCTTCTAAGCTCGTATAACTACCAACCGTCAGAATCCATGTTGACACTGACAAGACGTCACTACCGTTTCGAGCGAACACGCCCGTTTACGTGAGTCTGGTTTTTTGAAGCGCGTAATATAGCGCGCGTGTAAGCGCGTATGCAGAAACGACCGTATACGCGCAGAAAAATACGCTAATCTGAAACCGCCCTTATAGTCTTAGACAGCATAAGTTGATGAAACCTAATTTTAACCCAATTCTAAGCTAGGGTTAAAAAATTAAAATATATCATTTTTTTTATTTTTCTTCATGGTTAAAAAAATCATAATAACTTATATCCTTTTTCAAAAATGGTACAATTATATGTAGAGCTACATAAACAAGGCTAATAACATATCGTATCTATATCCTCTGTAAACAAAGACAACAATATTCATAACATTAGTAGGTCATACGGTAAAGGTAATTGACTAATCAAAACTTGTTTCACACACGTAACATACAACTTACTCCGACGAGTAACAACGCAATAACAGGTTCTGTGGTTGACGGACATTTTGTTTGACGAATGTTTTGGTAGAACGCATACATTGCACGTATGGCGAAGTGGTCGCCTCGCCTTTGGAAACTGCACCTTCTACTACGGAATTTAATATTCGAAATATAGATAGATCTGTAGATTTTAGGTTCATTTTTGACAGTTTTTGACATAAGCTCCATACAAAATATGTCAAACACGAATCTAAAATCTACAGATCTATCTATAGTTCGAATATTGAAAATGGCCGCTAGTGGATTAGATTTCAACACGAAATACCTTATACGTTGTGATTCACAAAATTCCTCTTACGGATCGCGCGACACAAGATTTAGGTATTCTTAGAAAAATTCCTTAATTTTTAATACGTATAGAGGGTAGTGTTTTTGTTTTGTATTATGCAAAAATCTAGCAAATTATCAAGATGCTAATACTCCATAAGGATTGTACTCAATGAATTCTTCTTCACTTTCCAGTTCCCGAACAAATCCCAGTGATTCGACGTGAGCACTTCAACCGGTGGTACACAGCGGGCGCCTACTACACATCCACGCTCGTGTCAACGTTACCAACACAGACAGTGTGCACGCTCTGCTACGCGTTCATCACGTACTGGCTCACGGGCCAGCCGCCAGAGCCCAAGAGATTTCTCAGCTTCTGTTTCATACTGCTCATGGTCAGCTACGTGGCGCTCTGTAAGGGATTACTGGTTGGATCACTGTTTAATGTCAAGGTTGGTATTGAAGTTTCTTCGTTCTTCACCTTGTGGTATCGCTCGAGAATTTCATATATTCAAAAAAAATTTGAAGGTAAAGCCTAAGAGCAGTAGAAAGAAGAATAAAATGTGAATTTCGGTCCCGTAGGCACTCACTTACCGCATTGTTTTCTTGATAATATTCCGCATTGTTTTCTTGAGCCTCTCCTAAATCGTGGTCGTTATAGCCAATTCATTTTTAAACCAGAAAAACCTTACGTATAGTGTGCAACACCGGTTTTCAACCATTTTTAGTATCTACACATTTTGCTTCTGCGCTTATTTTCATGCCATATATTTTCATATTCTTTTTTTTTTACTTTTCAGAACGGGGTGATCTTCGGTCCATTCGCCATAATGCCATTCACGGTATTCTCTGGTTTCTTCCTCCGGTACTGCGACGCGCCTTTTTTCATGCGTTGGCTATTCCAAATGTCATTCCTCAAACATGGCCTCGTAGGCCTTGTATTATCTGTATTCGGCATGAACCGACCTAACCTCCAATGTTCAGAACTTTACTGTCACTACGCATATCCCAGCCAGTTCCTTCAAGACAATGGAATGATAGGTGAAAAGTACACAGTGTTAGTAGTATCATTAATCGGTATAGGTGCTGTAGTAACAATATTAGCCTTTATTGTATTAAAAATTAGATTAAAGCACAAATGGTGATAAATGTACACATCGTGCACTAGAGTTTGTAAATTCAAAAAGGAGATGACAAATCTTGTTGTTTTTATGAATATGACAATATAGCTAGTCCAAATGTGGATGAGTTTCATAAATCAATGCATACGTGAGAACATGAATAGCATCGGATCAGCATTATTTATTTTTTTAAAGATTTTTTTTAAACTGATGACACGGGTTAGTGAACGTTAGGTTTTGTAATGGTTTAAGGTATCATAAGTTTTTAAACACTCATATTTTTATTATATACAAAGCTAATTAGTAATATAGCAAAAATCACAAATATGAAAGTATGCATGTCACTATAATTTTCCATTAATTTGATACACGTAAGTTCGACCAATCTCACAATCCGCACAGTTAATAAAATTGTCATGTTACCAAAAATATTATTTTTCATAGATATATACAAATAAATGTATTCATAGAGTACTTAGAATAATAATACCTAGAATGGGTCTTTACATTTTATCGATTTATCAAAGGTATATTAATTTTTATACATCGAGGAATAGCTTAAAGTAATTTCTTGTTATGCTATTTATGTAATTCTCTTATTACCGCAAATGTTCAGTAGTACATAGTCATATAGACTTTACTTTATAATGAAATAATAAAAGGTGTTTCAGAATGATCTCAGTCAGTGATTTAAACCTTCATATTCTAACGTTATTATTCTAAGTCATTAAAATGAATATTATGTCATAGACAAAAATATATTTAAAGCCTGCAGTATGAAATAAATCGTAAAGTAAGTTTGCTAAATATTTCATCTTGTTGCCTAGTAAAAAAAATTATTTAATTTCAATAGTAGCACACAAAATAAACAGTCTTAAATTGAGGCAAAGACTGAATATGAACTTGTTATAAAAAGAAAATATAAAAAAATATATTATATCTGTAGTTTTTTTCAATATTTTCAAAAAGTTGACTAAACAAATTCTAGATATTTTTCCAAATCGCGTTCTGTCACAGAAACGAAGACTGAATTTCTATAACGAAGTATTCAGTTGATGAAATATTATTTGTACATAATGAATGTCTCGTTGTGTATCAGATATTGTTAAACTTTTGATAAGCTTTCTATATAGTATACGGTAGTGACTGTCTATGACTAAATATCGATATTCTTGGGCCAACAGCTGTATCCGCTGTTTTACGAATTTTGTATACAACATAATCATCGTTTGATTGCTAGTGTGATGTAACTGAAATTCCAATAGTCTTGTAAGATTTAGTTCTACTAGAGGTCGGAGTTTGTATGAGTAAGTTTGATATTGTTGAATCAATAGACGCAATGCCGCAATCGCAGTGCTTGATGTTATATATACGGTTGACAAGATGTAATACGCCAATAAAATGCAAAAAGTACTATGTACTTAAAGCATTAATCTGTGATGTAGACAATTATTGTAATAGAGAATATAAATAGGTGATTGAAACATGATAAATATAGCGTGTTACATGTTGTTTAGTACGCAAACACAAAGATGTACGTTCGCTAGAACAATTTTATTATAGTGATGTTTGAAATATGAAACACTTTCAGTTAACGTAAGTTTATGTTAAAAACTAAAAGCACAAACTACCTGTACCATTTACCAAAACCTGGGATTTACCAACTATAAACAAGGCTCCGCTGAGGTTATCAACCCGTATTACGATTAACACGAAGTATTCCGATTTTTCGGGCTGTAATTTATATGAAAACGAAACCTGACCAAACAATCGAAGGTTGTGATTTCGAAATTTACCAATCAGTTGGCAGAAGGTTTCACCATTATTGGGATGTTTTGCTAACATATCTTTGCTTAAAAATATAATAGGTACCTAATTCTATTTACGGCTTGAAAAAGTATTGCTTTTGCAAAGTCAATATTGATTGCGTTTTAATTTGGAAAATTCAGTGCGTGGGACTAAACCCAATTTCTATAGTAGGTATATCGATACATTTCTTACATATCTTGGAAAGCCTTAATATCATTTAGAATAAACATAACAAGAAAGAGTAAGATTTTTATTTCGCGTCGTTTTATTGATATTTTGTATGTATGATTCGAATGATTTATATTGAGGGTACGTACTAAGGCAAATGTATTCTATAGTCCGTGCCACGAGAACATAGACTGTTTGTAAACTTAGCAACAGTTCTATCAAAATTAAATACCTAATGGCAAATCCAATGCGCAATGGTACATAGATATGTGTCATTGGAAAGTAATATGTCAATTGATCGGGTTTTAATCAATATATGCGCTGTCAACAGTGTTTTATGGTACTGGAACACGTCAGACACCTTTTTTTTTTTTTTTTTTTTTTTTTGGTATCGGGTTGGAAAATCCTCATGGAGTCCCTCCGCCCCGGGGGGGAAGGACGAAGGGGACTGTCAGACTCTTACTGACTAAAAACCAACCCGTGCTCCTCATGTACCCATGTGTCGGAGGGTAGGGTTTCACCAAAGCATTCCTCGCTACCCCCCGACGGGTATTGGCCCGCCAGATGGTTAGGCGGGCCCCGAACGAAACCCCCTTGGCGGCGGATGAAGGTGTTGGGCTCCGCCGCCAAAACACCCAGCGGCCGCAGAGGATAGGGAGGACGGCAACGCAACACCGCATCTCCTCTTCCTCTGCGGCCCCACCGCGACGCAACGATGGTGCGCCCCCATTTGGTCGCGGGAGATAGGGCGCGGGGCAACGTAACACCCACACGCCTCTTCTCCCGCGACCGCACCCGACTGCGAGGGACAGACAGAACTGTCCCCCGCACCCGCACCATGGGACGCATCCTACGCAGGCCTCTACCAAGCCCACGTGGAGCGTCCCCTCCCGGGATCCCGCTTAGCTTCACCGTGGATGGCTTCTAACCCACGGTTACTGAGCCCCCCCACCACGACAAGGTGGAGATCCCACGGGGGGGACACGTCAGACACCTGGAACGTCAACATTTTTTTGCATTTATACATTGAAATGTTACATTCTTGGGCTCAGCGGGCATTTATAAGAGGATAATTTTTTGTTTACATGCCAAGAATTATTTTTAAATTTAAATGCAAGTTTATGGGGTCGCAACGCTCGTCCTGCGGCCGGCATCTCGGAAAAGTGGGTGCAGAATTGCAGATGGCAAACTATTAGTCGCATAAAAGATTCTTTACACCGTGTTTACACCTAATAAAAAGAAATAGCGTCTTCTGACAAAAGGTACCCTAAAGATAATTTTACCGTAACTTTTTAATGGATTTAAATTCATTCTGACGTTTTCATTCATACGCAATGTTAAATCTCTATGCCTAGACATTTTAATGCGATGTACTGGCTAGTTGTCTGTAATAATTCATTTGTGGTCAAGTTTTTTATATTTTAGGATATCATTAGCTATTTTGAGCAAACTATTTATTGCCTGTGATAAAAAAAAAACAAGTCTATAATAAAGTACCATGTATATCCTCTATCATTGACATACATGGTACTCTGTCGTTGACTTTCATTTACAGAATTACTTTCGTATGCAACTACAAAAGTCGACAAATTCATGAAAATTGTTTCGGAAAATTCGACCTCAAACACAAAGTTTTAGTAAAAATATAAAAAAGAACAAAACGTATACAATTTCACTAAAGCATAAAATCTAACACACAACTGTTTGAAACAAAGATTGTGAAGCCCTGACTGTGTGTTTACAAAAATTCTATCTTCTCGTGGCACCACCTATAGTTATTAAATCGATGTAAATATTTGTAAATAGATGAAATGTTGTGGATATGTAAACGTGACAAAAAATATGATATGTGAACGTAATACATTCTATTTTATGGGCTCGATATCCTAAACGCCTAAAGTAAGTAATCCAAATATAATAAATTTATTTTTAATTAGCTACTAGTTATTCTAAAGATAAAAGAGGAATTCTATTTTGGTTATTCCAGTGTATATTGTTATAATATGTGAATAAATCAAACTCAGAGGGCATTGTATAATGGCTGTAGTAAGAAGAACTTTGCACAAATTAATGTACCTTAAAATAAACTAAAGAATCGCAAACAGTGGCAGATACAGAGTTTTACTTTTTTTACGATTTGGTTTGGGGGAGCTTATTTCGTTTCGGAGGGGATTCTCTCTGGTGAGGGTAGGCTTTATTATACGGAAACTCAAAAAACATATAGAATACTTTAATAGACGCCTAAAGAAAGGAGACACTGATGCTCGGCGGCTCTCTTCCCTTTACATTGGCCACTGCGAGCAAATCTAAAATACTTATTCGGTCATGCTCAGGTCCTATAAAATATACGTAGTTCTACTTCTGTAGTGTAACTTCTTCTTCTACCAAGTCAAAACCAATAAGTTTATTACTGCTCAATATTTTTTTACCAAAGTCTTGCCATACATATATTTTGTTAAAGTCATAACGTGACAAATGCAGTGGCATTTATATAAATTAAAATTAGGCTTTAAGCTAATTTGGATACACTATCAGAAATACAACTAAATTGACTTATTCCATATTTAATAAGCCGTTGGTAGTTTTTTTATAAGATTATTGTATCTGTTAATCCGATTACAACGAATGGGAATTAGTAGATATTTCTACCAATATGATAGATAAGGGGTTATTTAATTGATAAATTTTCTGGTTTAGTTGTATTTTTGAAAGTTACGATATTGTCTAAAAGTGTAAGATATAGTTTATAATTCAAATGCACGTAAGGAAAACCTTCTGAAGAAAATATATAAACTGTATAAATAATTTATTCGTTTTATTTCTCCTACCCAAGTAGTCTCCCAACAAGTAGGTCTTAAGATGAACATGGACAAGACGAAAATCATGTCGAACGTCCATGTTGTACTTACCTGCTCCTATTCAGGTTGGGAACTCTACGCTCGAAGTTGTCGACAAGTATACCTACCTGGGACAAGTAGTCCAATTAGGTTGGTCCAACTTCGAGAAGGAGGTCAATCGTCGAATCCAACTCGGTTGGGCAGCGTTCGGGAAGCTACGACATATCTTCTCGTCCGATATCCCGCAGTGTCTCAGGACGAAAGTCTTTGACCAGTGTGTGTTGCCAGTGATGACTTACGGATCAGAGACGTGGTCGCTCACTATGGGCCTTATTAGAAGGCTCAAGGTCACTCAGAGGGCGATGGAGAGAGCTATGCTTGGAGTTTCCCTGCGAGATCGAATCAGAAATGAGGAGATCCGCAGTAGAACCAAAGTCGCCGACATAGCTCTCCGGATAGCCAAGCTGAAGTGGCAGTGGGCAGGGCACATAGCTCGAAGAACCGATGGCCGTTGGGGCAGAAATGTTCTAGAGTGGCGGCCACGTACCGGACGACGCAGCAGAGGTAGGCCCCCGCAAGGTGGACCGACGACCTCGTCAAGATCGCGGGAGGCGGTTGGATGCGGGCGGCTCAAGACCGGTCTGTGTGGAAAACCTTGGGGGAGGCCTATGTCCAGCAGTGGACGTCGTTTGGCTGATATGAAAAGGCTTTTTTATTTCTGCTGTCAACAGAAAAGGAAACAGTGGCCGACCGGAAGACCGGAACCGGAAATGGGTTCGAAATAAACAAGACCATGTTATGTTACCATAATAAGAGCAATGCTAATACATCTGCATATTAATCCAGAATAGAAGGACTCGAGAAAATAAATTAAGATGATGGGAAGATGGATGGAGAGATGGAGAAGGTGATGGATGAATTCGACACTCGCCGAACGACAGAGCGACATAAATATTGCTACACCTTTGCTTCGATGAAAATTAATATTCCACCCGACGCGCGACGTGCCGGCCTGTCAATGCCGAACCAAGCAGACTCTCTTGTTTGGCGGTCTTGCTTATTGCTTGTCCTGAAGTTGAACGGTTGGTCAACATTATCTTTAAATCAATAACCCACGAACTTTTCTACAACATAACTGTACGTCAGCATAATAGGTACATATTTTGACCAAAAACTATTATCATATAACATTTGGCCCTTGGACTGTTCCCCAACAGAACGATACATCAGTGAGTTTGTAACCAACAAAATCTCTCGAAAATAACTGTACCCTATGGTATTTTTGCGACAATTATAAAACTAGCTTTAGCATGACCTAATCGTATATACAGGATCGACTCCAGACTTGGAGCAGGGATGTGAAATTTGACATATATATATAAAACATATCTCAAGTACATAACTTTTAATTTACTAGCCAAAGCGCTTCGCCTGCTGGAATAGTGCCGGAAATAATACGCCTGTATCTGGCAACCCCTAATTCCTACCTGTTATGACGTACGGTGCCGAGATGTGGACTCTCAGAGTAGGACTAATCTACAAATTTTAAGTCAGGCAGAAAGCTATGTAACGAAGTATGCTTGGAAGACTCCAAGCATACATACATAATGTGTTGAAATGTTATTAGACCTTAATTCCAGATTTAGTTGTAAATTTATTTTATGTGCTTTGCCCTACTCAAATGACTTAACACATACACAAAACATGCACATACACAAATTAAATATGTTATTATATAATATAACTTGTCGTCATAGTGACGCAATATTGTTTTTTGACGCTAATAAATTTATTAGTAAATTTACTTTAACAAAAGATACAATGTATCTGCCATTTTATATTAAGCGACAGATTGCTAAACTATTAGCATACAATTTACAGCAAGGAAAAGACCCTTGTGTTTACAATTTATTTGATAGGGTTAGTACTTGTACTAACAACGTTTTTATTGACACGTCTTGTGATTTAAACTCCAAGATAGGACAACAGTTAGGCTGCAGTATTTGAATATAGTACACCAAAACATGCAAGGCCTATCTGGCAAAGAATTAGAGTTAAGTTTATTTCTAGAAAAATATGATGTTAAGGTTTTGTGCTTAACTGAACATTGGTTAAAGAATCATGAGCTTATTGTTATAAATGAATATTATACGGTGCAGAGTTCGTATATAAGAATGCAGGCTATTAGAGGCGGTTCTCTCATAATAACTTCAAATTTATTAAAATGTAAGGAACGTAAAGATATTGTTAATTTATCTATTGAGCGCACTATTGAGTTATCCTGTGTGGAACTAGACCTATATATAGTAATTTGTGTATATCGACCTCCTTCTGGTGACTATAATCTATTTGAGACTGTTATGGAAGATGCTATCAATAAAATTAAATGTAGTAATAAGAATATTATAGTATGTGGCGATTTTAATATTAATATTTTAGAGAATTCTTCACAGTGTATTAGATTTCTGAATCTTTTTAAGTCATTTAATTTAAGTAACCTATTCTGTGAACCTACTAGAGTATCTGCAACATCTTCTACTTGTTTGGATAACATATTTAGTTCTTGTGCTGCCACAAACCCAGTAGTAATTAGTTCTCTCCCTTCTGATCACCGTGGACAGATAGCTAGTTTTCCCTGTTCAACATATGATAAATCACGTATAGTAAAATGTAGGCCTCAGACTACCAATCGTCTAATACGTTTCAAAAATAATATTATTGCTAAACTCAATACCTCAATATTAAACTCACAAAATCCAAATACAATTTATAACTCACTTTTTGGACTAGTAAATAATGAATTTCAAAATACTTTTAAGAGTAAAACTGTCACACTAAAGGGTACTATGGGATCTTTTAACCAGTGGGCCACTATAGGTATATACAAAAGTAGAGCCAAGTTATTTGAATTATATGGTATGAAACAACATAGATTTGACTCACCTTTTCGAGATTATGTAAAAAAGTACTCAAAAATTTTTAAACAAGTTTGTATTATGGCTAAATCTAAATTTATTAGTAGTAAAATTAAGCATTCAACAAATATAATTAAAGAAACGTGGAGCATTATAAATAATGAAACAGGAAGAGCTCGACCACGGGAAAACCAATTTGAACTAAAAGAAAACAATTTATTAGTCACTAACAAAACTCAAGTAGCGCATATGTTCAATAGTTTCTTTGCGAGCATACCTTTAACAACTACTAGCTCTTTACAATCATCATCTTTAGACGCTGGAAATTTTTTGCTTAGCAGTGTACCTGAATGCAAGAGCGTGTTTAGATTCGAGCACGTTACCCCGCGAGATATATTGATCGCATATAATTCAATTAATATTAAAAATACCGGCGACTTTTGGGGCATTTCAATTAAAATTTTAGGTACTATAGTTGAGACTGTTGCGCCTTACCTATCTATAATTTTTAATCAATGCTTTGACCTAGGCGTATTTCCGAATTTGATGAAATTAAGTAAAATTATACCCTTATTCAAATCTGGCAGTAAAAATGAAATTAATAATTTTAGGCCCATATCTATCTTGCCGGCATTTAGTAAAATATTTGAAAAGATTCTTTTAAAGCAGCTATTAAGCCACTTCAATTTAAATAGTCTGCTTCACAAAGATCAATACGGGTTTACTAAAGGTAGATCCACTACTGATGCGGGTGTTGCTCTCATAAAACACGTTTACAGTGCTTGGGAGTCATCAAAGAATGCTATTGGAGTGTTCTGTGACCTATCTAAAGCATTTGACTGCGTTCAGCACGACACACTACTGCGTAAGCTCCGCCACTACGGCGTAGAGAAAACCGCACTTAGTGTTGTCGATTCGTACCTGCGGCAAAGATTTCAGTGTGTCGATGTAAATGGGACTACATCCTCTAAATTACCTATACAGCTAGGCGTTCCACAAGGCTCAATTTTAGGTCCTTTTCTATTCCTAGTATATATTAATGACTTACCTTTTTATTTAAAAAACATCTGTGATGTCGTACTTTTTGCAGATGATACGTCACTTATTTTTAAAGTAGATAGGAATAGAAATCAATTTGATGATGTAAATAATGCACTATTACAAGTTACACGATGGTTTACAGCAAACAACCTAGTACTTAATTCTAGGAAAACTAAATGCGTTAAATTTGCTTTACCTAACGTTAGACAACTGGGACCTAATATTATGCTAGATAAGGAGGAACTTGACACAGTAGACTCTACAGTGTTCTTAGGTATTACATTAGATAATAAGTTACAATGGGGTGCACATATAGCATGTCTAGCAGGAAAGCTCAGCTCTGCTGCGTATGCCGTCAGAAAAGTTAGGCAACTTACTGACATCGACACGGCTCGTTTAGTATATTTTAGCTATTTTCACAGTGTTATGTCCTACGGTATTTTGTTATGGGGCAAAGCAGCGGATATTCAGAATATCTTCGTTCTACAGAAACGAGCGGTACGAGCAATATACATGTTAGGTGCAAAAGATACTCTTAGGGAACGCTTTAAGTCTATAGGAATTCTTACAGTAGCCTCGCAATTTTTATTTGCTAATATTTTGTACATTAGGCAAAATATAAGTTTATTTACCTCAAAAAGCGATATACATAATATAAATACTCGAAACAAGCATAGGTTATATGCCCCTTATCATCGTTTACATAAAGTTAATAATTCTTTTGTAGGGCTAGGTATTCGTATATACAATAAAATACCAATTAGTCTTTTAGAATTACCATTTAGTACATTTAAAGCTAAAATAAAAGACTGCCTTATTAAGAAAGGTTATTATACTATTAATGATTATTTCAGTGACAAGGATAGATGGTCACTTACACTAGACAACTCATGATCTACTACTTATTTAGAATTTATATAGATACTTAACTTAGCATTTTTCAGTTTATCATTATATAACATTTCTAGTTCTTTTAAATTATTATTCGTTTATCATAATTAGGTCATTCTACTTACTACATCTACATTTGCATTGTTGTTCCCCAATTTTTTTTTTTTAATTTACTGTACTGTAAGATGAAGATAACTCGTTATCATGGTCTGTGAACTAAAGTTTTTGTAATTTTGTGCATTCATATACCGTCACTTCTGTAACATACATTTCCACCATAGTTCTGAACATGGTCACGAGTTGTATACATTATAAGTCGTAAGTGGATGCTCCTGTTACACAATATTCGCATTGGAAGGCTAATTAAAACACATCATTTAGTAACTTCATTAATTGCTTAAGTATTATGTCTGTAACTGATTACTATCTACAAGTAATTTAGTACAATGTGTAACAGTTGCAGCTCCTTACAAAAATGAAAATATGTACCATAATATTGGCGATTTAAAAGAGTGGCCTCGAGTTTTATTGCCCGTTCTTTCTCGTGGCTCTACCTATTGCTTTGCGAACGAGGCAGTAAATGTAAATGTAGAAGCATTAAGTAATTTAATTTTAAAATTGACGTTCATAAGCGTCACATTGTGACCTAGATGAATAAATGATTTTGATTTTGATTTTGATTTTGACTTCGTTACATAGCTTGCTGCCTGACTTAAAATTTGTAGCCAAAGAGACCATTGGTGAAGCAAGCGTGACCTAGAGTGGTGACTGGAGACAGAGTAATAAGTTAAGGCAGCCTACGGCTAGGTGGACCGACGATCTCAGGAAGGTGTCTAGGACGGACTGGATGCGGAAAGCTGAGGACTTTGTACTGTGGCGCGTGTTGTGAGAGGCCTATGTCCAGCAGTGGTCCAGCACTGCTATAGGCTGATTGATTGATTGATCTGGTAACCCTACAGACATACCACACAAAGTTGTAAGCTCAATACAATGTGTATTGGCTTTGCAACTTTGTATGCTATCTATGATGTTGCAAACGAATATAACAAGGTGATAAGATAACAAATGTAGGAGAATAACGAAAAGCACAAAGAAAGTAGTAAATAATTACAAAGTAAGCTCATTTACAACAAATACTGGAAGTCAATGACTTGATGACTTGCACGTATAGATTCCGTGGTACTAAGTGGTGATAAGTATCCAAATGATTATCAAATTATTTGCGTCAATATTAAAAAGCACGGATTTTAAAAAGACAGTAGAGGAAAGTGCAAATTACTACATAAACGTTCAATCACCAGTGAAGACTTTGTTTTAGAAAACCTTGTCCACCTTTGCTTAAAAAAAAATAGTTCATTCCAAATCATGCACCATTTCAATTTCATAAAGATATTTTTAATAGATACCGAATAGTAACTTTATTGTTAAGGGATGGCACCCCCAATATTCCCTTATTGTTTCGGGGGGTGAAATTGGGTGTATGGCTACTTTGGATAAAGACAACAAGGTAAGAACTTTTGTGAAAACAATGCTGTTTTCACAACTTAACCCGTTAGATCCGTTCATTACTAAACGACTTTTAGAAGGAGGAGAAATCGACGACTATATTTATTTTCTATGCCCCTCGATTTCTCGGTCATTTGTGAACAGATTTAAAATATTTTGCTTTGGAAAATCGTACTCCCAAGGTGGTCTTGTTGCCAACAATTAAGGATTCGATGATGGAAATTGAAAACCCAAGGAAATCGAGGTAAACCTATTTTTAAATGATGTAGTGTAGGTAGTTGTTGTTTCTCTTAGCGGCTAGCTAAAACTTATATGGAGAAGGAGTGCAAAGAACGATATAAAAAATAAATGATCTATGCTATGAACAATGTGGTCGAATCCGCTCTTTACCGAAAAGCATATTGTATAGCATAGTAATAGAACGAGTTCTTATTTCATTTCTCAAACTTTGTTATCCATACGGAAAGAATATCTTTTCAAACTAAAATTGCAATGATCGATCCTTAATGAATATGTCAACGTGTGCCTGTATAATTATTACCGAGATCGAGGCGAGACCAATAGACATTTTATGACACTTCATTTTATAACATTTCGAAGAATCCGGTGCAACTGCAACAACCGCAACTTTTTTTTGAAGTGAAAGGAGGTTAGACAAACTAACATACTTTCGCATTAATAATATTACAGTCGATATAATTACGGATATTATGTATGTTTATCGGGTATCTGATTACCATAATGCAGGCTCTGCCTAGTTTGGGTTGAGATGGCCGTGCTTATATGTTTATATTCAATACTTTATTGCTTTTCCATAATGTGAATCCAGATGGAATATATCATCATACAATCTAGGTACAATTATAGTACAAGCTCTGCTTAGTTTGGGACTAGATGGTGTTGTGTGAATGTGGTAGAATATTATTATTATTATTCCGTTTATTAGCCATTTTTCTCATTGTCACATTTTATATACTTAATAGATATTACTATAAAAATAAATTTAAATATATAAAATGGGACCACGGAGACCCACCGACATCGGGCACAGGGACCAAGCTACCGGTGGGTAGGGCTCCAGAGAAAGGAACCTACATACGATGCGCGTCGTGTCCAGCAATACTGCCTTCTGTAAAGAGGACTTGATCCAGCCGTCTAACGAGAGCATCTTGAGGTGGTGGTCGAGGCTCTTGGCAATAAGACCATTTACGGTCACGACTATCGGTACAATGATCGCCGAGTCAACATCCCAAATGTCGACAATCTTGTGAGCCAGTATAGGAATTTAAACTTTCGTGGTCACTATAATTACTTTGTACTGTTCCTACGGGATATATACCACGTACCTTTGTTTTGAGTAACCGATATTTCGGCACTGTTGCAAGCGTCATGTTCACGGATGTACTGAAGTATTGCGGGTGGATAAAAGTTATAAACAAGTGAACCGGTCTACCCGCTTCCTTACTCGTTTATTGCGCGCACAACCACTATCACCGTTTTCACTCTCGCACTGTACTCGATCGCGACACACTGTACTCACTACGTCAGCTCGTGATTTAAGTTTTTCCGGTTAATGGGTTTTGCATAGACGTACCACTGGATGCCAGGTATTCGACAGTTGAAACCCATCTTCTCTATTGAAGGTTTTATACTTTTTAATTTCAATAGCTTCTTTAACCATTCTAGGTATATAGTGGCGTTCTGTCGAAAGCACCTGAGGGTTATGTAACTCAATCCAATGGTTCGTACCCGAGTCTAGGAGATGTTGAGCTATTGCCGACTTTTGTGGTTCATTGTTTTTGACTGCCCTGATGTGTTCCTTGATGCGGCAGGAAATGGTGCGTTTCGTTTGTCCTATATAAGAACTCCCACAGCTGCAGTCAATTTTGTATACACCCGACTTTTCCAAGGGGAAACTGTCCTTTGGCGTTCTTATGTACTGTGACAGTTTCTTCAAAGGAGTGAAGATAGTTTTAACAGATACCTTCTCAAGGATATTAGAGACCTTATCTGTCACTCCTTTGACGTACGGTAAGTACGCTGGTTGTCGTTCTACCTTGTAGTCGAGGTGTTTTTGAGTGTGTCTAGGTGGTCTGACACGTCCGCTGTACCCGTTCTTTCGTAGAACGTCACTTATGTGTGCAAGTTCTTCATTTAAGTGGTCTTCGTCGCACAAGCTGTATGTTCGGTTGGTAAGTGACGTTATAACTGAGTTCAGTTGACGTGGGTGGTGATGTGAGTCAGCATGTAGATAGCGGTCGGTATGCGTTGTTTTCCTGTGTACAGAGTGGCTAAGCGAACCGTCAGATCGTACACCAACCATCACGTCAAGAAATGCCACTCTTCTGTCCCTTTCTATTTCGTACGTGAAGCACATTTTAGCGTGGATACTATTTAAATGCGCCAAATACTGTTGTACTACCTCTTCATCGCCTTCCAATATACAAAAAATGTCGTCCACGTACCGTTTCCAAATCTTCACACTAGATAGGGCAGTAGCAATGGCTTGATTTTCAAAATGTTCCATCCATAGGTTGGCTACCACTGGAGCTACCGGACTGCCCATTGCTACGCCATCGATTTGTAGGTAGTATTCACCTCTGTATATGAAGTAATTCGTGGTCAGGCAATGATGTACAAGGTCAGCATATACTATAGCAACACGATCTTCACCGATCCTACGTCGAATAACTTCCATGCAATCTGCTATCGGCACGTTTGTAAAGAGTGATTCTACGTCAAAACTGAATATCGCATCTTTATCACTTACGTTACTCTCTCGTTAGACCTCTATGAAATGCCGGGAGTCTTTCAGGTACGATGCTGTTCCACCTACTAAAGGTTGCAAGACTTTCGCAAAGTGTTTAGCTAGTTCGTAAGTTGGAGAATCCACTGGACTAACTATGGGCCGTAACGGAACGTTGGACTTGTGAATTTTTGGCAATCCATATAGTTTCGGGGGTGTGACATTTCTGGGTCTTAATAAATATGCCACCGTATCTTCACCTATTGCGTGTTGGCACTCCTTGATCATTTTCCGGGTACTTCGATTCAACCTAGCGGTCGGGTTATAATTTACTTTTTTATAAGTATTAGTGTCACTTAACAAATGACGCATTTTTTCATCATACTCCGTAACGTCCATGATGACCGTCGCGTCGCATGCCAACTGTCCAATACATAAGGCGCGTATTTGTAGATCGTGGTTTCAAGAAAACGCAGAACGAATTGTGGAGATTCCTTTTCCACCAAAGAGCCCAGACCTCAATCCGATAGAAAATCTGTGGGCTCTTATGGTGCAGGCATGGGATCGTGAAACACCCCGAACTCGTGTTCATGTGATTAACCACGCAATGGACACCTGGGAGAGCTTTAGAGGGCAAAATACTTGCGAGAATATGATTAATTCAATGCGGGAACGTCTACAGACAGTTATAGATGTAAATGGGGGTCACACTCGATTTTGAAATTAATAATGCATATTTAAAGTTATTGCTTAATTATAATTTAAATAAAAAAATATTGTAATTTAATTGATTATTTATTAAATTGTTTTAATGATTATTATATTATTTGATTTCTACTAATTCGACAACACCTTTATATTAACACTGAGTAATTTTAGCACAGTTCGAAAAGTTCCTGATCATTTCAAATGACAAAATTAGATCAACAACCAACAAAATGAAAACTTTACTCTATTTGTTAACCTAATTTGGTCACTATTCATGTTCAGCGACTTATGGAAAATTGGTGTTGACTGATTATTGTAAATTACTAATGATAAGATTATTTTCTCTTCTCGTCACGACACTTATTAATGGAATCTTTTAGTGTTCTGATGTTTTGTAACATTGAATGTGTTCATCAACTATTGTAGTTGACTGTACGTGGTATATATCCCGTAGGAACAGTACAAAGTAACTCGTGAGCCAGGTCCAAATACTTCATTTGTTTATCTTTTTCGGCTTTCGTTCGTCATGGGATATGGTGACATCGATGTTCATTGTAAGGCGCTCTAATCGGTCTATCACCACTATTTCCGGCTTGTTAGCCACAATAGTTCTGTCAGTAATTATAGACCGATCCCAATACAGAGTAGCACGACCATTTTCAAGAACTGGGTCGGGCACATACCTATTGTACGGTATTTCAGAGTCGACAAGTTGGTACTTTAAAGCAAGTTGCTGGTGGACAATCCTGGCTACTTGGTTGTGTCTATGCAAATATTCGCCGTTGGCAAGACGAGAACAACCGGATACTATATGTCTAAGCGACTCACCTGGCTGGTGACATGCCCTACATATTTCGACCGTCTCATCCCTCAGAATATACCTCCCGTAGTTGTTCGTCATGACAACTTCGTCCATAATTGCAAATACAAAATCTTCTGCTTCGGCGAATAGATCGCCAAAACACAGCCAGGATACCGACGCTGGAAAATCTACGTCCTGCCCATGTATGGCCCGGTTATTATTATTATTTGTTTCTCTTCCACGCGTACTTTTCTAACATATGATGTTAAAAAAGTACACGGCCCTTTGGCAGGCGTACACGGAGACATAGGTCCAACGCGCAGAGGCCCTTTGAGAATTTTAATCTAGGATGTGGTGGGACACCTACTGAGGGGCCTCCATAATTGCACTATGAAGTACAGCCACGGAATAGCCGCAGCAGGTGTAGGACTATTGCTACTTGTATGGAAACTAATTACTCTGGGCTATTGTGATGGGTGTTCAATGGATAAAATAATATGGAAACTATGGATGAAAAACGGCATCTGCCCTAAGTGACTCGCCAACTCACTAGATGGCCCCTCTCTAAATAGCCACCATGGTAAACGAAGTCTGCCATAAAGGAAGCGAGAGGGCAAAACAGGTGCGAGTGGCTAGAGGCGTAGAGCGGTGCGGCACCGGTTTCGCCATCGCGGGTCATGACCCGGAGCGGGTTTCCCCGTAATCACGCCCTTGAAAATGGCACTTCCACCCCCGAGCAAATAGCTCTTGCGACTTACCTCTGGGCAGCCAACCAAGGCAAGCCAGAGTTGAGAGTGCTGCGGGTGCTCTCGGGCATCAACTCCAACCAGCCAATAAAGGCTAGCCGGAGACGAAGCCTTGACCGACTCTCTGAAGCATTCGGGACCGCAGTGTCGCCACACACATTTAGCTCGCCACAAAGCTGCCCTGCGGTTTGTAAGCTTTCTATTCATCTTTTCTATTCATACCGCAATGCCTGAAGACCAAGGTCTTCAACCAATGCGTCCTACCTGTTATGACGTACGGTGCTGAGACGTGGACACTCACAATGGAACTAGTCCACAAACTAAAAGTCACGCAGCGAGCTATGGAACGGACTATGCTTGGCTTTAGGATTAAATCAGAAACGAAATTATCCGACAAAGAACCAAAGTTACCGACATAGCTCACAGAATCAGTAAGCTCAAGTGGCAGTGGGCTGGCCATATCTGCAGAAGGACTGATGGCCGATGGAGCAAGCGTGTCCTAAAGAGGAGACCACGCCTCGGCAAGCGGAAGGTAGGGCGGCCCCCGGCTAGGTGGACCGACGACCTGAAAAAGGTGGCTGGGACAGACTGGATGCGGAAAGCTGAGGACCGTGTACTGTGGCGCGTGTTGGGAGAGGCCTATGTCCAGCAGTGTCTATGAATAATGAAATAAATATATAATGAAATAAATCAAGATTTAGATAACATATCAGATTGGGCGAGCAGAAATTCTCTGATACTTAACCCCAACAAATCTAAGTTTTTGTTTATTGGCACTAGGGAGATGGTAAGCAGGGTACAGAGGTGTGTGCTGGATGTGAAGATCAAGGGTTGTCAAATAGAGCAGGTACTTGAAGCTCGCAATCTAGGTGTTGTATTTGACCAATGCTTACACTTCGAGACACATATTGCAGAGGCAGTACAGAACTGTTTTTACAGGTTGAAGCTTCTTTATCGGGTTCGACCCTATATCAGTGAAGACATGCGTATTATGTTGTGTGAAAGCCTGATCTTGTCCAAGCTCAACTATGCAGATACAGTGTATGGTGCATGTCTACTAAGCAGAACGGAAAGGCTCATACAACGGGTGCAAAATGCCTGTGCTCGATTCTGTTTCAATGTCCCACCTCACTCTCATATTACACCCTTTCTCAATAAAAATAGAATTTTGAGAATGACATCGCGTAGAAAACTTCACTTGGCCTCACTTCTTTTCGGTGTTGTCTCTACAGGCAGGCCCACTTACTTCTATAAAAAACTAACATGGTCCAGTGAACTAAATAAACATAATACTAGAGGGTCTTCTTACTTACTAGTTACACCTAGACACCGAACAGCTGCTTTTCGTGGTAGTTTTAAAATTACTGCAACACATTGTTGGAACGACCTGCCACCACCTATAAGAAACCTGAAATCAAGTTACAGTTTCAGTAGACATTACAAACTACATCTGCTAAATCAACAACTACAGATTTAGACACTTACCACGACTAAGCAAAACAATCCAGTCCCACTGTCTAGCCATTCAACCGGCCAGCGACGTGTTTAGTGTTTGATACATTATCTCCAAAGACCTAGTTTGTGAGTTATTGGATTTTCTGAGCAAAATTGTTTGTGTTGTGTTATGAGTCAAACTGTGTTATGCACTTCATTAAAATTATCATGTTCTGATGCACAATTAACACCAAAAACGTAGCACAAACGAGCCGATTTATATTGTTATGGTTCACAATACAAGCTTCCCGCGTAAAGAATTGTCTCCAATGTTTATTCAAAATTTCCTTCCTCAGTTTCCAATTTTCCACCATGGTGATCTGACATTGGCTTGGCGTCTATTTTGAACATTTGAACTCCGCGCGTTCAGCGCGTGCACAGATAATAAATAGTCGTGCGCGTACGCGTCATAGACGGGTGACCATGGTGGAGGTTTGTCAATTGCTCATTTTTGTTAGTTTATCTGGAATCTGAGTTATATTAGTTATGTATATTTTTATTGACTGGTGTCCATTATATATTATTATTTATTTTATTTATTTATATATAAAAACGGTCCCAACAGAATACCAGCGCCATCTTGTGTTGTAAGATGGCATTATGCTGAGTTGGGATCCGATTCTGTTTATGTGAGGTTAAGTTAGTACATAATTAAGTTAGTTCCGGTGGTTCCGGTACTAATCCCGCTATATGTTGTATGTGCCTTCATAAATAGAATAAATGTGTTTTTCTTTTTTCTTTTTCTTTTCTTTCAGTGGACTGCGATAGGCTGATTGAGATATTTATCTTGCAATGTGATGTTTGAAAGCTGTTACTCTGCCCTCCGAGATTGCGTTAGTCTCATGATGAGATAACGGCTGCCCTAGAGGAATTAATCATTATTATTATCAGAACAGTTAGTTCACTTTCGTCACTTTGCAGAAATTTCCTTACTATTCTGCATGTATTTAAGATGGCTGCTTTTTGGATGTTAATGTATATATTTGGTGGCAAGTCAAGCATTTTTAAACTCAACAAAGTATATAGTACTATTGATACTATAAACTTTGTTGACTTTCCAAATTCTTGCAATTTCTTCTTTGAGTTCAGTATATTTATTGATTTTCTCAGAGTTTCAGTTTCAGTGTCAGTTTTCATGAGATTGTGGGTGTTCGGAACTGCTATGTCAATTATGTGGGCTGTATTGTCTTATTGTTTTGGATGGTGATATCTGGTCTATTATAACGTATGGTCTGTGTCATTATCTAATACAGGATCAGGGATGTACTTGGGTCATTCTCAGGTTACTCATTATTTGGTTGACTTCAGTGGCAATTATTTTGTTAATTTAGGCATTATTAGCATGAAATATCAAATCTAGATTTAATTTAAAACATATTAGTAGTAGAGGGACCAACATAGACTGAATGGATAAGTAGGAATTCAATGCTCTTGAAATGGTGTCCACCGAAATCAATATTCTTATCACCGAAATTAAACATATCAAACGATTTATATTCTGAAGCCTATTTTATATCCCTATGTTTTAACTGCTTTAGTACTACTACGTACAGTCAACTCCAAAAGTCGCTACACACCTCAACATCTTTGCTGAGCCTTTTGTGAATTAAAACTCCTCGTTTATTATACTTAATTTATTAATTATGATTTAGGCAGATTTTCTTGTGTAAAAATCCTAAAACATAATAAAAACACATAACAATTTTGGACAAAATAATCATATAAAATAACGTAAATGTGTATATATTTATGAAGCTGACTGTACGTAGATACGTATGATACGTACTAGGTAAGAAATTGCAGGTTAGGTAATTATACAATAAAATATTTTATTTTATCGAGACCAAAGCCTCATTTATTAACATATAAGAAATTTTACAAGAATCAACTTTGGAAGGAAGCGTTAAATTATTACATTAACTTTTATTAAAAGTACCTACTGCTTTGTAGTTGCTAAAACTGACCATATAGGAATTTAAACAAATCTGAAGTGTTTGTTGAGATTTAGCTTAATCACAGAGAATAATTTACTTATTATTAAAAAATCACTTAAAATCAGTCTTTCAAAAACATCAACTATTATCTAGAAGGCACTTATTTGACTAATAATAATTGTATTAAAAATATTACGTTGCCTTTTAGTTGTAACACGAATAAAATAGTTTTAGATATATTAAGCACGTAGAAATAAATTTAATGCTATATAATTTAATATACAATGTATTAAAGCTTATAAAAACTTTATACTTATTCAAGTTTTCAATTCCGAATTTAAAAAAATTTATATTCCTCGTCACTGCTGTCAATGTTAGAGATTGTAACTTTATTCATTACTATCGGAGCAATATTTTCACGACACATGCGTCCAGAAGCTATCACTTTCGTACAATTCAATATCTGATGTTTAGTTATCGGACAGGTGGTGCTTGGTTTCATATAAGTCATCAGCAAGGTCAACAGAATACCTACTACCAGGTTTAATTAGATTGTTCGATAAAATTTGAGGTTTATTAGAATTGGCTGCACCGATTTTACTCTCTTTTTGAATCTGGCATAATCACAGTATTGTGATTCTGCCAGAATGCGTGAAACAACATGAGAGGTGATGAGAGAGTTAAATAAAAATCTTTAAATGTAAATAAATATATATAACAATCACAATTCCCCAAATAATCAAACATAAGGACTAACAACCCCGAACTGGAAACGCCAAAAGACAATTTTTAATACTCAGCAATACCTTTGAAGAGCAAATTGAGGTTGCCCTTATTGTTGAAATTCAAACACAACCATTGTGTTATATTAGGTATTAAAATCTGCTCAAACATTGAAGCCTGGAACGATTATTATAGAGATTATAACCAACCTTATGTGAATATTATAGGCTTATGTATGATTTCGGTGACTTTAACATTTATTTCGGTGCACTTATTTCCACCGAAAACACCGAAATCAATGCCACTGAAATCAAAATAATTAGCAAAATCCTTTATATTTTATGAAGTAACACGATTTTCTTAAATATATAAATCTATTTTAATGGGATCGAATAAACATAAGACATACGTTTGGTATAGTTTAAACATAAATTAATAGTTTAAAAAACACTACAAAAACACGTTTTTATAAATGCACGTAAAAACAAAAAATAAATTATGGATCGTTCCAGTTGTTTCTATTTCTGGGCTGAAGTGTAAACTATGTGCTTTTAATTATAATATTTCATTGTAAAAGCGTGGGGCGCTGGAACAGGAAATACGTTCTAATCAAGTGAACAGATTTTACGGGAAGCAGGTTACACTGATTGGCGCGCTAACTGGAGTTGCAACACGAGTAAGTACCTAGGTAAGTGGCTCTACATTAAACAGTTTGTTCAAAGTACCAGTTTGTCGAACTCAGACAAAACATGCGCCATCAGCGAGGAAAACGACACCACGCCTTTTAACACCTCTTCTTTCAGGAAATTAAGTGTAAAACTTCAACAGTGGCAAAATGTAGAGTTCTTGTTCGTGGACGAGATATATTTGGTTCCCTTTGGTAATCCTTTGGCGACATGAATGCTATGCTCTTGTGCGACCTCTTGCAGCTTCCGCCAGGAAGGTAGTATCAGTATTTGTTAGCAATAAAGTCTTTCCTGTTCCAGCGCCCCACGCTTTTACAATCAAATATTATAATTAAAAGCACATAGTTTACACTTCAGCCCAGAAATAGAAACAACTTGAACGATCCATAATTTATTTTTTGTTAATTTATTTTATACTTTTTGGTCTTTGATAACGAAATATTATTTAAATTTATACATTTATTTTAAGTAGGCGAGCGAATGAGCCCGCATTCCCTCCATCTCCGCCTGTGAGTCTGTATTACATGGTGTTTTATCTGTCCGCTTAAAACAATCTAGCTCTTCAATTAGGAGACCACTAAGTGATTTAACACTAATCAGGGCCACATACGCCTGTCCAGGCGCAAAAGTACGGCACCCTAACTACACCACTGCGTGGTGGTGGAATGTATAATTGGGTTGTTATAACTTGAAATCTGATCGTGTTCAAAGTCCATTACATGGTCTTTCTTACAAGTGCAAACACGACTATGTTACGATATTCCATCATGGAATGCCAGTGCCTATCTTCCGGCTTCACCATAAGACCTTGAAACCTATACTTGGCCAAAGTTCATTACAAGACTTTTCTAAGTAATCCAAAACAGCGATGATACGATTTTCCATCATGAAGTTCCAGTTCATGTCTTCCGGCTCCATCATCAGATCAGTTTGACAGTACCATATTATTGTATTGTCATCAGAACTACATCATCCTCCTAGCGTTTATCCCAGTTAGAACCCGGGGTAAGCTTTTTAGTGTAACCGGATTTGACTGAATATTAGCTTTTCCACAGAGCGACTGTCTGTCTGACCTCCCCAACTCAAAGGGCTAGCTATATTCCATGATTTAGACTAGTGACAGTTTATTTATAGGTACTGACTCCCTATAACGACTGTTAAAGATCTTCATGACAGCCGGCACCGACGGCTTAACGTGCTTTCCGAGGCACGGGGCAAGCGATAATTTACAATTCAATACGCACATAACTCCGAAAAGTCATTGGTGCGCGCCGTGGATTCGAACCCGATACCCTCTGCATGGCAGTCTGTTAGTATTTCCACTAGGCTATCGCTGCCTCATCAGAACTACATACAGCTGCCAATTTTCATTACGCTACTACCCTTGGAAGATGGTTAAATTAGTTAGCTTAGATTCCATTACATAGTTACATACCTACATGTCGAGTTCCAGTTCATATCTTCCGGCTCCATCATTAGATCAGTTTGACAGTACCATATTATTGAATTGTCATTAGAATTACATACAGCTGCCAATTTTCATTACGCTACGACCCTTGGAAGATGGTTAAATTAGTTAGCTTAGATTCCATTACATAGTTAGTTACATTTCTACACGACGACCTAATAAAAGCGTGTTAATTTTAAGTCAAATAGTTGTGGATAAAATGAATTCACCGAAATCAATTTTAAGGAAGAAAAAAATTTGACAGCTGAACGGAGCGGAAGGAAAATTTTTATATTCCGTTAAAATATTTTTTTTTTCATTTTGCTACAATTATTAATAGCCAACAGAGTGGTGACGATACCTGGTTGAATAAACATAAAGTGGTTTCACCCGCTCCAACGTTTGATCACTAAGAAAAGTGAATAGAGCCAAATACGTCGAACGAAACCGTTGCATCGCGAAAAAATATTTCTTGCTGGCTGGTGTGAGGAGCGCCGTTTCGGGCTCACCGAAGCGCACCGAAATGTACAGCTCTAATGTGCCACCATGCCGGCCTCCGCTAGCGCACTGGCCGATGGCAAAGGACCGCCGCCACGGACAATAAAAATATTAAAGTGCTTGACACAGAGTACCTTTTTATAGCTTGACAAACGTCAGTGTCTATTGCAAACGTCAGTGTCTATTGTGTTGATTGTTTTGATTGTTTTTGATATTATATTTTAGCTATAAGTTTATTTTTAGTGAATTGTGTAATTCATGTCGTATAACGGTGGCAAAAGCGATGAGGAGGTAAGTGCCAGTCAACTTTACACACCGACTACCCTGGTGCGCTGCCCCATCTGTCCCCAAGCACGTTTGTTCAAAGGTGAGCGGGGCCTCAAAGTACATTTAGGAAAAATTCACAAAAACCAAAATGTACTTTCCGGCCCCACTACTTCCACCAGTACTACACAGAACAATCCCACAGACGCCCCTAAAATTCCCTTTTGGCAGTATTTAAGTCAGCTAAAAAATTCCATTCCGATCCTGAAGAGAATTCCCCGTGGTGCGAGGCCTTCGGTGGCTCAAAACCTAGCACATTGCATAGGCCTTGTCATCCGGGAGAATTCTATTACGGCTTGGGAACAGCTACTCACTTTCCCTTATAGAATTCTACATGCTCAAGGAGACCGGCTTACAAAAAAAACTTTAACAACAAAAATTAAAGAAAACTGCAATATTTCGGCATCAAAATTAGAATACCATCCTCCCAAAACTCACCGCAACAGCACCATCTTCCATCATGTAGAGTCGAAACTAAGGGAAGGTGACATCAGGGGAGCGTCCAGGCTCTTATTCAGTAGCGATGTGGTGGCGCCTTGCTCTGCCGACACACTCGCAAGTCTGCAGAGCAAGCATCCAGCGCCAGGGGATAACCTCTCCTTTCCTGAGCCACCTAGCGCTGACTCGGACTTTCTCAGCATTACAGCCAAAGACGTGGTTGGTGGCGTTGGCTCCTTCCGTAGTGGGTCTGTTGGTGGTCTCGACGGTTTGACACCACAACATTTGAAAGATCTTGTGTTTTCAAGCGCCGGGGCGGCCGGCGACTCGCTTTTGGGTGAGCTAACGGCATTAACTAATCTCATGCTCTCCGGCAATGTGAACGATGCCATCGTCGACGTTTTGTATGGCGCTAATCTGTGCGCCTTACGAAAGCGGGATGGTGGCATTCGTCCCATTACCGTGGGGTGCACGTACAGGCCTATGGCAGCTAAAATATGCTGTCGCCATTTTAACACCAGCTTTTCTTGTAAATTTCAGCCACAACAGCTGGGATTTGGTTCTAAAGGAGGCTGCGAGGCTGCTGTACATGCCTTGTCAACGTACCTTGACTGTAATGGAGGTGAGGTTGTCTTGAAGGTTGACTTAAAGAATGCCTTTAACTCAGTCAATAGAGACACCTTGTTGACACAAGTTAAATTGGAAACACCCCAAATCTACAATTTTCTTTGGCAGTGCTACAGACACCCTTCTAAATTAATATACAAGGAACATCTTTTAGAATCTGCCGTCGGTTGTCAACAAGGTGACCCTTTTGGACAACTAATTTTTAGTTTGGCCATCCATCCAGTTATAAACCAACTAAATTCAAAATTAAACATCTGGTACCTCGATGATGGAACCCTGGGAGGTGACGTAAACACTGTATATCAAGATCTGGCATTCCTGAAATCGAAATTTTTATCCATAGGCTTAGAGTTGAATACAAGTAAATGCGAAATTTTTATTAATGACAATTTAGATAAATCCTCTATTCTTTCAATATTCCAATATCTGGCACCCAATATCACACAAGTTGAAAAAAAGTTCTCTTCGCCTCCTGGGGTCCCCAATTTTAGACGACGGTTTTGATTCCTTTATACAGGAAAAAATTCAAAATTTTAATGATGTTTCAGACAGGCTACTCAAAATTAATATACATTCGGCTTTTACTATTATTCGATATTGTCTTTTTGTCCCTAAATTTACACACGCGTTACGGTCTTCACCTTTTTGGAAAAATCCGACTCCACTCATTCAAATGGACAAAATTATACAGAATACCCTATATAAAATTTTGAATGTGGCTCTGAACGACCGAGTGTGGCAACAGGCGTCCTTACCTGTGCGCTTAGGCGGCCTCGGCGTTCGCAAAATTTCTGACGTAAGCCTGCCAGCGTTCTTGTCATCGGTCCACAGCACTGCAGAATTGACCAGGAAAATCTTAGCACCTACACTGGTTGATTCTGAGGTGCCGTGTAAGGCCGATGCCATGAACGCTTGGAGAAATTCTTGTCCAGGAACTGAGTTACCCCGAAACTTGTTCTCCAAAGTTCTGGCAATGGGATGGGCCGCTTTGCAGCGTGGTACGAGAAAAACTCCTCAATAGATCGGCCAAC
Organism: Euclidia mi; assembly: GCA_944739405.2. Taxonomy (NCBI): domain Eukaryota; kingdom Metazoa; phylum Arthropoda; class Insecta; order Lepidoptera; family Erebidae; genus Euclidia; species Euclidia mi. Next base: position 93,577,970 of record OX123183.2, on the reverse strand, counting down.
GCTGCGGAGCGTGCTCGCCTGTTGGCTGTGGGAGAATGGGAATCGGGCCTCTGGCTTCAGGCACTGCCATCGTCCAATATAGGTACCATGTTGGACGATACAACCTTCCGCTTCGCTACTTGCCTCCGTTTAGGCGCGTCATGTGTCTCTCCGCATCGCTGTCACTGCGGTGAGGCTGTCGATAGCCTTGGTCACCTTGGTCTGTCATGCAGCAGGAGCGCGGGTCGTATTTCACGACACGCCAACCTCAACGACATTCTGCGCCGTGCTCTTGTCACCGCTGGCGTTCCAGCCCAACTTGAACCTCAGGGCTTGGCACGCGACGATGGCAAGAGACCGGACGGGATGTCTTTACTGCCGTGGAAGCTGGGTAGGCCTTTGGTATGGGACGCGACATGTGTCGATACCCTTGCGCAATCCCATCTTTCCAGCACAGCAGGTTGTGCGGGCGCTGCTGCTGCTTCAGCAGAGACCCTCAAACGGCGCAAATACGTAAATCTTGTAGGAGATTATGTATTTGAGCCGTTTGGGGTCGAAACCATGGGGCCATGGGGTCCAAGTGCGAGATCCCTTTTTAGGGATCTCGCAAAGAGACTGATCGACGCCTCGGGTGACCAGAGGGCTGGCACGTATTTAGCACAAAAGATAAGCATTGCTATACAACGAGGCAATGCCGCCAGTCTTCTGGGCACGCTTCCGATTGACTGCGATGCGGATGACTTCCATGACGCCTTCTAAATTTAATTTTAATTTATTTTTCGTATTGTATATATTAAATAGCCTTATTTTAATTTTAGGACATAATTAAGTTGCTTTTCATGTAATAGTTGATTTTCTTTGGAAAATAAATGTAGACTATGAACAAGATAATCAATTTAATAAACTTTTTTTAATTTTAAGGATATACCAAGCCACCGAATACAACTAAGAACCTTAATAAAAGAGTTGAACGGAGACGCACAGACGTGTTATCCTTACCACCGACGCGGCACTACTAATTGTTCGTATTACTCTAGCAAATAGTCTCGAACTCACTAAAATACAGGATTTATTAACAGATCAGTGCGCGCCACTGATATCAACTCTAAACTTCGGACGCGAAGACAATCAGTCGTAACTTGTTTAGTATGGCCTATAATGACGTAGCAATATTATACATTGAGTTATTAACTATCTAGTTGTTTGTGAACACATGCTAAATAGTGCCATTTATTGAACAAAAATAGAAAAAAAATAATTTCCCCCGCAATCCGAGGGGCGGACGCGGCACCGAGGTCAATATTTTCAAGGTTTTATTTTTTTTTATTCCCTTGCATTTTATTTATTTAAAAATAATACTTGCGGCACCTAATATGAAGTCCTACCTATTTTAGAAAAAATTATCAAGTTGTTAGTTATCCATTTTGAACTGAATTTTCACCCGGTCACGCTTATTTGAGCCGGCTGAGAATGACCCACTTATAGTATGGTGTGTGTGTCTTGTATAAGTTTATATTTTATAGCTAGTTTTTGATGGACAATATTTACTACCTGATTGTGTCGGTGTGTATAATCAGTTTGTGTGAGTGTTGCGCATGCGCCTGTGATGTGTTGTATCGTTTCTGGTTGTCTATGTGTATCATTACCGACATTTGTCATCGGTTATGTTATCATCTAAACCTAGTCCAACCTCTCTGGTTATCATCTTTAAGGCGCTGACAACCGCTATTGAGTTGAGCTGTTGCTGTCACTGTCGGATTGTATACATAAGAAAGAGAAGCGCGACGACGACGGGACGTTTGATCTTTTTACAAACCATAAAATAAATTAATTACTTAAAAATGAATTCAGTAGTAAAAAATAAAAAACAACCAACTTCTGTATTTAAATAATTATGATACATTATTGTTATAAATTTTACTAACGTACGTTGATTATACACACATCCATCTTTCCATGCTTTACATGAATAACAGCGCATTTGTCCACACCAAAGTCCATATTGATAGAATTACTAAAGTTTTGGGTCACGTTTAGTAAATTTATCAATTGGGTATTACTGTGGCCCAATAATTTAAGGTCATCCATATATAACAGGTGAGATATGACCTGACCGCTTCTCTGTAACCTGTAACCTAGCCCTGAACCCTCCAGTAATGTACTGAGAGGGTTCATGGTTAAGCAAAACCAAAGGGGACTCAGACTGTCGCCTTGACAAATTCCCCGCTCAATTCTAATCAGTTCGCCATCCTCCTGGATCCATCGACATTCTGGATAGCTAAGAACCATATTCCATTGCCCATACATGTCTTTAGAAAGGTGCGTAGAGTAGTATTTACTTTATACAACTCCAGCACCCTCAAAAGCCATGTATGCGGTACGGAGTCATACGTATATAACCTATCCAACATGCTGCCAGATCCTTTCGGTTACGGCGAACTCGTTGGCTAATAGCCATGTCAATGAGAAGTAGCTCCTTAGTACCACGAGCCTCCTTCCTACATCCATTCTGAGAGGCTGACATAATTGAATTAACTTCAACGTGTTTAGCTATTTTAGCTCTCATAATAGATGTAAGAAGTTTATAGACCGATGGTAAGCATGTAGGTCTATATTTGCCGGGCTCGCCAGTACAACCAGTCTTATGGAGCAAGTGGGTAATGCCAGTTGTCATAAAAGCTGGTAACGTCCCAGAATCTATGGCTTATTGAAATTGAGATGCCAAACGGTCATGCGAACTACGTAGCCACTTCAGCCAGAAATTGTGCAGTCCGTCCCGACCAGGAGATTTCCAATTAGCTAATGAACGGACTGCATTTGTAGCATCCTGGCTAGAGATGAGCACACATTCCATTTCTGGGATATATTCGCATGTACGTTCGACATCTCGCAACCAATCGCCTTTAGTGTGGCCAATGGGCACCGACCAGATGCCACGCCAAAACGTGGTTGTGGTGTCCCCGTCCGGCCGGCGCACATCAGTCACACATAGATCTGGTCGCTCCCAGCTTCTAGATACCCACCTCTGGTCACTTTGGAATGTACGATTTATGTTATACCGGTCTACCCGTTTTTTAAATCTACGTATTCGGCTTGCTCATGCATAGACTTTCTGTTTTGGGAAGTCAATGCGATCTGTGACACGGGATATATAATCTTGAGGACTAATATTAGTCCCCACGGAAGCCCATTTCACAAAGCGCATTACCCTGGGGCGTGTATTCCCCACCCTCTTAACAGATAAGCTTACCAAAGTGCTAATTAAGTGGAAATACGCCACTCAATCCTGCACTGCCACGCCGGGACAGCCGATCTTTGTCGTACAGCAGTGTCAACTACGGGTAGCTTAACACCTGCTACATGACATGCCGCCACGACAGCACAGTACAATATTGAATGGGTATCGCCAAGGGCCTTGCTATCCTCTAGATAACTAGACAATAGCGAGTCAAGAGCACTTACCAGCGCTATATTTCGTCTATGCATAGGCAAACGCGGTGGACGGGGCCTAATCATGGGTGCCACGTACCAGTATTCCCATATCGCACATTCCAGAGCTTCTTTTACCTCTTCATTGTACTGTGTACTTACATTATTAGCCATGTCACCCTCCTGCAATGACGTTAATATCTGAAGGCGTCACATTCAGCGTTACTGACGCAGTACTCGTTTGGGTGGGGATGGCACGGCTCGAAGGTAAGTACGCTGAGCGAAGCCTAACAAGTACAGCTTCATCCAGCTTGCGAATGCGCTGGATAACGTGCACTTGATCCGGTAGACGTTGAGCCGTGACGTTGATGCTTGGTTCTAAGGCCTGAAACAAGAGGAGCATGCGACTGCGGTACGCAGTGAGGTTAGTGCCTCCCTCTGTCACCCCAAAATATGCACGCATGACGTTTTCATTGATCGACATTGACCACTTCAGGCGCCGCACATTACTACCAGCAGCGGAGACCCTGTTTGGGGCCGGTGGGCTCCGAGGTCCCAAGCACGCTGGTAGCCGGCCTCTCCTACGCCGCCGCGCAGGTGACGGTGTCGACGGCGGAGAGAAATACTCGTCGCTGGCGCTCGACGCAACTGCAGCCGTCGGCGTTGTCAGCGCCGGTTCCGACGGCTGCGAGGCGGAGCTCAGCGATGGGTCCGGAGGTGTTGGGTGTGCTCTTAGATGTTTGTTTCTGGCCCTCGTCAACATGCTAAAGTATTAATTTCACTTTCATTTTGGTCATCGATTTATAGCCGCCGGAGACTTTAACGCGAAGCACACTCATTGAGGATCAAGACTCGTCCTCCCAAGAGGTACAGAGCTTCTGAAATCCATTGAAAAGCTGAAAATGGAAATCATCTCAACAGCCCACATACTGGCCTACTGATAGGAAAAAAGTACCGGACCTAATTGATTTTTGTACTATCAAGGGCATATCAAAGCATTATTTTCAGTGTGAAAGTAGTTATGAACTCTCATCAGACCATTCTCCAATTTTGATCACTCTACAAACACAATTGAAAGAAACCACTGAAAGATGCGCACTCCATAACAAAAGCACAGATTGGGAAAACTTCGGCACAATGGTGGACTCTGCTTTGTCACGTACTGTAAGTCTAAAATCCGAAGAGGACATAATAGCTGCAGTAGAACACTTCAATAACTCTGTCACGATTGCAGCATGGCAATCTACTTCTTATACATTTCAAAAAAATTTAAAAATCTCAATTTCTTGGCAGATTCAGGAAAAAGTATATGAGAAAAGACAACTCAGAAAGAAGTGGCAACAATTCAGATTTCCAAACGATAAAACTAAATTCAACCGAGCCGTTAAGGAACCTAAAAAAAATATTGGACAAGGAATGAAACGATGGTGTCCAGGCCTTTCTGAGTAACTTGGATGCAACAGCTGCTTCTGACTATTCTCTCATGAAAGCTACCAAAAAATTTAAGCAGCCGAAAAAGATTTCTCCACCGCTTCGACAGGCAAACGGATCTTGGGCTCGTAGCCATCTCAAAAAATGTACTACTTTTGCTGAACATCTTGCAACTGTTTTCCAGCCACGTCCTTACGAAGGACCCCAGGACCATACAATTAAAATAGCTGAAGTGCTAGAAACTTGCGATCCAACAACTGGCAGGAACATTAAAAAGTTCAAAAAACAGGAACTTTCAGGAGTCATAAGAAACATGAAACCCAAAAAATGTCCGGGGAATTGACTTAATTACAGGCACAATCTTGCGTCAATTACCACCACCCGGTTTGAACTTCTTACTAGCCATATACAACGCTATGACAAGACTACACTTCGTGCCTCCACAGTGGAAAACAGCACAAATTTTAATGGTTCCCAAACCTGATAAACAACTCCAAGACCCAAAATCGTACAGACCAATAAGCCTTTTACCAATGGCCGCTAAGGTATTCGAAACACTTCTTCTACAGCAGATAATGCCTGTCATTAAAGCAAAACGCCTAATACCCGATCATCAATTCGGGTTTAGACAGAAACATGGAACAATTGACCAGGTACACAGGCTTGTTAGTAAAATTCATAAAACATTTGAAGATAAAGAATATTGTGCGGCAGCTTTTATTGAAATTTCTCAAGCATTTGATAGAGTTTGGCACAATGGCCTCTTGTACAAACTTAAAATCAACTTCCCAAGTGACCTCTTCTTAATGCTAAAGTCCTACTTAAAAGAGAGATACTTCTTTGTAACATCAGGTGAAGCAACAACTAAACTTCATCCAACTGCTGCTAGAGTCCCACAGGGAAGTGTATTTGGTCCTATTCTTTACTTGCTCCACACTGCCGATCTCCCTACGTCAAATACAGCCACTACTGGAACCTTTACAGACGACACAGCCATTTTAGTACCGCACACACGTCCTGAAGTAGCATTTACTATGCTGCAATGCTGCTTGAATGACATTTCGGACTGGTTGAAGATGTGGAGAATAAAGGCAAATGAGTCCAAATTAATAAATGTCACATTTACTAAAAGAAGCGAAATATGTCCGCCAGTTACATTAAATAACATCCAACTTCCTCAAGCTGAACATGTCAAGTATCTTGGCCTACATCTTGACAGGCGCCTCACCTGGAAGAAACACATTTTTACCAAACGCAAACAACTGGGATTGAAACTTAGGGACTTATATTGGATAATGTTATATGTCTTATATGTCTTAAGTTGGCAAGAAATCACAGTTCAACCTAGAAAACCAAATCTTATTATACAAAACCACTATTAAGCCTATTTGGACCTATGGTATACAACTATGGGGAACATCATCACACTCTAATATTGAAATAATTCAAAGGTTTCAGAATAAGCTTTTGCGAATTTTAACCAATGCTCCATGGTATATTCCAAATGAAGCCTTACATCTTGACTTAAAAATCGCTACCATAAAGGAAGAAATTGGAAATTACATCAGATCATACAAGAAAAGAATAGCCCACCATTCAAATATTCTGGCAGTTCATCTTATGGATGAGAGGAAGAAAGTCTGCAGACTTAAGTTCAAAATACCACAGAAAATGATACAGAGATAACAACTCCGTATGGTTAATTGATTTTGGATGTGTCACAGGACACATACCATACAAGTCGTAATTAATAAAATGACAAAACAATTACTGAATGTCTTACCTAAAGTAGACAGATTGTAAGAACAAAGAGACAAAAAAAACATTTTGGTAAATATTGTTGTTGTTCACATATTTTCTATGACGGCTGTCATTGTATATTTACACTTTTCATTTTCTATATTTATGGTGGCTGTTTCGGGTATTTTCTTCTGGTTTTATATTGTAATTAATATTAGCTATACTTTTAAACTATGGATGTAATGAGATACGTAAAATATTATTATTTAAAATTCTTAAGTGAAAAATGCACGTTGACATTGGTGGTGTTGCCAGAGTATTATTATTATTAATTATGGACCCTGCTAGACGCATCACAGGCTATATATAAATTTAGATATCTACAAAACGCTTAAAATATGCATTTGCATGTTCTATGTAATGTTGCCGATCCTGTTTAGTCTTCACTGCAAATAAAATCCAATCATCATCATTCTCCTAGCGTTATCCCAGTTTCGACCTGAGGTCCACTTACTAGTCTAACCGGATTTGGCTGAATATTAGCTTTTCCACAGAGCGACTGCCTGCCTGACCTCCGCAACCCGAAATGATAACGACATTCTATGGTTTAGACTAGTGTCCGTTTATTTAGAGGTACTGACGCCCTATAACGACTGTCAAAGATCTTCGTGACAGCCGGGACCGACGGCTTAACGTGCTCTCCGAGGCACGGGATAATCAACAATTCAATACGCACATAATAATTCCGAGAAGTAATTGGTGCGCGCGGTGGATTCGAACCCGATACCCTCTGCATGGCAGTCTGTTGGTATCTCCACTAGGCTATCGCTGCGAATAAAATCCAATAACATAAACTTTATTATGTAGTATTGCTGGAAATGCTGGAGCACTAACCGAATAACCTTCAACTGTATGGCCTCGGTAAGTAATATTTTTCTTCTTGTGAGTCATAATGTTTATTGTTGATAGGATGCCCTAAGGTCTTGGTCAGTACATTACTGTAGGTGTAGAAGGATAATATAGATAAACAATGTGCCCAATATTTATACTCAATAATAAGTACCTAGCTCAAGAGCGGCGATATCTCAGTTGGCGGATCAACAATGGCCTGCCACTCGGATGGTCTGAGGTTCGAACCCACGGCAAGCACCACTAACCTACCGAAATGGTGTGCGTATTGAATTCTTAATAATTGTCCCTGCCATGCCACGGCAAACGTCTTTGAGTAATAACTCCAGTATCAGACTATTTATGGTACTGAATAACAATTCAGTACCATAAATAGTCTGATACTGGTCAAAGAACCAAATGGCAGGCTTCGGTGTGAGAGAGAGAAAAGTGAGAAAGCTCCAGGTACAGGTACCGTGAAAAGCACATAAAAAACAAACACACATTGTCATCTTCAAAGAAGCGAAACGAAATCATTGCAGTTCATTAAGCCATAGTGTCTTTGATCCCAGTCGTCACTTTTAATTTCCAGCTGAGAGGCTATTAAAGAACTATATTACTTGTATAATAACTTCTCAGATGCCTGAGGAACACAAAGGTTTGTAAAGGTTAATAAACTTAAGCAAAAATATGTAGAGATATATTTATGAAAAGCATACACAATACACTAGATATGAGCTAAATATCATGCAAATAATTAATCTACATGCATAGATGTACTTATATATATATCTGAGTACATTTTATAGGTCAATACCCAGTGGAGTGGGTATTTTATTTTATTTTATTTTATTTTATTTTATTTTATTTATTTGGGACAAACAAACAGTAACACATTATATCTGCGCACATAACGTTAACAAAGGTATTATTATAAATGTGAAACCCACACCGTTAGCCACAGCATATACAATTCATATGATAGCTGGGTAGCTGTCCTATATAGTATGTGTAACGTATGCAACTTATCATATTCGAACTTTCGATGCGAACTGCTTGAGAACAGTTGGGCTAAGCTGTTTTTGTACTAGATGTTGGACTACATAAAGAGTTATTCAATCACAATCTTTACTAAGCTATGAGTCAAAAAATTCTACACGTTTAAAACATAAAACCAGTACGACATCAATCTAATGCTCTTGAGATAATTTAGGAGGTTCGAGCTCTTAAAATATCTTAATAACATTAGATTGATGTTTGATGATATGTTTGATATTAACTTATCAATAACGGCGATAAAAATAGCTCAACTTGCATGTTTCCAAAAACAAATAAATACATAATGCTAATCTAGACGAGTCCACTATCGAATTCGAAAATCGAAATTATAATTTACATAGATAACTTAGATAAGTATAGGCACGAAAATATTATGTGCAAGATAATACGTAAGTAAGGGCGATAATGTAGTACAGTGCCAGACGCCAGTGCAACTTGCGACCGATAGTGAATACATACAGAAGCGGGCCGCTACTTGTGGTCTTACGCCGCAATTTTCCAATTCCGCACATTATACCTCGGAAACCATTACCGTCGGTTACTGTTCGTCTTAGTTCTTGAATATTTATATAAGATGGACGTGGAAACGGGAAGAGACGATATAAGCTACGAAGACGGGAGTTTGATTGTTTTTAGTGATTTGTTTTTCACCATTCCTTCAAAGAGTAAGTACTTTATTATTTTTTTCTACGAAACGATTAAGAAAGCAATGTGTTATGATGCAGATTTCTCAAATATCATATTTTCGTAAAATGTTTTGTGTTTACAATTTGTAAATACCATATTATTTAAACCTCGGAAAGTGTGAAGGTAATTCGGTCCGGGCTATTCGCAATCAAACATTTAACATTGTATCAACTGTTGCAGTTTTACAAAAGTACTTGCAAGTCGTTGCCCCATGTCTTTTTTGTTTTTCTAAGATACGTTTCAATATATTACACAAATTCAATTACTTTCTTCATATGTGCGAGAGAAACGGAGATTTTGAGTTGTACTTGAGTATACAACTGCTGCAAAAATAAATTAAAATATTCAAATACGGTGATCATACCTTGGAAATAGATGGTGTTCAAAAAGCTGACTTTCATCTACTATTTCTTAAAGCATCATCGACTTTTTCACGAACTAAGATTAGTTACGATATATTTAGCATTATATGATTTCTTTTTATGAAAAACCTATTCATACCCTACACTCCCGTGCTTAAAGCGTCCTGTTTAAATTTCAATCAATAAGCACTTCAGTTGATTTTGTTATTATAAATATTTCTCGTAGGTACTACCATCGAACTAGACGACTAAAACTAAAACACTACTACTAAGTAATCCATCATATTTGAATAATATTTGTGGTTATCCGAGGGTTTGAAACTTTACAACAAAATGTTTGATGTCATCCCGATACCAATCCCAAAGAAAATGAATAGTAAATTAATAATGTCATAATGATAAATTGATAATAATGATGAAGTAGTAAGGTGTACTACATAATTTAAATTTTGTTCCGGCTTCTGTCTTAAAAAGGACCCTCTTTTATAACGTCCTGGAATACATTCACATAAATAGTGTGCCTCTAATAAGTTTGTCTTAAATTTTTAGAACAAAAATAAGTTGCGGTGTGAATGGTGAATGCATCATCAGCTCCATATTTGAAATATTCAAATACACTTCTGTTACCTTAACGGGGTGTGAGGATGCGTTATCGTCGTAGTTTTTGCGATCTTATTCTAAAATTCAGAGCCAATGTCGATCAGCGGTAACTTTGCAACTGTAACTTCAAGCGTCCTGATTTGATGAAAAATCAAGTAAGCATTTTCTTACTAATGCTCCGTAGTTTCTGACAAACAACAACTTATTTACTTTATTTTTTATTAATTACTTTATTTTTTATAATTCTCTCAGTAGGATTACTTAATTTTATCGCCAATATTTCAATCCTTGCTATAAATTATAAATTAACACCTGTCTGCGTTGCATCCGTGTTGATATAACAACTCATTCGAGTTAGTGAGTCTAGTAAAGTGCTAATAAATAATACAAATACTTGGAGATGACACGCGCTTAGAAGTTACCTCTACACCGTAAACGAATTCTGTTTCTCGAGAAAATACGAGATTTTGTGCCGCATAGCATTCACCTTCACCTTCCGAGATTTGTTCCAATACAGTCTTTACTTATAATAACTAAAGCTAGCTGTCAATGCCAACGTTGTTCTGCCATATAATAGGGTGTGGAAGCAGGAGAGTGCGAAATAGGCACTTCCTGATATCAAAAATAATAAAAAATACTTACCCAACAAATTTTTTTGTCAAGAAAAAAAAAAGCTGTTATCACCTAGGGGTATAAAATAGCCTACGACCTACCAAATATACACGAAATATTTTGTAAAAATTGCTTAAGCTGTTTCGGAAGAGTTCGATAACAAACACAGTAACTTTATAAAGCTGTTGTGTGCGAGCACTATTTTCAGAAACTGCAAAACCGATATGAACAAATATTTCTTCTAAACGTCTAAGGAACTCTACACTGCAAAACGTATAGTAATATAAAATTATAGTAGCATAAAAGTGCAGTACAAAGGACCAGGTATTAGCCGGTAAAAGCGACTGAAATTAAAAGACATAGTTAATCCTTTTACATTTATTGAAATAAGAATCATGTCATTACTTATTGAAATATCAGTTTAGAATAAAAATTTAATTGAAATTTTACTAAAGCTTATAAAATCACTTCATAAACTTCAGAAATGCTCAAGGCGTATTACTAAAGCACAAATTCACAAGTAAATTAAATACTATCTACTGTAAATAATATAATTAAGTTGTCTCAAATAACGCACAAACTGACACTCGCCCATGTTTACAAACAACAGAATAACTTATTAAATTATCGTGTAACTTTGTGATAAATATCATTTAACAACGATGTACTTATGCGTAAACATTAATTTATAATTCTCAGTATAATGAGAGTTTATCTCTTGGGTGATCTGAGATCATTAGCAAAATAAGGTAACTAATTATTTCTCATTAACGAAACACTCTGTTTGTGATTACATAGTTATGTTAATGACTCTGCTATTCTTGACCCGGGAAATCGAACATAGGCACAATAGACCAGTTGGCGAAGCGGGAGTGTAAGCGACGGCTACGTCGAAGGTCGCGGGTTCGATTCCCGCTCAAGTCAAACATTTGTGTGCATGAACATGGATGTTTGTCTTTGTCTGGGTGTTTCTATGTATAATATGTATGTATTTATAAAAAAAAAATATATACATACATACATACATACATATCGTCACGCCTTTTATCCCCGAAGGGGTAGGCAGAGGTGTATTTCTACACCCACTTTTCGCCAGATATACTTGCGAGGGGCAAGCTTATTGCCGTACCGGGCACATTTCCAGACTCCGTGCTGCTACTGAGAATTTCGTGACAGAAAAACCCAATAACACTGCCCGACCCAGGAATCGAACCCGGGAGCCGGGATCCCACGTGCACATTTATGCCGCGAGACCAACGAGGCAGTCGTATAGGATTTGATGTCGAGTTTTCCGTCTCTACGCAAAGATGGTATTTGCATCGTGTTATCCCTCAGTCGCCTCTTACGACACCCACGGGAAGATAGGGGGTGGTGACGCTTGTATTCTATGCCGTCAGCCACACGGCGTTATGCCGTCAGCCACACAGCGCACATACGGCAAAACAGCCACTTTAGGCGGCCAAAAATGAGTTTATTCATAGTGTCACAAAGTTCAAAATAATTTGTATATTGATAGTACGTTAACCGATGCACTCCACTCAAGACGTTTTTTAGTGTATCAGGGTGATAACAAAGGAATTTGAGCACGCAAAGGTAAAAAGATCCGAGCGACCCTTAGTTTGAAGAAGAAATTGCAAGCATTTCAACGTGTGTTTATGTCGTGGTAATAAACAACTGTAGCAAATAGTAATATGGATTATGGAGAGACAAGTATGTACTTGAATATTTAATTTAGATTTTTTGAAATTATAGGTATTTAAGAGATATATGAGCATGTTTGTAAAAACTTTTATTTTTGTACAACTTTTTACGTTGTTCAAAACGTATAAAAAAGTTCCAACTAGTACCACGATAATATCATATGTAAAATATTTATTCGTTCAATTACTATTAACATTGCCAAATTTAGCACCCCAAATTAATCCATTTCTAAATGAGACCACTTTATTCACAGGTAGAGCTAAGGAGCCAACTATGGCGGGACTTACTGTTACTAAGAAAGAACTGTTTTTATTGTTGCGTAGTGAGAACTTTTGTAAACTGACATCGTCAAAGTGCAATGAATGATTAATTAGATATGTATTAGATAACTTTAGTTATTCAAAAGATATTGAAATGAAAATTAAAGATGTGATAAAAGTGTTTGTATCCAAACTGTGGAAAAAGTGGAAGATTGCGAAAAAAAGCCAGTAAGATAAAATAAACTTCATTTTGTGTGTATATTAATAAACATTTGTCTGGATTGACCAACAAGTACGTTTTGAATAAATAACTAAGTGCAGCTATTTTTGGCCTCCCTAAAGTGGCTATTTTGCCGTATGTGCAGCGTAAAAAAAAGTATATAATGTATGTTTATCCATTATCTAGTACCCATAGTACAAGCTCTGCTTAGTTTGGGACTAGATGGTGTTTTGTGAATGTGCTAGAATATTATATTATAGCACGGAACTAGTCTAGTATCCTACGTAAGCGATATAATATAGACCGCACTGATGGCCTTGTGGTTTAAGCAGCCGCCTCGCCGCTTGGCACTGAGGAGAGTGTTCTAAGTTCGATTCCCACTCAAGACAACACTTTGTATGATCCTAAAATCACTGTTTCGAGTCTGGTTGTTCTAATATTTATTAAGTACCCTGCGACACAGACTTATCAACTAGGGTAGGCACTGCTTAAGAAAAATATGAAAAATAAGAATCAGCAACCTTTTACGTGAGCCAACATGGCAGGTTGAAAAGAGTTTGTTTTGAGTTGAATCACGTGGCTCACAAATCATGCTAGACAACTTAATCATACTGACAGCCGGTTGCAGAAACGATATTTAAAATTTTAAAACGAGATTAAACCCTAATCTATTTTTAAGTCGTTGCACAACGCCAAATTGTTGTAAAATTTAATCCTTTATTAAATTTAATTTAAGAAGAGTCAAAGCCTACATTAAAGCGCGTTTTACGTTGCACAAACGGCCATTAGCGTGAATTGACACGTGAGAATTTTAAATATGACAGATGTAAATTTTAAAATCTAATGTGAGCTCAGTGAGGTATTAAAGCTCTATTGTTGTTGAATTTATCTCTGTTCCATAATATCCTATTGTACATTGAAATGTTTGTTGCCAAATATAGCTCTATTAAATAATATATTTCAATGCATTGTAGTGTTTTACGGTATTGAAGTGGTTTACAATGAATACCTAAGTTATGTCTTTACTAGTCTTTCATTTTTGTCTGATCACGAAGAAGATTATTTTCGCGGTCAAATTCTGGCAAGGCGAATTTATTTTCAAGGCACGACGGTGGAAAATTGAATTACGTATTACATACAGAGTATCCATAGAAGCAGATGACCAAATACGAAACATTGTAGATAAGGAACCCATGTCTCAAAGAAATAAATAATTATGTTGATGGTCTAACACAGTTTTTAATTTGTTTGAGGGTTTTTGCCACAGGAGCTTGTCAACTGAACAGGTCTTGGGTGATTATTATATAAACACAAATCCAGTGTGTAGATTAGTGCAAAGAGTTCTCAAGCCCTTGCAAATTAAGCTCAAAATGTATTAAATTGCCAAACAGGAAAGTTCTACGTCTACATTTAAGATCTACGTTGAGTTGCAGCTAGCTTCTATGAAATTGATGGATTTCCACGAGTCGTAGGCGCTTTGGATTGTACTCATGTTAAAATTATTATTAGCAGAGGAGGTCATCATCCAAGCTATACCAGTGCAAGAAGAGATACTTCTCCATAAGTGTAAAAATAATTGATGAAATATATCTTATTGAATAATGACAACAAAACACATTACAAACGAAAGATATAAAAATATTTCTTTATCGTATGCAATTTAACCAATATGTCTTGAATAGTTTAACAGCTTATTTCCTTCTCTTTACTCTCATTTTGTGCCTTCCACATAAATAAAATAACTGGGCATTTTCATATTTTGATTTTATATTATTACAAATACAATAGTAGCGATGGCGTATGTACTCAAGTTAGGTATAGAAAATCATCATTCATGAATGGTATTACGAACTGCATTATATGGTCAATCATTATAATTAGCGCCAGGCTTCCTCTTTGTATAAATTGTCACGACTTTTCAGCCCAAAACGTAACAATTTTAATTAAAATCGTAATAATGATTCAATACAACAAAAACATAAACATGTCAATTTTTGACAAACGTTTTGATAGTCTTGACCACAGATTTACTAAATATAGACTAAATATGTATATTTAGAATTATACCTCCTTGATGTATGTAATCATTACATTTTGTTTATTGAAATTTTTACTCATAGTACATTTCATAGATTATTGTGCATATAACTAAACGGAAATGTTCACTCTTTTCGTTCACTTGTAGGCATTAGTTCTTCATTAGTTAAATGATGTTTAGCCAAGCGTAAAATTTGTTTGTGCAACGTCATTAAATTATGACACACATTAGCCATAATCTTCCTTTAAGTAATAAAGAATTAATTTGAAGCTTTCTGCAACTGACTGTTAGTTTTATATTTAGGAAGCTGTCAGGTATTGATCTGATGGACTGTCTTAGTTGATTAGAAAACTATCAAGTTCATTGAAAATAGCAACTTTGAGGCTTGAAACCCGTCTTTGAATCGAAACGATATGCATTTTACCATATATTTTGTTATCTTCAATTATCATTGCAGTTAAAACCGGTTACGCATTTGATATATTCGTGGGGTTACCCAGCATAATTATAACATAACTGACTGAGTTAAACTAAGCGCATATAAAATAGGTATTGCGCACCCTTTTAACATGCGTCCATAATAAGTAAGAGAAATACAATACGATAACTTTGTATCACCGAAAATTTAAGTAGTAGTTGCGACTCTGCTGACTCACTAACCATCAGGTTTTGATATTCAAAGCAGCATCCAAAGAGTTGGACTGTGAATGTGACCAGAATGCCTTTATTTTTGCCGCTTCGTAGCCGCCATAGGTTTTCGTCAATCTGCACACGAATGCTACAGATATGAAATTAGACTCGTCACAATTGTACTCATATTTTAGTATTATTAATGACTAGAGAAGGGCCACAGCTACGATCGCATATTTTGTTTGCCGTTTCTGCCCGTGGGAATTTCGGGAAATCCTTTCTTCTTCCACCAAATTTCAGTTTCTTGTCCCTAATAGTTTTAGCTGTGCGTTGTCTGTCAGTCAGTCAGTAACGCAAGTTTTCGATATATATGTACATTTGATATCACACCGACTAAGTAAATATTAAACCATTTTAGGGTTGATTTTTCAATCGTCAGTTAAAATTTACTTGACAGTTAAACTTGTAACCGGGCTAAATTAAAAAGTACGTAACATCATTAATCTACTTTATCCACAACCGTAGTTTTTAATTTGTAAGTGTTATATTTTATTCTTTTGTTATCTTATAACTGACGATTTAAAAATCGGCCCTTAGTAATTTAGTAAAAATCTGAAATGTTTACCTTAGGTTTCTCTCTACAAGATCAAATGCGATTAATGACACAAGCTTCAATATTGATACAGATATTAAGCACTTGAAATATTTTTTTTAATTAGTAATAGATGTAGGTAAAATAATTTGAAATGTCTAAGCGCCACTATAACATCGTAAAGTTGATCTAAATTCTTACTATTTAAAATGGCCGAGTCAGTAGTGTGTTGATACATTGTATGATACGCTTCCGACAAAAGAACATAATTATAATGAAACAAATAACAACATGATAATTACTTTGTTATTATTATTGACTCCTAGTTCACTGATCGGTCAACTGCGTTACATTATGAGTAATGAATAATTTCAATTATAAGGTAGTGAGCTACCTTATAGTTGAAACGTGTATGGAATAGAGTATAGAGAGATCAGATGTTCATTCATACATTTTCTTTTGCGCTATTGGAGTAAAAATGGGTTGACGGTATCTATACCAATATGAAGCTGAAGAGTTTGTTTGTGTGTCTGTTTGGTTGAACGCGCTAATCTCTGGAAATACTAATTCGATTGTGTTAGATAGCCCATTTATGGTAGAAGGCTATAGGCAATAAAGCAGAAACCCTATGTAGCTAAATAAAGCGGGTGTAGCAGCGGGCTCAGCTAGTTTTCGATAAATTCTAAGTACTTGTAGTTTAAGCCAAATTTTCCGAACCATCAAGGAGCATAATTGTTGCTGCTACTTTGCGGCTATGCAATATATTTAACACATTGGTCATGGCAAAGCAACCATTTGTATTACAATACCCTTTGACACACAGAACCATGAAACGCCAAAACGCAACAATGTTTGGGTACTATGAAATAACTTCACATCCAAAATTTAAAACTTAGAGACAAGTGCCATATACGATCTCGTGACGTCAGTTGCTATGGAGTGTAGAATATACAGCAATTCAACGTCGAGTTATACTGAAAAATAGATATCTATTTCTAGATGTGTCAATTTAAAAGTAATAACTTAAATAAACCGCGACAAAATCATAAACTTAACTTTGAGTAACATGCAAAGATGTATAGATCTAACCGTTATCTTTAAGTATGCCTTGCTTTTACTATACAATATGTCGCACCCTTAAAAATAAAAAGATGTAACTCAAAAACTACAACTTGTGGGAATCGGCGATTAAAGTTTTCAACTTATTCCGACTTGTCTTTGATTCAAAGTTTTAGACCACGTACTAGGTGTTTCGATAATTTAACTACTGATTTTGATTGACAAAACTATGGCCTTTTAATATAAATGGTTACTTTTATCTTAATTATCTATTATACCTTAAAAAATTGAAGCAAAAAAAGTTTTGAGTTAAATCAGTTTATGCCAAAAAATTCTAGTTAGCAGATGAAAAAGACATGCAACAATTCTAAATAATTCTCTCTTGTATAAATTAGCAAGAGCATATTAAAATATATTCCAAAATACTTCGTTTTATTATTAATCAAAATATGATAATATGGGCTTATGTATTATTGCATCATTTTGTAATAAATGAAATACAAGAAATAATTATATTTTTTTAAAATGAAACAAAATTTGCACTGAATATTCAATCATCTTAATATATAAAATCCTTGCGTTACTGACTGACTGACAGACACGCTACAGCCGAAACTATTGGGCGCAGGAAGCTGAAATTTGGCATGTATGTTCCTTGGGGACCGTAGGGGTGCACTAAGAAGGGATTTCCCGAAATTCCCACGGGATCGGCCAAAACGGGAAAATTAAAAAAAAATGCAGGCGTAGCTGCTGGCGTCGTCTAGTATATTATATATTTATTATTAATTAACACGTCGCCACACATGTCATGTTCATGATTCCCTTTTGGAACCTAGATTATAGGCAATCTAGTACAAATATTTTCAAAATCTAATTAAAAAAAAACAATACCAAATAATCACTACCTAAGTTTTACACAATATTTCAACAAAACAATAGCTCACAGTTAAATACTTTATAATCATTAAATAATTATCAAATTATTAGCAAGTCAGACTTGCAATATGCATTATCACTAGCTGAGATTCAAATGTAACATAATTAAGTAATTATTTCAAAGTAAACTTAGCTTAAAAAAACAATCAGTCTAGTAATTTACTTCCGAAAGTTTTAAACTTAATACTTAGTTTTTAACTAAGTACTAACATAATAATAATGTAATAAAAAATTAAATTTTATATCAAATATTAACAGTTATCATAGAATAATTCTGTAAAACAGTTTAAAAGTCTCACTCACAATCTAACCTTATTAAAAAAAATAAACATACTTTGGCAGAACGGAACTTAATTTGTGGCAATACACATAGTTGTGTGTATTATTATTACACTTTCTAAAAAAACAATGTTCATCATTCTTAAATAAAATAAGTAGCATCAATATTAAACAATGGAATTATAAAAACTTGCATAAAAGGAGGTAATCAATTTCTTTGTTAGTAGTTCTTTTAGATCTTTTTTCTTATTTACACTTAGCTGTTGTCTTTGGCTATATGCTTTATCTAGAGTAATCGCAGTTATTGGGTCCATTTTTTTTCTTTTGTTTCTTATATCAACTTGTTTAAAATTAGTATCACTGTAGGAAACTTTATAATAAAAATGAAATGGTTCTGATTTCACCATCTGCAAAACCTTTACATCATTCCAATTTACAGTTTTCCCATCTATCATCATCATCAGCCTTTAAAAGTCCACTGCTGGACTAGGCCTCTCCTTTGAATGGAGGAATTGGCCTACTATACCACGCTGGCCAAACGGGTTGGTATAGGGTTTGTATCAAGTTTTCCTTCTCTTACAGTGCTGTTCTCTGCATAATATGCTCCCTCTGTCGACTCTTACGACACCCATGGGATGATATGGGGTGGTGACATTCCGTATTCTTAATCCGTCCCATCTATGTCTACACTAAAATTGTAACCCCACTGCTCTTGAAGAGACTTTAAGTTGATAAAATACTCAAAGGTCATTTCATGAACATTAATTGCAGGTTTACTTTTTTTTGCATTTTTAATAAGGGTAACATACTTAAAAGCAGGTCCAATTTATAGTCCAGAACAGTAGTTCTGGACTATAAATTGGACCTGCTTTTAAGTTTTTCTTTACCTCTCTTTCTATTAGGCTGTGCACACTGTCTGCTTCATTCTGTGTGTGTCCCCTTATCATAAATTTATGTGTTATACTGGAAATATTTAAAATAATTACCGCATACAAATATAATGTGGCGATATATTTATTTTTATTCTGCCCACAGCAGTTGTCTGAGTAAAATATAATTTGTTTCGGTTCTTCATCTTTTGCACACAGATTTGTAAATATTCCCAAATGCAAGAGCCAATTTCGTAAGCACCTCGTTTAGCATCTACTTCAGCCCAAAAGAAACAGTGAACATTGTCATATGCTTTTTTATCTCCATTTAGTAGCTCTGTCAAAGTCAAATTATAGCTATTTAGTTTAGACTTATAATAAAAAGCCGAAGTATTACCCCTCGGACACTGTAAAACAGCTTCTAAGTCATAGTCATAAATAACTACTCTAGAGTCTTTGGTTATATTTTGTCGATCGGCAAATTTTTCAGCACGACTCAAGGTTTTCTCCTGCATATGAAAAAAATCATTGTAGAAATCCTTAATAGTCTTATCACCGCCAATGTACTGCTTTGACGTCGAGGCTCGAACATAATGTGATTCTAGTTTTGGAATCGTATTGATATGTTTTCGAATGTCATCTAGTAACTGTGGGTTAAGTTTGTTGTGATTATTATGTCTCCCTCTTAGGTCATCAAGCATAAAACCATCGTTCATTCTAGATTGCACCGTGTAAATCATTCTTTCAGATATAGACAGTGTATTTTTAAAAAATGTCTTACATACTCTTGTTTTATTATCATTTAAAATAAAATAAAAAGCTCTGTTTGGACGTCTGGGATTTTGGGAATTAGTGTATTTATATTTAGGGGTAACATCTTCCATATCCAATAAGTGGTATTTCCCCTCATCATCGATCTTATCTTTACACTTTAATTTACAGTTTTCGTTACATGTGTCTTTTATAAATCGAGCTGGAACAGTTTTACGTCTTTTTGACATCGAGACATACAATTCGCCTTTATTACGGAGTTGCTTCGATCGCACTTGCTGCCACTTCTCAATTTTTCGTGATCTCTTGCATCCTCGACGACTATTATTTATTTCGCTATTGGATTCAGAGGAATCTGAAATTGATCCTCCAAAGAGAAAGTTCTGTCTCCTAATGTGCTTTCTAGGTATTGAATTAAAATCTATGGTACGTCGCTGAGATCAATGTCACTTTTATCTGAGTAAATAGGGGAAATATTATAATTAGGCACGCTGTCCTTATTTCGACGCGCTCTTTGCTGAATAATTTGTTAATCCTCACTAACTTCTGGAGTATCACTGGAGCTTGAAGAACTTGATGAAGATGAGGATGAACTAGAAGAAGTGGAACTAGACGATGAAGACGAGCTGGAGGATCGAGAACGTTGTGTATTATTGCCTGAGATCGGCAAAATTTGAGAGTCGTAATCAACAGGCTCGGCATTGCTGTTTACGTGTATACTATCATCATTTTCACTCACGGTTGAATCACTGCTATAATCAGGTACTAGGCTAAGGATTTTTGTAACATTAGGTGAATCCTGTTTCAAATGAGATTTTGGCTCTTCAGCTGTTATTGGCATCGGCTCAGACTTTGGAGATAGATTTTCCTGATTTTCAATATCTACATGATATTCTCTTCTGGTCTGAAATAAAAATGACAAAACTAATATCAATATTAGTTCAATTCATCATCAACAGGCAATTATTAAATATAATTTAATTTAGCTAAAATGTTCTCAATTTTCCTAGCGTCACCCTGGGGTAGGTAGGGTACTCCACGCAGTATCTGTTTCCATAGGAATTTGGAGTAAACAGACTTTAATCTACCCCTGTACCAATTTTAATCTAAATCCGTTCAGTAGTTTTGCGGTGATTAAGTTACAAATTTAATATTAGCATGTAGGTATTATTATTATTAGTAAGATTACAGATTACAAGTAACAATAAAGGGCAAAATTAGTATCTTAAATAACAGCTAAAAACTTTAATTTCTCGTATTTTGAACCCGTAAGGATTGGCTTTGATAATTATATAACTATTTACCTCATCGTGACTAATTATGTGCTCGAGTTCTTCATTACTAGATGGTTCTTGGTTATTTCCAGTTTGAACCAAACCTAGGATTCTACGGGACCTCCAAGATGACGCCATTGTTCTATAATAACCTGAAAAGTTAAAGACGAACATGATTGTAAATTATAACTTGAAAATGTTATTTTCGAATAAACAGCATTAACGTTAAACATTTCATACAATTTCCTATTCGCGTAAATAATAAAAAGAAGTAAATCAGAATCATACTTTAACTACTGTTTATGTTTTACTATAAAGCGATGGTTACTCAATTACTCCAATGAAAAAGACGTATTTTTTTTAATTAAACTGAAGTATTACGTTATAATTTTTCGAACATGCTACATTTTTAAAACAAAACAGAATTAATTCAAATCATCATCAAAATATTTTTCTAAAAAAACGAAGTATCTCAAAGATCATGCATTTTATTATAAAATAATTGTAAACTTTCATAGTTACCTTGTAGTCAAAAACAGATTTATTTCGTGTTACACCACCATTACACCACAGAACAACATTCCCACTTTCAGTCACTGCCGGTTCATCACTGAATCACGCCATTTATTGGAATCGTCCTGTTCAATCCTGTTTATTGAAAAGAGAAGACCGATCGCGTATCTCGCTCGATTTTGACGTATCGAGACGGCTGTTGAATTCTACCTAATCTTTACGCAATGAATATGCGTTTTATTGTAAAAGGTCAAAATTCGTAAATTTTGTGTTACATCTTTTTTTTTAATCGAGCGATGTATCACTACTTTTGAATAAACTAAAAATAAAGAAAAAAAATCCAGATAAATCGAAAAACAAAACACAAAATGTGTTTTTTTTATGGATTCTATAACTATCCCATCAGGTAGGTGTTTTCACGAGCACTGTTGCTGACTTTTTTTTTTTTACTTTCACTGTCGGTAAACGACCATGAATTTTATCATCGGTTATAAATGTTGCACGTACGTCAAATATATTAAATTATATAAAGGATACAGCTGTCTTAATCTCTATTAATCGCATCGTATTGAAATCCGTGATAACATTTTTGATTAGTGAATAAAATAGTTGATTGAATCAGGCGTTATTTGGCGGAACTCCATTGTAATCTAATGGAAGGAAAAAGGAACCCACCACGCACCCTCGGATTGACCACCCAACTATTGCAATAGAAAAGGTTGACAATACCGAACTCCTCTAAAAGGATAAGGGATATAGGAATGGTATGGGTTCCAGGAAGATACCTGACTTCCAGTATCCATCTGTATGCGCCGACTATTCTTCGACACGTGTTTCGCCTCTGCACGAGGCATCCTCAGAAGCGATGGGCAACACTCAGTCGTTGCCCATCGCTCCTCCCCCTCCCCGGGATACTGCAAGTCAGGTATCTTCCTGGAATCCATACCATTTCTATATCCCTTATCCTTTTATAGGAGTTCAGTATTGTCAACCTTTTTCTATTGCAATAGTTGGGGTGGTCAATCCGAGGGTGCGTGGTAGGTTCCTCTTTCCTTCATTTAGGTTAGTGAATTAAACCCAAATAATTAATCTGCTACGAACTTATTAGAACTATTAGAAGTTGAATGAAATATTTCGAACCATCTGACCAGATTTCTAATATATGCACCATAATCTGCGTAGATAGTAACACCCATAGTTGAACAATATTCGAGTACTTTGAGATAATTTTAAAATTAAGACTAACACAAATATCACCTCAGTCTACCGTGACCACGGTTCCTGTAAAGAAACTGAAACGTCGGCTAGTAATATAAAAAAATATAATTTCTAGTTGATTCGGTTTAAATGTAATATCTTTAAAACCAATATATCGCGATAGAATACGAGGATCAAACTGAAAGTTCTTAGAAAATCAAAAACTGATTACATTAGCCAGTTATTAGTTTTATTATATCTTTTCAAAATATTGTCCATTGACGTCAATACACCGCTGCATGCGATGGAACCACTGGGAAAAGCACTTTGCCCACTCGTCCTTAGGGGTCTCTTCAATGGCATCGCGATACGCAGCCACCGCTTCTTCAGCATTCATAAACCGCTTTCCTTTAAGTTTTTCTTTAATTTTTGGAAATAAATAAAAATCACAAGGCGCGAGGTCGGGGCTATACGGCGGGTGACCCAGTAATTCAACGTTTGATGTCGCCAAATAGTCGATCGTTCGCTTGGCGGTGTGCGACGAGGCGTTGTCGTGGTGAAGGAGGATCCTACTGCGAGGTCGTTTCTCTCGAACTTTTTCCAAGACAAGTGGCAAACAATTGGTAGTGTACCATTCTGCAGAAACTGTTTTTTGATCCTCTAACACAATTGTTGCGAAATGACCTATCCTTCCAAAGAACGAGGCCACCATTTTTTTTCCCGCACTTCGATCTCTCTTCACTTTAGTTGGCAACTCCTCGAAAGGAAACACCCACTGAGCAGATTGTCTTTTGGTTTCAGGATCATAACAGTAAATCCAGCTTTCGTCACCTGTTAGTATGTCGAACACAGCATTTGAGTCACCTCCGTTAAATCTTTCAATCATTTTACGGCACCAATCCACACGATGGAGTTTTTGAGCCTTAGTCAAATTATGAGGTATCCACCGGTCGCAAAGCTTCCTGACCGCTAAATGTTCGTGGAGGATTTTGTGCACTTGACTCATACCGATGCCTAAGCTTGTCCGAATCTGCTGATAGGTCACTCTTTTGTCAGTCTCTATCATACGCCGCACAACACAGATGTTATTTTCAGTCGTCGCCGTAGAAGGCCGTCCCTCACGTACATCATCAGTGAGATTAGTGCGACCACGTTTAAACTCATTAAACCAGTTGTAAACAGTCGCACGAGATGGGGCTTCATCGTGAAAGGCCAATCGTAGTCTATCATAACTTTCTTAATGACTTAAATGACATCGAAAGTCATAAAAAATCATTGCACGAAAATTTTCTCGTGTTAAATTCATGTTGACGTGACACAGACAATTTTCAATTTGCCGCCAAATCGTAAAACAAATGACAAATGAATGAAATATATACTCAGTAATATTGGCAAAGAGTTCTATTTTCAAATTTTAGAATATTTTTTTTATTATATTGTTTATAAGTGGCCAGTTCTAAGAACTTTCAGTTTGACCCTCGTACGTAAACCGTAGTTTAAATAATATACTACTTAAAGTTTCACCGTCATCGTCCCAGGGCTATTCCAGTTGTTTCCAAAACTTTCGTTTTGGAGCCCGCGGTCAACTCCCTAGTCTTAGACCAGCTTTCACAGAATATTAGCTTTTCTATAGAGCGACTGCTCTCTGTAGCTCAAGGATAGATAGCGATATTCATGGCTTAAACTACTAGGTAGGTATTTTCAGATGTTACTGACTCTCGTAACAAGAGGCTTCTTTGAGGCTGTGATCATAGGCTTACAAGCGTATATGCAACACTGAAATATTCTAGCGGCAACTCTTGGTAGCAATAGGCCCCATCATAACTTTAATTCTTTACCTAGTTCGTTTATTGAGTCCTGGAGGCTTAGTAAAAGTTTCGAGTAAGATATCAGATCGTTTCAGAACTCAAAAAGAACTAGTTGCACAGAACGCCGCTCGGATAAAGTAGAGACACCATGTAATTAAATTCCACCCAAGTTTACAATTCTAATGTACCTTATTCATAATAAATAGAAGTCAAAATATAACAAAGATCTATAAGAATGGAGGAAGTAAACATTGCAAGTAATTATTTAGCAAAGCACGCATGGTATTAATATAACATTATTACGAAACTTTACATGTGTAATGTGCATAGCCGTCTGTTAGTGATGTAATTATCGAGGTATTCATTGCAATGACGCTCACCTCTGGCTTTTCGACGTCCGTGTTTATACATTGATAATTATGCACCTATATGAAGAAGATCCTCAGTTGTAAAATAATCTTACTTGAAATTAACTAAATATCTTTGCGATTAGGTAGTGTTCGCCTTTCTGAACAAAAACATGAAGAACAGACAGACAACAATGAAGAACCAACTTACCTGGGCATTAACTAAAATGTTTCCAAGACCTCTGAAATAATTCATCCCTCAAAAAATATTTTTAGGTAAAATGCGACCAAGACAGGACCAGGCACTCACTGCCCAAAAAGTTATAAGATCTCATGTAGAGCTATAAGCTTTTAACTACACGTCACTAGCTCTAACTTCACAAACAATACATGAAATCCTTCGAGAAAAGGTAGATAGAGACTTTTCTCTTCCCTTGGCTCGTGTTAACACATTCCGCACGTAGCCAGTGCATTATAGCTTATATCTAATTGACGTAGATTCGTTATGAATCAAAAGCAGTCAGTTTTATAAACATTGCAAGATGCGATATAATACCTTACCGTTGCGTAGCTGTCTACTTCCATCAATATGTTGGTAATTTTAAATTCGGACGGTACTCTGATGATTTTGCTCAATAATAACGATTAAAAGGAATTAAGTATTGCATAGTTATGTATTAAGGTATTATGTTTAATAACGCCATCACACAAGTAGTAATCACATTGTACTTTGAAAACAAGCTATTAGCAATTTGCATCGTTGCACCTATGTATCAAGAGTTCTAGAGGAGACCGGGGATGGTTGACCAATTTTCAGCTTAAACGTTAGTATTTTATTGCTTTAGTGTTTATTTGTATAAAAAGCAATTTTATTGATAGTGACACTATTAGGCTTTTGAAAAAATGGTAATTAGCTTACTATCAATTAGAATATAGTGTACAAGCTCTATTTTATAGAATGGGAAAAACGAGTCAACCTGCCTCGTACCTGGGGTAAGTTGACTTAAGAAGTGATGAATAAGAAAAATAGGATTAGAAGCACCAAATGTGTGCAATCATCGTTCTTATTTATGAAAATAAACTGTCAACAGTGTCAACACTCCTAACATCTTAAATAAGCAACAAAAGACTCAATATAAATATAAACAATTGAAAAATTTAACATTATACAAAACACAAATAAGTTTTGAACACAAATAGCTTGAGGAGATCGTATAGAGGGAAAGCTGGATGACGTTTAACTAAATTCCCCAACCAATCTTCACCAGCAGCCTCTCTTCTATCTCATGATGCAAGAATAGTTTTTTTTCGCGAACTCACCTGCAAATTTTCTTTACTCGTAAGGCAATATGAGCAGCTCGCTTTAGATAATTTTCAAATGCAAGCTCTTCCTCGACACTGAATATTTGTCGTTCTGTAGCCGATGCTCTCCAAAGTAATTTGAGATCTCGACAGTCCCGGATTTCTTTCTAATTTATTTCTCATACTTACTACATGGCGTGGGAGTGTTTTATACAGAATAGCAAATTCTTTTGCTGTGGAATTAGTACTTTTTCATCAAATACACCTTGTTGATATGTTCTATCCAAAACATGCCTATTTAGGTATTGTTCCGCGATTTTTTTTTTCTTTTATACTTGCGCATCGTTTTAAAACAAAAACTTTGGTTTAGAAAATATGCAAAATTGTATGGGGCAGGTTGATTATGTAGTCAACCAGCCCCTTCACAAATTAGTCAACCAGCCCCATATCACCTTGCAATTTTTAACCACATGCCATTACCTCAAATTAAAAGGCTGCATACATACATAAGGAGTCTAACATTTGTATTAAAAACTTTGGCAAACAATTACGACAAAATTAATACGCATTACAACAAATACTATTACGACAAAATTATTTACTAACATGTCTTGTTTTTCAACAATACGTTATAACTAGTAAATCGAGTGCGGTCGCGCCGTGTTATTCCCGGTGGCTTAGGGGGCGGGGATAATGGTTTTTCTCACCTAGTCGGCCAACGCACGACTTTTGCCTAACTTGCGTTTTTGACACCTAGTCTACCTGCCCCTATAGTCAACCATCCCGGTCTCCTCTATATCCTCTCTGACGAGAAAGCCACAAGTTATTTCGTGGAGGGTCCATAAAATTTCCAGATAACATAATGACCGCATTACTTATCAATATTAGATAATATAACGCAACGCGCCGCTTATCACCAACAAACATGTAGGTATTCATTATATAAGACACTATTCGCACTCAATAGTCGGATGCACATCTGAAACATGATTCATTTACATTACTTGTTTATTATTGTTTTATAAATATGGGTGTTTACTTCTTAATAAATACATGCTCATAGCTAAGTTTATTGATCAGAAATGTTTTATTTATTTACATAATATTTCATTTAGTTTTTTAAATAATTATTGGTCTTAAACTAAACGTATAACCCTACTACTAAAATTATTTTTTTATAAAGCAAATAAAATAAAGCAGCACGCGTTTAGGCGTCGTAGTATTCCTCCGCATCACTGTCATCTGGTAACGTGCCCAGAAGGCTGGCAGCATTGCCACGCTGAATATCAATGCTGATTCTTTGGGCAGAGAATAACCCAGCCCTCTGGTCACGTGAGACGTCGATCAAGCGTCTGGATATGTCGCGATAATTATAAACTACGAGCGCTCAGACGCCATGAGCCTAGCGTTTCCACCCCAAACGGCTCAAATACGTAATTAGCTACTAGGTTACTATGTTTGCGCCGTTTGAGGGTTTCCGCAGATGCAGCAGCAGCGCCAGCATGGCCTCCCGTGCTTGGAACATGGGATGGCGCGAGGGTGTCTACGCAGGTTTCGTCCCACACCAAAGGCCTACCCATTTTCCATGGCAACAATGACATACCGTCAGGTCTCATCAGAAATTAATTCTAGTACCTATTAGTTGTTGGTAGAAAAGATCTTAGCAAATAATTGGGGTAGTCCTCGAAGCGCATCTATTTTGGATCGCAACCAACAAACCGCAACTAAATTATTCCACTAACCGCAATCATTAGGTGCGCTCACAAATTATAAAGAAACTAGAGGACGCCAGCAACTACGCCTGCATTTTTTTTATTTACCCGTTTTGGGCGATCCTGTGGGAATTTTCGGGAAATCCCTTCTTAGTGCACCCCTACGGTCCCCAAGGAACATACATGCCAAATTTCAGCATCCTGCGCCCAATAGTTTCGGCTGTAGCGTGTCTGTCAGTCAGTCAGTAACGCAAGAAGAAGATATACCTAGTATATTTTATTCCACAAAACCCAACTAATAAATCAAGATACAATAATGCTGGTCAATAACAAACGGAAAATATCGATAGTAGCGACAAAGCAGCCACAAACGCTAGCTAGAGCAATAATGCTTGCATTAGTAGCCTTTTACTAGAAGCCTATCAAAAAGAGACATTATGTGGTTACAATCAAGTGTAGGTAATGGACATATTACTAAAAGTAAGGTACCGACATTTTATCATTGTTTTA